>OU906965.1:5360000-6560000 GCA_918317495.1 Synanthedon vespiformis
GTCAGTTTGACTTGACAATGACAATTAAAAAATATGAAATGAATGGAAAATGAATGATTACAATATTTTTTGGATTATTTACATCTATAAAATGTCACTGTCAACTGTCAATTATAAAGCAGACCCACTGATCTCTAATATACCTCTGGATGGGCTGCTGTCAAACTATTTTTATGCCTATTTGATAATCGCCATTTTGGCGCTGTAGGCTATGGAGTGTAAGTACATGGAACTAAAACTAGTGTTGTCCACATGATAGGGATATGGACATTTACAGAATATATACTTCTTCATGTTGCAAAACTCAAGCGGACACAAATAAACTTAAATAGTCCCTAAGACATTTGTATGGGATAACCCATCTAGAAGTATATTAGAGATAAGTGAGAAGACTACTTGCAGACCACTATATGTATAGGTACTCAAACTCAATACCCGGTGACGGTTCCAAAGTCCCCTCAGGACTGAACCATACCCATCTCGAGTTGGAGTTTTAGTGCGGTAAGAATCCCACATAACCTTATGCTATTTGTCTTTGCATGCGGTATTTGGCATAAGGTACTTTTTGAAAGTTTCTTCGCTCGTAAAAAAAAAAAACTTTATGTTATGTATCTCTCATCTCGGCTCCATACTAGGCCTCCGTCCACTTAGCTCTCACCTATGGCTCTCATGGGATCTTAGGATAATTTTTTGTCACTTTGGCTCTCGTGCTTATAGGATCCATTTTAATACCGAGGTACTTATTTTGGACAGATCAAGGAACAATATACACTCTAGAACAGATATTTTAAAATAGGTGTAAAGGTTACAAAGGATTTAAAAGAAAAAGCATCAAATAATTATCATTCATTATAATTTAAGCAGTGGGTGTAGTAGGTTTACATATATTAGGACTAGAAGTAAAAATATCACAATCCTTTACAACTAATAATAAATAAATATGAATTCACTCTTACAAACTACGACTCACAATAACTGGGTGTTTCATATGTAAGTAGACACTTTAGTTTTAAACAGGTACACAAACAAACAAACAACTAAAAGTTAGGCACAGTATCACAAACTTATAGAACATATTGAAATTATATTGAAATGTTATGCAACACTTTCAAAATGTTTTATTTTTAAATCTGTTAAAATATTAGTAATGAAAACATTAATAAATTAAACACGTTAAATAGGTAGGGTATTTGCCTATTTTCCAAAAAGTGTTTAACTTAATTATTAACCAGTTTTAAGTTTTAATTTTTTGGTCTTGCATAAATAATAACTGGATACTAATGATAAAACAAAAAAAAATCACATTCAAATGTTCCCGCCTAAACACGCATACGTCGTCACGTGGTCTGTATGACGTAACTCAAACGGTCTGAAGAGAGACTGGAAATACTTACCTACCATGTACTTTTGTGAATATATTGTGAAGATGATTAACTCTTTAAAGTCAATTATTGAAAAATAGGCAAATTGCTTCACTAAATTAAAATTATTAAAAATATACTTATTAAAAAATCCATATTAAAATGACTAGCTAGTGGATGAATACCAATAGTACAATAATACGAGATTACTTATCTGAGATTTCAGTTTAGAGCTGAGTAAGCGACGGCATAATATGTCAATCCCATCCCATACATTTTATTGTTTTCGAACTTCGTTATCGTTTTCGATTGTTACTTGTGACTGGGGCCCCAGTAGTTGCCTGAGCATGCTCTTTTTAAGTATACTAAAGAACATGCTCATTTTAAGCATGCTAATGAGCATGTTTCCGAGTACCTTACAGCACTACATGACGGAGACAATGACAACCTGTGTTCTACTACATCTTTGACAATAACTTCAAATTACTGGTTATTATGACTGAGTCTTTATAGAATTTATAGTGAAATAACAATGACTGATTAAACAATAATACAAAATCAATACTTATTTTTTAGAACATTACTTTCGCCCTTAACAAATTTTCCATAAATGAAAAGAAATAGGTAATATGACTTACATAGCAGTCTTTTAGGATTGAAGATTATAGTTACTTACTTATTATTGTTTCGTCTTTAGCAGTATGTGTTCAGTTTTAATATAAAATTTGAAAATTAGTAGGAATTAGAAAACTGTTTGCCAAGGTTTACCTAGATTACCTACAATGAATTTACCTAGACACTAAAAGACGAATTCTTAACTGTGTGACTCAATGTGTTCTATTGACTGACAGTTGCTTGTTTCATTACTATAATTATACTTTGTTAATGACTGTTTTCCTAAAGGCGCTAACTAAACTTAAACCAACTATAAAGGCTATCTATAATCGGGGCTTTACCTTTGTGATAAATATATATTTAATTGTTCAAACAGTAACAAGTAACAATTTAACCAAATTACACAAAACATTATAGTTAGTTAATAAATTATTAAATTTAAGAGGCAATATCAGTTTTTCAGTTCTACAACACTTCACGAAAGTAAAAAGAAGCTAACTTTTATTTTTGTACAAAAAGCAGCATCAGAACTAGTAACCAAAATGTAACATTTTTTCAAAACAATAATTTCATGTTACTATTTTTATTTAAATTTCGCATTTTATGATAGAAAATTTTTATATGTCTTGAGTCTATAAAACACCTTAGAATTAATCTATAAAAAATTACATATGCTATGGGGTGTTAATTTTACTCATAATATACTACTGTCTTAATTCTGAAGAAATATACAAAAGTGAATGATATGATTTTTATATACACAATTGTGAAGTGTAAATATATAATCGGTTTGATATTAAATATTAAAAAAAAATATAAGAAAATAAACTTTAATAGACTAGAATAATAAGATTATTTATAAAGCTTTCATATGGTTTGACCAAGAAAAAAATAATATTCCACTGAAATGTTCATTCCTAGTGATTACTCACAACTTGTAATAAATTTTTCAATGTAAGCAAAAAAGAATTATACATTATTCTTTCTGACTTGTGTAGAGCAAAAACTAACTCTAACAAAACTATTACCTATGGTAAAAATAGGAAGTATTGCTACAATATCTTGGATATTTTTATATCAATTTACCTAATCGGCAGTTTTACTAAAAGTGGATCATTTTATATCTAAAACTTTAGAATAAAATTATTGTGCCAAAAGACCCAGTTTGTTTCTTAAATGCGAGTCTGCTGGTAAAGCAACTGCCCATTTTCTTAACCCGACAAGAAGTACAGAACTTAAAACTAGGATGGCCCCAAAAACTGAATATTTACTCGGTATCTCATTGAAGAACATCACTTGCCATAAAAATGCAAAAACGATGTCAGCGGAACGCGCTATAGCCACGGGACCAGCCTGCTCCATTTGCAATGACATCGTCAACAATATCTGTCCTAAATAACTAAATAGAGCCAGACATACAACTAGAAATCTTTCCGTGCCACAATTCGGCATACACAAAACGCCAACAACAAATGAATAAAACAGTGTTTGCACTATAGCGAAAGCACCAAAATTCGTCATTATAACAGAGAAATGCAATCCCTTTAAAACTCTCAATAAAACATATGCATTAGCCCCAAATATTGTTGATATGAAAGCGGCAACTGCACCCCTTAAACTACTGTAGTTTTGACTTTTTTCGCTGGTAGGATCATCACCAAACAAAAATGGCGGATGAGTTATTAAAATAACGCCAATAAGAGTGAGTATTATAGATATCGTATTCCATATACCACACGGTTCCTTTAAAAACACTCGCGCAAACAGTGCAACGAATACTGGTACAGAAAAAACAATTACCGAAGCATCTGCAAGTGGCATGTTACGAAATGCATAAAAACTTAACATCAATCCTATAGTGCCGACTATGGATCTCAAGGCAAGTAAAACGCGCTTCCCATATGGAAAAACTGGTTGTTCTGTGTAGATGACTATTGGTATAGTCGGTAATAGCACTCCAATGAATCTGAACATAGCTAGCTGCATAGGATCTATGTTAACAAGGCTCTTCACGATAACTGAACACAAAGAAAAAAATAAGGACGATAAAGTGGCCAGAATGAGACCAAGATAGGGACATCGTTTTATAAGTGGCCTTTTGTTTTCCATTAGATTCGGCAGAGTCTCGTCACCACTGCCGGCAGATAGGTCGACGAGATGCTGAAGTTCAACGTGTTCTGGCATAGCTCCACTCTGAAACCGCACCCAAATATTGAAATAAAAACAGTGTCGCAAAAAAAAACTAATAAATAACCTACAAACATATACAGATAAATAAATATACCTGTGAGAATGATACGTATAATTATAGTTAAGTATTCATGTTGGTAAGTAATGTTATATTATTACGTTTATGAAACAAAAACACTTCAACTCTCACTTCAAAAATAAAATAAAATTAATACTCATTCATTTGATTCATTGTAAATTGTAATTTTAATTTGATTTTAATAAAAAAGTGACATTAGTGACAATGACAACTCATCTGTTGAATGAATGTCTTCACTTGAATGTTCATTTCATTCATTCACATTTAACTGTCAACTGTCAAAACAAAAAATATTGACAATGACAACCACGCCAACTAGTGTTGCCAACAAACGAAATAGTAGATTCTGTTTTGTCAGATAGATCTCACGTTCTCTCATGCTATCACGAGAAATAGCCAATAAATCAGGGGCCCTAGACAAAGTGACATGACAGACATGACGAAGACGATAACGAAGTTCGAAAACAACAAAATGTATGGGAAGTATCACGTGACTTAACGAAGGCATATGTCAATCCCATACATTTTATTGTTTTCGAACTTCGTTATTGTCTTCGTCATGTCACTTTGTCTAGGGCCCCAGGAAATGGATAAATTGTACATAGAATAAATACACGCTAATATTCCACTAATGAATAACTATTGTATTGCTACATAACAGTCTATAATGTAAGTGAAGTAAATTTCTTTGCCTTACTCTTTTTTTCGTATAATTAACATAGTAACCAAGGAGAATAGAGGTAAAGGAGCGCAAGCTCCGTGTATTAAAAGTGTCCGTTGAAAGACGACGAACTGATGGCGCTGGTTGCAGCTAGTGATACTTAGTAAACAATTCAACTCAGCGCGCACTTCACTCCGTTTCATTTCATACTCTCAAACTCTCTAGATCACTGCCCTAGACACACCAGCGCCATCTCAATTCGACGATTTTAGTTGCCACTTTTTTAGTTTAACACCCATATAAGATTGTTCTCCTTATCTCTACGCTCCTTAATAGTAACGTTGTGACAGATTATAAAGTAATGTTATCCTACAGCCTACTTTCTTGCAGATCATAACCCGTCAAGCTGGGACGGCAGGCCGTGGGAACTGGTGGGAATCGATTCATTCGATGAGACTTGCAGTATGCTTGCAGTGGCCTGTCGTGGATCGTCCCGATCTTTCAGAAGTCGATAAGTAAATCTTTCAGAGGCGCATCACTAAAACTTCGGCCGAGGCACGTCATTTTTGTCTTTTGTCATAACAGTATTCTGTGTGCGTGTCATATATATTTCATTATTGTCAAATGTAAATTGTCAGTGTTTCTTGTTGGTGGTTGAGGTGGTTTATGGTTATGTTTACTGTTTGGCGGGAGCGTGAAAACTGAAATATTTTGATTGGTCTGTCTGTCTGTCATAAAAGAAAATCACAAGTAGGATTAAATGGCCAAAAACGTGTATTTTCACTGGATTATCATATTAAACCAATTTACATTTAAGTTATGAATGATGCTGAACAATATAAACTACCGACTGTTGCAGAAGTAATATTGAATCAGTTAGAAATATCTTTGAAAGAAGCCGGCAGTAAACGACGTAAGGTTTGATTTTGTTCGAAAATTATTTAAATTCTTGTTTTGGAAAATCGACTAGTGGTAGAGAATTTTTGCCTCCTATAACCAAAATAAATAGATGTTAAAAACAGCATAATTAAATTGTTACTACGGTATAAAGGCCTAATAAACTTCTCTCTTCAATTTGCTAACTCTATCATTGATTAATATTCAAATTTAACAGTTTCAGATGAAGATTTGTTGACTCTATACTCAGTTTTCGGTGCTGTACTCCAAAGAGCGCTTGATATTCTAGAGAGATATCAAACTATTGATGGTTATATTGCAGTAAATAAACTGAGGTGCCTTATAGAAATCAAAGGGGAAAAAGATAGGTGTTATCGAATATATCCTAGAATAAATTTTTGTCCGTGTTTAGCTTTTAAAATTCAAGTCATAGAGAAAAAACTTGAAGTGACATGTAAGCATGTACTTGCTGGAAGACTGGCTTTGATTTTGGATAGGATTTCTTATCAAGAAGTAACATCTAATCAATATTTGATGTTAGTGAAATCTATGTTCCAATTAGATATATGAAAACATGGATGAAGGCACTTCACAATATTATTTTACAGCATCTATGGATTCGGGAAAAGCCTTATGTAGTCTGTTAAAGGCTTTACAATTCCAAGAGGTTAGTTCAATTAAAATACTCAATATGTTAATGATATCTTTAATTTTGTATTAGCTCATGCATATTCATCCCAAATACGGTTAAATACGCTAAATGAGCTTAAATTTGAATTCAGAATTATTAACCATACACCAGATATTTAAGATTAAATTATGAACCCCGGATTTGCATAATGCCAATTTCATATGTAAGGTCTTCTAATAAATATATAATATTGAAACCATTGATTTTTCTTTTTTTAGTCCGCTGTATTAACTGCTCTGCCTCAAGGTTTGAAATTTACAGTGGAAGAGAGCAAAAGTGTTCAAGCGTCCGCTTATATCCCGACGAATAATTTTACAGAGTACCACGTGAGAGATGATGTTGAAGTCATTATAAAGGTAATTTTTACAATTTTTTTTAAATTCACAAATCGCGATTGTATTTATGGCACACATTTTACTCTGCAGCTACAAACCATCTAGCGGCAGTGACCACCTTCTTAGGCCCTTCGCACATCACTATACTCAAAGACGACTAGTATTGTATAATATATTTATCGTGTAATATAGTAACGACAATCCCTCGAGAATCTAACGTTTTCCAGGATAAAAAGTATCCTATATTATAATCCAGGTAATGAACTATCTGGGTGCTAAATTTCATCCAAAATCGGAAAACGGTTTTTGAGTGAAAGAGTAATAAATAAATAAAGTCTTCTTATTTTTTTTTTCTTTCTAAAAACTATATGTGGTTTTCCTTGTCCATGTCAGCTTGTCTTTTGGCAAAGGCCTCCCCTAGAATTCGCCACAATCTCTTGTTTATAGCCTTCCTTCTCCATAGTGGACCTGCCGTTTCTCTGATTTCATCTTCCCATCTTTTTTTCCTTTGTCTCCCTTTTCTTCTTTTTCCATCCCGAGGGTACCATACAGTGACATCTTTTGACTATTTGTATTTATTACTTCTCAGTGTGTGCCCAATCCATTTACATTTCAATCTTTTCACTGTATATGCAATATCTGTCACCTTTGTTTTCTCTCTTATAATTGAAAGTCTAATTGTGTCCTTTAATTTTACGTTTAACATACTCCTCTCCATTCTGTTTTGGCATACTTTTAAAGTTCTCATATACTTTTCAGTCAAAGCCCATGTTTGGCAACCATAAGTCACGCAAAGGCAGTATACATGTGTTGAATATTTTTTTTTAATTTGAATTGAAAATTGGGGATTTTTCATGACCTTCAATTTCTTTCGGTGTTTCATCTTCTGGTGAAATTATTTGGCCTAGGTATTTATAGCTGTCAACATATTCTATAAAACTGTTATTTACTTGTATCGGTACTTGTAGTTGATTAGTCATTAGTGAAAGAGTACCAAACATTGAACACATCCTTCCTCATAAACTTTCGCAGTTATAATTAGTAGGATATAAGCAAAGTTAGCAAAACAAATGGCTCAAGATAATACCCCGCACTTACAGTAGTACAAATGCTACAATGTAGTATCACTTGTACTACTGGTAGTACAAGACAAGCCACACGTCAAGTTAAAAGAAAAGATTTGAAATGAATATACTTAATGTTTTCAGATAAGCATTGCAGTGCTCGCTGAATGCCTAAACATGTTTGGGTCCGGTGAAGATACAAGTCTAAAAATGTACTACAGGTGTGATGCATCACCGTTATTATTAGTGTATGTTGTATTTTTTATTTTATTTTAAGTATATTTTTTTATTTTATTGTTTCTAAATTTTCAGTTCCTTACTAGCTAGTGCCGGTGACTTTGATCGAGTTAAAAACAAAATGAAAAAAAAATTATGATCAATACAATACGCCTGACATATCTGCATTGCTATTACACTTTTTGCCGGGCGGTAGTTATTTTTTTTTTATTCTAGATGATTTGATCACCACATAATATAATAGGTTGCAGCCTCAATCGGTCGACAATGTAACCACGGACTGTGAGATATTCACGCAAAGTGCAGCGTCCATACTGCAATTAAGAGACGACGATAGTCCAGAAGTCGGGAAGGTTGTGCTCAAGGCGCCAGCACTTTTAGGGATCCTAGCTCAGATAGAGAGGTCCAGCGACACCATAGAGTTGAAACTGACACAGGAACATCCAAATTTCAGCTTAATAACCCACGGGCTGCAGGTAGTTAACATTTTGTGACAGAATATTTATTTATTTTTATTAATTAATACTAAGTTGTTGTCGCGCTTCGGGAATTTTCCCACGGCGACACTGACTAGATTGAGAGATGGTAAAAACCATTTGAATGGGCGCCAGTGAAGCCTACCGGAAAATGAAAGACAGCGTGATCGGTAATTAACAATATAATTAAAGCGCTCAGTGGTAGGCAACACAAATTACGTGTAGGTCGTGGGTGGTCGGCCTCACGTTGGGCGCCAGTGTCGCGCTTTAGGAATTTTCCACGGCGACACTGACTAGGATTAAAGATGGAAAATATTATTTTATATTTATTACACTGTTTTCATGTATATTCTTTAAGGTTCTCTGTGGGGGAAAATTGTCTTGCCTTAACATGGGTCCTTGTCAGTAGTATAATATTTACATTTCTAAGCGCCTCTTTCACAAACGTCAAGTAGGCCAAACTGTCATTTAAAGTCACCGGTAATCGGGGATAATTGAGCTGATATACATTTGTTTGTCAGCGAACTTGAATGAACTTGAACTTGCTCGCAGAGATATATTATTTCGATATTGTTTCTACGGTAAACATCCCGAACATTGAATAGAAAATAATAATAAAAAATCGGCTATCGATGGATGCACTAAACCGAGTGCATAATTCAATAAAACAGAAAATGATTTCTAAAAGCAATTAATCAACACTTTACTTGACGTTGGTGAAAGAGGCGCTAAAGATGTTTATTTAATTTCCTTACTTTGCATGTTAAAATATTAGTTTTTTTTTTTGCTTAAAATTTTCAGGATAAATTGTGCATAGACATACCAAAGAATTCCCACATGGTTCACAGCTTTAGTTGTGAAGAGGCAATCGCACTAAAGTACGATTTGCGTCACATTAGACTTATTATGAAGGATCTCGCTATATCGTCGAAGGTATGATAAAAGTTTCTTTCAATAATAATAACTTTATTTCAGACATTTTTTAAAAAACTTAAAGGATTTTTTTTATGTTGAACTCGACATACAAGCTGACTGCCCACTTGATGGTAGGTGGTTACCATTAACAAAACTAAACTTTTCTGCTCTCTTTGTTTTTAAAAATTGACTGTACATAAAACGCCTTTTTCAACTTTTTATTTTCCAAAAATGTCCTCAATCGACGATCTTAAGGTCTGTAATCATTCATTTATGGACATATATAATAATATTACCTTCATCAACGCAAAAAAAAAAAACGAAACAACCCAAAAATGTGACATACCACCTTCGTCCACTCACGTCTTGAATTATTTCTAAAAGTGACTAATTAAAACTTTACTTGTAGTCGGTGAAAGAGGCCCTAATGGAGAATGTTCACTAATTTTAATTTTTAACTCTTCGTATTCTCTATTGAAAATAATAAATACCTGTGAAAAAAATATTTTGATACATCGTTTAGTTTCTGAGATATGGCGTTTTAAAAATGAGATCGCGACGCGGATGTCACGGGCCTGCGCTCGGTGCAGTGACGTCATAATCCAACGGTTTCTGTCAGTTCGCGCGCTCCCATATTGGAGCAAACCGACGCGACCGTTGGAATGTGACGTCACGCGGGCGCCCAGCGCCTGTTGGAGGTCTCGATATTTAAGAGAACTTTAAATGTCTGTAAAATTATAACTACTGGGTCTTTTTGAAAAAAAACAAAAAGTAGTGTGTTTGTATACATATAAGCTCTTAGTGAGACAAAGTTTTAGACGATTTTGCATACCTATTAACATTCTCCATTCGTAAAATTTTGTAAACTTAGCTATTGATTCTCTGTCTGTACACGCGTATGTCTTTTTATTCCAGGTTGTTCTCAGATTTAGTTCCAATGGTCTTCTGTTGCTTCAGATGTATTTAGAGAAAGACGATCAGAAAAAAATGTACTCCGAGTTCAATATTGTCCCTTTGCTCGACGATCGTTGAGATTTTAAAAATTTGAACATTCAATATTTATTTGAAATTAAAAAAAGAACAACCTTGCAAAATATATGTCTATATATTTCATTTTCCAAAAATTACAATACACCATCATTTAAGGAATGTTTATAAATTAATTTCATTAAACACTTGAAATTGTATAACTCGTATTGTTGCGTTGCGATTACAAACTTGTTATAAAAAGTGGTATTGATATATACATAATATAATAGTATAATAAATAATCCTAAAACTAATCTGTATTGGTGGCGAGAAATATGCAAATATGTCGGTAATAAAGTGTCCTATTCGTATTTCTGTTACTTAAAAGTTATTATTGAGTACAAAATACATATAAGTGGGTAAATGGGTAAAAACTCGCTGTAGTCTATCTGCAGTCCACTTTTATTTTTTATTGGGAATCGAAGTTCTGTTTTATTATTTTTTATTGTCTTTTTACACTTAAATGACGAATTGAAGACGTGAGTGGATGAAGGTGGTAAGTCGCATAATTACAATTTTGAATAAATCGAGGTTTTAAAGTTTTACTTATAATTTTTGAGATAAGTCGCCACGGTAAGGTCTGTAATCATTCATAAGGACATATTACCTTCATTAACCTAAAAAAAACCAAAAAACCCAAAAATGCGACATAACGCCTTCATCCACTCACGTCTTCAATTACATTTGTCATCTGTCAATTGACACGAACATAAATGCAAAAGTAACTTATTGAGAAATAAAAGTATGAAATTAAACCGATATTTCTTGAGGTTGGTCAACTTCTCTAATAATGCCAAAAGTATATATACTTTTGGTTTAGAATGTGGAAAATCATTTTTCTCAGTACGTAACGCAACTGAGAAAATATTATTTCGCGTGCAGAGAGCTTTTACACAAATACATAATATTATATACTCCAACTATTATTTTATTACTAATTTTCACATTAATATTTAAATAGTCAACAGTAAAACACTTCCATACTTTTTATATTCCACTTAAGTACTTCACTGATTTTGTAAAGATACGTTTTTCACAGGAGAAAACATTCTCAGTATTTTATGAGATAAATTTTATTCGCATAGATTGTAGTACATACTTACATTTCTTTTTTTATTACATATAAGAAGTGCTTTACTGTTTAAGATGCTTAAATAATGTTATATTTAATATCAATTCCAACAACATTACATGGATAAATTTATTCTAATAATTTCCATAATATGAGTGTGTTTATCCGTCGCGAAGGACCATCTAATTTGCCTATATGAATTCTTTACCAATTATTTATTTTATAATATCTATTAGTCTCTTTTTTTCAGTTCAATATTTTTTAAATATTTTTCTTTAATGGATATTATTAACATCAGAAGTATCAACTCAACGTTTCCCTTTTGATAATCTCATTTTAGAACATTTAAATTTTTAATAGTAGTTTCCATTAATTTGGACAATGACTTTTTAGCACATAAATTCTTCTATTATTTATACTAGACACTTTAATTGCCTTCGAATAGAAGAAGCAAACAATGTTAACCAAAAGATTTTTATTATAAATCGTTAATTTACAATTCGAACACTTGATTAGATATCTATAACGGAAATATTTTTTTAGATGATTGATTAGAACGGCAATATTTTTTCAAGTAATGACTCAGAATTCGACCTTTATTATATTGAAAGTCGAGCGTTTGAAGAGTATAGTACTAACTCTTTATAATAATTAATTCGTAGTTCATTTTATTATTACATATGCATTTTTTTTATGGCAACACTATCTAACCCCTGTATCCTAAAACAACAGCTAAGACTAGATTTAATTTTGAAAACTTTAGTTTCCATCGTACACTAAATACACAATAATGTTTACTACAAACTAAAAGTGAACTGTTAACGTTATTCTACGTTAACTATTGATCAACGATTAAAAATTATTAATGTTAACATTAGCTACACATTATTGAAAGAACTGAACTGAACTTTTCTTTTTCAAGTTTCGGATTGTCAATACATATTCCATTTATTTAACCTTAGTTTAGACTTTTATGGTCTCCTAAGCTTGTGTGTTTTCTTGAGTTTTTATTTCCTGAATAAAAAAAATACAAAACACAAGTTAATTTGTCTGACTGCGCAAGTCAGAATTTTTTGTGTCTATGAAATAACACTCTTACAAGATCTAAACTAAACGACCAAACGACACATCAATTTGTTTAACTGTTAATATTGATTAGCGTCAACAGTCCACTCCCTTACAAACATAACAATATGGACCACAACTAAATTGAGTATCTCATTATGATCGAAACTAAGCCTAAATTAGATTGACTGATAATAAATGTTCACAGAATTATGTAAAACTTGTAAAAATTCAAATTACCAGTTATTACAGATAAATAAATTACGTTTAGTTTAGTGCGGTTACAGTTAATAAATTAAGTACATACGACGAGTTAAGTAATTAATTAATATAAACACTAATATTAAATTCGACTAAGAATATTAATATTGATAAGTACAATAAAGATATGAATATAAGTAATGAATAATGAATTGGGCTAAGCCGTCGCCTTTAAACTTCCATCTAAATAATAATATAAATTAAATCAATCTAAGCTTAAAGTTATCATTTTCTACAATAATACAAAAGGTCCACAAAAATATATTGCACCTTTTAAAATAATTACCCGATTGCTTTGATTGCTCACAGAGCAAAGAATCGCTTTTACGCCTCCTACTAGAGCGTGGTCAACGCTTTCCATACAAATCCAGCTAGTCAGGCGGCGTTAACGTTTATTCAATACCAGTACACAGTTTATGTTTAGGTTTTGCGTTTTTGCCTACCAACGGTACTTACTTATAGCGTGACGCGTTCCTATATTAATCTACTCGTAGATGAAACTACTGAAGCCTGTTACTAACGGATGGGTGGACATCCGGTAACGATCCGTACGTCCGTTCTAAAGCCGGCGCCAGACATAGCAACAATATTTGTTCACTTATTTGAACACTTGTGAGGCACGGGTATTTGGGTATTTATTCAAAGACCATTCGGTGTCGGTTTTTGGAGCGCACATCAAAGCGTTCAAAGTTCAAACAGTGCGTAGCCTTCTACACTTGCGAAGTCCCAAAAGTTATTTTCATAATAACTCTTTTTTAGCTTAATAAAAAAAATACAGATCGCGCGGCGAGAGTTTGGCTTTGACCTTCGGGTGGAGGGGATTACTGCGCATGGGTACTGTCACGCACACAATACTTTTCCTTTTTTATGTACCAGGTTGGATATTTGAGTGGGTCAAAATTCATGTACAGTGGTAATAATGCTAGAAAATAATACGAAATAGATAAACTTCTTCATTTACTCAACAAACTCAACAAATAATAACAATCGACAACAATAAACAATTAACGAAAATAGCAATTCACTTGTGAACGTGATTGTACAACAGGAGTGCGCGGTACGTCGTATCGATGCGAGAGGCAGGGAACGACTGGAGCGCCAATCAGAGCACCGCGTGCGCCTACACACCCGCCCCGCACCCCGCTAATTGCCCGTTGATACCCAATTTCTGATTTCTGCGCAATAACGGTCAAAGCCAAACTCTCGCCGCGCGATCTGTACCGACTTAAGCTTAGCTCACTTAGCTTAATAATAAAAAATAAAGACAGCTTATTTTTTTGTAGACTTCAATAATAGAGATAAAGTCGTCGTCCATCTTGTTTGTTATCTATTTGAATACTGTGAAGCGAATGTGTCTGCAAAGCATGTCTGGCAAGTACAACAAACAAGTGTTCAAATGTGTGAGCAAAGTACCTCAAAGTCTTTATGCAAACATTTGACTGTAACGGTGAGCTGACAAATCTCGGTAGACAATTTATGAACGGACGGTCGTCGATATTAGGCGTCGTGAAAAACGCTTTGTTACGAGCCAAAACGAGTAGTAACTTGTAACCAGTGACGGATGGTAAATTATAGGAACCCGCTGTTAGTTACTTACTCGTGATATGATATACCAGAATTTTTCTTATTAATCATTTTACTTTGATTATTAGATACACGAAATCAAGAGCACAATAAGGCATTTTTTCTATTGCGCGAGCGAACTCTAGTATAGGGGGCGGCGCGATCCTTTGCTCTATGTACAGAATACGTACATTAAAAAAATTAATCGATTATTATTGTTTAATAAATTAATACACTTATTATAACTTACAATAATAATTAAATTAAAAAATTGTCTAAATTGCACATTATGTATTAATTTAAACAAAAAAAGCATTAAAATATTTTTTCGTTTGTTACCTATTACAATTTGCTAATACAGTGGAGCGTAGCCATAGACAAACAAGATTGAACTATGTCTATATCGACAGATTGAAGCGTTGCACAAAAGTTTTTCGTACCTAGATCACTGAAAAATTAACTCGATTTGTCAGCAAAGTGAAGTGAAGTGAAGAAAAAAAAAAGAACGTTTACAAAGATACATAATAATTATGTACCCAACTTCCTTCACAGCAGGCTTTAAGCTCAGTGCGACTTGATAGTTTTCAAAAAGACGCTCGATTGATTTGATGTGTGATTGACAGACCATTATGGACGAAATACACGATCAGTCCATCGCGTCAAATTAACTGGCGTGAAGCCAAAATTTTATCGTGAATGGTAAAAACTGATGGCTTGATATCAAAAACTGTATGTAAAATCTGCCTCACGTCATTTTGTCGTCACGCCAAACGCTTGATCGTGTATTTCGTCCATTATACGCTCCAGTCATAACTTCGTACCATTCAAAACAAATAATAAAATCTGCATATTCCTGTGCATATTGACTGACACGGCAATCATTCAGTAAGTATTGCGTCAGTCAGACTGAGCGTCTCGAGGAGGGAGGGTAGTATTGATCAAATAATGGATTTAGTTCACAATAAATTAGACAAAACTGTATTGATTGTCAACAGCCCTTATATCATGATGCGCACCGCTCGCCAACAATAGTGCCTCCAATTCTGCTCTGCGCATGCGCACATCACTGCCGTGAGTGACTCCCAACTGAAAAAATAAACATAAAATATGTACAATATAATCTGCTCTTACTACAATTGCCCTACAAATATTATAAATGCGAAAGTTTGTTACTATTTTACGCAAAAATGGCTCAACAGATTTGGATGAATTTTGGCACACAGATGGCTTCTAACCTGGATTGACATATAGGATACTTTTCATCTTAGAAAAATATTAGTTTCCCGTGGGACGGTCTAAAAATATATTTTTTTAAAATGTGCGCCACTGTCGTCGCATCGATAATGACTTCATATATTTTCTCAGGCTACAATAAAAATAAGGCTCTAGTTGTGTTTGATTAATAAAAACATTTTGTGCATTAAATAATATTAAAAGCGAAGTAAATAAAAAAGAAACCAACACTTACCACAGACAATGTGAGCACACAAACAGTACAACAGGCAAACAAAAATAAAACAGCAAAATAAAAACAAAAGCCATTCCACATTAAAAGTTTAATAATAAAATTGACAATTGAAATTACGATTAAAGCTGTATAGAACATTCACTGATTGTTCGCTTTGTACAAATTACAATTAATTCTGTCCCTTACCACGAGTTTTGCAATATCTTATTGACGATGACGAATAAAAATAAGACAAATCAAACATACTTATTACGTATTCATTTAATAATAACAAAAAATGGCCTCTTTTGAAAATATAATTTCCTGACATCATAGATTTTTTTTTAATTTAAATCCTACAAACAAATTGACGAACAAAAATCATGGTAGAGACAATTCATGTCTTAAGCTAAATTTCCACGAGACTATATCTTTTTCTTTTCATAGTTCCTGATATTATTATAAGTATATCTAATAATGTCCTTTTAATAGTAGAATTCCAAAAATTACTAAAAAACTATGAATGTGCTTTCTTTTAAGTCCCATAAGAAATTATTTTTTATGACTGTCATTCTTTAAATTTTATAAACTCATATGAAAACTTAGTATATAATAAATACATTACTAGTATACTAATATCGTAATTGCGAAAGTTAGTGAGGATGTATGGATGTTTGTTCTTATTTACCTGGATTAACATATATATATATATATTGTATGATACTTTGTATCCTGGAAAAATGTTAGGTTCCCGAATGATCGATTAAAAATATAAAAAATAACGCCCATTTTTTTTTACATCCACGCTCATAAACTTTCGCAATTACAATATTAGTAAAAGTAAGATAGGATCTTTCAACGTGTCTTTCAACGCGGACGAAGTCGCGGGCAAAATCTAGTATATCCATATACTTCCTATTTGCAAATTCTAGTGTCGAAAGAAATGTTTGTCTATTTCGACTACAAGAAATAGACCAGAAAGCTAAAAAAAATATAAAAACACGAATTCATGTCCCGTGTAATCTCAGCTTAAGCAGTGTAAAAAAATATTGCATATTACTGATTTGTACCATTTTTTAAACTATCTAAAAGAGATAGTCTCCATACATTTTTGTCTTTTTTTTGTACCCTTAGTATGCAACATTTGTCCACTTATACTAATATCGTACAATTATGATTTCATAAACAGTCAGACGAGAACTAAACTATACATTTAATATGGCTAATTGGCTATGGAAATTTTTGTGATGCACAATTTATTAAACTATATTATCCTCTATCACTATCAATTCACCGATGGAGATAAAAAACTTCGAGGATGTTGTCACAATACAAAAAGATACAAAATATCAGATATTTTTGAAATAGATTTCATATCTAAGTTCTTTAATTAAAGCAGCGTAGATACATATTAGAAATCTAAACAACATAATATTTACACCTTAACCCGCACATTATGTAAACAAATAAAAGTATTTTATTATGTACACGAAAGAAACCGTCATAGTATAAATTATGAATTTACAATTTTTATTTTATTTTTATAAATAACTTATGGGTGCGTAGGGCTATGTTTTAGAATTTTCTAATGTACGAATTAATGATAAAACATAATTTATTGATCGTAGCAATACACAAAAAACATGACATTTATAATAAGATATTATCAGCAGTACTTTTGAAAAATGGCCTAAACTACCACACTACACATACGAATATTGACTGCGATATCTGAAACTACCCGTCTATACATACGGGTATATACACCCAAATTTGTTTTGAGCTCTATTTATGAGGCTCCTCCACGCCATCGATAAGAAAAATCACTGCTTTGGTACCATAATTGGGAAAAATACAGCAAAAATATTATATTTAGGGATAAAAAACAAATAATGCATAGTATGTGCTATGACAGAAAATCAAAACAGGGAAGTGAAAGAACATCTGTGTTTCAAATGGCCTTGTGTATGGAAAGCTTATTTCCGACGTCGAATCAACTACGTACTCTAAAATCTTACAAGCCCGACCATATAAAAAGACTGTATCACTACTCTATAAAGGGCTGCAACAGCCCCATGGGCAGAATTAAAATTTTAGAAGAAAAAAGAATTAAGAAAAATGAATATAATAAGGAAAAGGCGAGACGATGTTTATTTAAATCCTCCGAATAATCCGATAAAGATTGCGTAGATAAATGTATACAACCCGATATGGACGAAGAAAGCTTCACTAAACTGAAAAAGATTTTCCTTGAGCATAAAAAAAATTATTAATAAATTCAAAGAAATACTATATTGCAAAGTAAAAATGGAGATTGGATGGATTTACGACACTCATTATTAACAGCATCGAATTTCGGAAAGATAATAAAAAGAAGAAACGACACAAGTTGTGCAAATATGGAAAAAAAGAGTTGCTATATAAAGGAAATTTAAATCATGTCGCAGCAATAAAACACGGCACAGAAAATCAAAGAAAAGCTCTGAGTCAATTGAGCACTCAAATTAACAAAGAAATTTTACCTTGTGGCTTGTTTATTGACGAAAAACTTCCATTTCTTGGTGCTACGCCAGATGGACTATGTGGTGATGGTGAAGTCATAGAGGACAAATGTCCTTTATCAGCGCATAAAATAGTAATCAACGAAGCAATAGCCGAAATGAAAATTACTTTCTGGAAAATTAACAAAGTCAAGAAAAGACACTACCTACAAGGCCACAACTGCTTCTCACTATTCAAATGATCCATTGACTAATTCAAATGACTGCTCAATTTCTAGATCACCAACTTTAACGCTGGAACTTATTAGTTATTACATCAGAAATTATATCATCGAAATAGAACCTGAGAAGTCTGCTACACCTGTGCCTGAAAATGATATGCTGCAGAAAGGAAAATCCGCTAGCTCACTAGCTGAGAACAATAACAATCCATTATAAGTAAGAAACATAGCCTTACACAGTTGCAAATCAGCAACAAATCGCAAACACAGTGGACAAAATCAGAGGTGTTGACGTTAACTCCTGTCAAAGAGCAAGCTAAAAAATTTTAAAAAGCTAATGATAAAAGACAAAAATAGCGGAGTTGGCAGGCCCCAGCAGAACTACACATTAAAAAAAAACATGTAAGTTGGCATGTCCTGGCAAATCTACATGCAGAAAGACCAATTTGGCCCACTCTATATTTCGTTCATGGAAACGAGCTTATAGGGAGAAAAAGCGTTCGGCTGTGATTGGTGGAGATAACCGACAATGTGAGTGTACACAGTACATGTAGTTTTATACATGTTGACGGTTCCTATGTAAATGATGAGCCTATCAAACCCAGCGAACTCACCGAACCTAAATAACCAGAGTGAGTATTATAATTATATTATTATTGCTGAATTTTCCTACACTTATTACTCCTACACTTAGAACATTGAATATGTTTCTCTATTTAAAATAAACAATTTGAGTCCAAATTCTAAATTAATAATAAAAAGACTGTTGTTGATTAGAAATTTGTGTTTTTTTAGCCTTTGCCTTAACATAATATTCGCCTTGCTCAGACTTTCCCTATATTATGAATGCCCTATACGATTCTATTGCTGTTTTATCGACTACAACTCAAAATAACAAGCCTTTTGAATCAGTAGAGCACGAAAGAATCTGGTTTTGTATAAAGCGAAAGAACTGGAAAATGACACCGTATAGTGTGGTAGTTTAAAAAGTATGTGGTCGACGCGCATTTTAAAGCAGTGGGAACGGCAAGATTAAAAAAGAAAATGCATGGCACAACAAAAACGAACCACAAACAAATATCAACACATCACGTCCAATAACTATGACATGTCTGTCTGTCACTTTGACAGTTTAAACGTCAGTCCCTTTAGCACATTTCTAACAAAAAAAATATTTTTTTAAAATTTCAATTAAATTGTAAAAAGTTTAAGAAAACAAGATTTACGTATAGATTAAAAATTTCAAAAAAAAAAAATCGCAACTATTTTTAGAGATTCGGTAAAATCGGTGGGTCTGTTATTATGCCTCTTTGACTTATTATATTTATAATACACCACCTTCAAATCGATTTTTTTAAATTTTATTCTTATATTCATAAAAAAGGTTCATGAAATTAGGCACATTAAAATTAAACCGTAATGTGACCTGATTAGCGAGTAATTTTTTTTTTATATACTTTAAACAGTATTTATAATACAACATACAAATAGACAATTCTCCAATTGATAGAATGAGTTTATATATATGGCAAAAATAACAAAAATACAAATCTACACTCCTATATATATGTATATTTTAAACAAAAACTACAAACTATTTTTTTTTTAACTGGCAACATTTACAGTGCTACAGAATATATACAATGTGCAGTAATCATTTATACACGAACAAAAGATCATATTTTAAAGTAATGTTAAAAGCTAAGTAAATAAAGCTCAAGTTTACTACGTCACTGACGTATGTATATAATTACTACATATATCTAACTCATAATAATATGTATATTTATATAAAAAAAGGAAAACAAAATTATTGTCTAACATTCTATTTAAATATAATTTGTAACTTGTCCCAAAACTATGCAACTTGAAGGGAAAGTACCTTAAATATCGTAGGTAGGATATTTTGCTGAAAGAAGACTATGTTATTTTTAAAAGTTAGTAATACTGCATTCAAAGGATTTGCTAAAAATTACTTGCTTCGTCTGGGAATCGAACCGACTTAAATGTGAAAAGCCATGAGCTCCCTTACGAAGTTAGAGAACGATAGAAAATAAAGCCGGATGATTGGTCAAAATTTTATGTGGGCGTTACAACCAATCACCGGGCTTTATTTTCTTTTGTTTCGTCAATCTACAACGCTCTCGTTTGCACTGGGTGCTCTTGGCTAAGGGCCCTGTATTTTTATGACAACTGTAATCGAAAGAGTGGACAAAAACTAATAATTCTTCTTAAGTATATATCTTCAAAGAAAGGAATAACGTAAAATGTTTGATTCAAATTTCAAGAATATTTACTTATTGCCGACGACGACGTAATTTTTAGAAAATCTTTGAATGCAGTATTATTAACTTTCAAAAATAACAAAGTCTTCTTTCAGCAAAATATTCTAAATTTTAGTAGTGGTAGGGCACACTGCGTTTCGCAGTCATTTGGGCAGCCCGTCTGGCGGCAGTAACCACCACCTTACAGAATACCACCGTGAAATAACAGCATTATGTGCTGTTGTGTTTCGGTGAGTGAGTAAGGGATGCCAGAGCCTATTACCCCTCCCCCCCCCCCCCCCCTAATCCCTTATCCTTAATCCTTCTATGGTCGGCAGCGCACTTGTAGCACTTATGGCGTTGCTTGTGTTATAGGCGACGGTAGCCACCTACCATCAAGTGGACCGTCAGCCTGTCTGTCGACCTTAACATAAAAAAAAAAAAAAAAAAAACCTACGATATTTAAGGTACTTTCCCTTCATGTCGCATAGTTTTGGGACGCCCTGTATACAAATTGTTACCATCACAATAAATTAATTAGTACTCAATCTTTTACATACAGTTGAATACAGTTTGTTAGACAATAATAGTAATTCTTTTTGGGTTAACATGACCGCGGTTGGAATTCTTGTGTTTATTTTGTACTGTACAGAGCATTGTACTTTAGTTATAACAATATCAAGTACCTATTAATATTGCTATTTACGAAATTAAATTGTCTACATAAAGTAGAAAATTAATAGACACACTAATAAATTACTGTCAATACTACCGGAGAGATTACAAGATGTGATATTTAAAATCGAAAAGAGAAGCACATCGCGGCCACGTTAACTCAATAGTCAACAACACGTACACTACAAGTGTTCTATATGAGAGTGTGAAGGCTCACTTGTTGTCTGGCCGCGTCCTGACTGACGACGTATTCGGTGAGCGTGACGTCAGCGGCCCCGCCCGACTCCAGGGGGATGGGGTTGGCGCGAAAGTGTTCCAGCATGTCGTGCACGTTGGGGAACCACAAATGTTGCACCCGGCACTGGCCCGTCTCGCTCAGCGTCATTCGCAAGTGTTTTGCACGACCCTGAAAACATTACAACCAAAGTCCTCCTTTTTCTCTGTTTTTGTAATATATACGCCAATATTGAGTCTTTCTCCTTCACACATAAATTTTATTGAATCTTTGTTTCATACAAGAGGCTTATATAGTCCGATGCGAGCGCTGGTGTGCGCAGGCACACCCCGGTCACTGGCGATCAAATGTATGAAACAAACGCGTTGCTACGCACACAGTCTAAGCTCGTGTAGGTGAACGCGTACCATGCTTGTGTGAGTGAGATAAGACATGCTATTGGCCTCCGCTCTGCGCACCGCGTCGTCACGTCCTTGCCAGCCGGCAACTGTGAGGCAACTGAGCGCGGGTGGGGGCACTTTCAACGGGAGGCAGGGAGTGACCATACTGTACGCTAGTACTCATTATTATACTGTGGCGCAGGTATAGCCCCTGTACACCCCCGCGGATATCTAATATTGCGTTCTGCGCACCACTTTGAACTATATTTCAGAACAGTACTAATACTTTGTGAGTATTAGTACTGTTCTGAACAACATGTCTTTATATCAAATCAAGTAGTGGCTAATTAAATAATATCATTTATTTCAAATTTAACCTTTCACTGCTTCGCATAACCCAATATTCGAGTAGAGTTTAGAGTTACAAGTTCCTCCATAGGACTTACCAAATGTTGGCGTCTCCACGCCATTAAAAATATCATGAACCACTTGAAAGTTTATATGTACACTTTGTTTTATATGTTAGAGTGTGTGTAAGAGAGCGAGAGTAACAGAGTTTGTGGTGGATGGAGGTTTGTTTACCTGAAAATTAAAGGTGAGCACGTATTCCCCGCGACGGGTCTCGCTCTGTCGCACCAGATAGCAGCCGTGAGCGGCCGCCCCGCCAGCCAGCACGCTAGCCGCGGCCGCCGCTCGCGCCAGCGTCCCGTGGAACCACGGCCACTCGCCCAGAGACACGCGCGGCGACGACTCGCACGCCTCCTCCGCTATCGAACCTACACAGAACCAATACCAATCCCTTTTATGTACGCACTAACCTGTAAATCTATCCCATACAAATCTATACTAATATTATAAAGAGGATAGATTTGTTTGTTTGTATAGAATAGGCTCCGAAACTACTGGACCGATTAGAAAAATTATTTTACTATTAGAAGCCGACATTATCCCTGATGAACTAAGGCTACTTTTTACTGCAGGAAAATGCTTCATTCCTACGAGAAATCTAAAATAAAAGTAAATACTAGCCCCTTGGCCTGGGATTCACTTGACAGCGGCATCTATCCAGAATTAGTTGAAGCGACTAACATGACAACTGCTTGATGATATTTTTAGCGATCCGCTCCACGGTAGATGGCGGTTTATACTCTTCAACGAGGACGAAGTCGCGAGCACTAGCTAGTGACAGATAATTTCGTGTACCCTTTCGAATGTACCCCGCCGTACGAAAGTACGGAGAACTAATTTTGACGTGTGCGTATTTTTATTCCAAAGATATGTATGTTTATATTAGTGTCTGTTTTATTCGATTTGTTAATGTCTTAGGGAGTATTTGCGTCTGCTTGAGTTTTGAAACATGAGGAAATGTGTATTCTGTAAATGTTCCACGGATAATTTTAATTGTTGCATGACTAAATTTAGTTCCGTGTACTTTCGCTCCATAGCGCCAAAATGGCGTTTTTCAAATAGGCATAAAAAGAATTTGACAGCAGCCTGTCCAGTGCTATATATTACAGGTCATTGTATCCTACGTAAGGGGCGAGTTTACAACAATAAATTTCCACCTTTCACCGCCACCTTAACATAACATGTGTTAAGGTCGGCAGACAGGCTGAAGATCCACTTGATGGTAGATAGATGGCTACAGTCGCCCTTAAACTCAAGCAACGCCATTCGATCTTACTACGATTAAGGACGATGGGCTCTGACATCCCTTACTCACTCACCAAAACACACCAGCACACATTATTTCAGGGTGGTTACAGCCACCAGACAGGCTGCTCAAATGATTGCAAAACCTGGTGTGCCTTTGTCACTACTTTCCAGATTCAGATTTCAGTTCAGGGCCAACTTTGAAAAGTTTGGGATTCTAAAGTTGATTCTGCCATATATCAAACCCGGGAATCCCCATTGAATGAATGGTTAGGGTGTTTGCCTTAACGCTCAGTCTCTGTCAGGGGTTCGATTCCTGGCGGGGACACCTTTGGGTGGATTGGATAGTTTTGAAGATTACCTTCTACATACAAACTTTACCCCTTTATAATATTAGTATTAATCCTACCTAATTCAGCCTCCTCGGGGGTGTCTGCTGCTAAATCAACATTACTGGTACTTGCAGGTAAGTCCCTTCTCGGTGGTAAGTCCGGCGGGGCGGGTTCCGGCATTCCCGGTAGCGCATCCGGTGGAGGTTGTGTTGTGGGTGGTGATCTCATACAATATTTTATTGTTGCCAACCACGATTTCATATCGTCAACATCTGCAGCTTCTATTACATATTCCATATTGTTATCAGCCTGAAAGTTAAATGCAAGTCGCAATTAGGCATTTTTTGTTACAATTGCATATCTGCTTTACTGAAGCCTAATGATTAGTGGCAAACTGTTAAACATATATCGAAAAACTGGGTTAGTCCAAAAAATTGGGTTCTATGATAGAACAAATTCGACAAAAAATATCCAAATTGTTCTACTACTATATTTAAATAATAGAAAAAAATAAAAATAAAAACATGCAATAAGTTCTAATGTTCAAAACATTCAATAAGTTATACAATATCAACAGAATGTACAAAAAAATACTATAGAATTTAATTCTATATCTACTCAATATAATTAATTGGAATCAAATAAATTGAATCTGATTTGTCCATCTAGTTCTATATACTTTATATGTATTTTGCAAATATTAGTTAACCAAGTATTTAAGTAAATATTTTTGTTAAATATGTGTCACATTTTCTTGGTAAACCAACCACAAACACGAGTCATTTTAATTTAGTAATGTTGACCTAATTATCATATTAATAGTTGGTATTGAAAGAAGGTCAATATGTGTTCACATAATTCTTAATTAAATCAAAAACTATCTGCAAATGAATGCTAAGACAATTACCCTGCTATGTTTCAAACTAAACTCTAAATAAATACTTCAACATACCAACTGCTGAGTAGACAGTTAAGAAGGTAACAGGCTATAACTAGTTATAAATTAACCCCAGACTTTCTATTGAACCCAAACACACTATATATCTGCTGTAATTTGCCAAAGAGTTGGGTATCCAGCAGACTACTTGATGCTGCAGCTCAGGTCAAGGTTACCATGTCATGGAAATACCACCCAAGTAACATTATATCAATCTAAGTCTATCATTATATTAAGTATATCAAAGTAACATTAATTGAACATGTGGAAGTTAGTCAAATCCCTTCGTCAACTAGAGATTGGGTTGATGGTCTTAAAATGCCTGAAATAGATCTCCATCTATACTAATATTATAAAGAGGAAAAATTTGATTGTTTGTTTATTTGTATAGAATAGGCTCCGAAACTACTGGACCGATTTGAAAAATTCTTTTACTATTAGAAGCTGACATTATCCGTGATGAACATAGGCTACTTTTTACGGTAATAATACGGTAACATAGCGGGAAAATGCTTCATTCCTACAGGAAATCTATAAATACTAGCGGCTTGGCCCGGGAGATAGCGCCATCTATCCAAAAGGTAGATGGCGTTTTATACTTTTCTACGCAGACGAAGTCGCGAGCACCAGCTAGTAAATTATAATTAGGAATCATGTTGATCATATCAGCTTCCAAACAACAAAAAAAAGACGATATTAAACAGTGAGTAATGGATGCCAGAACCCATTTCCCCATCCCCTCCCAATTTCTTATCTATAATCAATAATCCTACTATGGTCAGCAGCTAACTTCCAGCACCTGTGGCGGTGCTTGCGTTATAGTATTGGCGACAGTAGCCACTTACCACCAATAAGTGAACCATCAGCCTGAGACACAAAACAAAATTCGTAGTAAACCCATCTTGCGTTTCATTGTGAAAGGCATGTCCAAAAGCACCATAGAAAGATTATGTAATCATGGTAAACAATATTTTGAATAAAAGTACAAAAATGTGTATTGATTACCTTTAACACAAAAGTATTTTCATGATCGGGCATCTCTAAGGCAGTCGTCTCCCTAGCTTCTGATATGAGGAAACAAAACACACCACTCCTAGGTTTTTGAGCTTTTGGCGGCGAGTAAAATTCTAACATATAACCACCGACAGTTTTTACCAGAGCTAATCTACACTTCTCCCATTTCTGTGGCCCTCCGGGTTGCTCTAAGCTTTCGGGAGTCAAATAATTCACCAATCCTTCCTTTCTACATTCAACAACTATTTTAGCTAGCTTCGTCTTGCTTTGCTTATTTAAATTAGACGATAATTCGACTTCGTCTGAATGCTGTTTGTGAAAAAGACCTTTGCCTCGCCGCAAACCTTTGAATGATAACCTCCTGAAAAAAGGTTTGTGCTGTGTTTTAGGCGAGTCTGTGTCCTCTGAGTAATCGCTCTCATCGTGACCGGTATGAGTCCCGTTTGGCACCTTGTGTTGAGCTTTTAACTTTCCGATTTCAATCTCGAATTGTTCGGAAAAAACATCTACAAATTTCTTCAATAACTCCTTGTGAGATATTGTAGGTCGTGCTACGTCTCCAGCACCGGTGTGTATATATTGCAAGCAAGCCTTGGCGAAGTCCTGGGCGGAAGATTTGGCCTGACGCTCGCAGAACTCGACCCATCCTTCGGGATCACCGTCGGACGGGCCCGCCATGGCAAGCAACTTCTTTAACAGCTCCACTTGGATATCTTGGAATGTGTATAATTTAAGCACCACATTAAAACGTATCTTAAATTGAAATAATAATTCAATAATCACTCATTTTACACCACTCAATTTTTGACAATTCCGCAATCAAAATAAAATCACTTCAGTCTCACGATGCTATACATTCAAGTTTTCTTTGCGAAAACAAGTTTTGTTGCCAGATTACAAAATTATGTTGAACCAAGTTGCGGTTGATTTTTAATTTCTTATATGTCAGAAAAATTAAAATGTGTTTGGAACATCTTGATTTGTAATTTAAATATATTATGATAATAAAAAGTTAAAATCGTGTAAATTATATTTTAAAAAGAACCATTTTATGTGATCGTGGCGTCATCTGTTACATTTCGGAGATAAATGAATTGTAATTAATTACAGCACCCCGCAACAGATGGCGGTAATGTTAAGTTTCAAAAAGAGTGAAAAGAACAGACAGATAGTGTTACTTTCACATTTATAATATTAGTATGAATATCAAATCAAAAGATATGACCAACGCCTCGCAGGCCTCGCATATGTAAAGCTGTATTAGTTATTTTTGTTGAAAGTTTTAATAATAGATACTCGTTATAGCTACTTACCTACTAGCTTTTGCCCGCGAATTCAAATGCGTCCCTTTTTCTTAGCGTTGAAATATAGATACCTATTCATCCTCTACCTATTCATCTTCTCTCCGTGACTTCTCTTGGGACTTTGGAACAGTACTTTTATCTGGGTGAGAGGGTACCTATGTCCTTTTAGTATTCCTAACAACATGTATGCAAAATTTCATAATGATCGGTTGAATTAGTTAAGGCGTGAAAAGGTTACAGACAGACATAAGTACTGAGTTACTTTTACGTTTATAATGTTAATATGGATTAGTTAAGACTAATTAGGATTTAGCCAGAATCTATTAATAAAGAAATCGAAATGATATACTGAGTAGGTAAGTACTTCTAATTTTAAAAATAAAACATTTTTAAATATTAGTGGGTAGTAAGTACCAAATTGGCCATCAGAACACACTAGAGGATTGCTCTAGAAATATATACCCAAGGATCATTTACATGCGTCATATGAAGAACTTTTCACATAAAATTCGTCTAGCAGCTGATCGTAAAGTGTGCGCGTTTGTGTGTGTCAAATTTCCAATAATCTTATTTTGGCGCGCATCAGACGCATCGATGATGGAAATATGGGCGCCATCTTGCGAACGACGCGCGCGCCCGGCCGTTCACCTGAAACGCGATGATAGTTTTACGACAATGCTATATTTGCCATGATAAAAATAATAAAATCACTACCTTGACCAAAATAATAAATAGTAAATATCGGTCGACTCTCTTCCTAGTAGTTGGATTTAATTAAATAAAATTTATTAACCTACAATAAAATATATTATGTTATAAGTGGCGCACTTTATTCCATTTTAAATCTTTTTGCTTGACTTCAAAAAAAATAAGCTTCCGCATTTCCAGTTACAGGGCGCCAATGACTGCCAATGCCAAATGAATTGCCAAATGACCTCAGACTTGCTAAGAAATAGTTATTAATAACGTAAGTTTATTAAGTTTATTAACATACGAGGTGCAGTTTTTCAAAGTCCTCTAAAACTGCCCTTAGGTACCTAATATATACCTAAGTATTTCAATTCGAACCAGTACCTAGTTCCTGAGAGTAGCGCGTACAATCAAACAAACAAACTCTTCAGCTTTATATACTGGTCCATGAGCCAGCGACAGATTTTCATGACCAATTTCCTCCCAGTCGATAACTTGTAAAATGGCTGAGAGAGTTGTATCATGAAGCGTTGTGAACGTCAGCTGCGGTTCCGATGGTGGGTTGAGCAGTAGAGTGGTAGTCGCCCACGCACATAATAAAAAAAAAAAAATCATTTATTTCCGATTAAAAATTCATCAAATTATAGTTAGCCTAATATTTTGAAAAAATAAAATTGTCAGCTATTTATAAAATGGTGGAGGTCTGCAGGTCACACGAATATATACGTGTTCAGTGATTACCTCCCAATAGAAAATTTATCAGATGATAGTTTATGTATTACTGTTAATAAATAAAAAAGTCAGCTGGCTATATCTTGGTGGAATGCTTGTCAGCTGATGCTCTGAAAGTGTAACGCGCTACCACTGCTCAACCCACCATCGGAGCCGCAGCTGACGTTCACAACGCATCATGATACAACTCTCTCAGGCATTTTAGAAATTATGGACTGAGAGGAAATCATTGACGAAATTAGTGCCTGGCTTACGGACCGTACCTATTGGTAAAAGATAAAAAAATTCTGATTCTGATAGCACCGATTTGAGATGTAAGTAGGTATAAAAACTTTTTATACCTACTTACATTTTTATACATACTACATATAAAAAATTAAACAATGTCCAAACAGTTGCTGAAGTTTTTGTAATATTAGGAAAATGAAAAACACCGGAAAAGTGTCTTGGAATGCCTACTCAAGGCGGATTAATTTATTTAGTAGGTACTAACTATCACGTGTCCCGTACTTCTAAATGTTCTAGTTTTATGAAAATCAGTTAATTCGTTTAAGAGTGATGGAGGAACATACATACATACAGAAAAAATTCTAAAAATGGTCAATTTAGTTTCAGTATCATGTATAGAGCCCATATACACGATATTTCTGAAAACAAAGTAAATTCCTCCATGACCGACCCCTACAGATTTATTATTACCTATTGATGTTCGCAATAATCTCAAAACTACTGAAAGGATTTTACATGCGGTTTTACTAATGGGAAAACGAGCTAGATTTTTTATATCTATTAGCTGCTGCCCGCGACTTCGCCCGCATAACTTTGTAAATAATTGTAAATAACTTTGTAAATAAATGTAAACTTTGTAAACCTTCCTCGAGAACCGCTCTATCCAATGGTGAAAACAGTGTGCTGTTGTTTTTGAATTTATCGCGAACAGACAGACAGACAGACAGAAGCGGCGGAGGACTTTGTTTTTATAATATGTAAGGATAAGGAAGGATGATTTGCGGAAAAAATTACACATGTGAAAAGCCGGGAGCGGGTCGCTAGTCTTAAAATAGAGTCCTCCTTTTTCTCTGTCTGCTGTCTCTCTGTAGGTATATTAGGCATCCGCAAATCTAAATAAAACTGGCTCAGTATAGGTTAAACTTGCTTTATTTATCACAGAAACTATTACAAGTCAATATTCTGGTAACAAAATATTACTGGTCAAAAAGAAATAATTTTAATTTTCGAACGAAGCCAGTCGAGAGCTCTTCCCGCGCTTTATTTACGTTTATGGTGCTGCGCAGGCGACGACAGCGCTAACGACGCCATCTTCCTGCAGCGCGTTTGTCTGTCAACGGCCACTCGGTAACGCGGCCGCTCCGGATGCACCCACTATACTACAAAAAAAGTTTATTATAAACTTTCTGCCACTACTTTATTGAGACAATCTGGCTCACCCACGTACTTCTAAACAGCTTCAACTTCAACGCTTTGTAAGATGGTTTACAGATTTTTGATAGGCAAAGTTCCAAAGAACATTCACGCTTAAATTTTTGTAGAAGTGAGATTCACTGGCATTAGGTACCATTTCTTATCTGCTAAATCTGTTTGGTTCCTCCTAAAGAAGAGCACAGTGAAATGTGCTATGAGGTTTCGGCGTGTGACCTATCTATTTTGCTAGAACCCATCTTCTTATCTTTTCCACACATCTTCAAAAAGGGTGAAGTCTGATGAACTCAAAATAAGTAGGTATTTACCCCAACGGAAGTGGGTACAGAGGTGAGTGGCTTGTCTTTGTTGAGTTGGGTTCCCAGGCAAATTTGAGGCGATGAACTGGTGCATGCGCACAAGTATATATATATATATATATATATATAAAATATTTTATTCTTTAGCTATCGAGGGGTATAATTAATGTTTTTTCTTCATATCTGTAGAATTCATACTATTAGCTGTAGCTGGCTGCCAGCTCGCGATTTTACATATAGCGATTTTTCATACCTAACAACCTAACAATATAACAAATTGATTTTCGCTTTTATTTTTAAAGTAGGGATATAGCTTATTATAAGTAGTTTGAATAATCTTCTTCGTCTATCGTTCTTTTATTAGTGAAAATCGTATCAAAATCCATAGGTTGGTTTAGAAGTTGTTAGCGAAGAAACATACCTACATAGGCGAACAGCGAGTTTATTTTAGTTATTTACCTATAGAGTAAGAGCCCGTGAGGACCAGACTTTCGTATTATAATAAAAGCTGAAAGTTCTTCTATGTGTCTGGATATAGATACTACAATAGTGAAAGAAATTTCTGGACACTTAAATAAAGTGAACATCCTAAAAAAGGCATTTCAATAAAGTCTTTTCATGTCTTCATAGTTAGTTATACGTATACTTATATGTGTCACGATCCTTAGAACGTGTTGTGTTTGTATGACCAAGCTAATCCCGATACATTCCCATTTCGTCTCGAACAATTCGTACAATGAACGTATCTTTTCACACATCTATTAACTGATCATTTTTCAGTTTTCTTTTTTTAAAATGCTTCCGAACATACGTGGGATGACTGCGAAGCTATCTTCAAAGCGCCGCCCAGTGTTTGCCTCTCTTTCGCGCTCACCTTGACTGTGAAGGTCAGAGCGAGATAGCTAACAGTCGTCGATGCGATCACGCCCATGGCTGAAATAAGCTCTGCGCTGTCGCAACTTTACTTTGTATGTTATTGCAGTTGGAAACATTTTCTAGCTTGGAAAAGCTTATATATTATTGTGTTGAATTTATTTTGAACAGTTAGATTTTGCTTTTGTTAATATAATAAATTTTAAGATCCTAACGGGTCTAACGCTGTTTTTGGAAATATTGCGTTTAATTTTTATAGCTTATCTAGGTATGTAGACTTTTTAAGTGAATGTCGTCAGACAGTGAAGTGGCCCTGTCAATTTATAATAGGTAATGTTGATAAGAAAACTGACGATAATTTTAAACAGTAGGTATAGGTAGGTACTACCTACTAGCTTAGCTACTTTTTTCTGGATGAAAGGTGTATTTTATGTATTTTCCTGTATCATGTCGTGCATAGGCATCATTGACAACATATTAATGATACCTATGTAAAATTTTATATTATGACTAGCTGACCCGTCGAACTTTGTACCAAACTTTGAACTTTTGAACTTTGTCGACAGTCAATAAAATGTCGTGTTACCTTATAGATAAACTTAATTTAGGATTTTATGAACTTAAGAAAATTGTTGGTTTTCATTTTTCCTCGTATTTTTTTACGCTTTTTCTCTCCATAAGAACCTTCCCCAGACTTCATCAAACACAACAAAAAAGAAATCAGCCAAATCGGTCCAGCCATTCTCGAGTTATACTTAGTAATTACTTTCAATCGTTATGGATTTAACACGTGGTACCTACCACGTACCACGTTGTAACTACGAGTACAAGCCAACTTATTAAATAAAAATTTGATTAAAATATGCGATCGGCATAGACACTGAAGTAGGATAAGTAAAGAAAATGAAAACCAAAATTACCTACTTACTTATTTAGATAGATACAATACAAATTACCTACTTTAATTTTAAAGTTCATTCATCAGTTATAAAATACAGAATTGTTTCAATCCTAGGTTTAGTTTTAAGAACTTTAATTTACAATTTAGGCGAAAGAAACGAAAAAATTAACCATGATTTTTTTTTTGTAGCATTCTGCATTCTATTTTATCCATAAAAACGTTTGTAACTGAAAACCATTAAATATTTCACTGCTTAAGTTTATAATGAATCTGCATTTTCTCCTTATTTTTTACTTTTTATTTAACGTTAGTTATGGCTCTTGACAGGGACCGCTTCAGGAAGATAATGGCTGACCTTCAGGCCTGAAGAGGCACAATTAATACCTACTACATATAGGAAACACTAAATGAATACAGATCGCGCGGCGAGAGTTTGGCTTTGACCTTCGGGTGGAGGGGATTACTGCGCATGGGTACTGTCACGCACACAATACTTTTCCTTTTTTATGTACCAGGTTGGATATTTGAGTGGGTCAAAATTCATGTACAGTGGTAATAATGCTTAAACAAATTAACTTAACTTAACTGACAAACTTAAACAAACAAACTCAACAAATAATAACAATCGACAACAATAAACAATTAACGAAAATAGCAATTCACTTGTGAACGTAGGAGTGCGCGGTACGTCGTATCGATGCGAGAGGCAGGGAACGACTGGAGCGCCAATCAGAGCACCGCGTGCGCCTACACACCCGCCCCGCACCCCGCTAATTGCCCGTTGATACCCAATTTCTGATTTCTGCGCAATAACGGTCAAAGCCAAACTCTCGCCGCGCGATCTGTACCTATAGCTATAAAGTACCTATTCACTCATTAGTAAGAAATTGGTAGCGAAATTTAGTTGCGATTGCGGCCGGAGGGGAATATATGTGCTTGTGATTGAGTATAAGGGATGCCACAGAACAGAACCCTCCCTTATCCTCAATCATATTAAAGTCGGCAGCGCACTTGCAACACATTTGCGCTGTGGTGCTAATATTAGCGACTGTATAGCCATCTACCTACCAAAAATGGTCAGTCTGCCTGTCGACTTTTACATAATAAATAGGTCTAAACTGGTCTAAACATTGATTACAATAAGTGATCAATTTCAAATCAATTCATGTAAACTAAAAACAAGAGGTTACATACAGGCCTGCCTAATTAAATTGAACCTGTAGAATCCGGACGCATAAACCACTGGGCTATCACTGTTTCAGAAGATATGAAAAAAAAAAGAAAAAAATTCCAACCCTAATAGTAGGATAACAGGGGATGATTGTTTGTTCATTCACTGATTGTAGTGTATGACCTTTTTACAGAGTAGTCCGATTTTGATAGGTAATTCTTTCTTTAATGGATATGGTATAGGGATTCCTGAGTTTCTTTCGGGGTTTCTTCTCAGGATCGTCATTTTGGCTTTTTTCCGAAACCCTGGTAAATTTAAATTTATAATGACGATCAAAAGAGTTTCTTGTAGAAATCTAATTGATAAATAAATATTTTGATTTTGATTATATACGTCGAAGTAGGTCCCATACAAATTTGGAAACAAAATTATACCCTAAGGGTGGGAAAATAGGACTCATTTATTGTTTACTCACAGATTTTAATGCTGAGTTGTGTATTACAATTAAAAAAAGTAATCAAAAATTAAGTATGTAGTAAATAGTAGATTACTTACTTATAGCCACAAAAAATTATAAAATAAAACTTTTTAACAAAAAATTAAACCGTCAAAAATGCTGAAAAGCAAAAAATTATTTTATTTAACCTTATAATAACTAAGCTTATAAAAGCTTATAAAAAGCGAAAAAGTATTTTTAACCTTATAATAACTAAGTTCTTAAACTAATGTAAGTACCTATACCTAAGTAATTTTGAGTCGCCGCCGCGGATCATTCTTTTAGTAATAAATTAATTTGCTTGTTTACATTAGTTTAAGAACTTAGTTATTATAAGGTAGGTAATAAAATTTAAACGTTAATTTAATTTAATAAATGGTTGTATTTGGAGGCGGTTCAGGGAGGGATATGTGGAGAACTGGGAGAACTCCAAAACGAATTACACGAATTGAGGCAAAGCTTGTCCCAAGATACATGATGACCCAATGACTTTCAGAGACAAAATAGATGTCAAGGGGACAAAAATTTGACGTTAAAATGTCAACCGCAAAATCCGCAAATAGAATTTCAGATTTTAGTGAAATCTTAGTAAATATTACAGTTAGTAGTTTAGGTTATATTAAAATTACTCATTAGTCTTAAGACTAGATTGTAATCTTATAAGGATGCACTTTTCCAAGTACACCCTTAAAAAACAAAAAAAAAAATAGTTTTAATTAACATACTTTCTTGTGAATGAGTTAAGAATGATAAGAAAGTTATAATAGGTACTTTATAGAGGAAATCAAATTTGATCGTCTAGTGTTTAGTGAATGGAGAAATAAGGACTAAAGTGTTTGTTTATATACATTATCAACAATTTCTAAACGAAAATGGTATAGATAGGTAATGATCAAATGAACATAAACAAATAATACTGAATTCTAAATAGTGACTACTACATAAGAAGATTCAAATATCCAAACAGTTTCGACAGTTATTTTCTGTGTTAATTATCTCTCTTTTAAATTACTATAGAAAAGTTTACTAAACATATAACTTCAAATATAGGTAATGGTAAGTATATTAGAATAAATTTAATGTGAGCATCACTTACTGCAAAAATATACCTATCTTAAAATACTCTGCAGTAAGTACTCAGATAAGTATGAATTTACCTACTAGATAGATTAATACCTACTTACAATTTCTTTGGAAACATTTAAGTATAGATCGTCAATCAATACTAAATATAAACAAATCGCCAGACCTGATTACCAATCGACTTGGTTACCTGGTATTCGCCATTTACCTATAAACAATCTTTCTGTTTAGATACCTAGTACACATGTGTTTTTAGTTCTAGTTTTTCTAATAAGTATTCAGACTAAATTGTGAGAAATCGAATAGGTAGGTATAATAGGTAAGTATACAGGGTTACTGGTAACGCGACGTATTCCTTCCAGGACATGAAAGGAGAGCTAAAATGCAATGTTTTTGACCCCCCCATATGTATGGCCGAAATTCAGTAGTTTTCGAGTGTTTTCAGTTTTAATGATTTTTTGCCAATCACCCAGAATTTGTCATTTAAATAAAAAATAAAAAAACCGCTTTTGGAAGGAATACGTCGCGTTACCAGTAACCCTGTATATAAGTATCATTGTTTTCCACAAAAAATATTTAATTGCAATAAATCAATACTAATTCTGTATGTTCCTCCATAACTTTTGAACGAATTAACTGATTTTCATGAAACTTGGTAGATAAACATTTAGACGTTACCTGCCTACAGGACAAAGGATAGGCTACTTTATTCTTTTTCAACACGGACGAAGTCGCGTGCGCCAGCTAGTTACCTATATACTAAATTTCTTTCTTATTCGATGTCCGATTTGCATACATTGCATACATACTTCCAAAACGAGACAAAGTAGGTGTTGGCATGGTCCATGTTCAAGTCGACTATTAGGTTCATGAAATATTCACCTATTAAAAAAAACATCACTACATATTTATTATAAAAAAAGCCCGTCTGTCTGTCTGTTAGCGATAAAACTCGAGTGGTTCTCGAGGTAGGTTTTAACCCTATAATTTACAAAGTTACGCGGGCGAAGTCGCGGGCAGCAGCTACCAGCTAGTATGTAGTAAATTAATATTATAGGTTTCTTTAAAGAAAAATCTCTGAAATCGAGCACAGGTAAAATAGTGAAAGCAACAAACAGGGCAGTAAATAAATGGTAGTGCGCCTGAGTGGTCTGTTGGGCGGTGGGCGTGTTCTGGGCGGGTGCGCTCGCGTCGAAACGTCTCGACGACAGAAAGGTTTCTCTCGCGCCGCGGCCGCCCGTGCGCGCGCTTTGATTAACGTGCACAAAACTGATTTATTGTGTCCCGTTGAAAAAATAATCACCCCAAGGTGCCGCAAGGAAATGTGATGGAAGGCCAGGAGTGGCGAGCCGAGTGGCAACAGCCGCGACACTTGGACGGTATGTGCCTATTAACACTATAATAATATTTAAACGGATCTATAATATCACAGTCATCACAGTGTTTGAATTTCACATAGCCTTTGTGGCAATAGTGAATTCGGATTCTATGCTCATACGTTTTTGAATTCAAATCTACTTTTATTAATATCGACACTTAATTAGGTATCTATTACTTAATCACAACACCAGAATAAGTCTTGTATTAGCTATACATTATATTAAGATTTGTAAGCAAAATAAGATGCCTTTGCATTGCTTTTTTAAACAAAAAATATATTTATTTTTTTAAACATGAAATATGAACATGAAACGACTTGGTCGAACATTTTGTGACTTTGTAAAATGTAAAAATTTATTTGTTTACAATTCTGTACGTACGAAATGACGTAGACCTATAAAAAAGGTCCTATGTTATAATCTATCTATACCTAGTGTAGCTGTAATAGTTAAGTCGTAGGTACCTTAAGTCCAGGATTGGTAGAAAAATAACATTTAAAAATATTATTTACTTATTAGTACCTATTATTTATGTCAAAAAGCGTGAATAATTAGATAGTAAGATAAAACCTATATTTTGTGACAGTAAAACAGGATTATTACAAAAAATATGAGATTTTTGATATATTTCTCATCGAATTAATATACCTCTGCAAGTTCGCTGATTTTTTATATATTACTAACTGACCCCACAAACTTTGTTTTGCCAAAAAAAAAGTTAGGGTATAAAAAATAGTTTACAACCTATACTTAATTATCAGACCTACCGAATACCTATACACAAAAACATAAAAATCGGTCAAACTGGTTCGGAGGGGTTTTGTTACAAACAATGTGACACGAGAATTTTGTACATATATTTATAAGATTGGGCGTCTTTCCATTAGCGACGGCACGGCCCGGCACGGCACGGCCCGGCTTACCGGGGAAGTAAAAATGTAGGAAACTATATGGCTCGTCTTTCCACTAGCGACGGCACGGCCCGGCCCGGCACGGCCCGGCACGGCACGGCAGGTGACTCCCGCCGGCGCCGGCCGGCACCGGCCGGCTTGGGGGTAACTGCATGTGTGTTGTATATGAATTGTAGCCGTGCGCGTGTGTGAGTGCTACCCAAGGGCTACGCTTGTTGAAAAAGTATCGATATATCGGTGTATCGATATTTTTAATTGGATATATTTATATTTATGGCCGATATATTGATAGTACATAGATACAAAATATCCAACATCGAAAATTATATCAGAAACAATATTTTTTTAGCATAAACTACCTGAGATAAAATCAGAGCCTTATCAATACTAATAATAAATCTGTAAGAGTAGGTATTGTACGTATGTTCCTCCATAACTCTTACGCGAATTAACTGATTTTCATGAAACTTGCTAAATGAACATTTAGAAGTACGAGACACGTGATAGGCTACTTTTTATCTTTTTTAACGCAGACCAAGTCGCGGGCACCAGCTTGTCTATAAATAAATTTAAAAGTGTCATTAAAACTAATATTATATACTTTGATTTTGCTTCAAGTTAAGTGTAATTGTTGTAATTTTATATTTTATAGATGACAAAATAATAATCCTAAGTTTCTTTCGGGGTTTCTTCTCAGAATCGATTTTTTTTTTTCTGAAACCTTAGTAAATTTAAGTTTATTATGACAATGATAAGAGTTTCTTGTAGAAACCTAATTGATACTGATATTTTTATAAATATCGATACATCGATATTTCTTTCACTTCCGACATCCCTACCAAGGAAAAAACCGGCGTCCAACACCGGCTCAGTGGAAAGACGAACCCCGACATGCCGTGCCGTGCCGGGCCGTGCCGGGCCGTGCCGGGCCGTGCCGTCGCTAATGGAAAGACGCCCATTATCTTATAATGTACGTTTTAATAGTTTTATAAAAATAAAAAAAAATTTAGTTGTTTTTTTATTGGAGTACCTAATACTTAAACAGTTCCCACAAAATATAAATAGAAATAATTTATTACAATTCTACTAATCCATTTCTTGTACCTACCTAAATGCATAACCACCAGTAGGTAACCTATTCGTCTTTCGTCGCATGTCGGTAAAGCAGCGTCGGACGAGAACTTTACTTGTCGATGGACAAACGAAATGAATGAGTCATAATGAATGAACGTAAACCTTTTCAATATTATTAACTATTTGCTTTTTCGTAACCCGCTTTGAATTTGGATATTCTTCGCATAGGTATAAGTAGTTTGAAAATCGCATCGAATTATATACATATAATTCGATGGCAAATCGCTGATGTGTAAACTGAAAATGCTGAAAAACAAGTTGCATTTTAATACCTACATTGCTGGTAATGTGACTCGGTAATGTACGATTAACAAGGGGATTTTTTCTCACAATGAAAAACAAACTTATATTAATTAGGTAATTATGATTATAAGTTTGTTTGTTTGTATGAATGACTACTTAAGTAATTCATTTAAAAAAATTCTATCTGCAATGTTACAATAGAACTTCAAAATACTCCACATAGTGGTAACCGCCACTACTTTTCAAATCGCGACGAGAGCCAACTTTGTAAAGTTTATTTTCAAAGTTGACCGTGTCGGGAATCGAACTCGGACCCCTAAGACCAACCAATCCAACGGGCTTGTCAAAATAATAATAAGAATCTATAGAAATTGATAGAAGTATTTAGCCTACTGGCTTCACTTAAATCATAGTATGTATACCTAATACTTCGTATGTTACTTAGTGGTACAAGATATATTCTGATAATTAAATTTCATTGAATATTTGGACCATGGTGGCATTGTACGTCAAGTGGGCGATTTTTTTTCCAACGTTCGCTCGTTGGTTCCACTAATTACTACAAAAAATCATTTGTCGCCCACCCCTGTGGACTCATTAATATTATGTTGACATTTTTGTTACGAATTCATACTACGTGGGCGGGTATTCATCATTTCACTTTAAAACCTCTGAATACATCGATTTTGTAAAATAAATAAAAACACTTTGTTCTTTTAAACTGTGCATTATTCTTATTCTAGTATTATTCTTAACCCGCCGCCGGCTTCATACTTCTTCATTTGTCGATCTGTCCAATAGTGAAAACCGTATCAAAACCCTTTGGGTCTTATACATATGATAACTAGAAGAAGGCGGTCAAACTGAGAGCGACTTGTTTGTCCGCTAACTTCTTTTACAGCGGACTTGTTTATAATAATATTTACTAGCGACCCAAAATCAAAATCAAAATATTTAATTATTAAAATATGTTTCTCCAAGAAACTTTTATGATAGTTATTATAAATTTAAATTAACCAGGGTTTCGGAAAAAAGCCTACATGATGACGATCCTGCGAGAAGAAACCTCGGAAGTGGTTTCTGCAAAGGATGCCATTCTTTTTGTCATATTTAAAATCTCAGATTATTAAATTTAAAATAATAAATAATAAGATTACAATTATTTCAAATAATAATACACTAAATCAAAGTATATGGTATGAGCTCAGAATCGCTTCATCTTACCATCTTTCTTTCATCTTACCATTAGGTAATGAAAAGAGTATCGTTTAGCGAGAAATTTTGGTGTACACAAATTTTATTTAGATAGCTTAAAAACTTCGTCTTATAAAAAAGATTATGAGAAAATGAAAAAAAAAATACCAAGCTAATATTCCAAAATTCTTTAAGCTAATAACCGTTTTTTCACTGAATAACATTACCTTTTGGGGCAAAGATTCTCATTGACAGACTCCTGAATTCTAGTACCTAGCTAGAGACCTTTTTAAGTGAATGTACCGTTTTAAAAACAAACTTAAAAGTGTATTGTGAACACATGATTCAGATGATGAGAGAGTTAACAGATGTTGTGTACCTAGGTGAGGAAGGGCAGATTGCGAAAAGGTAAAAAATACCATCGTGTCTACATAACGGAAGATTTATGCGTTCTCAATGGGAGCCTCGAGTGTTAGTCAAGGGTTCGTGGAATTCTAATAATCTTGTTCGCCTTTAAATCTTTATGACACGGTCGCTAAAACAATTAATGAATGTTACGGTTATTTGCGAGTTCATAAAGTAAAATACTTATCTATTTACAAATATCTAGTCACAAAATAGTATTTTTAGGACACCTACTTATTACCATACAATAATTTTATATTTTCATATATTGTATATTTTTAAAGTGAATTTAGTTGTCTATTAGTATGAACTAGGTAATTATCATACTAATAAGAAAAAATCGTCTTGGTGTAGCCGCTCTATTGTCCAACATAAATAAATATTAAAATTTAAGATTTAGGTACGTATGCCTCGTTCGTCCCGAATATTAAAACTACCTTTTGCTTTTACAGTTATTTTTTTCTGTATGTAACTCACTTTCGCATTTACGATATTATTAATGATAGAACTTATTAATGAACCTGCTTATGGTAGGCAAGCTGTTGATTTACTTGATGGAAGCAGGTGGCTACTGTTACCTGTAACACCAAGCAATGCTATACATTGCTGCTGTAGATGCTGCCAGTTGCGCTGCCGACCATAGTAGTAAGGATAAAGAATTAGAGAGGGATATGGAATCCCTACTCACTAACCGAAACATAATAACCGAATTATACCTAATACCGAAATACACGAACATTCTGTTATATCACGGCGCGGCGGTCTTCAATAAGTGAGTTATGTTACTGTCGCAAGACGGGATGCCCAACTTTTATAAAAAAAATATTACATTTTATTAATAATTATTATTTTCTTAATATTGACATTTGGTCTTTTATTTATGTTAAAGGTCGACAGACAGGCTGACGGTCCACTTGATGGTAGGTGGCTACCGTCGCCTATAACACAAAAGTAACGCCATAAGTGCTACAAGTGACTAGTGGCTAGAAAGCTTAGCTGTTAACCAAACGGTCGCGGGTTCGAATCCCGCTAGGGGTAATAATGTTTAAGTGTTAACATTTTACCTTTGTACCCGAGTCATGAATGTTTTGTATTTATAATATCTATTTATTTACAAAAAAAAGTATATCAACTGTATACTTGAAGCATTAGTTGCTAAGTGTGGAACTACTTAGTAGATGGTGCTGTGTGGAATGTGTGAAGGTATTTATTTATTTATTTATTATTTATTGGTATAAGATATATTATTTCGATGGGTATGACATATTTTACCATTTCGTGTAACACAAATTGACAAATAGCTAAAAACGCAGTAAGTATCTGGTTATGAAAAATGGTTACGAATGTGGACGAAGGGGAAATTGTTTATGCGTTTGACGTGTCAGAAGAATACATGGAATAGGTCAAAGTATATTTTACAAGATTAGCACAAGACAAAGTATATAGTCTTAATGACTTTCTAAAGAAATGTTTGCATCGTAGTAGCATTTCGCTTAGTCACTGCCGGGGCCACCCACATGCGACAACTTATAGGCGATGAGATACTTTACTTTGGATATTTTTTACATTATAAACAAAAAATGTGTTTGTTTACATTAACGGAGACCATGGGGTCAGTTTGTAGAGGAAACTGTTCACTTGATTTACGACCTTTGACATGTGTTTCTACACTACTAATACTTAGGTTGGTACTTACACGAGTAGGTGATTGGTGTTTATTTTATTTGTGTAGTTATACACCTATACACTCGAGAGCAATAATTCCGGGTCATCTATAAAAATCTTAATATTTATTTCGGAAACTAGAAAGGAAATGGATCTAGAAAAAACTGGTCAACTATAAAATCTACAAAAAAACACCGGGTCATATATAAAACCTAAATATCTTGGAGACTATAAGAAGGAAATGAATGACAAAAATTAATTTTTAATGGTACATTATATTACGAACCAAATAATCTTAACGGGATTTTGTCGGAAAATCATCATGGTTGTGGTTCATCATTTCAGTCAGTCCATTTCTATAAGCCCATTAGAATCTTTTTAGTATCCATAATTTTTCTGTACAGAAGCAATTTAGACCCAGCGTTAACCCGCGACTCTTTTTAAGTCAGCGGTTCAATTTGTGGATCCTTCGAATCTTCTTCTGATGGTGCCACCTACTAACGGAGGTTGGCAATCATCATTGTAATGTTAAAACTGTCCCCAGCTACTCTGGAAAAGGATCAGATCAGAAGGAAACTAGAGAAGCTTTTTAAGCCAAGACGTTTTACGTCTGCCTTGTCTTTGGCGCCCTTGTGTTTTACTCTATATTATTAGTTGCAAAAGATATGTTGTCTAGATAAACCTGTAATATTTTGCTTACTGCTTCGTGATCTTCAAACACTTCATACTAAATCTGTCTGTCGAATTTAATATTAAAAAAAAAAAACTAAAAGTGATTAATTAAAGTTTGAGTGTTAAAGAAAATGTATAGTATATTTGTGTAGGATAAAAAACCAACCTATTTTTATCGTCATAACGTTTCTTCGACATTAATTTTACCGATAAAAGAATGCCAGAATTGCCAGAAAGATTTATTTTTAGCTTTTTTTCGTTAAGCGAGATAAAATTGTCATAAAGTTACTTGTATGAAAAAAAAAATGAACACATTTCAGAGTTCGTCAGCTCGTCATCGCTCTCCACACGTGGGCGGCTATCTTATCGACTTTTGTTTTACACAAGCCATTACACTATGATTGTCGTTAATTTTTTAAAATAGTTTCAGAGCGTTAGTACCTACACATACATACAATTATTTTGTAACGTATACCAAATTAGCGGTCCTCCTTGTTTTTCTGCAAATTATGTACAAAAACATTCCACATTGATCGTTGTTTACATTATTGGGCAGACGTGAACAGCGCTTTGATTTTATACTAGCTGTTGCCCGCGACTTCGTCCGCGTTAAAAAAAGATAAAAAGTAGCCTATCACGTATCCCGTACTTCTAAATGTTTATCTACCAAGTTTCATGAGAATCAATTAAGTAATTGGTTTAAGAGTGATGGAGGAACATACATACATACATACAGTTTCAGTATCATGTATAGAGCCTATATTATTATACACGATATATTTCTGAAAACAAAGTAAGTACTTACTCCATGACCGACTCCTACAGATTTATTATTAGTATTGATACAAGCTTTTGCACGAGGCTTCGCCCGCGTATACTTATATAACATAGCCAGTGTTCGGTCTAGTAGTGTCGGAGCCTATTCAATGCAAACAAATAAACAATCAAATCTTTCCTCAGTAAATGGACACCCAAGTCCTCAGCATCTTACAGCTTACAGCAGATATAATTAACGTGTTTTGGCTTATTAGGTAGAAAGTAGGTTAGTTTGTAATATATAATTATTATTTACATACAAAGATAAATAAGTTTTTTTTTTTATATCAAATGAGTAGTTTCTAAGATTAAAGAGCCCTTTAAAAGATGAATATAGACATAATTTCAAAACACTGAAAATATAAATTCAAAGAAAAGAGCTGTTTTTTTTGGTGCACAACTAAAAATCAAACGAAAATCATTAACTATAGTCGCGAAGATACTTTTTAAAATACAAATGAGAGTGGTATAGTATATATAAAAACCCTTGCTTCCTCTTCAGTCGGTCGTAAAGAAGCGATTATGCCGATCCGTCAGTCATCAGCACGAGGCGCGCGACTGACGGAATGTTGTCCCAGTGACGAGAGTAATTCGAAATTCGAACGATGGAACGACTGTTCGCTATTTGAATGAACAAAACGATAATTTTGTTTGTTGTCATGTCTGCTTCAAAAGAGTTTGTTATACTCGTATGCGTTAGGTGCCAATAATGACGAGGTTTTCTGCCTACATAAATTGTTAGATAGGTATGTTCCAAATCCAAGCACAGATCTTATTCAGAGAATCTAAAGTAGGAATTAATTATTTGCGACAAAGGAAAATTTTAGGATCTACAAAAATTCTATCAAATGATAGAAATAATTGGTGTAGCTGTAGCTGTGTCGTGGAAACGGCCGTGTGTATGTATGTTTTATTTGGTTATATTCATGAATACTTAGGTGTTCTAATATGTATGTTACGAGAAATATTTTCTTTGAGCATGTAATATGTAGCGAACTTGCTATATGCTATACATATTATGTACCTATAATCTTTGATAGTTAAGCTATCGAGTGGTGTAATTAAATTTTGGATGAAATTCGAGCAAAAGTTTCTGCTGGCCTGTCGTCTCAATGACTTCAGCTTTTACACAACAAAGACTCTCCGCTTGCCCCCGTTCACGATAAGTACTTCAAAGCACTTTAATCCGCCGCTGCTTATTATAAACAAATTTAAAATTAAATATAACAATAACAAACAAAAGACTGCCGCCGTGCGTTCCGTTTATTTTCCTTGCGCTATATCGTACCACGTCGAAGATAAGTTTCCGCTGCACGAAAACACCAGCACAATAGAAATAGACGCGTTCATTTCAACTTTTCAATTTACGGACAATTTTCGAACCGGAGTGTTTGTTTGAAATAGAGATCTCATTGCCTGTTCGGATATTTGTTTTAATTTATCGGATACTTACCTACATCCGGATAAACGATGGCTACCGTAGAACACCGAGTGGTAAGTAAAAAAGAAAAAAAGCACCTTTATTGTCGACACTCAACATAGAGAGCTTTTCACGAACCTCATGGTTGATTCCTATGTATGTTAATATTTGACAACTTTTTAAAATAATATATACATAATTAGCTACACGCTCCCGGCTTCACCCGGGTTCAAAATAAAAACTACTACCTTTTAAGTTGGACCACGACAAGTCCTGTCGACAAGAGATACAGAAAAAGATTTCATGACCGATTTTAACACACTTCTTATATCGTCCTTATTCGATACATATTCTTAAGTTATCTTAAAAATAAAAACCTAACTTGGGTGCAAACTTGAGAACAAATAAATGTTAATTGAATTTTGCCACAAAAATATCAATATAATTAAATAACCACCAAGTAGGTGCTAAGACTGAGTTAAACGCCTCCAAAAATAATAAATTCCTTGTAAATCATAACTCATAATAACCGTTCGGGACGAGACAGTTAAATCTAAATCTGCTGTGACTCGACGGCACATTGTAAGCCTAAACAACGATAAATGTTTCAAACGATTATCGTCTTTATTGCGACCACACAAACACTTAAATAATGTAAAATTTTAAACAGATGCGAAACGTTTTTGTGCGGTTAATTGTACGTATTAAGAATTTATGCTGCCATTGTTTGTTTTCATTTGTGTGAGCGTTTGTAATACCGTTTTTTTTTTCGTTAAATTTTCAAACACTTGAAATGTATGATTTGTTTTCTAGGCGTGAGAATTTAATACAAGAATGTGAACAATTAATTACAAGTACCTATTAGAATGAATCACAAGTGTAAGTGGTCTTTTTACGCCTTTGGCTACTGCACTTCAACAACTTTCAGGAGACCACCGTGAAATAACTTTGTTATTAGTTATAGACATCGTTTTACACTTAAGTGTTTTATTTTTATTAGTACCTACTGTAAACGTTTTTATTAGAACTGAATAATATTTATGTCTAGACGACATATACTGGCCACAAAAAAAATATATAAGTATAAAGTACCTACATCTATATTATGAAAGAAGAAACTGAAGATCGATCGCAAATTGATAAGAAAATGGACCTCGGTTTTTTTTATGTTAAGGTCGTTAGACAGGCTGACGGTCCACTTGATGGTAGGTGGCTACCGTCACCTATAACAAGTGTTTCAAGTGTGTTGCCGACTATAGAAGGATTAAGGATAAGGGATAAGGGAGGATGGGATAATGGGCTCTGCCACCCCTTACTCACTCACCGAAACACAACAGCACATAATGCTGTTATTTCACGGTGGTATTCTGTAAGGTGGTGGTTACTGCCGCCAGATGAGCTGCCCAAATGACTGCGAAACGCAATACCACTACTTTTCAAATCACCGGAGCTACGCAAAATACGCAAAATTGATTCTTCTTGTAAAAAAAGGTACGCAAAATCTATGAGGAAGCATTGAAAACTGATTTTGTTGCACGTAACCAAAAAGGCCACTAGATATATCACCGGTTACAAATCACCGATACGCGGTTGTAATTTGAACTATGCGTGAACGCACCCTTGCGCGGCCATATTTCTACTTGGGATAAATTAGGCCAATTAGTTCGTGGCACCGCGATGCGCCCGCGCAACTGTATCCCCACGATTTGTTACATTTTTCAGGAGAACTGTAGGGCTGCGCTTTATACAGATTTATTGCTCTTACTTATAAATAAATTATTAATTTATCATTTTAAAAGCACGTACATACACCTTCGTATTCTATCCTTTATAAATTCATTCCATTTTCAATCCATTTTATGTTTGTTGTTACGTAACCGATCCTTGTGGAATTTCGCACACACATTATCATGGATACAAAAAGAATATTGTGTACCTTTTACCCAGATGGTTCAAAACAAAAGCTAGATATATTATATAATCGCTAATAATAATAGCTAATATTAATATTAGCTAGTTATATTTAATAGATAGATTATTTAGTTAGATATATATTAATTCTCGAAGATATATTTAAAACTGGCTGGTGCCCGCGACTGCGTCCGATTTTTTTATATAGAAAGATGAGCTTTCGGGAACCTAACATTTATCCAGGATAAATATGTGTGCTAAATTTCATCCAAATCCGGTGAGCAGTTTTTGCGTGAAAAATTAACAAACATCCATACATCCCACAAACTTTCACATTTATAATATTAGCAGGATAAGGGTAGCCTCAAGAAATAATACAACAAGAAGGCTCAAAGGAGTATTAAAAAAGCTTAGGTTCTGTATAAACGTAACATTTTAATTGCTACACCATTAACCAAGTAAAGAGCTTAATATTCAATATCTGATTTTACTTTGTGCTAAGTTGTAATATCTGCGTATTTATAATTTAGCACAGGTATTTGAAGTTGACAACCATTAATTTATGCTTCAGTTAGGGAGAAGTTAGATTTATGTCCCGGGCAGGTCATCACTTCCCGCCCAAACTCATAACTTTTGACTTGCTTACCTACTCTAATATAAATTGCCATATGCTTTCAAACGCATTAAGAATCTTTGTCAGCAGTTTATCTTCTCGATTGAAAACAGTAGATATCAGATTGGTTTTTTTTTTTTTTAATTTCACAATTTAAAAATTCCATGGCTAATTCAACATGTTATTATCATATTCAGCATACGAATAGGTATATTATTTTTAATTATTAAGGCAACTTAATTACCTAATAAAACTGCTATTCCCACTTGCCAGCTCGTCCGTTCCAAGCTTTGAATAAAATCAAAGGGTCTAAGAAAAGTTTTATACCTAACTGAAATATATTTGTGGAAATTCTAATTCTATAAAAAAATTACATTTATTGAGACTATTTATTGACTCAAATTTAGAAGTTGACTATATAATGTAATCCGATCACGGATTCGTTCTAGGAACAAGTGTAGCGATGTCGGCATCAATCCGATGTTGTGACTACCGATTGACTGATGCTTGCTTACATCTGCAAGCTATTCTTGGAAACCAAGACGGTTGTACAATGCGAGAAATATGCAAAAATATAGCTCATTATATGAATGATCATTACCTGATTATCATAGGGTTTGCAATGAACACCAGAAATTAAACAGTTGGTCTAGTCTTGTCTTCAGCAGCTGAGAGTAGAAATTGACATTATTGAGAGTTGAAGTGATTGGTCTTTTATAGGGTGGTTACTGCCGCGAAACCTAAATGGATTGATTTTAATTTATAATACACTAAATAGAGACAAGATGTTGTGATTGCTGATTGAGTTGTGCCAAGTCGTTTCTATTCTCGTCTTTGAATTGTCTTTGGCTCAACATCTGTTCCAATAATGTTGTGACCAAATAGACAATTAATAATTTAAAATCAGAAAATGTGGCTACAAATTATTCATGTTAGGTTCCCGAGGAGTCGTTTAAAAATATTTTTTTAAAAATGCGCACCGCCATCTTCCTATAGTGGTGCCAAGCGTCGTCATATAAGTGATAAAGATATCGGGCGTTATATTACTCATATATTTTCTTTTTCAACGCGGACGAAGTCGCGGGCAGCACCTAGTAAAAAATAAAAAACTTAGATGTTTGGTCAAACATTTGACCCAATATTGCGTCGTATTTAATTTAAAAACACAAATAGCAGAAATGTTTTATCCACGGTCTACCGCTTTCACTAATGGTGATTTGTGTCGCAGGCCTCGTTTGGTGTCAACTGATCCCACTGTAACCTCATTAGAGATATTATTAAACGCAAAGTAATCGCATTTAAAAACGATTTTGAGATTTATATTAAACTAGCTACATGCTCCTGGCTTCGCCCGGGTTCAAAATTAAAAACTAAGTTAAATCTTTTAAGTTAGACTAAATTACACATAGTTACGAAGTTTTATCAGAATCGGTTCAGTAGGAGTTCATTGGCGTCAAACAATGTGACACGAAATTTTTATATATTTTTATATATTTTTATATACGCATCTTCGGTAGGAAGACAAGGGCATAACTTACAATTATTTTTTAAATGAGTTAAATTTAAAATAATGCAGAAATATCTTTAAACATTATTAAATTAGAGAATATGTATGGAAATATTTTCAGTATAATAAATAATTATTATTGATAAATGCTGACTATTTGAGCGACTATCTGAACTCCTGCTACGAGACGAGCTACAGCAATCAATGTTAGAAGTATTACGTTTAGTTATACTACGAAGGTTGGCTTCCACCGTGGCTCTCTTAACTTTGAAGGTTCTGCTGCAAGAAGAAGGAGCAAGTATCAAACCACTCTCATCAGAATATCTTTGTCCTGTCTCAATTATATTTTGTTAATAATATCTTCTTTTAGAAACATTTAATTTAAAAAGAAAACTTTCTTCACACGGAACCTTACGAATCCGTCACATAGCCTAAACTTAAGTGATAATGGACGGGACATAATTATATTTTAAACTTTTAAATTCTAGCTAATGTTTTTTTATGAAATGAATGTTTTTATGTACTTTAAATCAATAAATAAAAAGATGTCAATTTAACAACGCTTTAGCAGCTGGATTAATCGAATGTAAAAGCAATAAGTAATTTCCCTATTTTTTTACCAGATACTAAACCTCATCGAGGTTAAATATTTAATGCTAAATAATACCGGATACATTTTTTTTTGTAATTTTTTATCATCTCCATTAGTACAATGATACTTCCTTGTTGCCGAGTGCAGAATACTTTGCATTTTCCCCTGTGACGTCTGTTGATTGGCTTGTTAATGAGGTTCGTGGGGAATGTTGACGCGAACAGTTGATCAAAGAATTAGTTTCTTACTGCTTTCGTTACTTGAACGTTTCAGTTTTATTTGTAAGACTATTTGTAAGACTCAATTCAAGTGCTCGAATGCAATGAATCATAAATACTAACCACTTTGTGGTTAGGGTAACATCAAAGGTTTTAGCTTCGCTTTTGAGACGAGTTTATGAATGAATATGATTTTTTGTAATTGATTATTATTTTTAATTTGTACTAATTATTTTTATTAATTTTATTAATCTAATTATTTGTATTATAATCTTATTTGAAACTATATTGAAAATATATATCGGGGTCTATCTAAACTAACGGTTTGTACAATTATCCGTTGACATATAATTTTATACATTTATACAAACCTTCTCACTCTTATTATTAGTGAAAACATTATTAGTCAGAAACGAACAGAACCGTAAATTTAACCGTAAACATAATTTGTAATTTATTAATTAAATACGCAATTTATATACTTATCCTTTAATTGAGAAAGAAATATGTAGGTGTAGGTACCTTATAATGCTCAGAGTTGTCTTAGACCTTAGATTTAGATCAGTGAAGTGCTAGTGTAATAATTTCATTACGATGTCATTTCGAAACAATTATGTATCTGAATAAATTAATAACTGACTGCTGGGTACAACAATAATGCATTTTGTTTTGGGCTGGCAATTTGTAGTGTGGTAAGGGCGCGTAAATCAAACATGTCTCGGACGCCATTGCAACCCACGTGGTGTGCTGTTAACAGGGTTGCCACAACTGTTTGTAAACTCAGACCAAATACAGCATTTTGCGAACAACTTAGTAGGTAAAGATCTCTTTGCCTACTTACTCTTTGCCTACCTTGTAGGATCCTCTTGTAGAATCCTCTGGTAGAATCCTCTTGTAGGCAATTTTACAAGTTAATGTGGCGCTATTACACAGAAGTAGAACGTTATGTACTACCGTGCCCACGACATCGTACAGTTGTTGTTCGTTTTTCAAAACCTCACAGGAACTTAACATTTTTCTAGGGCATAAAGTAACCGATATGTTAATCTAGATAATAAACTACCTGTGTGAAAAATTTGAGCCAAAACAAAATCGTTAAGCTGTTTCTGAGATTAGTATGCACAGACAAATAGACAAATATCCAAAAATTTCAAAAAATATTTTTTTACCTCGGTAACATAAGTACAACATGTAATTATGTTTAATGTGCAGACACGGCTCGTTTACGATTTTGTTATATATATATGTATAGTTCTGTATATAACTTTAATACACAGCCCTAGTTGAAGTAAAAGCGCGGCGCCCGCGCACCGCACCGGTAGATTTATAGCGCTCAATCAATGCGGATTTATTGCTGGGGAAGCAGTCAGTTCTCTCTCCTTTTGTTACCGATGTTTCTTTATTTAGAACAACTATGCTATTATAATTGGCTGCGTACCACCTGAGTTGTTAACATTTTGTCTTATTGTTCTTTTATCATAAGTAATTCTCTTATTTCCTCTATGACACAACATTTGGTCAGTCCCATATACCTAAGTCCAATATATTTCCAATATATTATCCACATTTGGCGCTAACAACAATAACGCTAAATATGTTTATACTAGCTGTGGTGCCCACAACTTCGTCCGCGTTGAACGATGACAGGTACCATAGGGTACCATAGGGACATAGGTCCCTTCTAGTGTCCCAGACAACGTATATGCAATATACCTCTAATTGTATATATATACTATATACAGGGTGGAATAATAAACAGATGGATCTTTTAGTTAAAGAGCTTTAACTTGACTCATTGAATTTATAAGTCCTGATTTCATGGGTTTCCTTTCATTTAATTTATAAAGTTTATTAGAGAGATTTCATCCTTATAATTGATCCTAACGATCGATGCAATAAAAGTAAAGGTTGTAACTTTTACAGATTTTAGCCAGTTCGATTACCGGGTGTGGCAAGCGAATTTTCGAAAATCTTTGAATGCAGTTTTCTTTCTATTCAAAAATAAAGGAATGTTTTCTTTGAGTAAAATTTTCTATCTACAGTATTAAGAATACTTTCCCTTCAGGTGGCATTACAAAATCCCACCCTTTTTCTTTAACGTTGGGAAATCCTCTTGGATACCCGGCAGTAAAGGGGGACACTGCGGGGTTATGCCGGATTCCTACCGGCTAAAACCCAACGACTTTCCATCCATCGCTGCCGCTGATGGGCGGGGTCGTGGGGACGTTTTTGCACGACTTCGGTGCCCCGCCACGGCTATCCAACGCAGGGAGGCCTGTGCTCCCTGTCAGGACCACGGCGTACCCGAAATTGGAGGTACGCCGGCCTACTCGGGGGACCTTACGACGGGCGGCAGTCTCCCCCAAGACAACCGCCCCGGTAAAAAATTCAGCCTGTATACTATGTGATTAGTCGTTTAGTCGGTAGGTTTTCTCCAATTCTCGGAGCTGGAGTCCGACATAACCCCCAGGCCGGTGGATTGGTATCCATGATCGATTCCTCTTGCAAAAAAGGTATTAATATAATGTTATATGCCTACTCTATAGGTATATGTTGCTAAAGCACATATATCTCGGTTTCCGAGCGCATTGTGACACATTAGTGCCTTTGGCAGCACACAAATAACTCATAAAGTGACAATTATGCGTTATTCAACGCGTATGAGAAAAAATTTATCGTTTCCTATAACATGCAACGTGGACGCTTTAATGCGATTATTACGACGAAAATAAACCGTGGAACGATGTTGAAACACTTGATTCATATCATAATATACTTGTCACGGTTCATTTTATTCAATATTTTATAACTCCACTAAATTAGAGCGTTTAAAATGTTTACAAAACTTACCTGCTAGTTAAATTCAACAGATAATATTTCTTTTGAGTATCACATTGGGTTTAAAATTAAAATATTTGTGTCATAATAATAAGTAGTAAATTTTTTAAAAACATTTGCTTACCTTTGATCAACCTGGATTGGAGTTTCAGATTAAATAATAAGAAATATGAAAATACGTTCTTAGGAATTAAGGTTTTGATTTTCGATCAGAAAAACCTTTTTAGTTAATATGGTGTCTTAAGAATTTTTTGCTTTGGAACCTGGTATAAATAATAAATGAAAATATTTTAACACATTTTAATAATTGGCAACATTTTAATGATATATCAGTTCATTGTAATTTTGAATCAATAATTTTATTTTATTTGGAAATATCAATTACGTGTATAGTACTTAATTACTTCTGGCTGTTTCTCCGCTAACTGCTAAACTACCTAAAATAATTTGATACGATTTTCACTAATGGAAAGAACGATAAACCTAGAAAGTTTATATAATTTTCACACTAAAATGCAACAGTCTGGCTGGCTGGCGGCGGGTCTAAAGCTTTCTTAGTTGCCAGTCTGAAATATTTTCAATTAAGTAAAAGAACCAACAAATGATCAAGAGAATTTCGTACCCTTTAATTAAATATTAATTTAAATTAATTAATTAAATATTAAATTTTACTGTATGAAAATTTTTTTACAGAAAAATAGAACCATAACGACGTTACACACTTTTTTTTTCGTTAACGCTATCTTTAATGCTATCTTTAATTGTATCTTTGAAATTTATATCTAACGATATTCTTTTGATTGTAACAATCAAAGTGAGAGAGTGTCGTCAATAAATATAACCAAAAACGCGTTAGCTTAAAATAAAACCTGAAGATCATTGCCGCTTCTACGTAAGTATAGTTTTCATCACCCGTCTTATTTATAATCCCATCTTGACAACTCGCGATGAAAATGATTGCGGCCATTTTAGAATGTTTTCGTTTTCCCGCCATTACACCAATTAGTTGAGTGAGATGTCCGCGGCGGAGTGGACGTTTTACGGTTTTATGGGATTGTTTGTTTGGTGTTTGTGAGTTTACGGTTTTATCTCGACTGTTACCTTACAGCGTACGCGTTGTGTGTGGTTTGTGTGAATTCAATAGCTTTACAAGTTTATGCCGACCACTGTAGTAGACTCAGGTTCGAATCCCGATCGGAACTGCACTCTGATTTTCTCAAATTCATGAATTTTCTATATCATATCAAGTGTGCATATATACTGTTATATATAAAGTGTATTAGAAGATACATATATGTACAGTTTTTGTGTCAAGGACCACTTGAAAAAGTTTTGGAGGTGAATTTTATACTTACGTATGTATACTGTATCCGTTGGATGTGTGGTAATAAGGGTGCTTGCCTAACGTCTTACTGGCCCCGGGTTTGATTCCCGGCGGGCTCAACTTTTCAAACTTAATACTTAACTAAACTTTACTTAACTATTAACTTAACTTTTTTAACTTTTCAAAATTGGTTCTGGTCTGGATTTGGAAAGTATAATAGTGACAGGGTACACTGCGTTTCGCAGTCACTTGGGCAGACCACTGTGAAATAACAGCATATGTGCTGTTGTGTTTCGGTGAGTGAGTAAGGAATGCCAAACCCCATTTCCCTATTCCTTCCCACTCCCTTATCCTTAATCCTACTATAGCCAGTAGCACATATTGTGGCGTTGCTTGTGTTATAAGCCACGGTGGCCACATACCATCAAATGGAGCGTCAGGATGTCTGTCAACCTCAACATAAAACAAAAAAACTATTTACCAGAGATTACATTTAGTTATCCTGTTCCTTCATGACCATTCGAAAAATATTTGGATGTGAAAATCTTGACATTAAATTAAATTTTAATAAACGCCATCTGTCATTAATATTTTAAAGTATTCATTCATTACCTTAGTAATCGATAAATGGACTACATAAAACTAAATGCCTAATAACTCTTTTTAACAAAAAACAAACCGACTTTAAACCGTCTCATGGTCTTTTCTCATGGATGCCATTGTCAGAACTGGACCAAATTAAAATGGGACCACACGGGAAACACCAGCTTTCAAATAAGTAAAAAAAATCATCAAAATCAGTCCACCCAGTCGAAAGTTATGAGGTAATAAACATAAAAAAAAAACATCCGCGTCGAATTGAGAACCTCCTCCAAGAATGATACGTACGAAGAACGTTTAATTACGTATGCATATTTTCTTTACTTCTAGTAAAGGAAAAATCCGTAGAACTTTATTTGTGCTAACTTATAAAATTCTTACACATAATGGTGGATGTGGAAGTCTCATGTACTTATCTATCTATTGTTTCAGGTCTTGTATCGACCAGCCAGTGTCACCGTGCTAACGTTGCAATACAGCATCAATCTCTAGCAGAGCGGATAGGAAGAGATCATGAACAGACTATTCTGTTACCACCATTGCATCATCCCCGAGACGTAAGTCTTTTAAATTTAAACTTACATAAAAATGGATATTTTGTACTAGTATCAATATCACTACTACTAATAGATAAATCTGTAGGGGTCGGTCATGGAGTAATTTACTTTGTTTTCAGAAATATCGTGTATATAGGCTCTATACATGATACTGAAACTAAATTGACCATTTTTACAATTTTTTCTGTACCTATGTATGTATGTATGTTCCTCCATCACTCTTAAACGAATTAACTGATTTTCATGAAACTTGGTAGATAAACATTTAGGAGTACGGGACACGTGATAGGCTACTTTTCATCTCTTTAACGCGGACGAAGTCGCGGGCAACTGCTAGTTAATAATAAATCTGTAAGTGTATGTATTGTATGTATGTATCTCAGGAACTACTGGTTCGCATTGAAAAATTATTTTTGTGTTGGATAGTCCAATTATCGAGGAATATATATTTATATATTATCGAGGATTATCGAGGAGCCCATTTATAGAGGCTATAGAGAACGCGGATGAAGTCGCGGGCACCAGCTAGTATATAATAAAACCGCGAAACTTACCACCATGAAGGATGTAATGTTTTGTTATTTAGTTTTCCAATGGTTTTTATGCTGTCAAACTTGAGCTCAGGTAAATTGCTGGGCATAGTTATTTATTTCAGTTTTTTTTAAATATTTGAAAACTAAAATGTCACTAGCTTGTATTAGCGTGGACTTTCAGTAAGTATATGGTTAAACTACTATATTGTATTTTAAACTCGACAAAAATTAATGTAATAAATTATTTTAATATTAAGTGATAATCATACTATTTTCTAGACGTCGAAAATAAACGTCTTATCTAATTGTAATATTATTATTCTTTTGTTAGAACTCCCTACAACTATGCACGCGCAGCACATATTCTCCGCTTCAGGCGCTCAGCGAGAGTACTTGCCGCGATCATGGCGCGCAATCGGCTCCCCCGCCGCAACCGCCACCTCCAAGAATGGTCAGTAAACTTTTCAGTTGCTGAAGCGACAATATATTATAATCAGTTGCTGAACCGACACTCAGGCTTCTGCGCAGTTGCGAAGTTCGCACACACGATAAAACTGTTGCATAAGCGACTATTTTATCGCCAGAGCTGGCTAGAGCAATCATTTCCCTCATAAAATAAGTTGCTGAAGCGATAGAACGATCGCTCATGTGTCTGTGCAGTTGCGAAGTTGTCGAAGTTGTTGCAAGCAACAATATAGAAAAACGAAAGTTATAATAAATCAATAATATTAGAAACCAGGTACAATTATAAAATATATTTCTCAGGTGTCCTCACAAAACGTGACCCTCCACCCAGCAGTTGCGCGTTGCACAGCCTCTTTAGAACTGTCCGCTCTTTGGCGGAGTTTTCACGAATTGGGCACAGAAATGATAGTCACAAAAGCCGGAAGAAGAATGTTTCCTGCTTTACAAGCGAGGTTGGCAGGGCTCTTGCCTAACGCTGACTATCTGCTATTGGTGGATTTTGTGCCGTTGGACGATAAAAGATACCGCTATGCATTTCACAGGTGAGCAAGTTTATAATTATCGTTCCTCCTGACTGACTATCAACACACAACCAAAACCACTAAAGTCTAGAAAGTTTAAGAAAGGATTTTTGAAAACAACTCCTTGCGAAGCTGGTGGCGTGTCGCTAGTTAAATATTGTTTACTTTTCAAAGTACAATTCAAGTAGGTTTTACAATGGCAGATATAATGTAATAAAGGAAAAAAGAAGGGCTGGTTAAATTAACGCTTATTTTGTGATAGTTCGAGTTGGGTTGTGGCGGGTAAAGCAGACCCGGTGTCTCCACCACGAATCCACGTGCACCCGGACTCACCGGCTCCTGGAGCCCACTGGATGCGACAGCTAGTCTCCTTCGACAAACTCAAACTCACTAACAACCAGTTGGATGACAACGGACATGTAAGTTATTCATAAAAATTACCTACATTATTGTATCCATTGTATGACATCACAGCGATAAAGATGTCAGGCGCTTATGTGTTATATTTTTCAATTCGGACTTAGTCGCGGGCACCAGCAAGTATAGTAAATAATATGACCACTTTTTCCTTAGATTATACTGAATTCCATGCACCGTTACCAGCCTCGCTTGCACGTGGTATACCTGCCTGGTGAGGGACAGTCGACGCCTGGTACTGTTCCCTATAGAACTTTCGTCTTCCCGGAGACAGGCTTCACCGCAGTCACAGCCTATCAGAATCATAGGGTAAGTTTCATGGGGTGATTAGTAAAGGTAAACATTTTGTAAAGTTTAACTTTTATATTACTTAATCCATATTTTAAACCTTAAACCTTTGTGTTAAAAAATAAAAAAAATACACCCTTCAGCTTACCCACAATTACCGAAACGTTTAATTCTGTTTTAAACAATTCTACAAAACGATATTTTTATATGATATATGATTATTTTACAACTACGTATCTACATGGTAAAGTATTTGTACATTTTATTTCAGATAACACAGCTGAAGATAGCAAGCAACCCCTTCGCGAAAGGCTTCAGGGACTGTGATCCCGACGATTGGTATGTCTGCTTTACATTATTACTTATATTTTAATAAGGAACGCCACGTAAAAACATTTAGAATAAACGATCCCACATTTAAACCATCCCCTGTCACAACCCGGCTCCATGAATCAATAATGAAACGTTTTATTTCCAAAGAAATGTCCATAGTCAATGAGAAGGCGCGTTTCAACAGCCGGTGACAATTTAATTTTACGACTTGGCCATAGACTAAAGAGTTACGCGACAGTTATGGCGGACACGACGCGTTTCCCGTTGCCGCCAAAATAAAAACGTCTCCTGCGTTGCGTTGCGTTACCCGTTACACAAACATAAAATTCGATGCTCACGGATATTTAAATTTATAGTTTTAAATTACCACTAAATTACTTTCGAATGTTCTTCCAGAAATAATGAAGACAGTCTTCGTAGAAAGTTTCATGAAAAAATATTCAGACATTTTAACTGATTTGAGAAATAAAATTTTATTTCTTAAATTCTATTGTCATAGATGTGTTCACACCATATGAAACTATTGTAAATAATTTTAAGTAGTAATTAGCTGTTAATATAAATACTTATGTTTAAGATAATATACATACGAGGGTTAGCTTTTTTAATTTAATGAAGTTCATGAACAACTTTTTAGTTGATCCGTGTGTAGGAGGCCTTAGTCATTGCTAGACAGCATTAGTTAGGTATCTTCACGTCTAGCTACCAATATATATTTACACATAGATACTATAGCTGGTGCATAAAGTTTTCTTGGTATTTATACCGGCCACCAGCGCGCTGGTTAACCGTAAACAAAGAATTACGCAGATGCGCTCGCGCAACCAGCGGTCGTCTTGTTTATACTGTACATCTCGTTAATTCCCGATGCCGATCCTGCATTGGTCCGTTACCGTGTCGATAAATCTTCATATAATGTCTGCGTTTATTTTCGCCACTCACAGAACATGTTTTATGGGAGCAATAAGATTTATAACGATTTCGTGGTCTCGTAAAACACGCCTATAAACAAATGTGGGCGTAGAGGCGGCCGCAGAGCTTCGCTTACTTTCACAAAGTCGTAACTGAAGTTAACTAGAATATAATTATTTCATATGACGTTCGTAGGTAATCATTTTGACGAACCCATTTGATGAGTGGTAAGGGTGCTTGCCTAAGGTTCAGGGGGCCTGGGTTCGGAGTCAACTTTGGAAATGAACTTTTCAAATCAGGTTCAACAGATATGGTTTCTATAGTTCACACGATAAGTAATTGCTATTCCATAGTTAGTACCTATTTTTTTTAACTGTCACAAAAACTTTTATTAAACGCTGAAGTTATTAAGACATCTGCAAAGCTATTAATCACGCTGGGACATTAGGATAGGACTAATCACCACGTGCACAAACAGTTGGAAAGAGACAAAAACTATCATAAGTTAGTGCCGACTTCCCGGTAGAATCGATTAATTTATAGTGACGTATACGAGGATACCATTTGTCGCGGGTTGTCAAAACAGAGAATTATCACTAAAACGTAACAGGACTCCGCCTCTGGGCGGGCGATTTTATTTTTATGATTATCTCAGATAACCATTATGATTCATTTAAATAAATCTTTTGACATTGGAAATGTCTTTTCGTTCGCTTCAGTATAGGCCCCGATTTTACGAAAAAGTGCGATCCCTTATATCTCGGAGAGTTGTAAAGATATGATATTCAAAATGGGCTCAAAAGACGCGCGTATTCACAAGAGCTGTAAGGTGCAAAAAGAATTTTTATAAAAAGTCAAAAATGAAAAAAGTTATGGCCGAAATAGTTAAAAAAAATGTGATATTTTCCCGATTTTTTTATTTTGGCGCTCGATATTTTGAAAACGAAGAATGATATCAAAAATTTGAGAAAAGCTCCTCAGGACAATTTAATCAGCTACAAATTGAGCCTAAAATAAATACGATCAGGTTAAGGGTTTTCCCTGTAGCTTAACCTTTTCGAAGGAAGTCAACAAGTCAGAACAACATATTTTTCGAATTCCGTAGATTCATTTTCAATGCGCTCGATAGTCGTGTGAGGCACGAAATCTGTGAATTTTTTTTTTACTCACTAAGACTCCTCTATAAACATTTCTGAAAAAAAAAAATCTCCCTACGCAAACTTCCCCACAGGACTAGCAGCCAGGATTCAAGACTATTATGACGTTTTGACGTTATGACGCTATGACATTTTCAGTTGAATTAAATTCTTTGTTATGCTAAAAGCGATGATATTGCATTTTCAGCCCACCAGAGCAGTCGCAGTCGCGAGGACCACCAGGAAGTAGGCGTAGGGAGCAACCATCGACGGAGCCGTGTCCTCAACTCGCGCAGCCATATGCGGCGGAACCGAGCGCATGCGGACCATTGTACGCTGCGCACGCGCACACCGTGCGGTAATTATATTCTTTAAATTATTCCAAGTTTACCAAAAGTTTTTTTTTTAAAGTAAATAATAAATACATATAACAAACAGTAACCAGCCCCATACACGACCACCGTAAAATTAAAATAACAGTTCTTTTTATTTATTTTTATTTATTAATTAATACAGTAATGTTTACATTTAAATTAACATTGGTGTAAACATAAACTCATTAGAGTTTCACCGCACACCATGTTCAGTTTACAGAATCATTAAAATTTAAAATTTGTACATACAGACAATATCAATCAATATCATATATAGATAATATTAAAATATATACAAATACTTACTTATTATAATTTATTCCGAAATAATATGTATGTTGTTGTGTTTCGATGATTCGATTGAGAAAATGGAAAATCTTTTTGCTCGCACGGTCCTTTTTGCTCAACTCTACTTTGGGTATGCAGTTTAAACTTACGAGGGGAAGTTACGCTCCTCTTGCGGTGGAAACCTCAAACAAAAGACTATTGAAGAGACTCTTCAAAACTCTAAGAAAATATTTTATTCCAGATATCAACCTCACACAAGCCACAACAGCGCGTACAGCGCGTACTATGCGCATAGGTAGCTTGTAGCTTATAAGCTTTTTGTTACATAAAATGGTAAGCGAATTGTCTAAGGTATGTGATACAAAGTATATGTGCTTAAATATAAATAAGTTATTATGTAAAATTAGGAGATTATTTTGAAATAAGTGATTAAGTCCATTCATTCTTGTTCAGTCTGTGGCCGGATTATTTTACAATTGCGAGTTTATTAAAACATTTATTGTTAATAATATCATTACTTCGACAAAAATTATAAATTAGCAAAAAATGCACGATATAAGTACTTCTTGTATGACTCATTTTCTTCAGGCGTCATTGCTTTTGCAGCTAAAAGTTGAGATTATTCAATACAAAAGGTATTTTTGAATATTCTCTATGAATATAAAAAGTAATCATACAAAATTAGGTAACAAAAATAACTATTTCCTCTTTAATGCAATTTCTGGAGTTATTTTAGTCTCAAAAGGTACTTTAAAATATCTTGACAAGCCTCCCATACGTGTACTTATTAATCAAAAATGTGTATTTGGTTTTCAAAATTGATTTTTTTTATATAAATTTGTGGGAGAAATATCGAAGAGGTCATTCTGGCGCTTACACAAAACTACTTTTATGAAAATAAAAGCGATTTTTTATTGAATTAACAATTGCAAGATTTTTACTTATGAATGCGAAATTTTACTATAATGTTATTAAATTTGTGCCTTATATTGAAAATCAAAATTGTGCAGGTACACCTAGACATGTATTTTATTATATTATAGTTATAAATTATACAAATTATAATATACCTAGTTAGTCAATACATTGTTGTTACCAAAGATAAATGGTTGTTTATCAAAACCTCAGAATAGAAAAAGAAGACGCGATAGTTTTTTTCTTATTAAAACTAAAAGTTTGTAAACAAGTCGCAAAGTCATATGAAATTATATTTTATTTAAATTACCTATAACGTCTTGAAATCGTTCTGATTATACAAAAAATCTTCTTGGGTTTAATTTTGATTATACGCTCCTTCTAGTTTATTTTTTATTTTAAGGAAATAAAATTAAATTATAATGTGAACAAACAATATATTACTCGTTAAAAGTATAATAGGTACTGTAAGTACGAATGCGTGTTCTATTTTATTATGTTAAACTTACATCAATATAAAAATCAATTTACAATAAATGTATAAAAATATTATTAGGTAATGTGAAGTATTTCAAAATAAAAGTATATTAAACTGTCACATTACGAAATATTGATACACGTTTATATGGTAGGTATAATAAATGTAGAATTGTATTGAGTCAATTGAAAACGTGCCAAATGTAACCCAAAAATGTATTTTTCAGTTAGATAAGCTTAAGAAATTAATATTACTTAGTGTAACTTTTTATTTATTAATAAAAAGAGATTTTTTAATATTGTTCTTTTATTTTGTTCACCGGTTTGTTGCATTTTATTTATTAAATAATGATCACACAAATTAGTCAAACATAATATAAACAAAAATTTGTAAAGATTAGCAAAAGAAGTATAAGATACATAGGTATATGATATATAAACAAAGTCGTGTTAGAACCATTTATAGCTCGAGAAAAGCTGCATTTTTTTTATTTTTGTGTCCTACTCAAATAACTATTAAGAAAAATAAGTATAGTATTAAGAAAATAGAAACATTCACGAAAAAAATATACAAAGAAAATTCAGTTTGTGTAACCTGAAATAATTAATTTTATTGGAAAATGGGATCGAATACAAATAAAAAACCTGTTTAAAAAAATAGGCTACCATATAGATACTATACCTTTACTTATAAGTACTAGATATTTGTGCTTCAAAATATGTTTAACTTAATAAATATTAATGGGCTTTATTGAGGGATTTAACTATATAAATTAAAAAAAAATGGATCCCTAAATGTGCTTGTTGCTAAGCGCGAGTTGGTCTACTAATTCGGATTTATTAATTAAAATCCGAATATATTTAATTGAAATCCGAAGAAGGTTTTCATGAAAAGAAAAATTAAAATTAATACCAAGAAAATTGCATCCTTGCGCAGCCGGATTTCTAATAAAAATTCATGGTCTAATAACTTAATTATCTTCATATATAAAAATATTACTGAAGCTATGATTTTATTAATCTGACACTGACATTCTAAAACAAATACTAAGGAATACGGTACTGTGTTCAATTACATCATCATAAAACAATATTGCAAATGCTCCGGCAGATTGTCTTGTGGAGTCTTGTAATGTGTCTTTTCCGCTAAAGTGTAAGTCATCACGTTATTGACTGTACCAGAGCCGGGTTCATCACCGTTTTCAACAATCACTTTAGAGGAAATTGTTTCTTCATATTCTTCACCAACTACTTCCGGCTTCGGCTCAACTAGTTCCTCAGGTATAATGATTGGGGATACTGATTCCACTGTGCAATATGGATAGAAATCTGGTATCGGTGTTGTTTCTTTTGGATTAAAAACTTCGGCGCAATTGCAACGTACAGGCGGTCTAGGTATTTGATTACAGTTGCAACGACAAGGATTACAGTTGCAACGACAGGGATTACAGTTGCAACGAGATTTTGTTTTAAGTTTATTGCTAACATCAGGTCTGGCATTATTTATCTGTTCGGGCTTATATTCAAACGGTGGATAAAGGGTGTCAAATATATCTTCACCAGGACAATAGATAGTGTATTCGAAGAAAGTACTGTTTTTCCTATTATCTACAGGCTTGGTCTGTTCGCATTTCTCTTCTAAAGGAACGAATGTAAATACTTCTTTAGTATTCTGTTTACAAGCGTCCTTAATTGTGGAATTTGATTGTACACTTTGTTTTCCAGCAGCGTCTAAAATGTCTTCTAACATATCAGTTTCTGGTTCAAATTCAATGTTGTATTTGTCTGCAATTTCCTTAGCGCTCATGAATTTTTCTATGGCAATGTTTTGATTTTCATTATTGTTTTTAATGTGATTTAATAATCTCGTTACCAGTTTTGTGCTGTCCATTGGAGTTTCAATGGATCTTTTATTCAGTTTGTTATCGTCAGTGCTTTTATCGTAACCGACTATTGCATAGGAAAGTAGATTCGTCATCTCATTTTCGATTGTTTGAGCAATTTTGTTTGCTATACATTGTATGTCTTCTATTTGTTGTTCTTTAGTTTTCTTTGGATCTGTCGCGTACGCCATCATCGTGGCTGATGGACTATGAATGATTTCACTTCTTACGAATGGATCTGTCCATTCACTATTAAATGACCTCATGGGAATTGCAGTTTCTAAAACATTATTTTCTGAATCATTTGCTTTAGTCGATATAATTAGACTCTGAAAATAATAAGAAAATAAGATACACATCCCACCTCTTTATTTTAGTTATTATAAAAGCAAATCTATCTATTGAAACCAAACGCATTGGAATTAAAATATAAATAATATTTTACCTGAATTAAAAATATTAAACACGTGTATAAATGACCCATGATGAACGACTAAAGTATACAATTATTATGTCTTTTTAATATATATTTAATGCCTATCTTTATTAAGAAATGGTTTGGAAAATATTGCTGCACTATGTAGGTAGGTACTCAGGGTTCTGATACGACATGTTTCGCATTCAATGTCTTACAAAGATTATGCAAGCATGTTGCAGTTTTTAATTTCCACACCTGCTTTTTCTTACAAAAGTGATATTGTCTCATTTTATCGTTATTCCTAGAAGTTTCGAAAACAAATAAATATTTAAGAAAATCTTACACACTCTGATTTGTAAGACTGCTTTTTCTCTTGACGACCTCACATTGCAGTTGTATATATTCACACTTATCTTATACGTAATAAATTTTAGTTACAAAATTATTATACTTTGTAATGTATAAAAATGTATAAAGAGAGATGTGTGTATGTATGTAGAGACTCCAAAACCGCTGAACCGATTTTGATGAAACTTTAGAGAATCTTCGGATTAGTCCAGTCCAGCGGGTGTTCCTGTGAAGTTTGGTAGCGATCGGACGCGGACGAAGTCGCGGGTAAATACTAGTATATTATAATTTCTAAGAAAATATATTATACTAGCTGGTACCCGCGACTTCGTCCGCGTTCTCTATATCCTATAGATGGTCCTCGATAAATGGACTATCCAACCCAAAAATAATTTTTCAATTCGAACCAGTAGTTCCTGAGATTAGGGCGTACAGTCGGCCGCATAAGTCGATTAACACTTGCAAAAGTGCAAAACAACTGAACACTCAGTTGAGTTACTCAGTAAGTTTACTTACTGAAGCTTTTTACGATCGCTTGTTAATCGACTTTTGCGGCCGACTGTACAACCAAACAAACAAACTCTTCAGCTTTACATTGACTCCGTGTTGCTATAACACTTTGGTCAGGCGTAATTTTTTTATTATGTTTTAGTTTTAGACGATCACGATCAGTACTTTTCCTCGATGAAAGGTACCCTATGTTCTTTCTTATATCCTTTTTTTTATGTTAAGGTCGACAGACAGGCTGACGGTCCACTTGATAGTAGGTGGCTTCCGTCGCCTATAGCACAAGCAACGCCATAAGTGCTACAAGTGAGCTGCCGACCATAGAAGGATTAAGGATAAGGGATAAGGGAGGATAGGATAATGGGCTCTGGCATCCCTTACTCACTTACCGAAACACAACAGCACATATGCTGTTATTTCACGGTGGTATTCCCTGACAACGTGCAAAAGGTAACAGAGAAACAGACGGAGTTACATTCACATTTATAATATTAAAGTATATGTTTCATACAAGATACAAGATAATTAAAATAAAGAATAAAATTTTTTGAACTGACATTACTTATTAATCGGTGCAGAATTTATATGCGCCCAATAGTTGTTCTCGAAATAATTTTCATTAAAAGTCAAGTTCTCTAAGTTTTCTAATTTTTTTGTGGAATTTCTATTAGGTACTAACGAAAATTTTAAACAAAACAATTTGTTTTTAATATGTTTGTCTTTTTTTTTCAAAGCAATTTCTTTTCGTATTCTCGTAACTTATTCATTAAACAATAAATTTTTTTAGTACAATTAGCGCCTCTTTCACCAACGTCAAGTAGGCTAAACCATCACTTAATTCACCTGTCACCGGGAATAATTTAGCTGATATACCTTTTTTTGTACGGTAAACGTCCCAAACATTAAATAGAAAATAATAAAAAAAAAATCGCCCATCGAATGATGCAGTAAACCGAGTGCATAATTCAATAAAACAGATAATGATTTCTAAAAGTAACTAATCAACATTTTACTTCTAGTTGGTGAAAGAGGCGCTTAGCGTTTTATCCACCTTAAAAGCTCTTATTAACGGTATCCAAAGAAGCTGCCTTTTAGCTAACTTTTTGTTAAATGAGATCAACAATGAGGTCCCCAGTGGAAGATCCAATATTGCCAATACGATTAAGATAATATTGTTATCATTAAACTTGTATGTCGAGTGCTACTTGTCCTTCTATGCTGTCTATGCTGTCTGGTAGCTGGTAGTACCACGAGAGATTATTTTTACCTTTGGTACTACTTATGAATTTAAGACAAAAATATTACAATACAAACCTTGGTACTATCGAGATATGCTTATGCAAGAAAAATTGGAGCCGTTAAATGTTAAAAACAAGAATCTCGAATCTCTCGAATACGTTTGTATTGTAATTCTTAATTATTTGGAGTTTCATTATTAGATACAAATTAATAATTAATACGTTGATTAATTAGATTTTTTTTAGTTGTAATAAGAAGTAAAGAAAAGAAAACCTGTTTATTACAATTTTTATTTCCTTTTAAATAAATATTATTAATAACTTAACAACTATTGATTTAATTTAAATACTCAAACATAATTTGCTTGAACATCTGGTTGCCCAATGTATTGAGGACATAATTGTTGATAGGGAGTCAAATGATAAGGTTTGTGCGAGAATTGTTGCGGAGGTATTTGAGGATAGACACTCGTAGGACGAGGTAAAGGTTGGTTTAAAATATTAACATTTGGAAACTTGTAATTTGAAGGATAAGAGGGCTCAGGCCATACAGATCTTCTCAAGTTAAAGGACGGAGTTGGCATTCCTTGATCTAACGCGAAATATGAAGGCTGCGGACGTGGTGAAACAATGGGGCCTTCGAGAGCATAAAAAGCCGGAACTGACGTCATCACTGGTGCGCTAAGACGTGGCATCATTGGTATCGTTGTTGGTACAAACGAGTACATTACTTGTGGAGCTTGTGAAGACGTAGCTGATGAATATGCAGTCGGCAATGTATTGCGTGACGTTTCTTCTGAAGATGTGTTTGAAGATAGTTCTGATGAAGACGGCGATGGGGTCGGAGGCCTCAACTTCGCAAGTAAAGCTGAAAACCAAAGATAGTTTTACACGTAGATTCACAAACACATTTGTACATTGTTCTCAAAATAAAGGTACGCTTTAAAAACGCTTTGGTTAATATAAATATCAAGGAACTATATGTCTAATGGTCTAAGTGAAATCGACCTAATGGCATTTCCAGACTATTTGGTAAAACGGCGCGGTTTAACAATTTAAAAGGGGGTAAGCTTTGAGAGCAAATTTTTAAAAATGTCGAGTAAAAAATTGTAGAGAATTTTACTATACAATCATATTTAAAAAACCGATTACCATATTTAATCGTTTTACTGTGTATTTATCGACATTTCAAATAATTAATTATACAATAACAATTTTACAACTAATTTTGCTACAGTGCTTTTAAAACCATTCGTGTGAAGAAGGCTTTAACATATTTTATTTAACAGTAAACAAGCAAAAATTAATTGTAACATGAAGTAACTTACGTGACGAATACAGAGCGTCGATCATCTGACTCATTCTTTCATTGAGGGCAGCTAGCTGGAAATGCAAAAATATATATACATAACATAATCATATAACTACACTGTACAATACTTTACCAAAATAAAGCTACCTTTAGTACTGTGTCGTTTATTTGTCTCAACAATACAACAGCCATACAATACTGGAATAAAACTTATAAAATGTATTCTTAATAAGAAATTCTTAAAGAAGAATTAATTTATTTTTGTTTGTTATTATTAAACTCAAAAACTACTGGACCGGTTTTAAAAATTCTATCACCTATAGAAAGATACATTACCAGCGAGTAACATAGGCTATCTATACTAATATTATAAAGAGGAAAGATTTGTTTTTTTGTTTGTTTGTATAGAATAGGCTCCGAAACTACTGGACAGATTTGAAAAATTCGTTTACCATTAGAAGCTGACATTATCCGTGATGAACATAGGCTACTTTTTACCGCGGGAAAATGCTTCATTCCTACGGGAAATCTAAAATAAATTGGCCCGGCAGATAGCGCCATCTCTCCAAAATACGGTAACTTTTAAACAAAATAGATTTTAAACTTTTCTACGCGGACGAAGTCGCGAGCAGCAGCTAGTATTTTATAAAGTTGCACGGACGAAGTCGCGTGCAACAGGTAGTTCACAATCAAATAAAGTTTGGATAAAGTTTGCATTTGACTATTGTTAACTTTTTACAGAAAGGTAATATTTTTCTTATAAATATTCAAATAAATTTACCTGTGTTTTATGCGAGTCAGGACAATTGAGAGTTGCCGAACAAACTCCAAATGTGAATGTAAATACTACAATAAATAACTTCAACATTTTGATTTAACGCTCTGTACCATTCAATTGCTAGATTTTCAATTCATTAAATATATTTCTCCCACAATTATTATATAAATATTAGACGAATGGTTTATCAGATCCCAAACGTGATCAAACATGAGATGGTCGATTATAAAACGCCAAATTATTATGAAAAGAATTATCGTCTTGATTGCAAGATTTTACAGAATATTGCTTAACGTTGAATAATCAATATAGATAAAATTTGATATTTTGAAATTGAAAACATGATTGACACAATCAAAGATTACAAAACAAACTTTTACCCCTCTGGAGCATTCCGTCTATTTTACTAATTGGTCAATATTGATTGATTTTATCGATAAACTTATATCACCGTTTTTGTAGAGAATTTTCCATTCTTTCTTTTTTATAAGTATACCTCATAGCGGTAAGGACGAATATCGACAGGAACGAAGATATAGACAAAAAACCAAAAAGAGGTAATTTTTTGCACCCTTTTTTTGGCTGTCAAAAGTTATGCCCACCCCTGGAGTCATTGGACTTTTCAAGGCTTATTTGGGCAGCTGACAGGTACGTGTATACAAATTTTCAGCTTGGTTGGAGTTTTTCCGAAGTGAAATGCTAAAGTTACTGTATTATAAATATGTTAAGGATATCTGTCAAAAAAAAAAAAACAAATCTGTGATTTTGGAATAAATTTTATTTACTTACAAAATACAATATAACACAAAATTCTAATTTGCAATGGCAATAGTAAATTGAAGTACTGTAACTCACTGAGAATATTTTTATTGTGTATATGTGAAAGATTTATACTACATAAACTTGTTTTCTAATGTCGAATTCTTATGCAATTAGAACTACTCAACTAGCAAACTAAGCTTTGAGGATAGCTCATCTTTGAGAACTACACCTATCTGCTTGCAGACACTTCCATTACAGTTGCAGAAGTCGGCTTCGTTTTCTTTGAAAATTTCGCACATAAAATTTCCACTCCAAGAATCGATATTGAAAGCAAAGCCCCCAATGCAGTTAATCCTAAAAGAGGTGCCACATCTCCAAATTTGACTCTTTCAGCCAGCAATGCAGATCTGCATGGCGGTGGTAAGATGCGCCACTTAGAAAGAACTCGCTTCACAAGTCCAGTTTCATGTAACCAATTACTTTTAGATCTTAGAACATCTGTCCATTGCCCGCGCTTCGTTGAAGTTATCCATGTCATTACCTGTAAGTTTTTTTTTAATAATATACAAACACCAAACTATGTATATATTATTTAATGAAATAATGTTGAGTGGTACCTCAGGTATCGTGTCGACATATTGCAGCTTGCACACATGCTCGTCAGAAAATTTTCTCAAGAATTTGTTTATTTGATTATACTCTGCGTGGAAAGCTGTATTACCCTCTTGTATCAACTCTACCCCTCTTTCTATAGTCTGATAAAAGTTTGGGGTTATACGCTTCTTCTTTTTTAAATACTCCAGGTCTGTAAAGTTTGTCACTACCTGCAAATGAGATTTTCTCTATTAAAAAAAATCTACAAACAAGTTTCATAAAGATATTTAAGAAAATGGTTGAGATTTGTGATTTGCTTTAATTTTAAGAAAAAAATGAAATTGAAAATGTCATAGATAAAACTAGCACATAGCAACGGTTGTTTAAAAATTTTCACTGTCATTAGAAATTATAAATAGATGTACATATTAACTTGTATTTTAATTTAATACGTAACAAATTGGCGACGATGTCGTTGGAATTGAAAAAAATAAAACGTGCACGAGCTACCCTACGTGGGGTGCTAACGAAAACAAGCAATGCTTTACAAGACGAACAAAGATTATACACATTCGAAGAAATAGAAACACGACTAAGTACGCTACAAAATACTTATCAAGGATTACAGAAATTACAGACACAAATTGAACTGGAAACGGAAGACGAAAACATAGATACGGAAATTCAATACAGGTATGAGGTAGAAGAAATGTACACTATGCTACGTACAAAATTTTCACAATTATTGAAAGCTTACAAAACTTCCGAAACAAATAGTACCAACCATGCGGCTGCAGCGTCTTGTTCCCAGCGCGAATCACAGCCGAGACTTAATTTTCAACCTTTTCAAGAAAAAGAAACTTTCAAGAATTTTATTAAAAGGTTATCTGTATATTTATTACTTAACAACATTTCGGATTCCAAAACAAAAGTGTACACGTTGCTCTGTACATTACCCCCGAATATACATGAAAGAATTCACGACCTATGCTCCCCAGACGACCCGATCAACAAGACCTTTGAAGAACTTACAGATATTTTAGACAATTTTATTGATCCAAAACCAAGTATATGGGCGTCCCAACATATTTTCATATCACGATTACAACGTGCAGACGAAACAATTGCTATTTACGCATCGGAACTAAAGAGATTGTCACTAAATTGCGATTTTAAATGCTTACATTGCAAGAAACCCTCCCTTGATAAATTTCTGTCATTACAATTCATTAGAGGTTTAAAAGATGGAGATATTCGTACAAAAATTTTACAAGAAAGAGAAACAACATCATTTACAGAATTAGTTCATATTGCAACATCTATGGAAATGGGAAAGAATGAAAATTCAAAGATATCTTCATCTATTTTAAAATCGTCCGAAGACAATACTGATATTAACAAAGTGTCGAAATTGCAAAACAGACCAACACTCTGGCCAAGAAGCAACTTAAAATCACCTACTTCTATTGGAGATCTTAAGGGCAAATGCTACCGCTGCGGAAAGGATGATCACAAAGCAAATGATTGCGGTGCAATAAAAAGCACATGCCGTAAGTGTCAAAAAGAAGGACACTTAGCTCGAGTCTGCCTACAAAAACGTAGAAGTAACGAAACGAACTTACTGGACAACTCTACGAGCAGTCTAAGTGCTGATAGTATAGGAGAAATCAACCTCATTAAGAGTGAAACGTCAGACAAATACATAATAACCATAGATATTGAAGGAAAAAAAAGTCAACATGGAATTTGACACCGGAGCGACACTTTCTACAATATCACTGCAGGACTACAAAAGGCTGAACATAAACAAGAAAATATTCGAGACCAACATGAAACTTAAAACTTACACCGGCGAAATTTTCAGACCCATGGGCGTAATCTATGTGAAATGCAACTACAAAAATCAAAAATTTTATGGAAAATTATACATAATAAACAAAGATGTAGATCCTATTTTAGGTCGAAGCTGGATGAAAGAATTTAATATAAAACTCGCCGATATGAGAAGTATCCAAACAAGTAAAAATATATCACAGGAACTTGAAAAATTACTTCAAAAATATGAAACAACCGTATTCAACCCAAATCTAGGAGAAATCCCGAACATACGAGGCCACCTGACACTCAAAGAAAACGCCCAACCAATCTTCATCAAACCACGCAGAATACCATATGCATTACGAACCAAAGTAGATAATGAAATCGACCGACTTGAGAAACTGGGAATTATTGCAAAAATCGAACACTCCGAGTGGGGTACACCTGTCGTACCGATAGTAAAACCAAACGGTAGCATCAGACTGTGTGCTGATTACAAAATCACCTTAAATAAAATGATTAAAGACGAGCAATACCCGATACCGATTATTGAAGATATTCTAGCTGAAATGAGTGGGGGTCAATTTTTCTGCACCTTGGACATAACCCAAGCTTATATGAACATGGTAATGGATGAAGAAAGTGCCTTATTACAAACTATAAGTACACATAAAGGTACCTTTAGAGTAAACCGGCTAATGTTCGGAGTTAAAGTAGCTCCAAGCCTTTGGCAAAAATTTATGGATCAATTACTACAGGACCTTGAAGGAGTAAAATGCTTCTTCGATGACATAATTATTCAAGGCTACTCTGAAGAACAACTACTATACAGGTTAAGACAAGTCCTGGAAAAATTAAAGGATAGCAATCTTCGAGTGAATAAAGAAAAATGCCAATTTTTTAAACGAAGCATTAATTACTTAGGACATACCATAGACAAAGACGGATTACATAAGAACCAAGACAAGATCAAAGCAATTTTAAATGCACAACGGCCAACAAATGTTAATGAATTACGAACATTCCTAAGTATGGCAAATTATTACAACAAGTTTATTCCCAACCTCGCATCCATCACGAACCCATTGAACGAGCTATTGAAGAAAGGTACAAAATTTAATTGGTCAGAAAATTGCGAAGTAAGTCTCAAAAACGTAAAGAAAGAATTATTAAGTGAACGAGTCCTAATACATTTCGATCAGAATAAACCATTAATACTGGCCACAGACGCCTCACCGACTGGGCTTGGTGCGGTTCTCAGCCATAGATTACCAGATGGATCGGAACGGCCGATAGCATTTGCATCAAGATCCTTGACTAACAGTGAAAAGAAATATAGTCAAATTGACAAAGAAGCAACAGCAATCTTCTGGGGATTAAAAAAAGTTTTTCCACTACTGCTATGGCCGAAAATTCATTTTAATCACGGACCATAAACCTCTGACATCAATTTTTCACCCACATCGAACCCTACCGACCTTAAGCACGATGAGATTATTTCATTACGCGCATTTTCTTTCTGGGTTTGATTATGACATTGAATACAGAAGCTCAATAAAACACTGCAATGCCGATTTTCTATCACGATTTCCCGTTGAAAAGATAAACAATGATAACATAGATCAACATTACATATTCCAACTATGCCAAATAAACTCACTAAATATCTCTCCAGAAATAATCTCCAAAGAAACAAGTGAAGACCAGGAATTACGAAGCTTGCTGGAAAAACTGCGATCAGGAGTTTCACTCAGAGAGTCAGGATATAAAGAAAATGAACTAACGATACAAAACGAATGCATCTTAAAAGGAACAAGGATAATGATCCCTTACAAATTAAGGAAACAAATTTTAGACGAACTTCATACAGGACATATTGGTATATTGAAAATGAAACTTCTAGCCCGCAGTTATGTTTATTGGAAAAATATAGATAAAGATATCGAACACAAAGTGAAATCATGTCGATCTTGTCGATTAGAACAAAACGAACCACCGAAAGCCCACCTACACCACTGGGAAGAGCCTTCTGGACCATGGCAAAGAATACACATTGATTTTGCAGGCCCTATATCGGGTTACCAATTATTCATCATCGTAGATTCATTTTCAAAGTGGGTAGAAATCATTCCAACCAAAACGACAACCAGCACATTCTGTATCCAAAAATTAGATGAAATATTCGACACCTTTGGAATACCTTATATAATAGTATCGGACAATGGTAGACAATTTGTTTCAGAAGAATTTAAACATTTTTTAACAAAGAATCAAATAGTACATAAAACTATTGCTCCATACCATCCGGCTACAAATGGACAAGCAGAACGTTTTGTACAAACAATAAAAAAATCGCTGCACAAATTAGAGGGGGAGAGTGGCGGACTGTTACAGAATCTCCGTACGGTCAAGAGCACCCTCAGAGCTACGCCAGTAGTAACTGGAGATACACCTTACATGATGATGTTTGGCAGAGAAGTACGAACAAGACTTGTAGCCAAACTACGTGCACCTCCGAAGGTTCCTCCACGAGCCAATACAAGTGTAAGGGAGTTGGCCCTAGAGAGCAGAGTACAAGCTCGGAATTATTCCATATCAGGAAAGAAGTGGGAGTTTGGCTCAGTAACCCGCCGTCTAGGAAACGTACACTACGAGATAAGGACGGACAGCGGACGTGTATGGATTCGACACCTGGACCAGCTACTTCCTGCGCCTCTGATTCCTGGGAATAACGGCGGAGGCGTGTCATAGATAAAACTAGCACATAGCAACGGTTGTTTAAAAATTTTCACTGTCATTAGAAATTATAAATAGATGTACATATTAACTTGTATTTTAATTTAATACGTAACAGAAAATATTTCGTAAAACTTCTAAATTCTACTTGATTTTAATGTTATGTTAAGGTCGACAGGCAGCTAGGCTGATAGTCCACGTGATGGTAGGTGATAACCAGATAATACAAGCTATGCCACCAGTGCTGCAAGTGCGCTGCTAACCATATTAAGGATTAAGGATAGGGATTATGAAGACTCACTTTCTGAAACACAACAGCACACAAGGTACTTACTGCCGCCTCAAGGACTGCTCATATGACTTCAGTGTGCCTTGCCATTACTTGCCAGATTCCATCTATGAAAAGTTCATTTCTAACTCGGTACCCTTGAGACAGAACGTTAAAACAAGCACCTTGACCACTCAACCAAGGATCTCGTCAAAATAAATGTAATGTTTATAAATGGACCCACTGTAGAGGTTAATAAATAGAAGAACTAAATGGAACCTACATCAAACATTTGATACCGTATCCAGTCATAATCTTCTGAAGCGATGGCATATCTAGAATCTCCCAATGCCCTTAAATTGTCCGGTCCACCGCTTCCAGCACTCATGAGAGCTGATACAATGGCTGATGTATAGTACGAGTGGACTAGCATCGATGAAATTGACATGACTATAAAAGTCCATCTGCCTGATACTCCTTCTGGTACTGCACTAGCATCTAAAAATATAGAAAAATTATAAGGTTTATAATTTATTTATACGAATAGCAGCTACAAATTCTAAAAATTTCTATATATTTATTTTTACTCGACGATCAATATAAGAGTTACAGGCTGTGTAAGTTAACAGATAGTTAACAGAGAGCTAGATGACAAGCAATCTTCGAAAACATACTCCCTAAGATTGATATGAGGCATCCCTGTGCCTGCAGTAAATTAAAAATATGTAAATATAATATAATCTAATAAAAGCCAATGGCGATGACGATAAATGCATACCTTGTTGCAGCCAAGTAGCGAGTACACCAATGAAAGCACCTTCCTTTTCCAATGGTTTCCTAGATGTTACCCTTTGAGCCACAGCCAACACGAAGCAAATGCAAAATGTTGTCAACCAAACGCTCGGAGTAAAAGGCTCTACGTACATATTGTTGTTACTCATACGCTCTGATATGTATGTGAATCCAACACTGAAGGGTTATAACAAAGAAATCAGATTCTAGCGCAGTGGGTTAAGTAGTTCCAAAAGTTTTTAAAAAAAATCCTAAATGAAAGGATTTCTTTCGTTAAAAAAAATCAATTTAGACAAAATGGATGTCGGCCCACTACCAATGATGCAAATTCACTATACTCATTTGCATGACCCTGATCTTATCTGTCTTTATTATAGCTTATTTACTTATACATTTTAATTTTTTTTGGTCTTTTATATAATTCTAGTCATTTAGGACTCCTTGCTAAATGTATTTAACAAATATATTTAGACAAAATTTGAGCGCAAATCTACTAAGTATTATTCCAACGCTCTTTCTCAGGAACGATTCTCGGGTTCGATTCCCGGTAGGGCCAAATGTTTCAATATTTTCAAAGTTTGGTTTGGTTTAGGTCTTGATGAGTAGTGACACTGCATTTCGCAGTCATTTGGACAACTCGGCTAATCACCCACACGGCTATAATGAATTCATGAACGACGGACATGCTTTCCCTGGTGAGTATAACATTGTACAGCTTGAGTATACCCAAAAGGCCATAAAGGTGTGATGTAGTCCAAGCGTTTCATTCGATAATGTAACGTACGCAGTATAGAACCACTCAACTCGGCGGTTCCCGAAGCCACCATCAACATCATGCTACTGTTGTGGACTTCTGTACTCCACAATAGAGTTGGTATAAGCACTTCTCTGAAATGGAAAGTTTAAGATGGAATATTTAAGATTTTATTTCTATGCAAAGATCTAAGTGTATGTGCATAGCCTTATTCTGCTTTACGATGTAAGGTCTGGACTACACAAAGACTAGATGTGAGGCAGGACTTTACATATTTTAGCTGGTCCCTTAAAATGTTTTTATTTTTCTTCACTGTTCAAAATTATTTAAAATCATTCTAAAGGATCATAATGTCCCAATCAGGATTGGAACCAACATCGGTCGTATTGGCAGAGGAACATAAAACCGACTAGGATAAGAATTTATATCGTATTAAGTAAATAATAATTATTATTCCTTACGTAGCATTGAGAGATTGGAGGATAAGTGATGACACACTATAAGTGCACCGTGTTGCTGAATCACTTTCGGGTGTTCTAGTATCTGTTATGTAATCTTCAAAGGTCCCTTCATAACTGTCCTCAGAATAATGACCGACCTGAAGATATTAATCCTTTTCTTTAATGGATTGCTAATAATAAAAAATTAAATAAAGGAGACTGACTATTTAAAAAAAAATATAATAACAGAGAAAACTAGCAGTGAGTTATACTTCAGACATTGCTAGTTTTCTCTAATTCCCTGGTTTCCTTCCGTTTTGCCTTCATCAAGTAGTAAGATTTGTATCAAATGAATATCGAAAAGACTCAGAGTTGTATGGTCAAATTACTCAACCTAAAACCTGGCAACTGGCATCGAGAACTAGCCATCTTGACCTTTTTTACGATGCTTTAATTCGTATTTTAGTGACATTAACCAGTTAGGCTTATTGTTATTATTAAGGTTTAATTTAGATTCTCTACCGGAGTGGCTACGGCCATTTTATGACCCTGAACATTTGTTCTTCGTAATATCCTCTCCCGGTCATTTGTAACTTGAAGATGACCTTGATTCCAATAGCTCCATGGACTGAAAGTGACTCCTGATGTAGGATTTACGTATACATCTTCCAAATAGAAAGTTTTCTCCTTTTTTTCAATAGACATTGACATAACTGAAATGAAATACAACATAAAATTATGTTCGAAATGAGGGGCAAAAGAAACCGTATTATTTAGATAGTAATGCAAGGAAGTGTGTCAATGAAGAAAAGAACTTGCCATTTTCACCAGAATTACGCAGAAAGGTTACATCACTGTCATATCGCACATTCTGGAGTGAAGGTACAGCATCTCCAATTATAAGCCATTTGTACCAATGAGAAAAGTAATTCGTGTGTACCTGAACAAATTTTGTACTTATAATAAAATTTAATGTTTAATTAATTAAATATTAACCTAAACCTGACAGTTCATAAATTGTATAAAGAGATTTAAAAAAATATTTAAAGAGAAGTAAATAATCAATCCCATCAAAAACATAAAATAACGCCAAGTATCGTAACGCAGTTTTTAAGCATATGGATGTAAATGTCATTTTAATGTAAATGTCATTAAAAACTAATATGTAAAAAGGGTAAAAATAGCAAATAAAAATCAAACCGATTCAAATAGAGTGTCGTTATTATGCAGATAAAGTATTCCTTGATAACCATGACTGTTTATTTCTTTAATTGTAACTGGATCACATATAAATGTTGTTCTCAGACCGCCTTCTCTGAACTGACGAACAAATTTGACGCGGTCTAAAATAAATACATTTATTATTAACTAGGAAGTATGCTGGTGATGGAGATGATTGGCAAAGTCATTGAAAAGAGAAAAGTTGAGCGTAGAAAGAAGTCCAGGTTGAAGAACATCAGACACTTGATCAGGTTAGTTAAAGCAGTTGAGCTGTTTCGACGAACAAGGAACAGATTTCACATTAATAAATTTTCATTTGTAATTATTTATTTAACTTCACTTACTCATTCGCGAACAACATTGCAATATTATTATGCTACCGACAAGTTTGTACTTAAAAAAATCTATAATAACCTTCAAAATCATTTTCACACATGTACTGCAGTCGGAACTGCTGTTGAAAATCTGCTTTTGAAGTTCTAAATTTTGTTTAAATATTATTAAGATTTTAAGTGATACTTAAACGATTCTAACAAGTACAGTTTATAAGAACTTTAAATCTCAACTTTAAAACTGTAATTTTTTAAATTCCTACACAGAAATGGTACCGCTATGAAGCGACTAATATTTATGGTAGTAGGTGGCTTCTATTACCAGGACTAGGTAGAGCTAGGTAGGTAGCAGGTGGCTTCTGTCGCCTACAAAAACACAAGCTGTGCTGCCAAATTTAATAGGATAAAAGGTAATGGGGCATTGATTGCGATAAGGAAATAGGCCCTATCATATCCTTAGTCATCTAAAAAAACATATATAAAGGTACCGCAAGTTATATGGAAAAATGAAATAACAGCACACCTTTTATTTTATTGTGATATTGCATTCTACTGCAATTAAGACCAAGAAAATACCAGTCATTAATCTGTAATGGGTAGATACATAGTGAAGGTCCCGAAGGTACCAGGGCCACCGATGAATCACTATTGAAATTTGACACCGTCGCTGTTTTTCCTTCTTCACCCTCAGTCCGTAGTACTAGACTTGCGAAGAACCAATGATCCGTACCTGACCGTTAATCAGAGTAATGTTCTCGTACACCTAATTTATTGTGTTTCTCTTAAGAACATCCCACTTCTGACACCAATTGTAATGGGCAAGTAGCAGCGTAGTGTTGATAAGAATAACTTTATTGCGATGTTTACATGGTCAGAGTTGACAAGTGAATCTACAGGTTTTGATTCTCAGTTCCCTTTTAAAGGGCCGGGAGGATGCGTCACAGGTTAATTTCCTTGCTATCGCGAATCCTGGCGACAATATAACAATTGCGACAAGATACAATCTTCCCTTACAGATATGATATCATTCAATTTGGGTTTTACGACGTCTGTGCATCTTGGTCAACAAGGGATAATTCGTAGTATTGGGAAGTATTAGGAACATAATTATACGTTGATAATTCGGATTCCATTTTATCAACCTATGAAATTACAAATCAAATGAAATTTGTTAATATATAAGCACAACTTTACAAACACATAAATAATAGAAAGAAGAAACGAATAAAACAGTAAAAAAATTGCAACTTTAATACATTTAAAAGTTAAACTTAAAACAATGTGATCACGACTGTACCTGTTATTTAGTATGCTACCTATGCTACATAATTCATGTAAAATGTGTTTGTATATTTGCGGGCGTGTATTGCAACACAAATAACAGGGTTAGCTTTTGTACAGTCAATATAATTTGCAACTGTAATTTACATGAAACTTGAAATAATTTTGTGATTTGGAATATTACGGAGTTTTTGACAATTCTACTTCTGAGAATATAATACGCTTTGAAAAATAAAATTATTTGAGTAATATAACCCCTGACATCTTTATCGCTGTGACGACGATAGCACCCAATTTATTTCCATTTTCATATTTCGCTCGGTAACCTACTATGTTTTTAGGATGAAAAGTGTCCTTCTATACGTTAATCCAGGTAATAAGCTATCTGTGTGCCAAATTTCAACTAAATTCGTTTAGTATCTCAGTAGAACGTCCAAATATAAGAAGCGGCCGACGCTATTAGTTTCATAGTACAGTACTTAAAGCGATCTCGACGGCACTTGGTTACCTTCTTATGAACTTTTATGTACCTTCTTATGAATACTAGGGACAAAAAAATAACGGTTTTAAGACAAAAAAATGTTTGGAACTCCTTGAAAGTTTGTTGACATATTCTTTGCGTTGACTCGCTGGTTTTTTTTTTAAATTGAAGAAAAAATGGCCGTCTGGGAAATAAATTTAAAACACGTTTAAAATTACATTATAATTATTTATTAAAATATACACCTTTTATAAATTAAATTTATTATTTTACATATTTAACAAAAAATATATAATTAAACTTATGGGTAACACGAGCAGGGAGGAGGTGGAAGCGGGGGGAGGGGTTTTGCTTCTAAAGTAATTGGAACAGGGGGAGGCATTAGGAAGGCATTCATTGGTATGCCAGGGGGAGGAGGAGGTGGACATGCATGTGGGCATTGAGGTGGAGATGGTGGCACTATCGATATGACTAAAGGCCCTGGTAAAGCTGGCGGTGGTAACAATGGCGGTGCAGGTGGCAGCAGTAACGGTGGAAGATTCGCAGGAAGCATTAATGGGGATGGCCGCCCACATGGTAAGGGTTGAGGCAGTATTAATGGGGGAGCTGGTGGCGGGAGACATAACGGTGACGGTTGTGGTAGTAAGAAAGGCGATGGGGCAGGCAGTAATAAGGGAGGGGGAGGTGGGGCTGGAAGCATCATACGTGGAGGAGCACGGAAAATTAAAGGCGGAGGCGGAGCCTGTAACATTAATGGCGATGGAGGTGGAAGACATAACGGTGGAGGAAGTATAAATGGTGGTGCCCCGAATAGAGGTGGCCTAGGTCCACACAAAGGTGGAGGAGCAGCAAAAATTATAGGCGCTGGTGGTAATGGAGGAGGAAATATAGGAGGTTTAGGCGGAGCCGGCATCAATACTATAGTTGGAGGCGGTGGAGGCGGTAGAATTTTCTTGATTTTCACTTCATCTTTTTCTTTTTCTTTTTCTGAAAAAAATAAATAATTGTATTTATTTATTTATTTATTATACAAGGCACCCAACGAAAACCCTTTAAAACACTGTTCAAAATAATTAGCACAAGCTTAAAAAACATTATTCGAGCAACATATTATATACCTACAGTATACGAGCCCCCCAGGGCTTTATTATTTTTTTTTTTAGATCGTACCATCCCAAAAAGTCATATTTCAAACAAAAAAACCATATCAAAATCGGTCCATCCATTTGGGAGCTCAATATATCGGAGTTCAGTTTATATTTGAGTTATGTCTTGTATATATAAACTTATATAACTCCTAGTGGGCTTCAGAACGTTCTTGGTCCTGTATTTTTTTTCTAAGAAAGTTTTCCATGAAGTTCTTAAAAGTTTTTGAAGTATGTATATCAACTTACCTAATAATTTCAAATCGAGTAACGGCTTTAGTAATCTGCAAATATATATTTTTTCATTAGAAAAATAAATTATATTTTAAAATATAAACATAATATTTTAAATACAAATTATGAAATACGTACGCATCAAGCAATGACTTTTTCGTCTCTTTCATGTCTTTCAGGGCATCAAGCTGAGAACAAACAAAAATATCATAATAATTACCATTGTAGCAATTAATTACAGTACCGGAAATGACTGAATAAATTTTGAAATGAGTTTTCTCAGATACATTATATTTAGTTTAAGACTAATTTTTCCTAGCGACTTCGTCCGCGTCCCTATTTCTTAGGTGTTAAAACATTTATTCAATCTTTATTGGTTATATTTTTCGTCATTATTTAATTTTTATTTTTCCCCCGTGACAATCCCTCGTGAACATTATTTTCTGTATCCCTGACAACGTGTGTTCAACTGAATTGAACTATACTGGGACTTTTTAGTTTCAATAGTCCAATTACATTAATTCATTGAACTATAGAAACTATAAAAGTCTCACTAGTTCCATTGAAAGAATCATAATTTGTTAAAAAAAAGTACTTCTATGATGATTGTCTTAAAAAAATGAAAAAAAAAATTAAGCATTTCTTATATTATTCAGGAAACCTACGAATTTATTGAAAAACTCTGCGCGAAGAAACTCTTGAACGAAAGCTAGTATTAGGAACATAATATTTATTGAAAGCACGAAAGCACTAGGCACAAAAGCGACACAAGAATAATGGGCAGGTTTATTGATACACTTTAGTTCCTTCCAACTGGAAAGCACTAGAACCTATTTTATTATAGCTTAAATGTAATATGTGCTTGTGTTTTTTAAACAGCTTTATTACACCATTGGCAAAATAAATTGAACCTTATTGCTAGTTGAAAAAGTTTGTTACAACTTACCAGTTTGTCGTCACATTTTGCAATACTGATTGCAAGAAGGACAATCCCCATACTCGTCCATAACTTACAGGGCCTCATTGTGACCCCTCTTGATCAAACCGAGAGAAAACATTAACTGATTTTTCTTAAAACAATTTCATTTTAAATTCATTCGTTTAAGATTTCTACGTGATTTTGAAATTAATTTATCGAATCGGCCATTCGCAGAGCAGGAGTTTCCTGTGATAAGATTGTTACGTGTTGATAATTGAAATTGTTAATCAAATTATCTATATAGATTTAGCAATGTGTGAAATTTTCTTTTTATTAATTAAGTAACTAAAATTTGTTAAAAAAATATTTCACAACTGAGTTGATTTCTATAAAACAGTAGTATTTAGTATTTAAAGCGTAAAAATATACATTATTCTGCGTAGACAGGAATACGCGCCTATTAATTTCAAGATTATTCCTAGAATATCAAATTTAAGGAATCAACTTCATTTCAAACTCAAGTATTTATATATAGTATTAAAAAAATGTTTGTAAATAAACAGTAAACTATGCAAAATCAGTAATTTCACAAAACTTTCAGGAAAAACTTTTAAGTTCAATTGTACAACAAATTCTCCTATAAAAGCTAAGCTAGATAACGATTGCTTAAAATATACATTTCGTCTGGTATGTTCAACTGTGTGTGAAAGTAATAGACAGAGGCCTGTCTGTCTGTTACTTTTTCACGTTTAACTACTCAACCGATCGTCATAAAATTTTGCACACACGTTGTTAACGACGACGTTAACATTAGAAAGGACATGACCTTTCATCCAGGGAAAAGTACTGTTCCCGAATGATCGTCTAAAGACTAAATATATAAATAACTAGCTGTTGCACGCGACTTCGTCAGCGTAACTATATAAAATATAATACATTCGTGTCGGTGAAACCATGGAAATACACATACAAAATTTCAACCCAATCGGTTCAGCCGTTTAGAAGTTATGTGAAAGAAGCTAAGTACGGAAGGATAATTCTTACTACCCGTTGTCCTTTTACCCCCTTTCCCGTAGCATTTTCCCACGGTAAAAAGTATACTATGTTCATCACGGATAATGTCGGCTTCTAATGGTAAAAGAATTTTTCAAATCGGTCCATTAGTTTCGGAGCCTATTCTATACAAACAAACAAACAAATCTTTCCTCTTTATAATATAAGTAAAAGTATAGATTAGGCGCCACTGTTGTATGAGATTAACTACAACAAACCTTTTCTGTAGTGCGTTCAGTTTCCTACAGAAATAATTGAAACTCATTGGACAATAATTATTTTTTAGTAAGTTACAAAATTCAAAACAAAAAGTTATTTTCCTTTAAAATATCTCACTTTGAACCTTGAATATCTTTTAAATGTTTAGATAAATGAAAAAAGTATAAATTATCATTTTTGTAGAGCTTCCAAATTTCCTATGAACATTGACGATGGAAACTGGTTTAATAAATCTATGGGTGATAAGGTATGACCATTTTTACATGAGACTAAATTGAAAATGGAAAACTATGATGAGGATTGAAGATAATCATACTTGGTAAGTATTTTTAGAGGTACCTAGTTTTCGTGTTCAGATCCAAAAAAAAATATTAGATTTTTTGACCCACTTTCATTCACATAATGAGCCTCATTATGTATATCTGTATCAAACGGATGGACCGATTATAATCCGATTTTTTTTGTTTGACATCTGACGTGATCGGAATTGTTCTTAGCTATATATTTGAAGATATTACTTCCTAGTTGATGAAGGGATTGTTATTACTCTTTCATATCTAAAATAAGCTAAATTTAAAATCGACCAGTTTGTTTATTTATCACATTTGGCATGAGAAACAATTGAAACATAATATCATTATCGTTCATCACAATCGTTTGAGAAACAATTGAATAACGTGTTCAATCAATTTAGGAGTGAGATAATTCTGAACAAATATATTTAAGAACTTATAAAAGCTAAAGATAACGGCTTAACGCCTTTTTATATTGAAATACAACACGTGAGAAGGTCTTCCAAATGAAGTGCAGAGGATATTTTTACGTTCTTCTATGTTTAAACTTTTCTGTGAGTATTTACGTATTTAAGTATGAAATAGACTGTTATATTGTGTCTCGTCAATAATCGATTTCTGTAAATTGCAAACATGCCTATAGTAATTAAGTTTAGGTTACTTACTTCCTATGTACAAATCGTATCTCTTATGGTGTTAGATTTGCCTCATCGACTTCTTTGGATTGATCATCCAAAATACGTTGTGATGTGTGCTGTGCAAGCAGTACCTTAACTTACTCTTAACCCTTGCATTACATCTTGATCTCTGAATTTGAAGAAAGAGCAAGGGGAAACCCGGCGAAGAAAATTATTTAGGAAATCAATTTAAAAATTTAGAAATTTCCTTTCTAAATTGCTTCAGTGTGTTTTGATATACTTGTTTCTGGTTCACATGGTTGACACCATGTTAAGAAATATATGGCACTTTATTTCATTAAAAAGAGAAAAAAACTGAGTATTAAATTTTTCTGCCACATTTATATTCCAGTCTCCTGACATTTTTAACGTGACAACACTATTAATTATAGGTAATATGTCAAACAATATTTGGAAAATATTCGTCTGTATAAACTTAATATATATTCTATAAATATTAGAAATAAAGTCGCTATCCACTTCTGTTCTCGGATAATTTCCGTTTCTATATCCCTTACCCAATCCCTTATCTCCAAAATCCCGGATCGCTAGTACGTTTGGAAACCAGTATAAAATAATTTCATAAACTATTAGAAGTCGGATATCAACATACGTTTTATTTTTAATAGATAATTGTTTATAAATTTCAGATACACACTTCGCACTGTATAAACTTAGGCCTGTTTGCCGGCGATTACAAGAGAGACCTGAAACCACTCATCATCAGGAAGTACACGCGCAACTCCCCTCTAATTATCAACATTAAACCAGGAGTTGCACCAACTAGAGTACCAAGATTCACTCCTTTGCCTCCTCTATTACCTTTGAAACCAATAAAACTTAAACCTTTACCGCTATTACCTAGAATACCAAAATTGCCATTATTTATTCCACCATTGATTCCAAAACTTCCTCTACTTCCTTTAATACCTCCTTTACTGCCTCCTTTAATACCTCCCTTAATAAGACCAATACCATTATTACCACGACTACCTCGTTTGTTTGGTCCACTGAAAGTACCAATAATAAAGAAACCTACAATTCTAGGTTTAGCATCAGAATTAAAGCCTATACGAGTTTTACCACCAAATAGAAACGTACTACCTATAACTACAACAAATATAATATTGAACAAGCTCATGGATTTACGAAGACAAGGATCTCTGACTTTACCGGATTATATTAAGTTTAGAAAACTTTTTAAGTTATAGTTAAAATAAAATTCATTTGTTTTTAAACTACAGTTGGATAAACAGTGTATTTTACCCAGCGTTACAACTAATTATTTACCATTATTATTATTACAATTTACTACAAAATTGAAAGACAGTGCACATGTATATATATGTCAACAGAGCGATTACCATTATTATTATTACAATTTAATACAAAATTGAAAGACAGTGCACATGTATATATATGTCAACAGAGCGATCTTACAATTTTTTTATTTTATTTGTCCTGCCTTTGGGTTTTATTGTCTTTAAGTGGGCTGAGATACACAGGAAAAATAGTTTAAATATGGAATATAAGAGTGTCAGTGTCTCTTCTGCCCTGAAGGTTGGCCTTCAACTCCTTAAACCAACTTACCTACTGGTTTATCTCTCTCATAAACTTAACTTAACTCAATTTACCTACTGAGGGCTTTCCAGTCTGCTCCATGATGTTTCGTTAACACGACTTCCTCCTACGCCCAGCGCGTCTCTTCCTTACCACGTTTGACCTTACCATAACTAATCGTTCACATCATCGTCCGAGGCATTGACATTTATAATTACATATTAGCATTATGTTTAAGAATAATGAAAAAACGGCACATATTGCAGAATGCATATTTAGGACTTGAAATTTGCCGCAATAGAGATTTTATCAGATATTTAGAGAACCTATACTTAGAACTCTTTTGTGAGTTCCACACTCACTATAGTCTAAAGATGTTTTAGGCATTTTCTACAGCTTTTAGTGCTTAATTTCTTATAGCTTATTCAACTTTGATGATAGGGATAAATAAGTTTGTATGTATAAAACAATGGAAACAATTGAAATTTTATTTTATGTTTTATTTAATGAATATTTATATAATTTATTACTGACACTAAATTCTGTTAATTTACTTAGTGTAAGGACATAACATAAGTAGCTATTGAATGTTTATTAAAAAATTACCTACTTAGTTTTAACTTTTATAACAATATTTGAATTTGTATCATCTTTTCTATAATCGGACAGAGCATCGTAACAGCTACGCATGATGTCTCTAAACTTATTAACATATGAAAGAACAGTGTACGCGAAAGGACGGTCTTCTGCGCGGCATGTGAAGCAGGGTTCCATGTTATTCGGACGCAAAAGCGATCGGCTCGTCAGAACACTGCCCTGAAAAACGAACGAAAATTTGTATTTACTACATAGTTATATTTAAAATAAGAATAAATATGTTTACTTTTGTGTTTTTCTTTTAAAGAAATCGTCTAGATTCCACGTGTATTAAAACATTTTTTTGTTTTTCATTAAAAAAATGATAAGTACTTAAAAAATCATTAGTTTTGGAGATTATCACGACAATACGGACAGAAAGACGAGGCGGGGGGATTTTGTTCTATAATATGTATTGCAAGGATGCGAACGAACTCGCGGGCAAAAGCTGGTATATAATAATGAATATTATAAAGAGGAAAGATTTGTTTGTTTGTTTGCATTGAATTGGCTCCGAAACTACTGGACCGATTTGAAAAATTATTTCACTGTTGGGAAGCTATATTATCAGTAACATAGGCTATATTTTATAAAGTGCCGCGGACGAAGTCGCATGCAACAGCTAGTAATGAATAAACTCAAAAAGTACTGGACCGATTTTGAAAATTCTTTCACCTATAGAAAGCTACATTATCAGTGAGTAACATATGCTATAACTATTTTATACAGTTACGCGGACAAAGTCGCGTGCCACAGCTAGTATATAATGAAATTCGGTTGCTAGTAAATAATAAAATATGATAAATTATTATAAACTACTTTGTATATTTAATTAAATATGCTATATATTACATAGTAAAGTTTAAATGCAATCAATACCCACTTCTATTGCAACAGCGAGAATCACCAGAAGAAATACAACCTGCGTTCTCAACCTCATTCTTGTAATAAACTTTAGCGACTAAATACACCACAATTGCTGCAGCATAACAGCCCTTCAACACCCACTGCATGGTCTGCCAGGTCAAAGATGTCACAATTTATATAAATATTGAAATTTATCGGAAAATCACTATCGACTGTTACCGATTAAAAACGTGTCTCCGGAATGAATTATGCATTTCAATTATAACACGTATAGAGAATAATTTGTTTGCTCGAATAAAGAAACGCCACGTACAGTGATAGTGTAAAGAGAAACTAATGCAAATTCAAAACATTAACACTCACTAGGTTTTTAATGAAGTATTAATAAACTAATTGCCATATCATTGCACTAATGCATTTATATTAGTAGTAAGTCATTTAGTACTATGCGTTTCGCAGTAAACTTCCTTACAGAAGATCACTGCGAAACAACAGCATATGTGCTGTTGTGTTTCAGTGAGTGAGTAAGGAATGCCAGAGCCCAAGACACCATCTTTTCTTTCTACGGTCGGCCAGAGCACTTACAAGCACCTATGGATTTGCTTGTGTCATACAAAGACTTAAATCACAGATGCGCCCTTGCCATACTTCAGGCGGGCGAAAATGTGTCATCGTTGGGAAGATTGAGGTCACTCTTCCAGATTTCCCGCCTTAGTCACGTGTTACAAACACGACAGAGAGCGAATGGATACACTTTTTGGACTATGAGCGAGCGACATGATACAGACATGATACAGATATGAGTGGACAGTTTTCAGAAGCACAGGGCGCATCTGTGATTTAAATCTTTGGTGTCATAGGCGACGGCAACCACCTAGCATCAAGATGTACCGTAGCCTTATCTGAGTAGTAGAACCGATTTTGATAAAACTTCGTAACTTATGTGTAATTTGGTCCTACTTAAAAGATAGGATAGTTTTTATTTTGAACCCGGGCGAAGCCGGGAGCGTGTAGTGTAGTAATATTATAAATAAAGTCGGTTTTTGCTTCTGTCTTTTTCTCTGCTAAGATCTTAACGGTCTTTGATAAGGTCTTCACTAATGGAATAAGCAATAAACGACTAACGTTTTTGCTAATATCAAATTGGCAAGTAATTTATGTAACAGTAAAACATTACTAACATATAATTTTGAAAAAATATCTTTGACCTTGTTTTAAATTTAGCTGAACGTATGTCTGGAATTCATAAAAAGGGTCATATTTAATGTTATTTCATAGTTATACATACATAATGTTAATTTTTCATAAAAAAAACTGAAGCAAGTGAAGCCGTGGGCGGTCACGAGTTTTAAAAAAAAACGTCAAAACTTAGTCATATTTAGTTGGAAATTATGCTGAGTTCTAATATAAGTAATATCGGAACGTGATCGTCTGAGCACTGAGCACATTGTCAAGATGTAGTGAACGAAAGACGGACATGCTGAACGTGTCACTTATTTGTTTGGCGATATTGGTTAGTATTTTTTTATTCTTAATTTTGTCATTGAAATAACTGTGGAAACTATAGTGACATAACAGCTTGTGTGTGATTAAGGAGCCCAAATTTGTCGAGTTAATGGACAAATCGCCCGAATTTACCTCGCCCGAATCGGGCGAATTGTCATGTTTCTTACTCTTATCTTTTGTCGGCGATGTCATTGCATTACCTCTGTCGCTTAAGTTTCTAGGTAGCTATAGCGTAAAGCCAAGTGGAATTTAGGCAGCGCACTTGCTTGTGATACTTACCATTAAGTAGACTGTCAGTCTGACTGCCAACCTTTATATAAAGAATAATAAACCATGAATCGATGGTTTTATTTAGCAGGCACCAAATAAAACTGTTTGGTGCCTGCTACTTCGACTAAATGTTTCGACGTGTGTTCCGTACGTCTAAATGTTTATCTACCAAGTTTCATTGAAAATCAGTTATGGAGGAACATACTTACATACATGCAATACCTACACTTAACAGATTTATTATTAGCATTGATAATCATTATAATTATATGTACAAAAATATGAATAAGTGTAACTCAAATGAATGTGTATGGTTCCATAATATAAATTATAAAGATACTTGGGTGTTTGTACATTATACTTATAGTCTAAATTCTGATTAGTAAAACATGGTATAATTTATAAATTATAATTACAACTTCATTTTAACAAATGATTGGTAATACTTTCTCGGAAACAATGACTAAATACTAATTAATTAAAAATTTACCATAAACAATGAAACAAAATTGTTAACAGAGTTTTATACGAGTGAAAATGTAACCGTTTTATATGAAAAGGTTTCCTAATCTTCTTTCATGTTTTATTTACTACAGAAAATTGTAGTTGCGGCTCCGCCACTGCGAGTGACAATTGACTGTGCATCGGATTCGAATGTAAGTATTCATCTTTCTTCCTTAAGGTATCTTCCTTCACTAGTAGATAATCGTCTAAACTTGTAAAAATGAAATTGGCCCAAAATGGACTTAGCAGTTTAAAGAATTAGGCCGACGAAATTATACTTTATGGCTGCCAGTGGACGTTCTACAGCTGAAATGATAAGGATAAAACTAAAAATACAACCAAGAATTCCATCTAATTCAATCAATTTAGTTAATGATTAATGTCTTTTCAGGATTACATGGAAGATACGCCGATAGGTCGGCAAGCATACATTTCAGATCAGCATTTCGACGTGGAATCCTTCTGCAGACTTATACATAAAGCCATTCCAAAAACAATTAAGGACGGCAAGTTCATTCTTGTCGAACCTGACTCGGATCAAATGGGTTTCAGTGACACTCAATCGTTCGTTGCTGTGACGCCACCTGACGGATTCCATGCAAAAAAGGGACTTCCACCGTTAAGATTACCAAATTTAAAAGTTCCAAAATTAAACGTTCCAAAACTTAGAGGTGCTATTGGTGGACCTCTTAAAGCTCCAAGGATCGGCAAACCAATGAAATTTCCGCGATGGAGAGCACCTTTCGAAGAAGATACGAGCTCTGAAAGAATGGAGAAATTCAAGAAAGGAGTTCAAAAGATGTTGCACGCGGTGAAAGTTTTGGGTCAACTCGACCAATATTTATCGGAGAGAACTCGAATTATCATCGATAAACTTGCCAAAACTTTTGCTGAATAAACTTTCAAAATGATAAGTTGTCTTTTACATTTTTGTTACTATTACTAACTTAATATAATAAGTTGCCTGTGTCCTCCCTCAAGGTTCCTCGGGGTGGAAACTGACATAGTTCAACCCCGAGGTATAGACAACTGACATAGTTCAGACATATTGTCTCTTTGTTTGTTTGAACGCGCCAAACTCTGGAACTACTACTTAGTAGATTTAAAAAAAACCTTTTTTATTTGATATCTCATTTCTTGTGGAATATTATGGGCCATTTATCATCACTCTATGACGCTTAGAAGCCAAATAAAAAGAGAAAGAGAGAAGAAAACAAAAGCGAAGTGCAAAAAGAAACGTAAAAGCGATACAATAAGTAGCAATAGAATAAATTGTTGAACATGCAATTCTTAATACTAAAAGAAATATTTAATACGATTGTTTTTTCATAAATACTTGACCTTGTTTATTACGTTGCACACATTACAATACGTTACCGCTCGGGAAGTAAATTTGTATTGTATGCAAATGGAGTACTTATTCATTACAGCGAATTTAATGGTTGATTTGCTGAAGTTCATTTAATTATTATAACGAAACAATTAAGTAACATAAAAACGCTCTTTTGGCGTAATATTACATATAAAAAAATTGATTTGATTGCGAAAAAACTGCTTACTACTTGTATTTATAGTAGGTACACTTATATATAAAAATCTATGTTTACCATGTTCTACGCCAGCTAGTGTTAAATAAATATACCTAGTTACATGGTACACCACATATACTTATGACACGTGACGACATAAGTATACCTATTACCTATGAACATTTTTTTGTGAACACAAGCAATGAGATAGGTATCGCAAGTGGGCTGCAAACCATAGTAGGTTTAATGATAAGTGATTAGGAAGGGTTAGAGAAATGGGCTATGACACACATGCTGTTATTTGATGGTGGGCTTATGTAAGGGGTGGTTACACTGCTGCCTTTTTTTTTTTTTTTTACAAGAGGAATCCATCATGGATACCCACCGGCCTGGGGACAGACCGGTGGGTTATGTCGGACTCCTGCCCCGAGATGGTATTGGGGAAGACCTACCGACTAAACCTCTTGGCGTCCTTCGCGTCCGCTATAAGGCGAAGTTGCGTGGTCGAGCGAACACTCTTCCGCAACTCCGCCGCGGGGGTCCGTAACCGGACACTGCTCATTGGGACGGCGCACCCGAACTGCCAAAGTGCGCCGTGCCCCTCAGGATTAAGCGGGCGGTAGAGTCCCCATCTACCACCCTAATCCTGTTAGGGATCCAGGTGGCTGGTTACACTGCTGCCTAGACGGAGAGCCCAAATGACGTAGTGTGTCCTGCCACTACTTGTGAGATCGTGACCAGAGCAAACTCTGAAAAGTTAATTTACAAAGCTAGCCCTAAACGCCCTGAGACAGAGCGCTAAGGCCTTGTCAAAAGGCAAAAGCTGAACCAAAGGAAGGTGGGAATCATCGTCATCATAATCTTGGTCGCAGGATGTCCACTGCTGCACATAGGCCTCCTATATAATAGGGGGGGATAGGTGAATTTTTTATATATCTTTCTCAAGCATTAAACACAACATACAGGAACCTAAAATGTGAAAACCTAAAATGTTTGGTTATTGACGCTTTACGAAAAAAGGAAAAATTAATTTCCTGCAATTAGTGACAATAAAAATGCTTATAGGATAAGATCGTTTATTCTTTCGATTGTAATAAACAATTTATTTAAGTGAATATTACTTGACAACTTATTGACCTATTCAAATTGAATGCATAACATTTATATACTTAATTAATTAATTAAATACACGTATATGTATTGTAAATAATGCACCAACGTCATATTATAAAAAGCGTATATTTTTCTTTTTTCCCTTAGTCTCGTTTAAGTGGGAGTGTATTCTTGACTGCACTGTTCAACTTATTGATTCATTTTGACCTAATTTTACATTAGACGTAGGTATAGAAATTTTAATAAATAAATATGTTTGATGAAAAAAAAATATTATTTATTAAGTTCATCAAGTGATTAGTTTAAGCTTTCTGACTATTTATGTAAATTTACTAAGTAAATCTTAGAAAAATCTGTATTGGAATAGAAAATAAAAAGTTACCTTAAAGAAAAGTTTATCTTAAAGATTAGGTTTGCTTCTATTATTTTTCCAGTACCCATAAAACTATGGCACCAATTTCGAAAGATCCCACGAAAGGGGGACATCCAAAAAAATGTGAGGAATCTATAAATGAAAATTCTATTGTCATCTCCGGTACATCAGGATTACTGCCCGGCAGTCACAACTTGGTTGAATTCGCTGACAAGCTTTATAAAAAGGTATGAAAAAAAAAATACAATTAGAAAGGATAAATATTCAGAGATAATAATAGAGATATAATGTATATTAAGTACAGATCATTTTTATTTTATGCTTAATGTTGTAGAGGTTTTTTAACTTTTTAATTTCGGGGACTTTTATTTTAAGAATATAGCATTTATACATACCTACACTAAATATATTAAGATAAATTTAAATATCTTGTTAATTTTAATATTGACTTTAAAATTATAATTTTTATTAATAATAATATACGCGAAAATTTGTAAAAGAAAAGTCTACTTCACAGATTTATCTTTCCCTAACCGTGACATTATTATAAGGTGAATATATTATATATTTAGGAAAACTTCGTGAAACATGGTGAAGCCCGTTGGAACTATTCCCATCCGGAACTGTCGGAGTATTATGGCATAATACCGGAACTGAATCGTTTTGATGCTCAGTTCTTCATGGTCCACTACCGTTTGGCCGCATGTATGGATGCGATGGCACGGAAGATTCTGGAGCAAGTGTATCAAGCTATTTATGACGCAGGTTGGTCCATATCACATCTCTAAAACTGTTCCATCGCTGTTCTTTGCTCGCAAGAGCAACTCGTAAGAACTTTACAACTGTATAGTTGTACATAAATAAAAAAAACACAAGATACATGAAAGGCATAATTAACAAAGCTACTGATCAAAGTTCGATGAATCATTATAATAATGAGGTTTTTACATTAGATTAAAATATGGACTATAATTAATAAGAATGCGAACATGAAGGTCAAAAGCTTCATAAGGGCATTAAGTTTCTATTTACAGGGTTAAGTCCCACTGAGCTGTATGGTACTCGAACTGCGGTGTATGTTGCCACTGGCCTGTGTGAAAGCGAGAAGATATGTGCTTACAACGAAATCCATTTTGGATTATTGGCGTGAGTAGAATATACTAATTTACAATTTTTTCTTTTCTCCAAACCATTGTGTGTTGCCAATGATGACATATGGCGCTGAAACGTGGTCTCTTAATAAGAAAACAAATGCAAGATTGAGAAGATTCTATTGTTCTGGACTGCCCCAATTCCCTCACTAAGTTTTTGAGTATAACTTTCTAGTGTCAATCGAACAATGTTTGCTAATCGAGTATCATACTGGCTGAATACGATGGGTTCTTCATTGGTGATAGACGCTTCATGCTGCAGCTCCATGGTAGCTTTAGAACAAGCTGCTATAGCGATAAATCGTGGTAACTGCGAATACGCCATAGTTGCTGGAGCCGCCATTATGTTACATCCTCAATCATGCATACATTACAACAGGTACGAGTATGTTCAATTTTTACATCATAAAAATTAATGTAAGTATGTTTGTCCTCTATTGCCTCCAAAACCGCTCAATTGCTTCAATGAATTCCCAACACATTTAGAGATTCATTGTTATTTATATAGGTAAATTAAATTTTAGATTGGTTCAATTAAATATGGATGGAAAAACTAAGTGTTACGACATTAATGCAGACGGTCAGGCGAGATCTGAAGCTGTAAATGTCGTTTTTATGCAGAAACTCAAGGATGCCAAGAGGTAAGACTTCTAACTTGATGTGTTCTGTTCAGGTGATGTATCTTCTTTTTATATGTAAAATTTGTCGATGATATTTGTTGGTATACGGCTACTGCCTCTCATTAACACATGCAACGCCAAAGGTACTTCAAGGGCATTACTGAAATATCCCAGACCAGAGCAAACTTTGAAAATTTTATTCTTGAAATAAACCAAAAGATCAGAGTAACTAGAACGTTTTCTATGTTATCTGTGAGACACAAATCGATATAGTCACGTAGGTCTACCTACGGTTGTTTTAATTACAATTTTAAATTTATTGATTTCTATCAATATTTTTTTGGTATATTTGCTTTTTAGGGTATACGCTGTTGTAAAACATGTAAAATCGCAATTCACACTCAGCGCCGATGAAAAGTTTGCTCTTAAATTTGGTCCATATCGCGAACCGTCAGTGTTAGCGGAATTTTTGAATAAATTTTACGAGGAAGCAGGAATATCTCCGAACAAGGTGGAATACGTTGAAGGATTTGGAGCAGGTTTGTTAACTGTTTCTATATCGATACATTATAAAGTATATGTTTCTCCCCCTCTATGGTTTCTCAGCTTACTTCTTCTTTCTTCTAAACTACTCAACGAATTTTGATACGCTTTTTATAAATGGAAAGAGCCTATATGCGAGGAAAGTTTGTGGATATAATTTGCAACAAAATATTGCAAATAACTAACGACTAAGCCGGGGGCGAGCCGTTAGTTAGTTCAACATAATAATATTATAAAACATGTAGTTAGGGTTATTCTGACTAGGATGAAATTTCGAACATTGTCACAATCTCTCCTAAACACAAAATATCATAAACGGTGATGTGTAAAATTTAATTAATGTAAGTACCTATTTCATTAGTAACATAATTTTTTTAAGAAACAAAAATTATTAACAGCTCTCCCAGACGCCGATAAATCGGAGTTAGAAGCTATAGAAACAGTTTTCTGTAAGAAACGCACTGATCAACTTTTAATTGGAAGTGTTATGTCTAACATTGGATACACAGAGGCTGCCTCGGGACTTAGTAGTATATTAAAGGTAATGTGGTTTTATAATTAATTAATAATTAAGCAATCAACTGATTATGAATTATAATTATAATTATTACATTTTAGGTATTAATAGCATATCAAAAAGGTGAAATTGCTGCTAACATTCATTGCGAAAACCCACGTCAAGATATTGCCGCTCTGTGCGATGGACGGATGAGAATCCTCACTGACAATAAATGCTTCAATAGATCCTACGTTGGCATCAACTGTCTTTCAGTTACTGGTGTAAATTCCCATTTGTTGCTTCAAGGACATTATAAAGAGAAGGTATTTTATCTTGTTTAGGTAAAGCGAAAAGAACAATTCTTCATTTCTTGGATTTTTTTCTATTCTTAGAAAAGCTCTAGCTTTTTCTAGCTAAGTAATTATTATTTAATAGCTGGTGCACGCGTCTTCGTCCGCGTTCTATATAGCCTTCCTCGATAAATGGACTATCCAAAACAAAAATATTTTTTCAATTTGAACCAGTAGTTCCTGAGATTAGCGCATACAACCAAACAAACTCTTTAGCTTTATATATTGGTGTAGAAGTTAAGTTTAAGCACATGTTATATTTTAAGGATCTCAACAAATACCACTCACAAATACCGTATCTAGTAATATTGTCGGGTCGGCAAGAGTCTGGAGTGCAAAAGATTCTGGATGACTTGAAAGGAAGACCGATAGACCCAGAAGAAGTTGCACTGTTTCAATCGATACATAAAATGAGAATAAAGTATCATTTGTCTCGAGGTTTCGGGATTTACTGTAAGTTTAACATCTTGTGTTATTCAACAAAGTCTCTTTTTAACCCCCGACGCCCTTCGCAAAAACGGGGTGTTATAAGTTTGATGTGTGATTCTGTGTATCTGAATGTTTGTTTTTTATGGGCTCAATAGAAAGTAGGGGTTAGTATATAATAATAGCTTTTACGTACAACTTTTTACAGCAACTGATGAAAACAACAAAACGATAACTCTGAGTGAGAAAGTGGATTATTACGATGACGCGAAAGCTCCTCTGTGGTTTGTGTACAGCGGTATGGGTTCGCAGTGGAGCGGAATGGGTGCAGAACTAATGAAAATACCTATATTTGCGGATGCTATTTATCGGTAATTAATATTTGTGGATAATATAATCTACGTATGCAGTCTCCGTTAGTATTATTTTATTATTGACGAAATTATTTTATGACATAGGTTAAATTTAATAACATCTTATTATATGATTCAATGGACTATATTTATCTGAAAATAGAGATAGCTAGATAGACATAGTTATAATTTCAGAAGCTTTAATTAATAAAATATTTTTCAGGTGCCATAAAGTTTTGGAATCCAAGGGAATAGACTTGATCTATATTTTAACATCTCGAGACGAAAATATTTACAATAACATATTGAATTCATTCGTCGGCATTGCTGCTGTTCAAATTGGACTGACAGACGTACTAAAGGCTATCGGTCTTGTTCCAGATAAAATAATCGGTAAGTAATTATTGCGATCCACATATAATTCTCTGGTACAGGGGATAATAAAAACATTGCTGGCAGCAACTTCGTACGCGTAGTAGTTCGTTTTATGAAAATCCCACAGGAACATAACATTTTTTTAGGATAAAAAGTATGCTATAGCTTACTTTTACAGGTAATCATCAATGCCTCAGTGAAAACCGCTAAAAAACGGTTAAGCTGTTTTTGAGATTAGCGTGCATAAACGCACAGACAATAATACAAAAATTCCTAAAGGCTAATAAATAATCTGTTTAATACAGGCCACAGTGTTGGTGAGTTAGGCTGCGCATACGCCGATGGCTGTTTTACAGCTGAAGAAATGATACTATCTGCATACAGCCGAGGTTTAGTTTCAATAGAAACACCGTTCATACGTGGATCTATGGCAGCAGTTGGCATTGGATATGAAGAAGTAAGTGCTTACACGTTAAAAGTTTCAATGTTAACCAATTGTGTATAATAAATTGATCTCCTGAGATTATTAACTATAATTATCACATGAAACCAAACAATGTAAAATTAAAATAAATTAATTATTTGACAGTTATCATCCATGTGCCCACCGGAGATTGAAATCGCATGTCACAACGGTCCTGAATCAAGCACCATATCGGGACCAGCAGACGCAATGAAACAGTTCGTTGCAGAACTGACGGCGAAAGGAATATTCGCGAAAGAAGTACCATGCTCCAACATCGCGTATCATTCAAGATACATTTCTGAAGCGGGTATGTACAGTCGGCCGTATAAGTCGATTAACACATTCAAAAGAGCAAAACGTTAGGACAAGAGAACAAAATAAACTTCACGTACAAACGATCGTAAAAAGCTTCAGTAAGTAAGTAAGTAAGTAAGTAAGTAAGTAAGTTGAGTGTTCAGCTGTTTTGCACTTTTGAATGTGTTAATCAACTTATGCGGCCGACTGTACATTACTTTGTTAAATTGTTCTATTAATGTTCTAAAACATGATTCTGATTACGTTTAATCTATCTATCTAAATAAATAAAAATGAATCGCTAAATACGTTGCTAAAGAATAGAAAAGTTCTTAAGAATAGGAAAAATGGGAAAATGTCCGGAATGACTGGACTAGTCTCTTTCATAGGTTTGATTCAAAATGTGTAATTCCTAGGATGTTATATACTACGCCAAGCTACATAGATTTTGACATGTAAAAAGTATTAGAAGAAAACCAACGGCGCTATTGTTTGGAGAATAGTTTCATATGATATACTGACATGTTTTTCACTCGACTTTATTATTTATAACATTGTTATTAACAATTATATGCAAAAAATAGCAAAATATTAAATGTAGTATGTGATATGTAGCTAAATTAGTTAATATGAAACTTCATAGGTCCCGGTCTTCTGAAATATCTGAGTAAGGTGATACATACTCCGAAGCTGCGAAGCGAACGTTGGATGTCAACATCTATTCCTCAGGAGAAGTGGAACGAATCAGTGGCCAAATATTCTTCAGCAGAATATCACACCAATAATTTACTAGTAAGTGAATATTAATTATAAAGACAGTCAGAGAGATCTTTCATTTGGTAAAATATCAACTAAATTCAAGATTCAAGGTGATTCTATATTTTTGTAGCATTATGATTTTAATTCGAAAATGTGAAAAAGATTTCAACACGATGACTTTTTGCCATTTAATATATAAAATGTGCTTTATTGCTGCAGTAATAAGCTGGCTGGCTTCAGTAGGTAACCATCCTTTCACACAAGACCTGAAAATGTATTATTAAACATTTGTTTGTGATTTTTGTATAATTTAATTCATAAAACCCTACTTTATCTTCCATAGAATCCGGTTCTATTTGAAGAGACGTCACGCCTGGTTTCATCAAATGCTGTGCTGGTGGAAATAGCTCCTCATGGACTCCTGCAAGCGATTCTAAAGCGCTCCCTACCATCAACCTGTCAACACATCCCACTGACGAGACGTGGACATTCTGATAACGCGCTGTTACTTCTGGAGGCTATCGGGAAGTATGTTTAGAATTTTTATGTGACTGAATGGTAACCGTACGTGATTATCAATTATGTTCAACCGATGAAAAGTAAAGTATTTTTAATATTTAATCTTGTGTGGTCGGAAGTGTACTCGCATTGCCTCTGCTGTTGTTTAGTCCCTGGGCGACGGTGGCTACCGTAATCACTTACAAGTGGCTACTTGTAAGTGATTACCGTCGCCTAAAAACACAAGCAACACCAAGATTACGGATCCGCTGTCGACCCTGCAAGAATTTGTTTCTATATGGAGCTGCATCTATATGTATAATTATATAATAAGCGTCATAAAAATAAATTTCACATTTCAGGATATACATGGCTGGATATGACGTGGACATTAGTGCTTTGTATCCGAAGATAGAGTTTCCTGTGTCTACTGAAACCAGACCTTTGTCACACCTGATTGAATGGGCTCATGGGGAAGCTTGGTAAGGATCTCTTCAACAAACAAAGATACTTTTTTATTATTGATTCACAAATAAAATTAACAATTATAATTGTTTACTAAATATTAACTCTCGGCAATCTGGGCGGTTGCAGGGGTCGGACCTTGATTCGGTCGGTTCGGTTTGGTGGTGGTTTGCTGCCAGTCAGTCTGGTGGCTAAATAATTATGTAATTTTGTTTCTTCATGTCAGCTTAATAACACATAAGCAACTTTGTCCTGCAAATGTTGCCTATATTATATGCATAAAATCAATATTTTTGTTGTATTTCAGGCCAATATGTCTCTATGAAGCTGCAAAGAGAACAAACGCGTCAGTTTACAAACCAATCATAACTCTTCACGATGACGAATATTTACGTGGTCATGTTATAGAAGGTCGGTATAACATAACCCATATTAATACGAAATCCAATAAGAGACTTGTAAAATTTCTAGGAAGACTTATTCAACTTAGCTGTAGTACGTCCACTGCATTACATAAAGCTTCTAATAGCTTTTAGATATCGTTACAATATTAACATTCCAACATTCCATTCCAATAGTTTCCCAATGGGACTGATTAAAAGCTTATTTTTATCTCAAACCTTAAGGTCTTTTGATAATTTCACCAATACGTTATATATTGGTGACATAGAATGAGTCGCTAATAAATTTTACATTTCAGGTAGAAGAGTTTTACCATTCGCAAGCTCTCTGGTAGCTGTGTGGGATACGTTAGCGATGTCTATTTCTAAACCAATAAGAGAATTGTCAGTGCAGTTCCGTGACATTCATCTATACGTGCAGCCTCCACTATATGAAGATAGGCCATTGAATCTAAATATTATGTTGCTAAAAGGAAACGGACGATTTGAGGTAATATCTATAATATAAAAATATAAATAAATATATAAAACATTTGCGTGGTAGAAGGCCTAATGGTATGCAAGGTGTGGAATTTTCTAAAAAGCTCGAAAATTTTATAGAGGAAAATGCCTAATCTGGTTGCTTTTCTACACTAATATTATAAAGAAAAGATTAAAATTTGTACATTTGTATGTTTGTAATGAATAAACTCAAAAACTACTGGACCAATCTTGAAAATTCTTTCACCTAGAGAGACCTTAGAAAATTACGTACTTTATCAGTGAGTAACATGGACTATATTTTAAAAATTACACTGGCGAAGTCGCATGCAACAGCTAGTAATTTTTTTTTTCTGTGCTTTAGCTGGCTCTGATCTGGATCTGGCAAATAGGCAGGTCGCAATGCATTTTGCAGTCATAATAGGGAGCCCGTCTGGGCTAGTGCATATATGGAATAACGTATTTTACAAATGATGAAAGATATTTTCCAAATATGAGCAGTGGATCCAGTCCAGAGAATATCTAGTTACAATTCCTTTGTCATTCACATTACCTTAATTTGTGAATCACATTTAAATTAAATTTGTGAATAAGGGCCAAAATTCCATAATTTTTTTCCCATATCATTTTACACTCTTTTCTTATGAAAATTTTAGGTGACTTATGAGCATGGTTTGATGGCTGATGGATATATATTAGCAGTCAATCCAGACATACAACACTTGATTACAGAAAATAAGGATCCAATGGAACTTAATTCCATTGACTTTTATAAATTACTACATGAGAGAGGATACCAGTATTCGTAAGTTTGAAAAAAATCTAGTCGTTGTATTTTAACACAACTAGTATCATATGCCCGCGACTTCAATCAAAACTATCAAATTTTGATACCTTGGGAAAAAGTTTACACAATTTTATCTTTAGCCTTTGAAATTAATTGACTACTTAGTTTTGAACTTATCTTGTTTTACTTAGGTATATAAACGAGAAGACGTAACAAGTATAAAAAAAACAACCATTTTTTACAGTGGTGACTTCCGTAGCATTGAAAGTGCAAATTTCTCTTTAGCTCGTGCTAGAATAGCGTGGAAAGACAGCTGGGTAACATTTATTGATGGATTGCTCCAAATTTGTGTTATGAGGAACAAACATGATGCTGTATCACTGCCAAAATATATTAAAAAAATTAATATAGACATGAAAAAACATTGGAAGGAAACGGCAGGGGATACTAAGGGAGATTTTATGGACGTTGAAGTGGACGAGAATCTAAATATGATAAAGTAAGTATTTTAAATTCATTCCAAAAATAAGCTTTACTTTTATAAATTTCTTTTTTGAAAGGTATTCAAACATTTTGACGTTATAAAATAACTGTTATATTTTTAGTGAACCAATCTTATTAACATTTTTAACGGTGTTACAGATGCAGTGGACTCATGATAGAACACATAAATTTTGTTGACAAACCAACGATATCGAGACAGAAAAGTGATCTGAAAGTGTTAAAATTTTATAGATATTTCCAAGACGATAACACTGATGTAAGTGTAAGCTCAAATAACTTTGATATGTATTCTGAATCGTCGTCATGAATCAATGCGACCCACTCTAGTTTCGCAATGATGCAATTCTTTTCTGCATATTAATACACAAACCTCATTGTTTAATGGTATTTAGATAAATAAAAACCGTATCAAAATAGACAGCGACTTGTTTTATAACATGTATAAAACAAGTTAATAATATGTGTAATATCTTTATTCGTGTCAAAACAATTAATAAATTTATTGTCAATTCAATCTGGTTGAAGAGTTGATACAGATTTTGCAGTTTGGCAGTTAAATTTGAAAATAGAAGGCTACAGTCGCCTTTAAATATAATTAATTAAGCATTCTACTAATGACTGCTCACAAGACTTTGAAGTAATTAGACGAGAAAGGAAACAAAATGAAAAATGAGTGGATGTAGTCGTATTTTTTTTGCAGATATCAACACCATTGTACAGTTATTTGCAAATCGTTGCTGAGAATATCAACAAAAATGAAATTGTCGCCATTGATCTCGTTACTCCAAGCAAACCTTCTTTAATGGATAAAGTTAAATATTTATTGGATAGTCTCGATGTTAAAGTCGAAATAATAAAAGTTAATCCAAATGATCTCATTAGTGGAAAAGTAGTGATATCAGAAGCTGATCTCGTCATAGTGAATCCTTCAAACGAAGACAAGGCAGTAAGCATAAATATAAAGAAATGACATATCAACTAACATAATTTTAAAAAATGATTTTGAATTTAATACAATTTTTTTTTATTGACACACCAACATCATACAAATACAATTAATTAGTTACATACAAATAAATACACAAAAACACAGCAATAATAAAGCCTTATAAATTATCAACTACTCAACTTAATAACAGAATATTACAGAAACATTAAACTAAACTCAAAACTAATAGGAAATTATTTAAATTTCTTTGTTTATTCAAAAAATTTAAAGTTTTATTGATAAAATTACATTTGTGTCAATATTATTTACAAAAATTATATATCTTTCTTATACTTTTCCAGTTTTTCGAATCTCTATATAACAAAATACCATCCAATATATTCCTAATCAGCTTCGGGGACGTCCAAAGGCTTGCCGGATTCGCCCCCCATCGTACAATTTGTTCGATCGGTAAAGGTCAAGCAAAACTTGTATTGGGACGTTGGAAGCCTCTACCAATACCACCTACAACAGCTGCTGTTTCCATTAACAGTCAAAACAGCTTAGAACAGTTGAAAACAGCTAGAGACCACCTTCAACCACAGAGTAGATTGCTAGTACTATCTAACTATCCACCAAAACCAGGAGTTATAAAATTGGTGAAACAATGGAGGAAAGAAAAAGAACGGAACGATGTTTATATGGCAATGATAAAGAACAAAGCTGGACGAGAGCAAGATTTGGAAGATTTGCCAAATTTGGAGTTGGCCTTCAATGTCCTTGATCATGTAAGTCAATTTGCTATAAATACATTTGAGTTCTTGGGCTGCGTTCATCTGAATTTTATGGAAAAGTTTGAAAGACATTCTGTTAAATGGGAGTGTGAGATTCAAAGCGTCATAGAGGATACAAAAATATGGCCAAGTAACAAGTTGAGGAATAAATAGTCTCTAGAATCTTCTCTGGCTCTCAGATTTAATCATTACAGAACAAGCATTGTTTCTTATTGATAGAAGACTATCAGTGACAGTGAGTGGGTAGTGAAAGTAATTGGGGACAAGTTACTGCGCAGTTTATATACAGGGATGACTTTAACTTTAACTGCGCATAACATAACACAGGGATGACTTTTACTCTAAATTAGCTTCTATTTCTTACTACCTATATTCTTCATTGAACATATTTTAGCATTTAACGATTTACTAACTTGCCTGAAAATGTTCCGTCTCAAACTTTTGTGACATTCAGTTTCATGTTTTAAGTAAAGATTCATTTGCAAATATGCCTTAATTTTTCTCTAAGTCGGAATATTAATATATTTATCCTGGTCTAACATTTGTAGAGTTTACGAGTTAGACTTCACCAATATTCGAAAACTCATCTTTTTTTACAGTCTTGTCATTTTCTTATCTTAATTTCTATTATAATAAAGTTGCCTTTTTCATTAAAAAATATATACTTGTCTTGAGATTTATATAGTGATTCTCTAGAAACTCTTACACCAATTCATAATACGTATAAACAAACATAATAAGTATAATTAATGGCAATTATAAAATTTTGGTTTGAAACGCTTTCAGGGTAAATGGGGCGGTGAATTTTACATTCCACTTCGTGAAGAAAACTCAAATGATTGTAACGTGACCCTTCAAAGTAAACAGCTAGGCGACATGAATTCTCTACACTGGGTGGAGGCACCACCTTTGACTGGAACTGGCATACCAGTTACAGTAAGTTCAACATATAAACATTTTTCTGATCAAGTTTGAAATTAAGTGAAGCAATTGGAGACTGCTCCTAAAGGATTGTAACCCACCACTCTCTAGCTCACTGTGAAAAGACAACAGTTCTCGTGTCATAAATTTTCCAATTCTCTCTCACATGCAGGTTTCCTTACTGTCAGAGCAAGTGTCATCATTGATAATCTCCACTTGAAATTTAAAAGACTCAGTATTTTCAATTTACAATAAACTGCGTATTACATATCAGCAACCCAAAGTTGCCCAAGTTTGTCCGAAAATTGGTACAAAGGCATAATTTCTAAACAAGCTTTTATATAGGTATGTGAGTATATGGAGGCCAATATAAGATGGTAATACAATTAGTAACCTTAAAATTTTCAGGTTAATTTCGCTGGATTGAGTGTATACGACGCAAAACGGGCAAGAGTTGAAATTCCACTTCCAGAATCTTCTATACAAGGTTACGGCATGGACTTCAGCGGCGTAACCGACCGGTAATAAATTAACTTATTCATTTGGTAATCCAAAGTATGGTCATATTCCCCAGGGAATATTATTGTAATACTGTGGTATGGTTAAAGAAAAAGGTATCCTTGCTTGCCTTGGAACTCTGACTCAGGGGTCCCGGGCGGGATTCGACAGGGCTAACTTTGAAGAACTAAAAACTTTTCAAAGTTTTGCTGTGTCGCTAAAGACCTCATGTTTGGGGCTTTATCTAGTTTGAAAATTAAAATGAAAAATTACATAATTAATTTGATACAAACTAAATTTCAGAGGTGATTGCGTCATGGGTCTCATCACAAATGGATCTGCGAGCAGTAAAGTTATGGCTCTGCCGGAGCTGCTATGGCCTGTGCCAGAGCACTGGAGTCTCGAAGACGCTGCCACTGTACCTATGGCATATGGTCACGCCTTCTACTGTCTTGTAAGTTTTATATATTTATATATTTTCGATTTCGAAAATCCCTTTTCCAACGTGCACTTTTTTGAGATTCCAAGCTTAGTGAATCTATCGTATGAAAAAACTGTTTAGTGCTTATGAGCATTGTTTGTTGACCTCTAAATATATAATGCTACATATTTAGAGCAGCTAGAATCTGTTAACTCTATTAACAAAATAATAAATACGCTATTAAATTGTTATGCTTAAAAAACAAATAAGTTTACGTAGGTATAATAAGTAACAACCCTAAGTTTCAAATAAAGTAATATTTTTTTAATAAACTTTCACCTATATTTTAGGAAAACTTTTTTGTCAATATCTCAAAAGGCCTATTAAATGATCTTAGAAAATTTGTGGCAGTCACAGATGAATTAGTTACCTACATGTAAGTAATATAGAGACCGAGATAGTGAGGCGACGTTTTGTTCCAGGGTATTAAAACAAGTATCCGTCGTGGAATGAATATATTAGTTCACGGTGGAACTGGAGCCGTCGGACAAGCAGCTATATCAATTGCACTTGGCGTTGGCTGTAACGTGTTCACGACTGTAAGCGATGTCAGCAAGAAGCGGTTTTTGCGTCAACTTTTCCCCAATTTACCAGGTGACGAATTAATCAATAAGTCTGAAAGTTCCATAATAATTATGTATTTTTAACCCCCGACGCCCAACGCAAAAAGGGGCAAAAACAGACTTAGCAATAGGTGGGCTGTCGCTTATTATTTTCTTCCAGTGCGATCAACAAAGCGATACAAATCGAGAATCTTTAAAGCATGATTAGGTAAAACTAATCTTAAACAACGACATGCCAATATTTCTTGTTTTGATATCTTTAAATTTATCCTGAAATGTAACTTCAACCTAATCTTCATAAAGATTTGAAACATAATAGTTGTCAATTGTTTTGAATTATAGCTGAACATATTGGAAATTCAAGAGACGGCACCTTCGGAGATATGGTCCTGAATGCAACTCGCGGCGAAGGATGTCAAATTATCATAAGTTGTGTGAGGGGTGAACTTAAAAATGTAAGTTTGATACATATATTATAAATATTAATTTAGCTAGTTGTAGATCAGAGTTAAGGCAAGCTAACCACTCATCTAACGGATTCGTCATCGGTTTTATTAGACAGAATATCACCACAAACTGATTTCAAAACATTCACAGGTATCGTTAATGTGTCTTCTACATTGCGTTTTTTCAGATCACAATGCACTGTCTCTCACAATTCGGGACCGTATTGGACATCGATCAGATCCACAGCAGGGAAAACTTCAACTATGGCATGTCCCACATGTTTAGGTGCACATCATATCAGTGTGTTGACTTTTCATCAATGTTTAAATACAAAAACTATAATGAAATGAAAGTAAGTAACGTTGTTATTAAATTTCTTTCTTGTATTTCTTATCAACTACAAATTCGTTTTACAATAAAAAGTTCTCAATACATACAATTTATTTTATTTTTGTAAAGGTGGTCTTGACGGGCTGACGGTCTACTTGATGGTAGGTGGCTACCGTCGCCTATTACACAAGCAACGCCAGAGGTGCTTAATGTATCCTTCAAGCAGGATTACTTATGACTGCGTCATAATATATATAAAGAATTGTTCAAATGATTAGATAGAAGCAATTATTGATTCGACAGAAAATACAATTGATGGTGAGTGAGGGTATACGGCAAGGTTACGTGAGACCACTTACGCGTGTGGTCTTCGGGCGTACAGAGGCGTCACGTGCGTTCCGGTTCCTCGCCGGAAGTAGGCACCGAGGGCGGGCGTTGCTCAATATCAAGGAGACTCTCACCTCAATGCAAACACATTACAGGTAAATCTAATAATGTATAGAAGTAAATGGTCTCATCTTCTTAGTGGCTATTTCTGTCTGCTAGAGTACCAGTATCACTTCGTCCATTGCTCAAATATTGTGATTGCCACGTAAACTAAAGCTCTCTACCTATACCTAAAACGTTGAGAAACTGTAGTATACTTTTTTGATAGAGGCATTCTTCACATCTTCACAAGCCATTGTGTGGCTTCCTAGGATGTGATTGCGCTTGTGCATCAAGGGGCCACACTCGCACAGGATATGCGTTGGTGTTTCTTCTGCCCCATGGCAGAAGCGACACTCTCCTATACTAGTGGGATCCATCATTTTAAGTTGCATTATTAAGCAGCTTAACATTAAGCTGAAAATGTTTAGGCTTTATTTAAGAAGAAAATTAAAGAATTGGTACTATTTAGTTCATAAATGTTACTACGATTTAAAATATTATAATAACATGTGTGATAACTTGTGGATAGTGGTGATTATTAGTTTATAGTGTTCTCAGTGTTCTCAAAATACATATTTTCATACCCCAAAGGGTAGAATGTAGCGAGCCTTATACATTATAAAACCATTGTAAATTACCTATATTCAGCAAATAAACTTAACACTTTCCCTTATCGCTTAGTTCGGATTGAAAAAGAATCTAGTAAGAAATCTTATAATTTGTATGTTTGTTTGTATGTAGAAGGAAATTCGAAACTAATACTCATCCGATTTAAAAAATTCTTTCATGAATAGTTAGAATTGAATTTCAGGTAATCTTGTTGTAAAAATAAACATTATTTTGCAGACTAATATGTTCGCCGGAACTCTCGCATTTATTGCTTTGCGATAAGGGTGATTTCGGAGTGCAACTTGCTGACAGACTCGTGAGTCGTGGTGCCAGAAAACTTTACATACACTGTCAACAAGCAACCCCATATCTTAAATACAAAATGCAGTAAGTATCGCCGAATAACTTTTGTTTTGGTTGAGACAAATGCTTACGGACCACTTGATGGTAGGTGGCTACCGTTGCCTATAACACAAGCAATGCCACAGGTGCTGCAAGTGCGTTCCCGGCCATAGTAGGATTAAGGATAAGGGATTAAGAAGGATAGGTTGGCTTCCCTTACTCAATCACCGAAACAAAACAGCATATATTATGCTGTTATTTCACACAAAACATACGGGCCATGATATACGGGCCACCCAAATGACTGCGAAACACGGAGTGTCCTATGCTGCGCTTTCCAAAGAGACATTTTCATTACTTAAGTACTTATATGATTTCTTAGGTCATGGCAGAAACTTGGCATCAAAGTGGACTTGTCATCATCGCATTTAAACAACAGAGAATCAGTGTTGGCATTACTGAAGCACAGCAATCGTTCAGCCCCAATAGAAGGTATTTACGTGGTAGCAACAGAAGTAGACGGCGAATGCAAACCGAAGTTGTCTTCTGTATTGGAGTTCTTGGATGTAGAATCTAGAAAATTGCGGCCTTCACTAAGGTTAGTTTAAAGAAAACATGCGATGGTTAAGAATTCTTCTTTTCCTATAATTGAAAGCATTAATTTTTAATATCCATTATCTCATTTCAGATATTTCGCAGTAATAACTGGAAATGACAACTCCCTCGGTGAAGAGATATCTTTAGATAGGAATGAAAACAAACTGCCATCTGTAACAATTAAATTGCGCAACTTAGAGAAGGTATTGAGATTTATTACCTACGAGTAATTTTGTCACTGCAGGAGTCATTATTCGGGCCTCTTTTAAATTTGCTTATTTCACACAACACTTTTTAAGTAGGTTCCAAATGCTTTTAAGCACTTATGAGAGCCGATAACACTGAAATCCTATTTTATAGTATTTTATAAAAGGTAGGCGACGCCACGGGTCACTTCACATAGCATATTCTAGTCGAAATTATTGCAGTAAAAATGGTTAATTTTACAGTTCGTAAACGAAAACCAATCGGACCACAAGTTAATCGCAGACGATTCCCTCAAATGTCGCGATGCACTCAACTTGATTGAGATAGCTCTCCGAAGTAAGGAGGCCGTAGCATCCGCTAGTTCGCGACCTCAAACACAATATGACCTTTTAAAAGAAGTGGCTAAAATACCAGGTAATTAAGTTCAAATATTCAATGAGAAGGTTTCAAAATGTTCAAAAGGTTTCTAACATAATATATTTTACAGGCGTCACCATAACTAATAGTACACCAGATGGGACCTCATTAGAGCACATTGGCATCGACTCGGGACGCGCTCAAGAGTTGTGCAATGTTCTTGAAAATAAATTCAATATTACAATACCTAAGGATAACTTACCTCAGATGACGGTTGCAAAGTAAGTTTTTAACACTAAACTTCATGTTTTACTAGCTGGTGCCCGCGACTTCGTCCGCGTTGAAGTAGAAAAAAGTACGTCTAAGTATTTATCTACCAAGTTTCATGAAAATCAGTTAAGTAATTCGTTTAAGAGTCGAACATACATACACACATAATACATACACATAAACATTTAGGACACAAACATACACAAACATAACATAACACATATTATTAGTATTGATTATATAAGTCATATTAAAGTGGCAGGACACATTGCATTCTGCATGCAGTCTTAAACCCTTTTCAGAAGACCATCGTGAGATTAGTTCTTGGGCTGTAGTGACTAAAGGGAGCTCATTTTCCCAACTTGACCTTATTCCTTAACTTATAAGGAATTGCAACCACTGTAACATTGCTTTGTGTTTTAACAGCGACGCCACATAGTACATATATACATAAAAATACAACAAAGAACGCGACATTATCAGAATTCAGATTCCTTTGAAAAGGAATCTTGTAGATACAATTTATTTGCCAACTTATACTTTCCACTTAACTATGTACATTTTTTTACAATAAATAATCGTCATGGATACCCGACAGTGTATGGGCCTTGCGATGACCCTGCGGGGTTATGGCGGACTCCTACCGGCTAAAATCCAACGATCAACGACATCCTATATTATGACACGCACGACATCGCTGCCCCAACAAGGCTATCCAGTGTCTCTTTCCGGAATGTACCTAGAAACTTTTCAGTTATACTCCAACTTACTAATTGAAGTCATTTGCAAAATGGTCTAGCCCTCCTAAAATTTAGCCCATATAGAAATAGACAGACAGAAATAATATTTTAAAAACAATTTCAGATTAAAAAAGCTGCAAATGAAAACCGTAAACCTGCTAGTCGAATTGAGTGGCTTCGATGCGTACTTCAACTACATAGAGCCAGATGAACTTCTCGCCACCACCGAAATAGTTTTAATGCCCACGCTAGTTCAAAGCTCGGAATTGGTGAGTACCCAGAATTGTACATATTGGAGCAAGTATAAATTTTCATTTAGGTACAGTCGGTGTATGAAAACCTTTGTTAGTTTTCAAATTCATTCCTTTATCAAATCGTAGACTCTTGGTACCCTTTGACACTAAAGCACTAAGCACAGATAAACAGACGTTTTTGTTGTGGTGACGAAACTTTTCTTACTAGAATTTACAGTCAGGATCGACATTTGAATGCACCAGGGCAAATATCAATCATGCCTACATTTCACTTCGAACGTCTGTCAGTTGTTTGCTCAGTGCGTTAGTTTCAAAAGGAATAATTTGAAAACTGACAGGGGTTTTAATAAAATGAAATGAAATGCTACTAAAATGAAATGCTACTTCTAAATAAAACAAATAAATAAATAATTTTTAAGCGATAAGCGAATTCTACACTGTTTAGACTTCCAGATTAGGACTCTATTGTCTACGTTTTAGCGTGCAGATGAGTTCGACATGAACCAAACGTACCTGTGCATTGTACCCGGCATGGAAGGTCATCACAGTCGATTCCGGTTGCTCTGCGAACGTCTACGGCTGCCGGCAGTAGTACTACAACTCGGGCTGGACAGCACCAACGAGACTGTCACAGACACTGCTAGAAGACTTGTAGACGTAAGTATTCATATTCCGCTACACTTAGCGGTTCGAAAATATAGGTCAAGTTCAAGATAGTAATTGATTTTCATTTTCCATTTACTTCAGGTGATGATAAAAAAGATGAATATGAAGGAACGCTTCCATTTGCTGGGCTGTGAATTCGGTGTACCGGTTGTACTGGAAATGGCCGCCATTTTAGAAGACCACGGTACGTAAATGACAAAATGATCTCTATTCATATATCCATACTAAGACTCTATTAATATGACGAATATTTAGTAGAGTTTATTGTTACAAATCTTCATATTTTTAATGCTCGACTCAAATCTCATAAAGACATATGGTTCGTGGTAATTTTTGGCAGAATATCACAAAAGAAACTGTGCTTATGTCAGTATACTAACAAAATATTTAAAAGTATTGTCAGTACTTTGCTGCTCGACAACGACTGCAAAGTCGTATCTTGATGGGATAAAAAGTAAGGGATAATGACGGGACTGGTTAATGGGCCCTAGAGTCCTTTACTCACTCACCAATACACAGCGGCAAAAGTGCAATCATTACAGTGGTATTCTGTAAGGTGGTCGAAACTTACTTTCGACAAACGGGCTGCCTAGATTAGGATTGCGAAATGCATTGTGCCCCGTCACAACTAAGATTGAAACTTTTATCACTTTTTCAGGTTTAAGAGGCACTGTCTATTTACTAGGCGGTACACCGGATGACATACGATCCTCAATCGATAGAAATTTACCGCATTCAGATTCAGAACTGCAAAACTCCCTGGCACAGTTCATGCACAACTTGATGACTGGTAACACTTCCCTTGAACTGGAGAAGAAACTTTTAGAAGTATCAACTTGGGAGGAAAAAGTCGTTGAGAGTTTAAAAACACTTCGAGGACACGTTCCATATTCAAGTTATTATACTCAAGCCCTAATAAAAACGGCTTATGCGAGAATACAATCGTTACGTCACTACGAAACGGAAATAAAAGCGTTACGCTCAAACGTTATTCTGTTACGCGCAATGATGCCAACATCACTCGATATTAAACATTTGCAACGTTATTCACAACTTCCTGTAGCTGCCTACGAATTACAAGCATCGCTCCCTTATGTAGCCAAGGATCTGCGATGTTCGACACTGATAAACTATCATCTGGAGCCAGACGTTTTGGTGGCATTCAATAATAGAAATCATTGCGAAACTTACCTCCTAAACGATGAAAATTATTTGGTTCTGCATTCCGAATGATGAAGACAGATTTTCTTTGGTAGTGGAGCCCACGATGCTAAATGTGGAGTCACTCGAGCGTCGTGGGGACCTATAAGACTTTGAAGATTGGATGGTAAGAAGAAAAGGGAGGAATTCAGGTTGAACTGTCTGTATGAAAATCTGACGCGCTCGAGTACATATTACAAAATGGCAATCGTCAAAAATCTTTTTTGCATTTTCAAAAAGCTGCCACGAGCTTGCGTTACATCCAAATCGTCGGAATTTTAAATGGGAGCTTACTTAACATCCTCTTTGAAAATCTGATGCGCTCGAGTAAATCCAAAAATCCTCTCTTGGGCTCTTCCCTACCACTTGGTTTGTTTCCGATTAAAATGTTAATAAATATATTACTGGGCAAGGTTTCAAATGGTATTATTTTTTTACATTACCTGTATTTGCAAAGGAAAAGATTATTATTGGCAGATTCTGAGAAATTCTGCCTATCAATAGAAGACTAGAACTTAAAGACAGAAGACAGTGTCTCGAGCTCGAGTATATTTACTTAATTTCTTTTGATTTGGTACTTTCAGAAAAAAGGCTTAATAAATAAAAAACAAAACACTTTATTTCTATCATTTGCTTAATATTAATAAGTTTGTTACATTAACTATTTACAATGTAATTGTTAAAATATGACTAATATCTTTGTATAATTTGATAGCATCAGTATTGCATAACAGTATTGATCCAACTCAAATATTGTGCTGAATCGGTGAACACGATATACTCGTTGAGGTTACAGGTGTTGTCTCCGTTGCTAGGCCTCAGAGATAAGGAGACTACGCCGCGAAGTTTCCATCGACCATTGTCCAATAGGTAGAGACCACCGCCAGAATCCCCTAAGCAAGGACCGGCTCCGTTGCGGTCACCTGAAAACACAAAGAAAAACTCTTCATTTATTATATTTATCTTTTTTTTTTATTTATTTTAGACAGTTCCCTCTATTCACCGTAAAATTTTGTCACAATTGGACGCGATACCCTCATGCATTCTCGTTCACACTCCTAGATTCTAGCCTATAAGTGTGAATGAGAATGTTTTTTTTTTTGTTTATTTATCTAAATACATAATATCCAAATTCTAAAGCTGTCAAAGCTGTCATTTTTAGATTCACAATAAAGCAACAGGAAAAAATTCCGCGTTGTCCTATCAATCGAACCGCAGGGAAAAAGTTCGTCTGACTGACCAATTTTTCTTTTTTTTTGTTAAAGTTTCATATGGAAAGTTGTTAAAAAGTTTTTTTTTTTTTCAAAACTTTCATTTCTATACAATATGTTGTGTACATATTAAATTACAATACACTTTAAAATAGAACTTTACTTATTTTATAAAGATGCACTATTTCATTCTACTAAGACGCTTTCCGCATCCATCCGTTTCTCCGCTAACTACTTCTAAACTACCGGACGGATTTTGGTGTGGTTTTCAATAGGTAATAGAAAGAGCGATCAATGAGGAAGTTTATGTACACAATTTGCAGAAAATTATAACAACCCTGCAAAGCTGTGGAGACGCGCCACTATAGTTTATTAAAATCATTTGATTAGTTTTACCTGCACACAGTGTATTGGCGTTTGTGAGCTTGTGAAAATCGAGTTTGCTGGCTCGGCAGGTGGATGTGCTGACGATGGGTAGCCTCACCATACGAGGGTCTCCTTGCCCGGCCGGACCAAACTCGCTTCGACCCCAACCCGCCACCTATATACACAGTTCTCTTTTTAAACATTGACTAATAAAGAATTTCTGTTATGTTACTCGCTGATAATGTAGATTTCTATAGCTAAAAGAATTTTTAGAATCGATCCAGTGGTTTACGAGTTTATTCTTTACAAACAGAAATACAAATCTTTAAAATATTAATATAGATAGATAGTCTCACCTCACACCAGAATTGGCATGAATGGTTATGATTGAAAGTATGAATGGTGTGTATGTGTATAATGTATTAAGTAATGTTTTACTTAAGTTCTAAAGAGTAAAATAAAAAATAAACTTACAACTCCAGAAGCACCAACAACTCGACTCAGTTCAGTTCTTCCACTCCACAAACACGCCGGTCGTATATTTGTATTGAATTCCACCGTCCTTTCGAACGTAAACACTAGGATGTCATCTGTTTAAAAAAATATACATACATAAATATATAATATTAATTGAGGTACTTCTATTTACCGCTCACTCACAAGATATTGCTGACTATACATTATAATAATAATATTGAAAAACATAAATGTTCACTAACAGAAAAACATTCAAAGCTCATCCGAACTTAATGGGCGTCTTTCCATTAGCGACGGCACGGCCCGGCACGGCCCGGCCCGGCCCGGCCCGGCACGGCCCGGCCCGGCCCGGCCCGGCACGGCACGGCACGGCATGCCGGGGTTCGTCTTTCCACTGAGCCGGTGTTGGACGCCGGTTTTTTCCTTGGTAGGGATGTCGGAAGTGAAAGAAATATCGATGTATCGATATTTATAAAAATATCAGTATCAAATAGGTTTCTACAAGAAACTTATCATTGTCATAATATACTTAAATTTACTAAGGTTTCAGAAAAAAAAAAAAAACGATCCTGAGAAGAAACCCCGAAAGAAACTTAGGATTATTATTTTGTCATCTATAAAATACAAAATTACAACAATTACACTTAACTTGAAGCAAAATCAAAGTATATAATATTACTTTTAATGACACTTTTAAATTTATTTATAGACTAGCTGGTGCCCGCGACTTGGTCGGCGTTAAAAAAGATAAAAAGTAGCCTATCACGTGTCCCGTACCTCTAAATGTTTATTTACCAAGTTTCATGAAAATCAGTTAATTCGCGTAAGAGTTATGGAGGAACATACATACAATACCTACTCTTACAGATTTATTATTAGTATTGATAAGGCTCTGATTTTATCTCAGGTAGTTTATACTAAAAAAATATTGTTTCTGATATAATTTTCGATGTTGGATATTTTGTATCTATATAAGTATCAATATATCGGCCATAAATATAAATATATCCAATTAAAAATATCGCTACACCGATATATCGATACTTTTTCAACAAGCGCAGCCCTTGGGTAGCACTCACACACGCGCACGGCTACAATTCATATACAACACACATGCAGTTACCCCCAAGCCGGCCGGCGCCGGCGGGAGTCAGCTGCCGTGCCGTGCCGGGCCGTGCCGTGCCGGGCCGTGCCGGGCCGGGCCGTGCCGTCGCTAGTGGAAAGACGAGCCATATAGTTTCATACATTTTTACTTCCCCGGCAAGCCGGGCCGTGCCGTGCCGGGCCGTGCCGTCGCTAATGGAAAGACGCCCAATGTCCGCCTTATTTAGCAAAGAAATTCCCTTAGCAACAATTCAAGTAGAAGATCCAGTACAAGGAACTTACTTGCAAGCGTAGACGAGTTGTAGGCGTCGTGTATGAATGCGGACGACAAAGTTCTCGTGACGCTGACGTCGTCGCCCCAATCTTCTAAATTGTATACACCCACTTTTACTACAATATCCTTAATGTCTGTCATAGAGTTTTTCTGTTGCATGCAGTGCGCGGCTGAAATCAATTAACAAATCTAATTATGAACTTGTTGTTACTTCGGAAAAAGGATTTTTTCCATATAAGTAAATAAAATAAATAAAATATAACTATAGCTACTCCTCACGAATTCGTCGCTTTGAATTTGGACTCCCGTCATTTGTTCTTACATATAATATTTATAACGAAATTATATATTTTCAGAAAAAAGTTCGTTACCAAGTTGTAAAAAAAAATATATTATACAACTGCATAAGTTTATTAAAAATGTTACCGCTGATAATATAGTAGGTAGGTACTTTAAGTCAAAAATTATACATCTTTTATAAATATACTTTTATAGGTCGACAGTGCACTTGCATTATCCCTGGCATTGTTTTTGCTACAAGCGACTGGTACCCGCACCAAAAATCAACAGATTTATCCTCCATTTTGTCGACTTTTACTTGAAATAAAAATATTATCACAAGTTTAATAATACCTGAGATAACGTGGCGATCAGACACCAAAGTTCCAGCACAAATGAAAGTGAGACTGAGGTCTTTCCTTTTGTAGATGGCTACGAGCCACGGCCAGTTGCCACGCTCGTAACTCTGACCGTTATAAATGAGTGGTATCCTCTCGTTGCCACCGGCGACCACGCCACATTCTATGCGCGCTGGTTGAGTCGCCACCGGGGCTGGAGGCGGCGGTCGAGGGACTGGTGTTCTGAAATCATTATTAATACTTATTAACTAGCTGAACCCGGCCACTAGACTAATTACTGCTCATGTTTATAATGTTTTTCTTAAATAAAAATAGCATAGGTTGCTCCTTATAACATCAGTTATCTTCCAGCTCAAATGTACCGTCTATCCAGCCGTTTTAGAAATTATCCGTAATAGACAATTTCTTACTGTCGGTAACGTTCGTCTACGGATCTCCTCTTTCCTGGGCACGTATTCTCTAAGTGTAGTTTTGCTGTGGTTATCGACTCGATGCGGTTATAGACTCGATAATTGTCTACTTTGGCATTCACTAAGCACACGTCAAAATGTCTACGACGTTTTTTCCGTGGTTTTACATGTCGATGAAGTTATTGGCGCGTTATTGTGTGGTTTTTAGTTTGACAAAGTATTATTTCCAATTTAATGTCGACATTGAAGTCGATACGTTTTAAAAACCATACATAGAGAATAGGCCCGCTGATGCGACTTAACAGTGTAACCTCGAGAATAGTCTTCTCCATAGTTTGTCCATAGTCATTTGGGCTCGTCTGGAGGCAGTAGGTAACCCTTACAGAAGACCACAGTGAAATAACAGCACGTGTGTTGTTCGGTGGGTGGTAAAGGATGTCAGAGTTCATTTACCTATCTATTTGCAATCCCCTATCCTTAATCCTACTGTAGTCGGAGTGTACTTGCAGCAATTGTGGGATTGCTTGTGTTATAGGCGACGGTAGCCACCTACCATCAAGTGGACCGCCTTAAAATTAAAAACATTGGGGAACTTTGGACGAAAAGACGTCTCAGAGCTTCCCTAAAGCTGCCCACCAGAGCACACGTCACATTCCAGATGTCTGTTGTTATTCACACTTAAATAATTATTAATAACAATAACATTAAATTATGTTCTAAAATAAAAATGATTTGCAACTTTGGCATTTTACCCACTATGATGTAATATAATGAAGATCTTATTACAATGTTGGTATTTTTTTGTCTACCAAGACTTTTTTACAATATGGCTAGACATTACTTATGAATTCAATCCACATAGGATATTATTGTAACTATTTGAAGTAAAAAAAAATAGTAAGTACTTATAATAAATATACAAGAGTACTAGCGACTCACCCTTGGATACGCTCATACGCAATTTTGTTTCGGCGAGTGAGTAAGGGATGCTAGAGCCTCCCCATTTCCTTACCTTTGATCCTACTAATTGTCGGCAGTGCACTTAAAGCACCTGTGCTGTGGCGTTGCTTGTGTTATAGGCGACGGTGGCCACATACATTCAAGTATCGTCAGCCTGTCTAACGACCTAACATAAAATTTAACTTACACTTCCTGCGGCCTTGGTCTTGACGCCTCCGTGCTTGGTTCCGGATAATAAACGGGCTCCTGAGGCCTAACGGATTCCGTAGTCCTTTCTGGAAACCCGGGTAACATGGGGTATTCAGGATGTCTTTGTGGTACATTCGTGTCGAATTCTGGCCGAGTTCTGTTTACTAAGAAAACGTCTGTAAATATAAATAACACATTTACATTTAAATGACTATAAAGTTCACTATGATATCATACGTTTGAGCTTGTTTTATTAAAAAATATATAATATAATTTATAGGTACCTATTATAAGTCGGGTCAAAGTGTACAGGAGTGAATCATTATTATTGTAGTTACCTTATTAACTAAGAAGAATGTATTTGATAGATTCAATACGCAGCTATAACCTGATCCGCTTCGATTCAAGGGCATCAACGTCGGATTTGTCGAAAGTAGGGGAATTTTAATTAATCTATCTTGACCTTTGTTTGGACATTGTATGGTCCGCGTTACAACAGTTTTGGCTCATCACAAAACAATACTTACATCTGTAGTATGAAAATCAATAGGTAAGTAGTTGTAACAAAATTTAACGGCTAAAAATACGAATAATTGATATTAAGAAAAATAAAAATTTTAATGAAGAATATTGACAATATTATTGGGTATAATATAAACCCAATATAAATATAATTCTTATATAATGTACGTGTGTGTGTCACTGAACTCCTAAGCTACTGGACCGATATTGATAAATTCTTGGAGTGGACCCCTAGATATTTAAGAACCACAATTATAGGTGGCGCTGCAATATGTTTATAACTTTTTTTCGGGTTAGGGCCGGGGCCCTAGACAAAGTAACAATCGAAAACGATAACGAAGTTCGTTATCGTTAAAATGTATGGGAAGTATCACGTGATTTAGCGAAGGCTTATGTCAATCCCATACATTTTATTGTTTTCGAACTTCGTTATCGTTTTCGATTGGTTACTTTGTCTAAGGCATCGGGACAACGTCTGCTATTACCGGCTAGTATTAAATAAAATGATCTAGCCTTTGACATTTTGTTGATAAAAATACAACAAAAACTTAAAAACTTGTTTTATCAAAACAAAACTTGTGGTTTTGACATCATAATTATATCAAGACAGTTGGACTTATCAATGTTATAGATTAGATAGTTTGACATCTCTTACTATCCACTCCTCGTAAGAATAAGAAAGCTTATAACCGTCCCTATTGAAAAATTGGGGGGAGTGAATGTCCTATGGCTGAGATTATATTACATAAAGATTACTAGCTGGTAACCGCGACTTCGTCCGCGTTGAAAAAGAAAAAGTATTCTATCCTGTGCCCTGTACGTCTAAATGTTTATCTACCAAGTTGCATGAAAATCAGTTAATTCGTTTAAGGGTTATGGAGAAACATACATACATACATACAATACCTACACTTACAGATTTATTAATGATTGATGATAGAACTTATAAGATTTAATAAGTACTCACTTAATCCCCAATTCCCTTGTCTGTCGTCATCAAAATTGTCAAAGTTGATCACTGCGTTATCCGAGGATGGTCTAAATGAGGTGAAAACTTTATCTGGCTCTGGTCGCGGTCTGAACTGAAAGCCTCCTGCGTTTGAACCAGGACGAAGGTATAGCATGTGTTGAAGGCTCACCGTAGTCACATACTGGTATGGTCGAGGCGAGTCTAAAAATAAAATATAGGTGTCTATAGTGTTAATAGTAGGTAATAGGGTTTAAGTACACTGATTTCCACAGAAATATGAGAGAAATGTTTTATCTACTCTTCCTGAAATAAACAGTAGGACGGATTCAAAACTTATCAAAACCTTAGCTGAAGTGACAAACAAACATACACACTCACTGAGCGGCGCTGAGCATGACGATCACACAAGTTCAGTGTTTTTCCCATACCAAAAGTGCCCAATGTACCTTAAGATTTTTTCATCTCATCATCACTTTGTAACGGAATCAAAATTCCCCGCCTATCAAATATTCTACTAAGAATGATTCGTACACTGTTCAAGGGCATTAAGTATTGTATTTCGAAAAATGATTCGGCGGTATTTTGTAGAGAAAAACCCACCTCCCGGTCCATAGCACAATATGTTGCCGTTGACAATCAACGCGGTCAGTCGCGGCAATGGTGACGTCACAGGAAAATGAACTCTATACGTAAGAGGATGGCCATTGTTGAAGTCTTGTAGTGCATGGTCCGAATTTACTGGTTCTATACGTCCAACGTATTGCTGAAACAAGCCAAATGGAAAATTTTGAAAAAGAAACTGACGATCGCATATTATTGCTCTAAGATTAATAATGCTTTTGATGGTTTTATTCATTACACCAGAATCTATATCTATACCAATATATAAAGCTGAAGAGATTGTTTGTTTGTTTGGTTGTACCTACGCGCTAATCTCAGGAACTACTGGTACGAATTGAAAAAAAAATATTTTTTGTGTTGGATAGTCCATTTATCGAGGAAGGCTTTAAGCTATTTACCTAAAAGTGTGACCTAAAAGGCTAAAAAAATAAAAATACAGACATATTATATACTTATTTAGATTAACGCCATCTATCGTTCAGTGGCAGAACAAACAGCTTAGACTCAACAAGGCGGCTGCTCACGGCGAGAGAACACGATAATCAAACTGGTTCGAATTGAAAAATTATTTTTGTGTTTGATAGTCTATTTATTTAGGCACCATCTGGTATTTGATAAAATTAAGTATACGACGTACCTAAGTATAGTGAGATGTCAACAAAAAATAACATAAAAATACATAAGAAACAAATGAAACATACGATTTAATAAAGCATTATTTAACAATAGCGACTCGACTATTAATTATTTTTAAAATCCCCGATTGTGATATTAAGTAACACGATCCATTAAGTATTTTAAAAAAGAGAAAACAAAATGTGCACGTGTTTAATTTATAACAAACATACAAACTATCTCGTTAAGTCCTCTCACGTAGGCAATACTTAAAGCTCATTTTCCTAAATCACTGAACCTCTGCACGTGCGAATCTTCTTACGAATGTAAAGTTATTCATCATTCCAGTCAAGTCAGATATTTTCTCGGGTATTAAAATTTTTCATTTTCTATCGTGGACGAAATCGCCGGTACCAGCTAATTTATTGTACTTAGGTAATATTCATTACCCGTAGATGTACCTACGTAAAATGTCCTACAATCAAAGAATCGTAATCATGAACCATTATTCAAATTAGACAGAAAAATGTGTTATATGGGAGTATTTATAAAAAAAAACATAAAAATGTTTACTTACTTACTAATGTATTGTACGTTATACTTAACGTTACTTAACGTGATAAAATAGGTGATTTCTATTGAATGCGGTGAGCCAACACATTTAGTCGGCCGCCGATCGCATTAAATAATTGAATATTGATTGAGGAAATAATGTTAACCCAATTATTACAGACAAATAAAGTCATTAATCTGGTATAAAGAACTTTAATTAAATATTACCTTTTCACTTAAAATAACAAGATGTTCTAATTAAACAGACAATAAAATTAATAAGAGATCGTGTTAGGTTAGTGTTACAATTAATTGTAATTAAGTAGTATTAGTTAGTAAGTACACGAACCGCCCCTTTTTTAGGAGGGGAGATGTCATTTACGCATTATCCCTACAGTCGACAAGGGGGATGATTTATCACGGGGAATACCTACCCATTAAAACCCCCCGGATTCCATCATAACACCGAGGACCCTCGGATCCAGGTCCTCCACTGAGTACCTATGTATGTATCTGACTATAGTGAAGCCCTTTTCCATACCTACTAAGCCGAATAAGTAAGTCTGTTTGCAATTTGCAAAGCCAATAACCTAACACAAAGGCAATAAAAATGTAGGCTTTGAAAGCGTATTATCCCAGGAACCGCATTTCACGGATTCATTGAGTTTACTTTGCATGCATCTGAGTAATATTCAAGTGAGTACAACCTGTTAGTACAGTCGGTAACATAATTGACTGACCTTACAATCCATTTAAAAATAAAAACTCTAAGAAATATTATCATTTCTATGCGGGAATACGAAAATACAGATTCATTATTTCATTTCCTACTTACTTAATACATTTTAATTATTTTTTAAAATGTATCTTGGTTTGTAGACGATTCGAGAATTGTGTAGACGACTGTACGTACAGTACGCAATAACTGTACGTACAAACAATACAGACATATAACTGTTGGTATCTACATATATGTATAGGTAAATACTTCTTCCTCTACTTTCCTCAAAGCAACCGGTATGCGCGTTTAAAACTATGTAATCTATATATATATATATATATATATATTATAAGCAATTAGTCATGCCTACAGCGACCGCAAACGAGCATGGGAGTTACCTACGCGTTCACAAGTCATTCCTCTGTCGTATAGTATGACACCTGCTCGAAAAAACCCATCGTTCAGCAAACCAGTACGGTTATTAAGAAAGCTTTTCCTCAACAGAGTTCTTAAATTTCTATTTTAATTACATCTACCCACTCGAAGATGTGAATAATTTGAATATACATATATACGCAATCTCATATAAGCGTTAGATTTTTTAAAAAAAAGAGAACAAACGAAAAAGAAATAGATGTTTTGTTTTACCACGAGATGTGAATTATTTGAATATACCCAAAATATACCTATAATATTTGAAATTGTAATCGCCTAACTCCCCTTCGTGCGCGTACGTAACTAAGTTTTGTAACTAGCTACTCATATTACCTATATAAAGGACAGAATTAACGAAAAAGATTAAGTAGGTACCTATGTTCTTGATTTTTTTTATTGGAGTTCGCAAGATACGAGGGTGCTTGCAAAAATATAATACTATATTAATTTGAATTTTACCTTTGAAATATGTACTTTTTTCATGAATTTTCTATTTTTATTTGGAGTACTTTAAATAAATATTTAGCTTTGATAAAATGCAAACCTTTTTGTTATTATTTTGAATTATGCTTAAATTCAAAATTAATCCTCCAATAATTATTCGTTTCTTTGGTGAAATTATTATGAAGCTACTACATAGATGGACCATGCAAATACTAAGTGTGTGTGTATTGTTAAAATCAGTGAAATATTTTATTTTATTTTAAAAAAGCTATTTTGAAAATACGTAGGTATTTTGAATTTTATATTTTATTCAAAAATACACCATCTCGTATGTCTATTTCAAATAAAAAAATAAATATTTTTAATAAACAATTTTTTCATATTTCTATCTAGTACCTACCTACCTATCGAAATTTATATATCTTTGCTTACAACAAAAACGGTAAATCCTTGTGTGAGTTATGAGCACATCTTTGTATGCAAACTAGTGCAAAATGAACACATGTAACGTGATCTGATAAATTATTGATTCACGATTTATTGTGTATAAACATAAACATAAGATCATCGTCAGCCAATACATGGATGACTTATGTTGCACGTACAATTGTTTAGTTATGTTATTATGTTTAATGTTATTGTTAATGTTTTCTGTGTTCAACACAAAAGTTAAACATCTGATCGGTACAAAAAATACTGAACGGATTTTCATGCGGTTTTCTCTAATGGAAAGAGCGTTAAACGAGGATGTATATTTTGCAAAAAAACAAAAGAAAGACATGAATTTGTTAAAGATAGCCAAAACAAAAGAAGACATAATTTATCTTTATTCAGAGTTCAAAGCTTTCACCCCATTAGATTTCATGAAACCCTAGAATTAACAGAAACATGAAGCATAATTTTAAAAAAATGTGTATTTACCAATTTTATAGTACTTTTTTAGGTTTTTGCCCATATTGCGGCATTTTGAACGTCAATGCTCTAATGATTTCTGAAGTGAAATGCAAGGATCCTTTCTCTTTTGTCAAAAATCGTCACTTGTCTTTTTCCTTATACGAACCGGATTTATATTTAAATTTTGGTTTTCTCAAATTGGTTTTGGTTTGGTTCGTCTTAAACATTCGATAAAAACTCAAATGCCAAATATTTCGACAAAAACTGAACACAATAAGGTTACTCATTTCGGAACGAATCGTAAGAATACTGACGCAGCAAGTTATAGCTAGCTATAATAATTTATACCTAGTACTTTGATCTTGTAACTTCTACAGAATAAAAATAAAATAGTTCCATTTCTGACACCTTTCTGCTTTTTATAAAAATATTTCTTAAAGTAGAGTATCGGTCGAAGTTGTGGGCATCAGCTAGTATACAAATATAATTATAATACTTATGTATATTCAAATTTTATTTCATTACTGGCGGCATTGCCTCGCTGATGACTATGATGATGATAAAGTATATTAAGATCCAAAAACTTGTAAGTAAATATACTGTAATTTTTAAGAGTGACATATAAATTATGTCGTTGGTGTATCTTCAAATAAATGAACTTCTTTCCGTTATGACAACTCTATTTCACTGTCGAGGAAAAAATAATTTATGATTCTTTAGTAACCAGTTCTTAAACAAGAATATTGTCAACATTCGTAGCTCACCTGTGTGATGAATATAAATTTATAAAAAGACAAAACAAGTACCTAGTTGTTAAAAAATAATTAAATATCCATATCATTGATTACGCAAAGGAACTACGCTGCGAAAGTGGACAAAATGTCCTGGTTATAACTATTTACTAAAGCCAAAAAGAAAAAACCCCATTTTCGTAACGCACGCGCGCCGACTCAAAATTACAAAGGTGTACTTACATTAGTTTAAGAACTTAGTTATTAAGGTTAAATAAAATATCTTTTTGCTTTTCAGTTTTTTCGGCGGTTTAATTTTTTTGTTAAAAAGTTTTTATTTTATATTTTTTTGTGGCTATAATCTACTAACTACTAGGTACATGCTTAATTTTTGATTACTTTTTTAAAATTGTAATACACAACTCCGCATTAAAATATGTGAGTGAACAATAAATCACCCCTATTTTCCCACCCTTAGGGTAGGATTTATTTTTCCAAATTTATATGGGATCAACTTCGAACCCTATCCAATAAAAACAGAATTATCATTATGTGTGGTCATACATTACAATCAGTGAGTGAACAATCAATCATCCCCTGTTTTCCTACCCTTAGGGCTGGTCCAAATTTATATGAGACCATCCTCGGGGTAAACCCTTTCCAATAAAAAAATAATCATCAAAATCGACGAAGTATCATAACACATAAAAACACATTTTTCGTTTTAGAGTGTATAAAAACGTATATAAAACTTATGTTTTATAGGATTTCTGTTTAGTCTTGTGTCAGTTTTGCTTTAGGTGAACTGTCCAACAAAGAATTGAAATTTTTTTAGTTGTAAATAGGCCTTCATAATCCTCAATTAAACCTATCTTCGTAAGGATGCGATCGAATAAAATGCAACTTTGTGCCCTATGTAATTAAGTAACAAAAACTATTTCAGATTTAAATAATTCTCCGAATTCTAGGGGGAACTCACCAAGATTATATTATGCGTAGCTAATTTATTAGAAGAAACAGGAAAAACAGAGACAATATTTTATTCATTTGAATATCTTGCGGAATTAAATAGGTCAATCTTAATTATATACATAATATATTGCATAAAGTAGTTTCGCCATTTAATTTTTTTGAACCACAACATATTTTGACATGGTTTTCTTTCACTAAATGAAAAAGGAAATGAGGAAAATTTGTTTTGTATGAGAACGAGAACGAGAAATCAAAATCTGTGACCTGCACTTTTTTGAGATTCAAAATGTTCAAAAGTTTACGTATAACCGCTCTAAACTCTAATTTTCAAATAAGCTTTCATGTAAGAAAAATTCAGGAAAACTTTATTGTCAATATCTCAACAGTATTTTTTCTCATAGCAAATGTTGGTTTGATAACGACGATATAAAATATATAAAAAATGAAGTCCTTACCGATGCCAATCGGGTTGCTATTGTAAAATTAATGTTAATTGTCACAGAATTCACAGGACCACTTGGCACCAACTTTATAACACCATAAACACCTGTCTCGTCACTCTGATAGTCGAAATACTCTGGACACGGTGACTGTGAGAATTGAGCTTTACTTGATAAAACATTTAAAAGTCCAATAAACACCGTTAAACAACCACCAAACGGGATATTCATTTTAAAAAAATTTCGTTATCTATAATCACATCGTTTTCCCGAGACAAACAAAACGTCCATTCATTACACCAGTCAACGACGAACTGAATGGTTATTGGTTAGGTTAACTGAGATCATACTCAACTCATTAAAGTTAATCGCAAAACTATTTCCCATAATTCACAATTTGAACATGCTTTACGAGTTCTACAACAAAATAACTAAATAAACATATTATTATAGATAAAAAATAGAATATGTTATCAATATTTATAAAATCGTTAGTTCTGACGCACAAAACTCAAAACCACTTTAAGTCTAAAAAGTCTAAAAAGCTAAAATTTCACCGAGACATTCTACCTACAGTATATGTACATACTAATGATACTAGGTTTCGCCCGCGACCTCTTCCGCGTCCGATCGCCACCAAACTTCACTGGACCCGCTGGAAAGTTTCATCAAAATCGGTTCAGCGGTTTTGGAGTCCATAGGGAACATACATACACACATTGCCTTTTATACTCGTATATCGATAATGTGCTACAAACAATTTTGTGTTTAGTGAATTTACACAGAATCTCCTCCAAAAATCTTTGATTCAAGTACATTATGAGGAAATATAATAACAATAAAAAAAATTACTTATTATTAGGTAGGTATTTACTAAGTAGTCTATCTACTAGAGACCCACCCCTGCTTTTTTTCTATAAATTCATTTTTTTTCTACAATTTATGTAGAAGAAATTTTTCTTTGGGTGCTTTAGAAGAAATTGACGAAAAAAAAAAACAAACAAACAATCAAATCTTTCCTCTTTATAATATTAATATAGAAATGTTATAGTGATAGTGGTTCGAATTAATAAGACATTATTTTATTAAATGTGCGAGTTCCAATGTATTCGGAATTCCAAGGGCCAAGGGGAATTACCGATGGCTCATACTGGGCAACCACATGTTTGTTAAGTTCATTTCCTAAAAGCACCTTAACCACCAAGCAAAGCACCGAGCAAGGGGCTCGAAAATACAACAAATTAAAAAATCAGTTTAATACTTATCAAGGTGAAATTATTCAATTACCTATATAAATATAATTCACTCTAATAAGTAAGAGACAGTGATTATTTGAGGCGGTTTATAACAAGGAAAAGTTATTTATCTATACTAATATAATAAAGAGGAAAGATTTGATTGTTTGTTTGTATAGAATAGGCTCCGAAACTACTGACCGATTCGAAAAATTCTTTTACCATTAGAAGCCGACATTATCCGTGATGAACATAGGATACTTTTTACCGCGGGAAAATGCTTCATTCCTACGGGAAATCTAAAATAAAAGTAAATACTAGCGGCTTGGCCCGGGAGATAGCGCCGTCTATCCAAAATACGGTAGGTGGCTTTTATACTTTTCTACGCGGACGAAGTCGCGAGCACCAGCTAGTTGCAATATAAAGCTACTCTAGTTGTAGTAAGCAAATAAAAAAAATGGAGGGTAATGAACATTGAAAATACCTTGTTTGGCGCCAATCTGTCAACGCGTTTGACCTGTGCGATAAACAATCGCCCATAAAACGTAAACATGGCGAAGTTTTTTTTTTAAAAAAAAACAGGTTCCTAATGATTACGTAATAATTATATATATTATTCATTGAAATTGAATAACATTTGGCATAAAACGTTTTATCTTAAATGGGAATGCCAAATAGTTGATTAATATTGCCATTTATTTTGTCTATAATAAATAGCCACCCTCATAGAAGACGGCTGTGAAATAATAACACTTGTGCTGCTGCTTTTTTGGTGCGGAAATGAGCGACGTCACGACCTAATTCTCTGGTTCGGTTCCAGAGAAATAACCAAAGTTGGACAGTTGATTGAAATACCTACCTATACAATAAAATAGGTATAGTATAGTAGGTAGTATATAAGTACAAGTTACGACTGAGTCTGAAGATGACGAGTCGCCCAACGATCAACAGTCCGTTTTGGATTTCCCCTTGGCCGTCCTCCTTTCAAAAAGTCACACGAATTTCGAAAGTTACATTGCATATTAAACCTCAAGAGGTATGGAACGTTTGGAAAGTATTAAATAAAATTAACTATCAAGTATATTTATATTATACCAGCTGTTGCACGCGACTTCGTCCGCGTAACTTTATAAAATATAGCCTTTAAATATGTTACTCGCTGATATAGCTTCGCAATTGGCTACAGTGAAAGAACATTTCCCGTAGGAATGAAGTATTTTCCCGCGGCTTCTAATGTCGGCTTCTAATGGTAAAAGAAATTTTCAAATCGGTCCAGTAGTTTCGGAGCCTATTCTATACAAACAAACAAACAAACAATCAAATCGTTCCTCTTTATGATATTGTATAAAAGTGTAGATATCATTGTAATTGCGGTTTTCACTAATATATTGATGATTACCTGGATTAACATATAGGATACTTTTCATCCTCGAAAAGTGTTCCAGTGGGATTTTCAAAAAACGAACTACAGCGCATACGCATACAGACAAGCATACTCCGTATCTCTCTGTGATCACTGTCTATCTTATCATCTGTTTCTTATTAGGATTAATTTAAAGGAGACACATATTGTATTGGACGTATTGACTTCAAATTTTAATACAAATGAGAAAATTTTTGGAGAAGAGAGATCAAAATTGTACTAAGTAATAATTATGTCATCATTGTCAGATACATAAAACCTAATTATTGTCATAAATTAGTGAAGAAAAACATGAGTCAACTCAAGAATTAAAGATTATATTATGATCAACGCCCGTTACCAATAGTTTCAGAAATGGATATATTTCACTTTGTCTTAACATTTTAATATGGAAATTTTATTCATTACTTTTTGTTAATTATATTGTTCCGCATTATATATTTATAAAATTTATGTTCAAGGTTTTTGTTTCTGTTTTGAATTTCAAGCTTTTGTGGACCGCGTGCTTTTTGACTTTAACATGCTTTAACTATGGTTGACTTTAATATTAAAAGAAAAGACAAAATTAAATTAAAGAAGATAAAACTTTTCTATCGAAACTAAAATTATTATCGATATAAAGTACTGTATTAAAAAACTAAAATTGAGTTGGGCAGGGACACAAGAAGAAGTCTGAAAGACAGAGACGTAACAGAGACAAATAAAAGGAGCAAAGGAGGAAAACGTCGAAGGTGCGAAGACCATTATAAAAAGGTAGCAGACAAAAATTGGATGGTATATAAAGGCTCGTGATCGCAAATTGGAGGTCTATGCTGAAAAGCAAGACAATCTTTAAGAAACGGTGTCAGGAGAAAATTTAAAAGTTGTTAAATATGTTGGAGTAAATACTCCTTGCTATTATAATGTGTACCTCTGGTTCGGTGTTCTTTTAAGAACTACATTTAAAATATAAAAAGAACATATTATGTTGTCATTCTTTGTCTGTTATAATATGTGTTGAGAAAAATATAGAAATACAATATATACTCTTGTTTATTTTACAATAAAATTACATTACTTCCACTATATAATTACACATAAACTAAGTAAATAAAGGCTAAAATTAATAATAAATAAATTGCTGCCCTGACAGTGAGCCGTTTAAAATATTTGTAAAATTATTATTATCTTTTTAATAACTCTATTATAATATCATTTTCAATATGCTGCTATTACAAAATATTAATTTTATCATTGCAAATATGAAACTATTTTTAAATTTTCCCGCTTGTATGCAATGTTGCCAGCAATAAAATACTCAAATATTATTTGTAAAAACTTGACATTTACAATCATCATTATTTATGCTAATAATCAACGACTTATATCCTAACGATATTATAAAAAACAATCTCGCTGCTTTTTTAACAGCATTAAGACTTTTTAATTACTTTATTTTTCATGTGGTATTAAAAACTGAAAAGATATGTAAAGCAAGCATAATCACAAATTGCACTTCGACAGACTTCGACAGATTCAATTCGAGTTAAAAAAAACCACTATTCTGTAGCACTACCATGACTTGCTATCGAAATCTTACGTTAGTTTACTTCTGTCGATAACGAACCTTTCACACTTCAATGTGCTAGTGAATAATTTAACTACTAACGTTACGGTATTTCTCGAGAGCATCAGTCAAATTTGTAACTCATGGTACCGATTTTGTATAGAAATGTCAAGTTAAACGTTAGTCGCTAATGGTCGCTAGCGACTACATTCGATAGGTTTTTTACTTATGCAACTCATGTTACTGGTTTTAGTTCTTTGGTGACCGCTAGAGGCGCTGTACAATTTTTCATACAAATATTTTACGTTCTCGTTCATCTCTCGCTAGCGATTTCGGTAGTCATAAACTCATGGTAGTGCTACTGTTCTACGGGAAAATAGTCGCAGCTTCTTGGTATAAAAAAAACATGTTACATACGAGAGCCTCCAGACTCTCGTGAAGTTGGGCGAGGCGAGGCGAATAAGAGAGTGTGGACGGTCACCTCGCCCTACTTCGTTCAACTGTACCTCGCCTCGTGCTACTTCCATTTGTTGTCGGTTTTTGCGATCGAGTCAAAGGACTCGAAGCCGCGTGCATAGAGTAACTTATAATGGTTAGGGAGCCCACGATGCTAAATTTGGACTTTGAAGATTGGATGGTAAGAAGAATCAGCACGATTAGGAATTTAGGCTGAACCGTCTGTATGAAAATCTGACGTGCTCTAGTAAATCCAAAAATTCCCTCTTGGGAGTCTTGGGCTCTTCTGCCATAAGCTCCTGTGTAATGACGAGTGTGTAACCACGCACTTCGTGCTCGGTCAACTTTCTCGAGTACTTCGTCGAGGAACTTCACGAGAGTGAAGCCGCCGCATTAATTTCCCGAACAGACAATGTGAATTGTTCATCCAACTAATATATACTGTGGTGCTAATTCATAATTTGTTTATTATGCTATGAGACAATTTTGGCAAACGAGAGAATTTGTGAATGGCAACTTTTAAAAATGGACGTCGTAGCTTGCTTATGTTTCCGGCGTTTTGTTTGTAATATTTATTTCTAAAATAATGTGTTTAATGGTTATGTCTTAACGTTTTGTAACCTCGTGGTGAATTAGAAAATGGTAACGATTGTTGACGATTTAGAAACATTGACTTTTCAAGAGCCAATTTTCAAAGATGTCAAATATTACCTCTCTGGGGATGTCTCTGACAGGGTTTGTTTTGATTATTTTTATTTCTTTTTTCATTAACTTACAATCCTGTTTTTAACGCGACCGTTTCATACTTTGCTGTCATTTTAGATTATGCATCTGCTTCAATCGAGTGGCGCTGAGAAGAAGATCTATTTTTCTGACTATGTTACACATTTAATTTGCGGTCGGAATGCTGCAGATACTGACCTCGACCAAGCTCAGAATGTCTATCAGATACCTGCTGTGACTGAACACTGGGTGCTCGCGTGTGCTAGATTAAAAAAGTTAGCAAACCCCAAGCCATACACTCCCAACAAAAACAAAGTGTTTGACAATGTTGTTGCCTGTGTTTCGAGAGTGAGTCCAGCAGATGCTAAAGCTTTGTTCGCTTTGATTACATATCATGGTGGAAAAACTAAGTTGAACTTGGATGCTCAGTGCACTCATTTAATCTGTGGTTCCGCTGGCGGCAAGATATATAGTGCAGCGCTCACCTTACCTAGCAATAAAATAAAAATAGTCACACCCGACTGGGTTTTAGAGAGCATAAGAGCTAGTATTCTTGCTGTGTGTGAAGTGTATCACCCGAAACTGTTAGTACAACCGCTGCAGCCGAAGGTGATGGATCGTATTAGTGCAATCACTGGATTTGATTTTGAGGAAGGTATAGCAAAGAATGAAGTACCTACCCAGAACATGAGTGATACAAAAGACGATAGTACACAGGCATTGCTGGACAAACTTAAGCAGAGGATGCCATGGAAAATTCCAGCATCTACTTCAAGTCCATCTACGATACCCACCTCCGCTACTAGCTCAATAGGATACACATCAACCTCTATACCCACATCTGGAGTTATGAGCCATTCAATCACAGGCCATACTACTCAGAACTTACAAATACAAGGTGGCCAGCAGGCTCACCCACAACTCATGCAGAAGTTTGGCCAAAGTCCAGTTGTCTCACAGGCTAGTATGAATTTGCCGAGTCAACAAAGTAATATACAACAACAGTCATTCAACCAAAACCAACAGCAACAACAGCCCCATGGCTTATCAGCAATACAAATTCAACAGCAAAAGATGTTACAGCAACATCAGTTTAGAATGCAAATGTTACAGCAAAATAAAAATGTAAACCAACAAACACAGCAAGGGTTCACACAGTCGAATGTCTCTGTGTCACAGATGAATCAGAACTTGTCTAGTCAATTGCAGCAGAATATACAAAGCAGTCAACATCATATGCAACAGAATCCAAACATTAATCAAACCTCGAGTACAACAATGACATCGGCGCAGCAGCAAATTGAAAATATTAGTCAAATGCTAAGCCAGAGTGCAAACAATTTGCAACAGGCTCAACTTAATCAACAGAATATGGCTATGAAGCAAAGTCTAAGCCTTAGCCAACAGAGTGCATCACAAGCCGTTCAGAACATTGCACAACAGCTTGCACAATCAGCTAATTTGCAGCAAAGCCTTCAAAACGCGAAACTTAATCAAAATTTGAGTCAAGGTCAAGTTTTAAACCAACAACAGCTGTTGAATTCGGGACAACAAATGTCATCCCAAAATCAGCCTATTATACAACAACAAACCGTTCAATCAATGACAAATCAGCAGCAGAACTTAAATATGAGTGTTGTAAATCAGCAAGGTCTTGTGACCTCATCTCAAGCTCAAAATGCACAAAGTGTGCAAATAAATCAACTTGTCAGTGGTTCGGGACAACAATCTGTCATTGGTCAACAAATCCAGTCTGTCCAACAAAGTATTCAAGGTCAACAGACTGCAAATGTACAAGCGGCCTGGAGACAGCAAAACATACAGATGGTGCAAAATGTCCAAGGACAGCATCAAATTATAAGGAACCCACTAGTTCAATCTAGGAATCCACAGAATCAAGTAATATTACAGCAACAAATTATGCAGACCCAACAGCAGGCTTTGATCAACAATCAACAGCAATCTGGCTCGCAGCATACAATACAACACAATACATCATCTCAGCAAATTTTGCAACAATCAATCGGTTCACAGGGTCAGGGTCTGAGTCAGACTCATCATCAAATATTGATTCAGAAGCAACAGTTGCTTAATGGATCTGGACAGCAACAAATTGTGCAAGCTCCTCAACAGGTGCTGATCAATCAGCACACTGGTCAACAGCAAATATTGGTGCACGGAAACCAGCAGGTGTCTTTGCAGAGTGGCCAACAGATTGTGTCACAGAGTCAAATCGTTCACCAAGGAGGACAAATTGTGAATCAAGGTCAACAGATTATACAGGGTGGTCAACAGGTTTTATCACAAAATAACCAGCATGTCATCACTCAGCAAGGACAGCAACATCAAGTTGTAATTGCTCAGCCGTCACAACAGATTGTAACACAGTCGGGGCAACAGATAATTGGCCAAGCGGTCGGTCAAACAGTAGGGCAGACTCAGCAGGTTTTATCCCAAGTACAGCAATCAAATCAGGGCTCATCGCAGCTCACAACCGGTGGTGGTATTCAGCAGATAATCACCCACGGGGGAGGTCAACAAATAGTTTCCCCAGGAGCTCAACAAATTGTGTCTCCAGGGGGACAACAGATAGTGCAAGGGGGAAATGTAACGTGGCAACAACAGCAACAATATTTGCAAAGGCAACAGATTGGACAACCTGGTGCAGTGGGGCAAAGGGTGAGTGTTATTTTATGTGTTTTATTTTATTTTTCCTTATGTAGAATTAAGAAAATTTATATGATAAACATAAAAAATTATTAAGCAAAAAATTATTAACGTTTAAAAGTAAAAGAATTTTATTATACAAAGAATTGAAGAACACTAGAAAACTATTTAATTTTACATACATAGTTTCAACTTCAAAAAAATTAATCAAGCTTTGAATAAGCAATTAAGCTACATTAAACAATCAATGTTTTCCAATTTTACACTGAAATCACCTATGTCTATGTTTTTACTGCAGCTCTCCAGTGTTTCATTTAATTTTGTGTAGTAATCCTCTGGTGGTGCATAGATTTGGATTATTCATATTCACCACACCAGTCATTAGTGAGGCCAGAGAGTTATAATTATTAAGTATAGGTACAATATAATAAACAAAATAGGAACAAAACATTCAAACTCATGTTAAGTTGGCCCTGTGGCGCAATGGATAACGCGCCTGACTACGGATCAGAAGATTCCAGGTTTGAATCCTGGCAGGGTCGGGTAAAGCAGTGTAATTTTCTTTTAAATTTATATATAACTAGCTGCTCCCCGCGACTTCGCCAGTGTAACTTTGTAAATTACAGTGGGTGTAGGGACAGTAAGCTACTGAGATTTTTGAATTTTCTTGTCTAATTGACTTTCTCTAACAAATGATTGGTTGTAAGATTGTATCTGTATGTGTATTTTTATTTGTATCTGTATTTTTGGGGATCATAAATACTACAATAATTTATATTCTTCGTTTGACTAATATTAATATTGATAAAAATTAATAAAACAAGTTTCAATATTTAGTGATGCCTCCCTTTCCTGAAATAAGAGCTTTCATTCGTCGGGGCATGTAAGGATAAAGAAATATTCTCTCATATAAAAAATATTGCCTCAAAAAATAAAAAAAATAGAGAATATTATATTCTCTTCCAGATACCCTGAATTAAATGATGTTCTTCTTTAGATCTTTTTTTTTTTAAGAAACTCACCCCAAAAAGTTCTTTGGTCTCACCTTTACAGTGGGAGATATAGTTTTTACACCCCCCATTTCCTCACCTAAACTTACGCTAAACTAAGTGCATGTTCCAGTTCTTGTAGTCTTTCAACGTTTCTTGTGGTTAATATGTTAAAGGTGGATATCTCACTCTTCAGTTTGGTATTTAATTGTTTAATGTCAAGGCTTTTAATTTTTCGTCTATTATTGGTGTCTTCTGTTAGGTTCTTAGTTTTTTTGGAACTCCCTTGGCATTTCGTTTATTTTGTTTTGCATATGGGCTTCCATTTTTGTAAATTCCGTAATTTGGAGGGTATTTTGTATTTGTTTTATATTTTGTATACAGCATCCATACTAATAGTCTATGATTACAATTTACATTATTTACTAATTGTTCTCCATTTTTGTGGTTCGTTCCTGACGTATATAAAGTGGCGGGATTGACGTTTTCTCTCATAAATATGTAATTATAGGTACATATTTTGTATATTAATTGTCCCGGTTTTTAGTAATTACCAAATTGAGTTGTACATTTTTTAACATTTTTTTTTTGGTATCAGTGACTCTCGGTTAGTATTATGTATTTGTTTTTTTTTTATATAATTTTGGCATTTAACAATTTTTTTTATATAACAAAGTTTTCAAATTCAAATATTTTATTGCAAACCATAATGTATAAAGGATGTTACAATATAAAAATTAAGACCAGTATTTTGGACCCCGTTGGGCATGCAACTTAGGACTTTTGACAACAGACAAACTGTGGAGGTATTCATGTATTGAAGATGTTTAAATTTTTGTGCAAATATTGCTGTATTTTACTTGTTATTTTGCTTAAAATTATCCAAAACCATCTTATTTTTCTTCTTAAAAATAAAACAATTTTAAAAATAATACGTAACTATAAATAAATTTTGCAATATACTCGTAAGTAAAGGTCTAACATTACCAAGTGCCACTCAAACTCGACTAAACTTGAATCGAGAGTGTTCTGAAAGCTGCCTAGCATAGATTTATTGTCTCCACACGCCACGCTTGGCGGCGTGCGTGTGCGGTGTATGTCTTGGCATAATTTGTGATAACTGCAATATACATCACTAATACTAATTGTAGTAATGACGAATGATTGTGCCGCGGTTGCAGGTGTCGTGGACCGCAGGGGGTGGCGGACGCCAATTGATCCATCTGGACGCGAGGACACACGCTCAGCTCCAACAAATGGATCCACAGCAAAGGGCCATGTTCGTGGCGCAACTGCAGAAGCGGCGCCAGCTTACTCTGCAACGCACGCATATACAGCAACAGGTCGGTCAGAGAGTTCATAAAATACAACACTTTCAAAGAGTCTCGAGACTACAATTCGAAATTAAATTTAGTGAATTTTGTATTTTTGAAGGTAAAATACGCGAGGACAACAATTAACTTATATTATTATAACTTATGGCTAGCTGGTGAACGCGACTTCGTTCGCTTTTTGAAAAATGATAAATATAACACCTGAGAAAATATTATTTTATTATTTACCGACATCTTGATTGCTGTAACATAACATATTATAATTATAATGAAAATATAATTTGATTGATAGCAAGCTGGTGTGGTGACTGGTACCCAAGGTGGTCAAGCACAAGCCGGTGCTCCGCAGAGTGTCACGTTTATTCGCAGCCAACTTCCTCCAGGGCTGACACAACAGCAGCAGGTATTTTTCTTTGTTCATTCTTTTACTTAATAAAGCACTTTGTTTTTATGTATTTTTATCAGTGTATTTCTTTCAAAAGAGTTTGTTTAGTTTTCTAACTGAATAGGTTGAACTATTTAATCGTCCGACAGTGAATTGGGATCATTGTAATACTTCGTAACTGCCATTTTGATCGTATACTTTTTTATTCAAGTTCAAGTGATGCCAAAGTTCTCACCAGTCATCATGTTGCATCGGCATGTTCATGAAATTATTTGTTTTTTTTAAGCAACGGCAGCCCCTTACCATCAATTGGATGGGGTCAATTTATCTGCCGAAAAAAATATATTAGTTACAGATCTGTATAAAATAGGAATTAAGAATGAAAACTTACGTTGGTTTGTTTTGTAAGGTACAATGGCTTCAACAGCAGGGTGCACGCGCTGCAGCCATACCCGCCGCTGCGCCTGCGCAACCACCACACTCACCAGGTTTCTTATATCTATTGTCGTTTTAAAGTTACTCTATAGATTTATTGGATAATAATATGTACTAATATACGTGGATCCAGGCTGCTTCTGACCGGTCCAATTGGAAAATTTTGGGGGAGGCCTATGTCCAGCAGTGGACGTCCTACGGCTGAGATGATGATGAATATACGTGTGCCGATATTTTCTCCTAAGGAATAGATTACGCTCTGCGTATTTAAATTTAGTTTCATACATAGTGATGAATGGTTTGACGCGTTCATAGCCGTATTATAATTTCAATGCGTTATCTAGCTTATGTCCGAAGCCTTCCATTGAATGCGATCTAGTTTAGTATTTTTTCCTCACCCACACTAGTAGCCAGTGTTCGATAAAAGATTGAAATTCCAAATGATTTTTTAATATGGACTATGTAGAATGTAAGTTGAATAAGAATTTTATGTCGCGATTGCAGACACGTTTGATTAACAGTGTGACTATGTACTTTAAATATTTCATTTTTGTGTACTTATGGCTGGAATCTTGGGCCAAATTGCAAAGTGTTTGATAAGTCAGTATGTGTGTTCCAGTGGGTGGTGTGGGCGGTGCAGGCGTAGCGAGCCCAGTGGGCGGCGGAGGTGGCGGTGCGGGGGCGGGCGGCGTGGTGGAGTCGCAGCTGCAGCAGTTGCAGCTGCAACGCCAGCAGCAGTACCAGCGCTTGCAGCAGTTGCAGGCGCAAAGGGATCACGTGGCGCATCACCACGCCGTCAAACAGGTTATCATCGTTACAGATCCTATCACAGAAGGCGGCGCTTGAATGTGTGCGTGCACACAGCACACACACACACAGTAAACATCGCTTGTTGATTGTTCAAACCGGTTTATTCCAGTCTCGCGTACCCGCAACGCAAGAATAGAGAATAATTATTGTAATAGCGGAAACGGTACGCCGCTATACGCAACCGCCGCCTTCTTATAGTGATAGATCTGTAAGCTAATGTGTAAGGTGTGTAAGAGCGACTGTGTAAGGTACTCTCCACACAGTTAATAGCTCGACTGGTATCCTATATTTGATGCGAGTAACTACATTTAGCTCCGTTCATTCAATTTATATGGACAAAATCTAAATTGAGCTCAATAATTGTTCATTCTAACTTGTACTACTAGTGACTCGCTCCCGCCTTCGCCCGAGATGCAAATTTATATATATATATACAAAGCTTCCCAGTTTATCTCTCTCGAAGTGAAAAACTAATTAAAATCGGTATAGCCATATAATAGTAGTAGGGACTGGTGAAATATCTGTTCTCAAATTGAATATAATTTTTAGGTTGCTCCCGGCGTGACACAGCATGTGGTGGGAGCCGCATCGATTCCGGAGCAGCAGGTCGATGGCACTTTGCTAGCGCAGACCACGCCCGAACACCAACAGGGTATGTACAATGATACCTGTGACCATCACGACCATCTCGGGTGCAATTGCAAGTGGTCAACGAGCTTTTTAAAGTTTGCCTTGTTCAGGGTGTACTACTGGGTAGTTTCTTCAGTATATCTAGACTAGAAGATAGATAATCCTCTAAAATAAGTATAGCGTACGAAGTTGCAGACACAGCTCATAATATTTAGTATATATTTTGGTGTAACTTTAGCAGGTGCCAGCAATGCACTGCTGGTGAATCCAAAGACGAAAACCGCCCTGGCGAACATGTTGAGCATCAGATTGCAAGGTGCCACTCCCACGCCCGAGCACGAACCTTCCGCCGCCGGAACTCTCAGGTCGGTATCACCAACTTTGCGATATTAGTGATAGATAAGCAAGACGCTCGCATCACTTGAGCCTTTTATATTTAAAGATTTCTATTATAGCTTGAGGTAGAAGACGTATACGCACCAAACTCTTGAATAGTTCAAACGGAGCTAATTCGCACCGTTACACTCAGTTTGCTCTAAAACGCTATGCATCGTCTCATCTTGGAAAACGCCATCAGTGAGTTCTGCTGATGTATTCAGATTAATTTAACGAACACACCTGAATACCTAACGGTAGGTCACATTAATATTAATGTGTTACAAATTAACATGTTATTGGAAAACCGTTACTTTGTGAGATTTATTCGAAGAAACCAAGGAATGTTTTTTTTTTCAATATGAAGGGTTATTTTCGTGGATATTGCGGTAGAAATAAATTGTTATAGGTGACATGATATCATTGGACTACTCGTTATAAATTATTTGTTAATTTTTCCCGTTATCATAATATAATATGGAATCTATACTAAAATTAATTATTACGAATTACAGGCACAAAAGAAATCATCAGCTATTCAAATAAAAAACAGTCTCAAGTATATAGGATCAGTGCTCACTTCCTACGTTTTTTTTTATAAGCATAGAGCTTTTGGTTTCATATTCAATTCAGCTCTGGATTTCCTTTATCTTTTAACGTACCTTATATTTTATCATAATTAGGTATCCATTTTTAATTTAAATGACACGTGGTCACCCTTTTGCAGTATACCATCCTATTTACTGTCTGCACTGTGATACGTAAAAATTCGTTAATAAAAATCCCTAAAACACTGTCAATTTGCTGAAAGTTTTAACTCAAAGAACAGACCAGGAAACGGATCTATCCCTTCTCTGGTCTGTTCGGCTTTGTTTCTTAAACCACAACTTTGTTTTAATTTGATACTAATTAGAATCGTACTCGACCACATTGTTGAGGGTATCTAAAACTATTCAACCAAAAACTCAAGTAGTTTTCATAGAACATAACCGATATTACTGTGCTTAGCCTGTAAATATTGAAAAATGATTTCAGATTGATGACGGCAGCTCATGCGGCGGGAGGTGCGGTGCGGACACCAACCAGACTGTTGCTAGGCCCCACGCATCATGCACACCAGGTAATAGGAGCGTTAAGGCAATAGGCTCATCCAACGGGCTTGGAAAATTGGAAAATGGAAAATTGCTGTATTTCAGGCTGCGGGCGTGCCGGCCGGTGTGACAGGCGTGCCGGGCGTGACCGGCGGCAAGGTGTACTCGGGCGTGCGGGCTGCACCGCCTCGAGCACAGTTCTACGGCCACAACCCCAATCTCAAATTGCCCCCGGACCTCTTCCTCTTGGGGTGTGTCTTCCATATCGTAAGTAACGAATGACGATTCTTCTCTCTGTGTACCTCAATATAAAAATAAACCAATCGACTACACAAAAAATAAACAGATCAGTGAACGTATCGCAGCGCCGCGCCGCCGACATCACTTACTCGTATCCATGAACTGCCTACTTTTCTGCGCAATAAGGAAGCTCAGTATTGCATTGCTCCAATTTCATCATACATCACTATACTTTCTTTCCAAGTCTGTCATGTATCATGTGTTCCTGTTATTGAACTGACCAAGCGTATACGTTAAAAACGCGCGCTCAACAGATGATCTCAAAGCTCGCGTTACCGCGCATTTACAACAGTCGGGCGTTAGCGCACGGTTTAACGCGTTTGAGCTGACGCTAAGTGATTATCAGGTGGAGTATCAGCAGTCGATGGGCGCCGAGCGAGTTGCCCGCTGGTCGGAGGCGATAGTGCGGCGAGGCGGTGAAGTGGAGGCGAACTACAGCGCGCGCGTCACGCACGTCGTGTGCGAGACGCAGCGGCACGGCGTCGTCATGCAGGCGCTGCGCGACTCCAAGCGCTGCGTCACCGCCTATTGGGTGGCCGACGCGATGACGCGGCGCGCCGTCGCACCGCCTTGGCAGGCGTTGCACCTGCCGAGTCCCTTTTCGGCGCGCGAACGACCCGCGCGACACCACCGCGCCGCGCTGTCCGGCTGGCGCGACGAAGAACGCACGCGACTCATGAACTGCCTACGTCACATAGGCGCCCGCACAACGCCGTACCTATCGCGCGACAACACAGTACTAATATGCAAGCGGCCCGAGGGAGCAAAGTACAGGCGCGCGCGCGACTGGCAAGTGCCAATCGTGTCGCCCCTATGGGTCACGGATTTACTGCTCGGCAACACGACGGCCCTCGCGCAACTGGACAGCGCCAAGTATCACCAATTCAACTTGCAGAGCCCGTTCCGCATGGACTACGCCCTCGTCTCGCATCTCATGAGTGAGTATCTCAAACCTGTCTGAACAGTATACTGGAATTACTATAGGTAGATCTGCAATTTAACCGACCGCGGACGCAATGCAGTTTCGCTTTCGTTCTGCGTACTAGACAGAGTATGTGTTACGCATCATTAAAAACAGTACTATACTATAGTCAAGGAGACAACGCAAGCAATGTAAATATACCCGGTCCCCTGTCCTTTTTCCCTCACACGAATCGGCGGGCGCTCTTGACAATCCTTGAAAGTTAGTTAACATTCTTTGCATTGTCTCGTTGTTTTTGATTTATACAGAGTTTCGTTGTTGGTGTCGTTCCAGTACGTTTCCGTATCGTTGTATTTGGAGTGTGCTAATGGCATATCAGGCGACTTATTGTTACTCGAATACATTTTGCAGACTCGTGGAAGATAGCAATAAACATAACGCAGGAGTCGCATGAGCGAGCCAAGCGCGGGGCTGCCGCTATAGGCGGAACTCCTCGTCGCGCTAAGCGACCTCGCATCGAGCCACCGGCGGAGCCCCCGACGACCCTCCCCAACGCTCCGCCTACCCCCACTCTGCCGCTGCACCTTGCCCCGCGAGTTCTATTCTCCGCGATGCCCGCACACGAACAAACCCGACTAGGGAACATAGTCAGGTATGCATTAACAAGTTTCTATCAAAACTTATATTAATTTAAAAAAAACCTACTATGATTTTTGTAAATTACTATGTAGTTTTCTAAACTAATGTAAAGTTTTTTAATTAAAATTTTCTATTTCAGACAACTTGGCGGTCTCGTGGTGAGCAAACCCAACGAAGCGACACATCTCGTTATGGAGAAACTGATCAGAACGTCCAAATTGATTGCCTGCTTGATCACCGTCAAACACGTGTTGAGTCCCGAATGGGTACTGGAGAGTCAACGTCTCAACAAGTTTGCAGACGAAGCCAAATATGGCCTCCGGGACGAAAATTTCAACAAAATGTACAAATGTGACCTCTCTGATATTCTTTTGTGCGGGGAGCAAAGAAGAAAACTGTTTGAAGGGATCGTATTCTTCTTGACGCCCTGCGTGGTACCGTCCAGGCAAGAATTGACAGAGATGATAGAATTGTGCGGCGGCAGGGTTGAGAAAAATAGAAGATCCTACGTCTCCATACAGGAAATGCACAATCAAAGACCTTACAGTTACTTAGTGTTGACGGTGCCAAACGATCTCCATCTAGTTTATTATTTGTTGCAATCCGAGAAGACTTTGAATGTCGTGTGCAGTACTGAGGTGGTACTGTCTGCCATAATGAGACAGAAACTTGAGGTGGAGGAACATCTTGTTCAATTTGATTAAGGTTACTTTACTACCGACAATATTTATTTAAACCATGGAGAATAGAGGTAAGGTGGACTAACGTATATGGGTGTAAAACTGAAAATTGATAATTTGGCCAAGAATGACGCTTGTGTAGCATTGATGTTTGATATGATTGATTGATTGCATATTTCATGAAATCACTGTATATGAATACATCTGTAGTAAAAATAAGTAAAATGCTACCGCAGTGCCTTCTCGTGTATATGTCGTCGGCACATCGTAGAATTGGGCATATCATGATATTCCTGGGCAGATCATATTTCTGTTAAAACTGAGAAATCTAACACGTTCCTCCTCGCTCCGCTCCTCGTCGCTCCTATTTTTGACTTTTGGTGAAAGATTTTTGATATTATACTTTTCGATCTGCCCAATTCTACGAACTGCCCACGACATATAGAATTGGTGCATTCTTAGCTCTTCTCCATGATTGAAATTATACACGGACCAACCATTTATTTTACTTTTGACTTTTGCACCCCTATAGGGTTCTAAAAGTGGCCAGAATGGCGCAGGGCCTCTTTCACCATCTGTCAAGTAGGCTAACTGTCATTTAAAGTCACCGGTAACCAGGGATAATGCAGTTGATATACCTTTGTTTGTACGGTAAAAGTCCCAAATATTAAAAAGAAAATAAAAAAATCGACCATCTAAGGATGCACTAAACCGAGTGCATAATTCAATAAAACATAAAATTATTTCTAAAAGTAACTAATCAGCGCTTTACTTGTAGTTAGTGAAAGAGGCCCGAAGATTTATATATTTGTCTAATTACTTACACGACAATCATCATCTTAATTTACTGCTATTCTGGGACCACATTTTAATACACAGAGTCAGTCCTCCTCCTTACCTCTGCCCTCCATAGTCATGACAAAACAAGACTACGCAAACCATTGGTATAATATTTGGAACAGCCACTGCGTCACAATGAATAGGTAAATATTGTCAAATAAAAGAACTGAAATACATACTTTATAACTATTTTAATAATCTTAATAAAATAATGAATCGTTGAATTCTTCTCCACATGAACCGGAATCATTACTTGAATCCTCAGTATACAAAATTAGTAGTAGTAAAAATACAAGGCCTTAGTATGATTTATAGTTAATAAACAATACAAAATGGTGAGCCAGAATAAAACTATTCTAAGTAAAGTCGATTCTATTAAGAAATCTATTCAATAATATAACATTGGTACGCTAACTAGAGCAGTTAAAAGTAAAAAAATGGTTTGAGGAAATGTAGTCTTTTTTGATGATTAGTTCATATAAACAATAAACTGATCCATATGGATCAGTTTATTGTTTAAAAACAACATTAATTGTTTAATAACAATATTAATTGTTACAACTGTTACAAAATATGTATTTTCTTTATTAACTTAAGAAAAGAAATCAGCTATCGGTTGATAGCTGATTTATCTTGTTGACGTTTTTTAATTTGCAGTCAGTACTAAAAACTAAATGTCAATTGCTAGTTATATCTATGTTGGGTTATTTAGAGTATTTTTTTAAATATAAAGTTGATTTATCACGAACACCGCCTGATCAACTAAAATTTCAACCATTTAATTTTTAACAAGACTGGCTTTATTAAAATGTCCTCTTGGGGCTCTTATTTAAATATGTAAGTTCCGCAGTATACCGCCTATATTTAAACACTTTATACTTCTTTTCAGTATTTGCAATGGTCCTAATATTTTTGACAAAAAAAATTAATCATTGTGTGGATGAAATATTCAAATGGCTAAACTTATACTCTATTCCATAAGTCAACTCCTAGCGAACGTAATAATCGAAGCTCATTGGTCAAGTAATGGTTTGAGTCATAGAATAATAAATAAAGCATAGAAGTAAAGAAAAAATAGTAACAAAGTTACATTATAGTTCATACTCTTCACTTATGGCATTGAAAATGTATTAGAAAGAGATGCATATGCACTTATGCAGTAGTACATTCGTAATTTAGACCGGCTCTCACTAGGTGAAATGGATAATTGATGTCATTTTTATGTTTTTCAAACAAAAAAAAGCTCTCCTTTCATGGGCGACTAGTTTTAGGCTATTGACATACCTAAAACTAGTGACAACTTTCTAAATAACGAATGTACTACTGCATATGCAATTGCATCTCTTTCTAACACATTTTCAATGCCATAAGTGAATACAGTATAAACTAAAATAACTTTGTTCCTATTTTTTCCTTACCTCTATGCTTTAGTTATTATTCTATGGTTGTGAGTAACAAAATATGTCACATGCATTAGCCAATGGGTGATTTTCTTTGGGAGCTCAACTCTTGGAATGCAGTATAATTGAAGTTCAGTTGACATAATATCTTCAAATATTTTTAATGATCATCTGAAAGATAGCATGCCAAGCTAGGAAAGCTTCATGCACCAAAAGGAAATAATATTATAAAGGCTCTTTTCACATTTAAAAAATTCTCGAATGCTGTGAAATGGCACAATTATCTCAGTAAATACTTTTTTCTAAAATAAATATTTAGTCCTAATTGAAATTTTGGTACAATATCTTTGAGATAATTAATTAATAACAAAAAATTGACGAAAAATGTAAGCATATTATCTCAACAAATGGAAGTATATTCTTGATTGAATGGTTTTATAAGAAGATATTATAATATGTAAGTAAATTGTTTATAAATGAATATTTTTGATACATTTTAAAGAGAGTTTAAATGTTCTGTTTTTGATTAGGTACTGCGTTAATTTTTTTTTAATTTAGCGGTATTTTTCTGTTTACTTCATGGCCATGATTTCACTGTTGAATTCAAATTTCTAATTCTAACAATTTATGATTGTTGTAATGAAATTTTTAATCGAATATTTCTTTGTGGTTTTATTTTTAACCATAATTGTTCAATGGCCATTTTGTTTTGGCCGATCATTTTGTTGTATATAGATATAGACAAAATATAGAAATAAGGTAAAAGGTATTGTAAATATGACAGAATGAAAAGATTGTAATACACTTTTACGGAAAATAAAAGTTGATACTTTATATTTGTTTTCTTTGTTAAGATTCTAACCGAACCTCTAAAAATAGCTGCTGATAATAGCATAGTGACATTTTTTACTACTTATTTGGTTTTCACTTTTTACAATAAGAATGAGTGACCATTTACTCGTAACACCTTTCAGTTTGTGGTAAAACGGAACAGTAGTAATCTGTATTGGCGTTTGATGTGGAAAATCCGGGACGCATCGAATTAATATAACTCTGCCGGGACGGAATTTCCGTCAAGTGTGTTGGAGGCCTAAGTATATGTTCCTTGGTTCAAAGAATTTAAAATTAAAAGCGGGCTTGATAATAATATTCGTTTAAAATAAATGTTATCTTGATTTGGCCAATTTTATTTCAGATTGAAAACAATAATACTATTAATTAAATTTATCAATCGTAAGCCTTGCCATACTTAAATGTTTTGAAAAATTTCGCCACAACAAATTTGTTGGCCACAACCTTTTAAATCTGTGTCACTAGCAGTATATATAGTGTTCTGTGGTCATAACGTAAGTGTCATTCATTAAAGTCATTGTCATGTCATTTATTTACGCCCCTTTTGCAGTGTTGTAATTTAATTTGTAATTCAATAAATCTAATGAAATCATAAATTGTATTAAAATTTGTTATTAGATTATATTTAAATCTATTTATTATTATCTAGGCGTCTACCTTAGTAAGTTCTTAAACTTATAATAATGAATTTGCGCATCGTATTATTACTTGTTCTCTATTGATATCGATTTTTCGAAAGTGCTCAACTCAATATAGAAAATTCTTGTTTCTTATTAAAAAGTGTAATGTTTTAGCACGAAGAATAGCAGATTTATTTTGTCAAAATGACTGATTCCAAGTACTTTACGACTACGAAGAAGGGAGAGATTTTTGAATTAAAATCTGAACTAAACAGCGACAAGAAGGAAAAAAAGAAAGAGGCCGTTAAAAAAGTTTGTATAAGTCATTTACTATGTAGGTATTTAGACAGTTACTAATTTTACAGTATTTTTAAGTTGTAGATATGATTGATTTAGTATTACTGCACTGACATACAAGGTACCCATTTTTTAAAAATACATCCCTAATTCGAAGATTCCCAATTCAAGTTTCAAATTTTACAACAGGTAAAGCTAGTTTGCTAACTTGTATGACGATACACCTGTATCGTGCGAAAATTTTACAATACAGGGCTAATGTCACTTACTCTTACATTTTCTGCTTCAGGTGATTGCTTCTATGACAGTCGGAAAAGATGTATCCGCCTTATTTCCTGATGTCGTAAACTGCATGCAAACAGACAATCTCGAACTTAAGAAGTTGGTCTACTTATACTTAATGAATTACGCCAAATCACAGCCCGACATGGCCATAATGGCCGTAAACACATTTGTCAAGGTATGTTCTCACACGAATGTAATATTTGTTACACATAATGATTTAAAAAAAAAATTTAACAAGTTTAAAGATTATATTCGGATTAAAGTGATTTATCGCTTTATAAATTACTTTTTATTTGCATGTTACATTTGGGTTACACTTACAGTTTCATGCAGGGTTGTTGCGGATATTCACATCCGCAAATTCGGAATGTCCACATAGAATTAGACAATTTGCAGATGGGAATATGGAGCTAGTACAAATTATTTCAGTTTTTTTCAGAAAATTATTAGAATGATCAATTTTCATCATTTATTTGTTACTGCATTAAAAATGAAATTTAGAACTTGAAATCTTGCATTCTACATTCATGGATGTGACCTCTAAAAATCCGCATCTGCAGATGTTGAAAATTGTGCATCCGCAACAACCCTAGTTTCATGTCTCTTAAAAATGATGTTGATGAAACATGAGCATGGGATTATTTCAAAACTTGTGCTTTGTAATTTTGAAGGCAATTCTAAGTGAATTTATTAAAATTAAGTTTAAAAAAAGAACTACGCATAGTGTAGTTTACTGTGTGTGTGTGTGTGACTTGTATTTTTTTATCGTTTTAATGTCTACTGTACCATATTATGATGGGTGGAAGGATCTACCAACATACCAGCTTGTTAAGGTAATCTAATGATCCAAAAAAAAAAAAAACCAATCAACTCATCAATCTGTAGATTTACACATTTCTTTAATTTTTTTTGTGGAACAGAAAGAAAAGCTGTAAAAGATTTGGAACTACAATTTTATCAAGTTTTTGAGTTTCTTTCTGTTTGGCAAAGCCTATATATTTATTACCAATTTAATAAATAATTCTAATTGGAAACTTAGACTGCGAATTCAGTATTATTATTAAGTTCCTTCAGCAAATCTAAATTACTAGCTAGATTCTCAATCAAGTCATAAAATTTACAAAATTGCCAGTCTAAATTCTCAACCGAATCACTTCATCTATTTCCTTTTACAAAAAAAAAACCTGCATGTTTCCAAATTTGCATGAAGTTACACACATGTTTGATCAACAGTAGTGCATCACTAGCACATAAACTAATGTGTAAATCTACATTCTGTCCGAACATTATGTTTTGCAATAATAACGATTTTTAATGCTACAATTAATATAATTTAATACTCTTGTAATAATTTCCATGCCTCATTTTACCCATTTGTTGTATTGTTACTGAGAATAGACCACATAGTCAGACGTTACTTGTACTTTGACCTCCTTCAGTAGAAACCTTTTTAATCTGTCTCATGTCGATTATGTTAATTCAAATTAACAATTTTGGAATAGATCGCCAAATCGCCATATTGTTTTCTGGATCACACCAACGTCTAAAATTTTCATTTTCCGTTTTCCAAAATTTTCATTTATTTTTAATGAAAGTTAGCTAATTTTGAATATTTAACTTTTTTTACCTTTTTTATGTTCAAAACTAGTTTTGCAGTATAAAAAATGCGATTTTTTTTTTGCAATAGCCATCCTTGCGTGAAATTTTTTAAGGAATAGTATATTTATTTTCATCTGGATTGAATGCATATTTTCCAAGATATTGACAAAATTTAAAAGGATGTTCCCAACCTTCCACAAGTCCACAATTTTAGTATTGTATTATTCAGTTTTTTTTAGTGTTTTTTAAGCCAGAAAAACTGCATTTATATAATGTCTTTCGGTAACTGGCATGTTTTTGAGCTAATTCCCCCGTAAGTTAATGTCAGATTATAAGGTTTCTGCTAGTGCTTCATATAGCCAGTATTGCTTCAGTATGATTGATGTATTGCTTTCTCTTTCTTTTTATACACATTACCGAATGCAAACGACATTGAAACGCCTCCAGGACTGTGAAGATTCCAATCCGTTGATACGAGCGCTCGCAGTCAGGACCATGGGTTGCATTCGGGTGGATAAGATCACAGAGTACCTGTGCGAACCGTTACGGAAGTGTCTCAAAGACGAAGATCCCTATGTGAGGAAGACAGCGGCTGTCTGTGTCGCCAAATTGTACGATATATCTTCCAGTATGGTTGAAGATCAGGTACTACTATTTTTTAATCTTAAATACTAATATTATAAAGAGAGACAATTTGTATTTTTGTAATGAATAAACTCAAAATCGTCTGAGCCGATTTTAAACATTCTTTCACATATAAAAGCTATATTATCAGCGAGTAACATGGCGCAATCCGGCTGTTGTTTCCCTTGTTGTTCTATGTATAAAGATAAGAATTTGTAAGGCCATTGTAATAAAATTCTGACAGACATTTTGATCCGGCAACTTTTACCCCAGGCGTGTTTCATCTGTGTACTTATATGTATACCGCATATCGACCAACGTGGAAGAAGATACGTTATTGCTCTTAGCACTATTGTTGTGTTTAAATAAAAAAAGAAAGGTAAAACGTCGATATTGGTCACCCTCTTAAATTCGACAAGATTTCAAGACAAGCTGACTGGCTCATTTTAGATTGCGGAATACTTAATAAATTGATAAATATTTCAATAACCCAAATTTATAATTTTTCAGGGATTCTTGGATCAGCTTAAGGATCTGCTGAGTGATTCGAATCCGATGGTGGTAGCGAACGCAGTTGCAGCTCTCTCTGAGATCAATGAGGCCAGTGTCTCGGGACATCCTCTAGTTGGTGAGATTAATACTTTGAAACCTCTATGAAATATTAATAACTTTGACTGCTTGTAACTTGGCCAATATTATAATTCTGTACTCGACATGTTAACAGCAATAATGGTAAAAGAAATAATTTCCTCATTGTCGTTAGAAATGAACGCGCCGACGATAAACAAGCTGCTGACGGCACTGAACGAATGCACGGAGTGGGGTCAGGTGTTCATCCTGGACGCGCTCTCCAACTACTCGCCGCGCGACGCCCGCGAGGCTCACTCCATCTGCGAGCGCATCACCCCGAGGCTCGCACACGCCAACGCCGCAGTCGTGCTCTCCGCCGTCAAGGTAATATTAATTTGTAAGGGCCGGGCGCTTCTCGCCCCCCCCGACGCCCGGTGACGGTTCTAAAGTCTCCTGACTGAATCCCACGTAACCATATGCCATTTGTCTTTGCATGCGGTATTTGTCATAAGGTACTTTTTGAAAGTTTGTTTGCTCTGAAAAAAAAGTAATATTAATAACATATTATTTCAAAATCAAAATAATTTAATTAATTTATGTATAATTTGCAAAAAAATGTAACCGTACGAAGCCGGTAGTGGATCGCTAAAAGTATCACCAAGCTGTTCTACCCAAATCCCATAGATGCCGCGGGACAGTCTCTAATGATTCACCTAATCTTAACTAGATGACTGTATCTAGCGCGGACGAAGTAGCGGACACCAGCTAGTTGAAGATAGATTGTAGTGACAGGGCATAATTATAATACACTCGGAATATAAAATACTTTGATAACTCGATTTTTAGGTGCTGATGAAGTTGATGGAGATGGTTTCCGACGACACGGAGCTGGTGGGCACTCTGTCGCGCAAGCTGGCCCCGCCGCTGGTCACTTTGCTGAGCGCCGAGCCCGAAGTGCAGTACGTGGCCCTAAGGAACATAAACCTCGTCGTGCAGAAACGACCGGACATACTCAAGCATGAGATGAAGGTACATAATTGCCCCACTCGACTGGTTCCTTGGTTCCCACTCGACTGGAACAGAAATTGATTGTCGGTGTTGTTTTGCAGGTGTTCTTCGTGAAGTACAATGATCCGATCTACGTGAAGCTAGAGAAACTGGACATAATGATCCGTCTGGCGTCGCAGGCGAATATCGCACAAGTGCTCGGCGAACTCAAGGAGTACGCCACCGAAGTTGACGTCGATTTTGTGCGGAAGGCCGTTCGCGCTATCGGCCGTTGCGCTATTAAGGTAATTTTAACCTTATAGTCATATAAGCAGAGATTTTTTTTGAAGTCAACTCGACAGCAATACTCTGACGGTTCACTTGATTGTAGGTGGCTCTACCGTCGCCTATAACGCAAGCAAAGCCACAGTAGCATTAAATTGGGAAGGTGTAGGAAAATGGCATATCCCTCACCCACTCACCGAAACACAAGAGCACATGTGCTGTTATTCACACTGGTCTTCTGCAAGAGAGTGAATGTCCAAATGACTGCGAAACACAGTGTGCCCTGCCACTACTTTGTAGATCCAAACAATAATATGAATATGTGTTAGGAGATTGCATAGGAGATATTTTTTTTTCAGGTTGAACCATCTGCGGAAAGGTGTGTAGCAACTCTGCTAGAGTTGATCCAGACGAAGGTGAATTATGTGGTGCAAGAGGCGATAGTTGTCATCAAGGATATATTCAGAAAATATCCCAACAAGTACGAGAGCATCATCAGCACTCTCTGCGAGAATTTGGACACTCTCGATGAGCCTGAAGCGAGGGCGTCCATGGTTAGTTCATTCATTTCTTTCAAAAGTTGTGATCACGAGTATAACTCCGCGGTTGAATTATCCAAACATTGTGATTTTAACCCTCCATATGCCGGAAACGTGGATCCGCGTTATTAATTTTGCACCACTCGTGTGCCGGAACGCGGATCCGCGTTGCGCCAACTGTATGTATCACAAGTGACACTTGAGTTAAGATTAGATTATGTTCCTGTGTGCGTTGTTTATAAGACTTTTTTCTTAACACGTTGTCCTGAAAAGTTGCTCCTGAAAGTTGATTTCTCTGTAGATCATGAATGTCTCATTCGGTAATATTGTACGTATTTCAGGTATGGATCGTAGGAGAGTATGCGGAACGCATTGACAACGCCGATGAGTTGCTAGACTCGTTCCTGGAGGGATTCCACGATGAGAACGCGCAGGTATATTTTAATTATCAAGCTCCATTCGCGTTTAGCCGGACGATTTTGATTACAATTAAACAGTTTCGAAAATTTATCCAACTAAACACTCATCCAATGTGCTCGTCAAACTTAATGTGCTTTTAGTAACATCTTTATAATATATAATGTAAAATAAAATTTTATTCATAATTTTTCACCTCTAATCCAACAAGCCAATATAAGACAGAAATATAAAATCACAAAGAATTAAGTTATTTACAGTTGTTTATCACTTATTTATTAGTGTGATTTTTATTTTTTATATATAAGCCAGTTTAATGATATTGGGATGTGCATGCCATACACAGGTGCAACTCCAATTGCTGACAGCAGTAGTGAAGCTGTTCCTGAAGAGGCCCGCGGATACTCAGGAGCTAGTGCAGCATGTGCTCAGTCTCGCCACTCAGGACTCCGACAACCCTGATCTCAGGTTGCTATTTTTTACCTTTTCCAAGGGGAACCCTCGCGAGCTCGTCATACTAATATTTAGGAAATTTATTTTCGTCGCCCAGGGATCGAGGATTCATATACTGGCGTCTCCTCTCCACGGATCCGGCCGCCGCCAAGGAGGTGGTGCTGGCCGACAAGCCTCTCATTTCCGAGGAGACGGACCTTCTGGAGCCGACACTCCTGGACGAGCTCATTTGCCACATCAGCTCCCTGGCATCCGTGTACCACAAGCCTCCAACTGCGTTCGTGGAGGGTAAGTCGCATGTGATGTGATGGATATTAAATGGAGCTAGAAAATGCTGTGGGAACCTTCTCATATTAAATACTAGCTGTTGCCCGCGACTTCGTCCGCATTAAAAAGATAGAAAGTAGCCTATCACATGACCCGTACTTCTAAAAGTTTATCTACCAAGTTTCATGAAAATCCGTTAATTCGTTTAAGAGTGATGGAGGAACATACATACATACAGAAAAAAATTGTAAAAATCGTCAATTTAGTTTCAGTATCATGTATAGAGCCTATATACACGATATTTCTGAAAACAAAGTAAATTACTCCATGACCGACCCCTACAGATATATTATTAGTATTGATTGATGTATTAAGGTAAAGAGTGATCTTAATGGGTGATGCGTTGACAGGTCGCGGCGCAGGAGTTCGCAAGTGTCTGCCAGCGAGAGGCGCGCACGCCGAGGACACACACGCCCCACCACCTGCCGTCATTCCTAACCAGGTACAGTCGCTTTTCTATTTAATTCGAACGTCTTATATTTAAATAATTGCCATCTCCGTAACTGAGTTAGGAGTAACTAACTATACATTTATTCAGTTGAATTGAAATACTCGCGTAATTGGGATTTTCTTGAGCCCAAGAAAGCCAAGAGAGTCAGTGCTTGTGCAATGTAAATGTAATAGAGAAGGACGCAGCATTACATAGTACATAGTTAGTTTTTTTTTTAATGAAGGATATCCATGGGCAATGAGCATATACTTTTGGTCTAATAAACAGAAGACGAGTTAAGGCTGACCTCTCTTCTGATCCTGTACTATATAAATTGAAAGAATAAATGTCGTTAAAAAATGTGCATTGGTAGGGATCATACTTTAAAGTTTTGATCTGATGCGATTATTACCATTGGATGGCCAGATTTGTAATAATATCTGATTATCAAATTAAAAAAACCAAACACCACGTAACCAAACCAATAATGTGTAACAATTTAGTTTGGTTACTTAAGTTGAACTGATGCTACTTACAACGCCATCTAGACAATTCGTGCGCAAATATGTATAATATGAAATAGATCCCATACTAAATCGACCTCGTGTGACAGGAGTCATTGATCGGTGACTTGCTGTCGATGGACATCGGCGGGCCGACTAGCGCCCCCGCCGTCGCTCCCGCGTCCAACGTGGACCTGCTGGCCGGGGGACTGGACGTGCTCCTGGGGGGCTCTGCGGGCGCCGAACCGGCCGCTCCCACCACCACGGGTCTTCTGGGCGACATCTTCGGCGTGTCTCAACCTCCCGCCTCCTATCTGCCCCCCAAACAGTGCTGGCTGCCCGCCGACAAAGGGAAAGGTATGATCACATTTCTCTTAAACAATATAGGTCGCGCGTGGCGAAACCGAAACTAATGGGGGCAATCTGCGCATGTGTACAATTGCCCACAAAATTGCTATGATAATTTTTTTTGCTTATTTCGTATTTTTTTGCCTCTTACTATTATAACTTAAAATTACAGGCAGTGTTAATATTCCGTCCATTAAGTCATCGTGCGGTGTTGAAGAAGAAGTTTTTTTTCATGCATCTTTTATTACTAATACGATAAAACAATCTGTACGCAACAGTACCCAAGAGGCACGAGACGCGCGAATGCTGTGATACAGGCGACATATTTGACAATATATAATTTGCGGTACAGGTTTGGAAATCTGGGGTACATTCAGTCGTTCCAACGGCCAGCCAAGGATGGAGATGACATTCACCAACAAGGCGATGCAGCCAATGACTGGTTTCGCCATTCAGCTCAACAAGAACAGGTATGACTTTCAGACTGATAATTTTGAAGTTTAACACAAAAAAAATATATCGAAAACCTGAATTTGAGCAGTTGCTTCATGGCAATCCCAATAAAATGAAATCAATATCCCAATAAAATGAAATAAATATCCCAATAAAATAAAATTAATATCCCAATAAAATGAAATTAATATCCCAATAAAATGAAATTAATATCCCAATAAAATGAATTTAATATCCAAATAAAATGAAATTAATGTAGACGACAGAATAATGAAGTGGTTCTCTTTGGCAGTTTCGGCGTATACCCGGCGGGGGCGCTGTCCGTGGGGGTACTAGCGGCGGGGGCTACGGCTGACGCACCTTTGGCCCTCGCCACCAGTGGGCCCGTCCAACGCATGGACCCACTCAACAATTTACAGGCGAGTACTCCTTTTTGGCGAATTTCAAGCCAATAGTGAGCCAGGTTAAGAATTTCTATGGATATATATTTGACAATTACTATTTACTAAAAATGGGTACTTAATGATTTTTTTTGTCTGTTCGCATTTATAAAAAAAAATTGTATAAATTTCAGGTAGCAATCAAGAACAACATAGACGTGTTCTACTTTGCGTGTCTGATTCCCGCGCACATTCTCTTCACGGAGGACGGTCAGCTCGACAAGCGCGTCTTCCTCACCACCTGGAAGGAGATCCCGGCCGCCAACGAGGTGCAGCACACGCTGCCCAACGTCATCGGTAACGCCGACACCATCGCGCAGAAGATGACCCTCAACAACATATTCACAATCGCCAAGCGAAACGTCGAAGGCCAGGACATGTTGTACCAGTCGCTCAAGTTGACCAACAACATTTGGGTTCTGCTGGAGCTCAAACTGCAACCTGGCAACCCCGAAGCGACGCTCAGCCTCAAATCTCGCACGGTGGAGGTCGCCCACTGCGTGTTCCAAGCGTACGAAGCGATCATCAACTCGTAATCTCGCCCCCACTAGTGTATTTATGTTGGTCTAAGATTATATTTAAAGAGTTAATATCTAAGATAGAAATTTGTACGAATGTAATTTCGATTGTAGTTGTATGAATGTTTGGTCACCGAGTGGACTAAGTATTGTAGCAATGGTGATCATGTTCCAGAGTTATTTGCGGTTAATGAAGTTATTATTATATGAATAAATAATATGTTATGCAAATGTGTTTTTTTTTGGTAACTGAACTAGTTGACCTAATTTATCTACACTTACAGATTTATTAGTATTGATATAAAAAAGTCCGTTAACTCTAACTGATTTTGATATGGTTTTTACTAATAAAAACAGCGAAGCTGGCTGGTCGTAATCATCTATAGTATAGTTAGGAAAACACAAAAAAAAATATCAAGTCTAATTTCATTTACTTTATTAAATAGTTATATTTCATTTTACAACCAGTACTGAATGAATACAGTAACATTTCATTACACTATAATACAAATACATTTACGTTATGAACATTGTATATTTGGGATTACAGACACATAGCTAAGTTTATAGGTATACATAGAATAGAAGGAAATAGATTAATGGAGTTCAATTATTATTATTATTATGAGGAATATTTTGATTAATCAATAGATCTGCTAATCACATAAAAAAATAAACGAAACACTATGAGTTATATAAAAAAATCTATCTAACAGATATGTCCTCAATGTTCTATAATACCATAAAGCAACAATTCACGTGTAACAAGTTAAAATCATAGAATAACAGTCTGATCACACAAATATATCAAAATTAAATAAAGATGTTTATATGCAATCTATTTTATTTACAAAAGTTTAGCTAACTAAATAACAAAGAACTTAATACAATTAATTTGTAAGTTTCGCCTCCTTCCCTAATAAATACTGGCTGGTCGACGAACGCGGTGACAACTCCTCTAACCATAGACAAGAACATACTACAGCAAATATCAGTATTAGCGCCATCTAGCGTTACAACTTAAACTTAAAGCCAGATTAAATTGTGATGAGAGTCCGAAGAGATTATATTCTGGAATGCATCCACACAATACTTTCATTTGGGTCTTCGCTTCGCAAACATTTATTGCTATATTTTATATTTATATTTTAGCGCCGCATTTCGATTACACGATAAAAAAACTACTAAATTTATAATATAAAAGAATGATATCAAAAACATTATTACGTCGAATATAACCGTGTGTAAAATCTTATAGCCTCTTCACACAATAAATACCAGTAGTGAGCGGTCTAAGATGAGCTTTAACAATTTTCTTTATTAATTAATACTAATCAAGCATTGAGTAATGATACATTTTGATTGCAAAACTGGATGAGTGGTTCAAAAAGTCCCAAAAATCAGTTCGATGCATTTACTTATTCTTGGATTTATCTCTTTGTTGAAATTTCATTAGGCACGTTGGGCATCATCGCGCTCTTATTGAAAATTTCGTTACTACATTGAGTTTGTGAAACCTTGTTATTGAAAACTTTGTTACTATATTGAGTTTGTGAAACTTTATTGAAAACTTTGTTACTATATTGAGTTTGTAAAACTTTTTATTGAAACTTTGTTATTATATTGAGTTATTGAATACTGAAAGAATATTGAGTTTGTGAAAATAAGAACTTTTCACTTCTGACAGTTTTTTTTTTCAAAGATGTATTTTGTTATAAATTACTTTAATAATGAGCGCCATTCGGTTCAATAAATACTGGAGCAGACGAATCAGTCCGATTGTTTAAAGTACATATTATTATAATATGAATAAGTCTTTGGTGTTTACCAACATCGTGCATTGAACGCGACCATTCAAAAAAATTTCTAAAATCCAATAATCACATATAAGCTATGGGAATAGGATTCGGATGTCGTATGTCGTCTTTGGCAAGTTCTCATCCAGTTTTGCCAACAAAACCCTATACTTTGTAGAGTGTACGATTATTTATCATCCTACATTTTACATGGTACAGTATTTAGGTCATGGAGAGTAGAGGTAAGAAGTACCAACTTGTACATGTGAAATAATAGTCCGTCAGCCACTATAAAATAGGAGGCGCTCTAGTAGCATTGGAGTGTGGCGCTGTACTATCATTTTATATACGATGGCTGGCAACCAATCATAATATCAAACACCAATGCTACACGAGCGCCATTCTACCCATTTAATTAATGGTTGTGGCTTGACAATTTTTCAGTTTTACACCCACATAAGTTAGTCCACGTTACCTCTATAATCTATGACGTATAAGGTGTACAATTTCGTAGAAACGTCACACGTCAGCGTTGACGTGCGTGCGAGTGAAGTAGCGTTCACTGTTCAGTCGAGTACGACGTGGGCCGAGTCGTGACGCTGCCGCGAGCAGAATACCGCGCAGAGGACGGGGAGCGCACTCGTCAGTATTCCGGCGGCGGCCGGTTGTTATGCGAACGACTCCTTCGTGGGACTGAGCGGCTTCGAGCCGGAGCCGACGCTCGATCGGCTTTGACGGCCCTCGGGAGTGTGCGATCTGCAAATGATAAAAATTAACGTCAATAACCTTTTCTCCCCCGGGTAAAACGACACTTGGTGTCATAGCGTATCTTACACCTTTTTATCAAAAAGTAAGTATAAACTCTTTGTAAACTTTTGTAATGCACATACTTGTTGGAATCGAGGTGCAAGCTATTCCGCGACGGCGCCGACGGACTCAGCTTGTGGTTGGCCAGAAAAGTGCCAATGGACTCGTCCGAGCTGTAGCTGTCGTTCTCACTAAAAACACAATCAAATTCACTTATATCATCGTTGGAAAACGTTACCAATTTATTAACAAAAAACATTGTAACGATAGAAATTTTAAAAATAAGAATAGGTTACGATGCTCACCTATCGCTGTCTCTGGAGTCGTGGGCGCTGGAGAGATCTCCGGCGATGGCCTCCTGCAAGGCGGCGGCTCGTCGCGCGGCGAGACGAGCCTCGTCGCGAGCCGCCGCCGCCTCGGCTGCCGCATTCGCTGCGCTTGCTTCGGCCGCTGCCTTGGCGCGCAACGCCTCACTCAATTTCGTGTTCACATTCGTGTTCTCCTCTTTTAACTCCCTGCAACAAAACAGTACAATTTTGGCAATCACTCATTTTATTTTATTCTGTTTAAGTCTTGCAGACATTTAACCGTGAAATAACAGTATGTGTGCTGTTGTGTTTACCCTATCTACTTGCAGCATTTGAGACGTTTGCTTGTGTTTGTGTTATAGGCGACGTAGCCACCTACCATCAAGTGGACCGTCAGTTTTTCTGTCGACCTTACATTCGGTCTGAAGTTAGTCCTTTTATTAAGCATTAAATGAGTGTGAAGAGGGCCGATGTCCTTACCTGAGTTGTCTGTTGCACTTGCGCAACTCGTCGGCGGCGGCGTGTTCGCGCGCTCGGGCCGTGGCCAGTTCGGAGGCCACTTGGTCGTGAGTGTCGCGCAGTCTCGTCAGTTGCGCCTCGAGCCGCGCGCGCGACGTCGCCTCTAGCTCCAAGCTCGACTCTAATTCCTATACCATCATTATATACATCGTTTACATCGTGCATGATTAGTTTCATGACAGTTTCTTTTTCAACGAGCATTGGCCTCCAAAATCTAACCGGCATTATGCATTCGACCTCTTTGATGAAATTCTTATGCCAATCAACAATGACTTTAGAATTATAAATAATTAATGTTGATTATACAAACTCCTTGCTAAACAATCACAAAGTTTTATAGAGAACTGAACGACAGTTAGTGATATTTATATATTATTTTAATTCAACTTTGACAGAAGCAGCTCTACCTAATTACGCTTATGTATCAGAAACACAAACTCGGACCAATCAGAAGAGAGAAATTGGTGACAAAATTGAAATTGGTTCCCGCTATTATTATTGAAATTGGTTTATTAGGGAATAAAGCCTATTGTAGTTTTTCGAATAGGTGTGATGAAAAAGTATTTTCTCAAGACCTTGTTCTTCATTTCGAGACGACGTTCAGCCTCGTGATGGGTGTGGTGGTGCCCCGCCTCGGCCTGCGCCAGGCGAGCCGTCAGCTCGGCGAGCTTCTCTCGGGCGGATCGCGCCTCTTCCGCGGCGGCATCTGCGCGCGCACTTGCTTCGCGCGCCTCGGCCTGCGCCGCACACACTGCGTTCTGACTCGATCGATATTTCTTCAAGAGCTGAAATCGCAGAAATAACACTTTGCAACGGTGCTTGGTTTCCATTTGGTTAGTGCAAGCCGAAATATAATCTGGCTCGAAGGACCATGTGACATCTTGCATTCTATGGTGGTGCTTGTTTCAATTTGGTTGAAAGATTTTGTGTGATTTTATCTTAATCACACAAATACAGATTTATAACACCATTTTTGACTTAATTTTCAGCGACCTCAATTCTTTGAAGTTCTTAATTGTTTTAAAAACCATCTAAATTTCAATTTTAATCTCTAATAAGCTCTAAAAATTTACTGTGCAATATTGCATATAAACACAGGACACGTTAAGTAAGATCCGCGCATTTTTTTGTTTTTTTATTAATCTTAAAACAAACACGTATTTTAAATTTAATTTACTTGTAACGGTGAAAGAAAGCTACTAACCTCAGCAGCCTCTTCCTCGGCGTCGTCGAGGGCGGAGGTGGCTGCGGCCGCGTCCCTTTGGGCGGCGTGAGCTCTTTCGGCCGCCTCGAGGCGGGCGCGCGTCGCCTCCTCCAACGCCGCGCTCGCCTCCGCCGCCTCGCTCTCGGCCGTCGCGCGCGCCTTGTTCGCCGCGTGCAGCGACATCTCCAACTCTTCCACCTGCACCGAACGAAACCCAACACCGTTAGTTACATTTCTAATTACAAAACCCAATAACATTTTAAATCCTTCATCTCTTTCATTATGAGTGACTTTAGTGATAAAAAACACTTGTAAAATTTTTATTAATAGCTAAACCGCTTTGGTACATAATAAAAAAAGCAAATTGACCTGATTCTTTAGCTGTCGAATCTGCGCTTTGGCTCCGCCCTCCTTCTCCTTTTGCTCCAACATTGTCTGCGCGTCGCGAAGTAAAGCACGGTATCGCTTTAGATCCCTGAAACACATCATTTTAAGAAATAAATAGATAGATAGTCTTCATATCTTCATATATATTTGGCTTTAGTTATTAAATAGCGACATACCAGGAATGTTATAAGTCATGGCATGGTTTGATCAAGACACACAATCGTGTGGATTGAAAGCTTAAATGAATGTAATGGCCATGTTCAACAACAACCACATTTTAGGATTTAAAATTACCTCGTAAGTTTTGTTTTTATTATCGGTAAAACTAAGATAATGGTCATCTGGTTAGTAGGTGGCCTACCGACGCTTATTACCACTAGCAACACGATACGCTGCCGACCTCTATAAGATAAAGGATAGGGGATAAGAAGAGAACAGGCGGATGGGTCCTGGGCATTCTTTATCGACTCTTGTGGAAGAACGCAGTGTGCCCTGCCTCTACAGTTTCATGGGTAAAAGTAGATGGTGTAATACCTCTTGAGCCGCTGCGCCAGCTGGTGTTGGTCGTGAGTTTCGGCCCGCGCAGTCTCCTCGAGAGCCGCCAGACGTCGCTCCAGCTCGTGGCGCTCTCGCAGAAGTAGACTTCGCTCGGCGTGCTCGCTTTCCAGCTGGCTCTCCAGCACTACGCACAGGGGTTATAGCCCATTTATTAGGCGAACGTAAAAATACAGGATGAAGATAGGAAAACTTGACACTTATAAGTATTTCCAATATGTTTGGAATAAACATAGTATTCAAGAAAATAAATAATAATATAGCGAAATAGCGTATTTTTTTCTAATGACGCTTATGATGATGATAAAAATGTGAGAGTACTCACTCTTGAGTTTCTTGGCAGCATTGGCCCTGGTTTCCTCCATCTCATCATCGCGTGCAGCCGCCTCCAAACGAGACTCCTTACGCTGTTGCTCCAGTAACATCTCCACACGAAGTTTTGAACTCTCCAACAACTGAAATGTATTGTTTTAATATAGTTTACCCCATGTTTTCAGCACTATTAGGTTAACAAATACTGGATAGAAGTAAGTGGCTTCCGGCAATCGGATTCGGAGTGAAGTAGGTAGCTATATAGGGTAATGGTATCAGCCGCGTAGCGTAGCGTAGATAAATGGAAAGATCATATATATCTTTCCATTTATCACAAAAAATTATATTCAGAAACCCAATTAATGAATGGCCCCTTGTATGTGTATTAAACGAGACTTACTTGTATCTGTCCAGCGAGATCGTCGAGCTCCTCCTCCTGGTCGCGGATCTTCCTCTCGAGTTCGGTCTTGGTTCGTCTGAGCGCCGTCACCTCGTCCCCTCCACCGCCGCGCTCCTCCAACTCTCGACTGGCCGCGCTCAGCCGCTCCTCCTTCAACTCTAGCTCCAACCGAGCTTCCTGCAATACCAGGTATATTGAACTCATCATGGACCAATAAACTAGAGAGAAATGTTCTGTTACAGACAGTAACACTATCTGATTACAATTATTGATAATAATACTTACAATACCGATTAAACTAATAGAATTATAACTACAAAGACTTATTGATGCGACACACACTTAATTATATATGTATATTTTTTACTATGTCAAAAAATGTCCGAAACTGCACTTTAAAACTATTATAAAAAGTTATCCAAAATTTCATAATTCCGAAATTATTTTCTAATAAATTTATAAGTTTTGGTAAACACTGTGGTGTATTCATATAAACTCTCTTTTGAGCGTTTGTATAAGGATTATTACCTATCATTAAAAATATGGTAGTTTGGACATTAAATTAATAACTATGCGAATTCCCAGTGTTTACGGCTGTCCCATATTAAAATAGTTGGAGACTCACAGAGAGGCTCTGCTCGAGCACGTATTTGTCGGCGTAGGCCTGATCGCGTTCGCGCGACAATCGCTCTTTGGCGGATCGTTCGCGCTTCAACTCCTCCTGAGCGGCGTGCAGCTCGCTGTCGAACTTGCGCTGTCGCTTCTCCAGCAAGTTATTGCGACATGTCTGAAACACAACAGCACATGTACTAACACTCCAAATTTAAAACTATACTTGGTCACGATTATCTAACTGCAACATTAAATATACTTAGAAATATCTTCTTGACTAACAGCAAGTTTACAAAGATCTATTATAAATAAAGTAATACCTGTTCATCTAGAAGTGACCTGAGATCGGCCATATCGTTGGTCAGCTTCTGAAGCTTACGCTTCCATTGCGCTGCAACTGCACGCTGCTCTTCAACCTCTTCGTATGCATCTTGCACCTAAATCGAATAATGCTATAAAAAGTGTCCCATTTCACAGGGAAGAACATTGTACAAATTTTTATATTTATTATAAGGTAACTTTAAGGTGTTAACTTATTCAGTCTTTAATACTCATATATTTTGGCAGGCATTAAATAGCAAAGTTTTATATTGACCTTTCGTCTTACACGTTAGCTAGAAGGTAAAATTTTAGAAGAACTTATTACCCAATCGACTTAAAGAGACTAAGCTGATCGAGTTTTTAATTTTGTTTTTATTTCTTTAATTCAAGGACAACTTTCGTCAACATTGACCCGCAAATACCAAGCTAAGACACGCAAGGTCGTAATAGAAACACTGTCAACATTCTGGAATGTATCCAAACGAACCAGTGCCTACTGGAACTACGGTGTTTTCATATATTTTTAAAAAGTTATTGTTTTTTAATGGTTGTGCAAATATTCAATGTTACATAGTTGTTATTTTTCATTTTGGAATTTTGCCAGTAATTTTAAAACTGCGAACTGATGTCTTAATAAAATACTTAAATTCTTTTTTATTAGGGACAAATGCAAATGCGGATTTACCTCGGGTACGTCGACCTCTTGAGTTTGTTCTTCCATGACTTTTGATACAAAGATTTTTTAAGTGCCGCTTCACATAATTGTGTTGAATATTACACAAAAACAGATTGTTGTGATAATAGTTTCAAAAGCGATTTCACTGTATAAAACGCAAAATAAATTTTACATGAAAATATTAGAACTTCTATTGCAATATTCTCTTTTTAAAGCCGTTTTAGTGAGCCTACATGTTTAGACACGCTTAGACAAAAAATAAATAAAAAATAACGTTAGAAACTTATCGTTAGATCTCAAGGATGACATAAGATAAACAGTCTGGTATGGCCCACTTTAATCTGATCCTTTTATCAGCATCACTGACACCTTGAATTGATACCAGCATCGTGATACCTTTATTAGGGCACATAGGTAAGAATATGATGTACCCAATGTCGTCATATACAAATATAAAAACTAATAACTATAATATAATATGTCCGTTCGTTATTTAAACACGTAACTAAATATATTTCAATGATATATTTTACGTTTATTGCTATGTACATGTCAAAGATAAATGTGTAAATTGTCTTTTATACTTAATTAAAATGAACAAAATATTTTGTAAAAATCAATCTTTTATAAATTAAGCCCGCTTGCACATCTTTACATTAACAACACAAGCAGTTTAACAAACAAGTTTGACACAAGATCATTCCCAGTAACTCAGTACAGGTGAATGATACCTATAGAGAGTTAATACAGTCTAAAAACCTCCGGTTCGTATAAAAGAAATATAATATATCATTGTGAATAGAAATAGAATAAACAGCACTCCAATTCTGCTGTTTAGACATTCCACTAAAACGGCCATGGAATCAGTATAACGTTATAAATTTAACAGCACTGACGCAATTACATCGAACCATTTGTCAAACTCAATATTAGCACCCGAGATAGTTCGGTTGTGGGTATTATTCAAAACAGACCCACCTTCTTTAGTGAGGTTATAAAAGATTTCTTACTGGCGATATAATAATTTTTTTTTTGAACGCAAGTACATACATAAAAAGTTAGCACTGACCTTCTTTTCGAGTTGTTTCTTAACAGTGACAAGCTGTTCGAGATCATCTTCGTGTTGTCTGCGCAGTTGTGCGCGCAGAAGTTGAAGCTCTCTGTGCGCGCTTTCAAACCGTCTCTTGTATTTGTCGTTGACGCCGGCCGCGTCCGCTTCGGATCCTTCCGAGTCCGAAGGATCAGCGCCGCCGTTGTCCGCGGACCGCCAGTGCAGCAATTCAAGTTCGAGACGTTCCGAAGCCTGTCGAGATATGAGGTATAAGTCGTGATAGACCATCGGAATGAATGCAATTAAATAAAATTGGACGGGCTGCCCGGTCGACTTAATGGTAGGTGGCTATAGTCGCCTATAACACAAGCACAGGTGCTGCAAGTGCTGCCGACCGAAGTGAATGGGATTAAAGATAGACATTTAAACATTGGGATGGGATAAGGAAATGGGTTCTGGAATCCGTTATTTACATACCGAAATACAAAAGACTACATTTTTATTTCACGGTGGTCTTCTGCAAGTTCTGGTTACTGTTTTTGACCCGAATGACTGATTTTATGGCAGAAAGTTAATGTTATAAAGAGTAAAAATAAAAATATATAAGCATATAAAAGCTTTGTCCGCGGTACCGCGGCGAAACGTGGCCTGGTTCAACTAATTTTGTGAATAAAATAAAGAATCTTATATACCTGCTGCAGCCTTTGATTGTTGGCGAGCAGATCTCTGTTGTCCCGCTCCACTCGTAATCTCTCGGCCGCTTCAGCATCAGCCCTCTCTGTTGCCAGCGCCGCAGCAGCACGTTCCTCTGTGAGTTCGCCACCGACTTCCGACAGCTGTAACAATTCAAAACTTATTAAATTTTTCGTCCCCTTTAACAATTAATTCAATTTATTTTAATTTTTGTATTTTCGATTTCTTTGCTTGTGATATTTATTTATCAATGAAAACTTTTTTACAGTTGTAGATTTTCAAATTTCAAATTACCTCCGCAGTTGCTATTTTGAAATAAGAAATAAAATAATAACAAATATACATTCAATGTCAATCCGCATTTTGTCAACATCAACAACATAGTTTATTTATTACGCTGTAGTAGGGTTAGTACACAATTTGTTTTGATTAATTTAATTAAACTTTAAAAGAAAGGTCTACTCAATATAGTCTCTTATATAGAGTACTCTAATCGAGTATTTTATCAAGTATCTATCTCTTTGTGTTAAGAAAACGCTCTACAACTGCCTATTATTAGCCAGTATCAATATATTTCTACAGAATTGTGGTTCCCGTGCAGTGCAATGAAAATTATAGGCAGTACAGCATTAATTATCCCACCAATAGAAGTAGACACATTAAGATCAATTGAGTGTTACAAGTAATTGGATGTTCCGTAGCCGCCTTGTTAATCAACGCAAGCTTGTAATCTATGAATGAAATACAAACGAGGTATCAATAACTCAACCATAATATGACGGGTTTTAAAATTGGAACACGCTCGCCGTATAGTGTAGGTGGTCCACGACGACGACGCTGCATAACAACCGATGACGGATTCGCAATACCAGAATTCATATAGCTTGCCAAACGTCCATACAACTTCCTTTGACTTCAAATGCACAACTAATTATAGCCAACAAAGTAAAAAAAAAAACAGTTAAGCTTCCGTTCGTGCTGAGAGCCAAAAAAATGTTGGACAGACAGGAGAGTTTTTTGAGTCGTTTGTAAATTTTACCAGTAACAAAGATGTCAACAATAAAAAAAGTTTTGGCATGTGGCCCGTCCGCAATAATCGCGTTCCGATATCGTAACAAGCGCCACTGTTGGCGTTCTCTCTAAACTATAATTTATTGGGGCATGTTAGTTAGTAGTATATTTCTCAACTCAATCCCATTTGTAATATGTTACGAGTTAAATCGTCTATCAAAACAACAAACCTCCTCCATTTCGGATATAGTCGTCCGGTCTTCGGACACTTCGCGTGTCGATCTGCAAACGCTACTTGCCCTGCTGCCGTTTCTACTGAACATAGTAAATCCCTTAATCATTATATTAGTAGCCGATTTGGATCTTCCAATTTTTCTCTTTTTTCCACCATAATACATTTCCAAGTCAGGCTCATCTTTGTGCCCTAGCCTACGCCATTCGTCCATAACATGATCAGTTCGCTTAAGGAAATTATCGATTTTATTACTTAGGTAGTTTGAAGATGTGCCTTCTTCTAAATGAGCTGCGATCGGTTTGAACCTTTGCCGAACTGGTTGTTTATTGCAACCGAGAACGAATGTTAAGTTAGCGTCAAAAACAACAGGAGCCTGCTCCTTTGACCTTAGTTCTTTCATGTCAACGCCATTGCTATAGCTGCAACTTTGTGGATACAATCTCCGCGGTGTTGGTGTTCGTCCACAAATAGTGGATGTCATGCTGGTCGATCTGGACAAAGGCACAAATGTTCCATTACTACTACAAGTTGAATAATGACTGGCGGTACTTCTGATGCTGCTGTAATGAGACGCCGGACTTGGTGATCTGGAGATTAGTATATTAGTGTTAGGACCATGCCGTTTTGCGAGATCTGCAATAGAACCTGTTTCAACAGAAGTAGAAGACAGACTTCTATTGTACACATAATTTAACGATTGCCCATTTTCCGGATGAGTGCTATAAGGAATTGTGTGAATTTCCTTCAAAGGTGTCGTAGTGACTAAACGTTTCTTGCTACTGGGAAGTGTTGGTGGAGCTTTCGAAGGCACTTTCTCATCAAAGTTTATCGGCAGTGTCTTGGCTTTTTTTGTTGGTAAAATGGGTCGACCGAACGGTGCTTTTGGTGGTTTTTTTGGCGTTGAATCCAAAACATTTGGAGATAGGGCTCCATTAGAAGTCGGCGACAGTGTTCCGTTTAAATTTGGTGACGAATTTCCAGTTTCCGGTATGAGTATCTTGAGTTGATCAGAATCCTGTGTGGGATTCGACAGAACGCCGTTAAGATGAGGCATTTTTGTTTAGATTCTCTTGCTCATAGTAAAATGTAGCGGAAATGTATCCCGCGGTGAAAGTCCAGTGCCATTTCACTGTCATAATATGGTGCAGTATTATTGTCGCGAGCGACGCGGGGTGCGTCGGGACATCGTGGTTGAAATAGAACCGGCGCGAGAGCGCTTCGCGGACGCACTGCGTCGGATATCTCGGTCGCCGGGCTGCGGTACCGGCTAGACTATTTTAGTTTACGTAGATGTCGAAGTGCACGTCTGACGGACACTATCAGACCTTCAAATTTAGAAGTTTCCGTTGCACTAGGCTGAAACGTTTAATATGTATCACGGCCTTTACATGAAGGGTGATCGACAAATATTTGCCCGATTTGTACTTACTTTTAAAATACCTACCCAAAAAAAAAATTAATGCAGTTTTCACTTTCATTTCATTCGTGTGAATCCTGAGAACCGCTAAAATATCAGTAGGTTCCCTATACCTATTCTTTTGAAAAGTAAAATATTTTTTAGATTTAAGATGCAATCTTAATAATTTTGAAAAGAAAGCATCACAAAACATTACTAATGTTAATAAAAAACACGTCAACAGAAAACACGTGCGTAATGGCAAAACGGACGTAATAGCAACGGAGCGGACACTGTGAAGGCCGTGTTGTGTTTGTTGTGATATAATACGTTGCTACATTTAATTTTAAATTTGACCAAACTATATCTTTTCCAATATAGAAAGCTTAAAGAAGGAAAAGAAGTTCAAGTATATTAGACATAATTATCTTAAAGAGCCAAAGATAAAGGGGGGATGCTATATTTAAAGGCAAAGAATTTTAAGGCTTAGAGAATGGTTGTCCCAATATTTATTTATTGTCCCAAAATTGCATCAATGAAGTAAGACTGTGGGTATGCTTCTGATCTTTTTTTATTCATAAAAATGGGAACGTGTTGCTAAAAATTTGCAATGTAAATATATTTAATTTGAAATGTGGGGCATTCCGTGTCTCACAAAAAGGCGTCGGCAGTAATAACTTACAGAAGACATTTTTTTTTTGGTGAAATAGTAAGAACTGCGATATGTCCTCTTGTTGCCCAACAACCTTCATTATATTCCCTCTATGAACGATCTGATCGACAACGCAACTGGCTGCGTTCTGACCCGTTATTACCAGTGTGCGTCACATTAAACTCATATAAATACATTCAAAATAGTTTGTCTATCATATTGACCCGAATTCGAGAATTCATTAAAAATGTACATTTCATTTGTAAATTATAACAGAGATTAATTTTGTTTCAAATGATCCGCGGATATTTGTGGATGGGAAATTTTCACAAGCAGTAAATTCTAGTAAATTGTACGAAACAAGTCGTTTCAGTTCAGTCATGACCTACATCTTGTGAAATAATAGCTAACTGAAAGTTAGTCTAGAGTTCTTGACTAATTCTAACTCACCAATGTTCTGTTTCTAGGGAACGTGTAACGTCTTTTTGTATATTTAAAATAAAAACATAAAGAAAATAGCTTGCCATTCTCTGAATTTTTTGACACAATTTAATCAAAATATACCTACTATAAAAAGAAAAATATGCCTACTCTATCAATATTGTATTTAAAATGAAATTCAGATACCTAAATAATAGGTATTTCCAGGACACAATTAAGGATGCAGCAATTTGGCTAACATTAGGTTACAAAAGGGCTGACAATATAACGACCCATAGAAAACCTTGGCATGGAATTGATCTCACTAAAAAATTCAGTAGATAATCAAAAATCTTCTCACCAACCCCCAGTCGCTTCGAATAGAAGGGTCAATAAAATATTGAAATTTTTTTTAGTTGCGTGGTAAATGCATTGCGAGTTAATATATTTATTTTCCTATATCGATTTAGAACAACTTGTCACTGTTAGAAGCAATTCCAGAAAAAGTTCATTTGGGATTCATCCAATCATCGCAGTATCCAAATTCTAATTTCTGTGGCAGCTATGAGCAGTAATATTTACAATAAAGAACGGTCTCAACATGATTCCAACATTAAGACGAGCTTTAATCCCAGTTAACTGCGCCCATCTGGACGTCTAAACAGCTCGGATGCTCCAATAAGAAATAAATAACTAGCCCCGACGTCTGCCAATGCGTTCCACTTGATGCACTGCATCTCGATTCGTAACTAACGCATTCACTTGTTAACATTTATTGTATTATAGCAATCCAAATTAAATGCATATAGTTTTATTGCTTGCGCTAAAACCCTGATTGAAACAATGAAAATGTAAATAGTAGCAAATCTGGATGTGTTGGCACACTTTTATAAATAGCATAACGGTAATTAAGTGTTATAAACAATTGGTACTTGTTTATTATCTGAAGTGAACAATTCAATCCAGTAATCCATCCAGCTAGATTTAATAGTTTTTCAGATAGTTATTGAAAATTATATTGGACCCAATTGGTTTTTAAAAGTTCACTCTGGTAAGTAATGGCAAGGCAAACTCTGACTTCAGTAACCACAATGAAATAACAGCAAGTGTGCTGTTTGTTTAGGTGAGCGAGTAAGGGATGTTTTAACCCTATCGTAGTAAGATACGATTTCCCCATTCTTTCCTAATCCCTCATCCTTACTCGTACTATAATCGGCAGCGCACTTGCAGCACCTGTGACGTATCTGGTGTTAATAGGCGACGATAGCCACCTATGGGATCAAATGCACCGACATCGTCAGCCTGCCTGACGATTGATAATACAAATTTTTAATAGGTATACACTACCTTTTTTGGAATAGACTATCTGATCACAAAGTACTCTCAACTCAATCAGAAAACAGGTTCATAACTCTTCATAGACACGAGAGGAATGAAAATATATGAAAATGAATTCGAGTAAATTCATAAATAAAATGATGGCAATTCAAAAACAATTAAACACAAAGTAATGCTAATTGAAAGTGAAGCTATAGTACCACAAAAACATTGAACGGGAGAAATCAACAAACTGCTAATGAATAACTATTCTATAATAGACGAGTGACGTTGTAATGCATAAAAAAAACGAATTAAAAGTAAAACCACAGACAAGCTCGAGAAGTGTCTATATAAAAGTCAAGAATCGAGACAAAGATGGGAGAGCAATTGAAATTCGCACGCTCTCATCTCCCATTAAGGAGTATTATAGTTAAGAAGAAAAACCGACAGTAACGCAACATTTTCAACTGACGTGACACGAGCTTATGATTTTCACTTTCCTTTAAACACGCTTATTATTTACATTTACAGTACAATATCTAAAAACAGATCATTTGAACGAAAGCGAAAACTAACACCTGGCGACGATTCAAGATAAGAATGTATGAATATGTTGATTTCATTGCGAAAGCCGCTTTGTACAATCGGGAGAAGGGAATGTTGATCGGCTTAGGAGTAAGCTTACATTTACTCATAACGACTGACACAGAGATGACGAGATTGAGTGAAACGGGAAATACAAAAGGGTGGGCTTAGCACCTACTAATTTACATTATCGCGTTTAATGTAAACAGTAGGTATACTTGCCAGAGATTATTTAACAATATGGTTACGGTGGTTTGTATTTAACAGTATCTCTGGTTAGTAAAGCTGAAAAGTTGCAGAGAAGAAGCCGCAACTTGAACTACAAAACATATTAATTGGTAACATTGTAAACACAAAAGTTCTGTAAATACGCCAATTTTAAACATTTTTCGTGCTAGAGTCTGAATCTCTTTGAAATAAATAAGCGACACGATGTTTATGTCCGAAAAATGAATGTTGTTGCATCGTTCTCTGTCTTGACGTTTGCATTTACGCACTCAGAGACTATAACCGATTATAATAACAGAGATATTTGTAAACACGTTTTTTTTTTAATTAAGTAAATTCCGACCAGTAATAAATAAATGTTCCACTTGTGTAAATATTTACGTATTTATATAAGAATGGCGTTGAACGAATTCTCGTTTATCTATACTTCCATACTTATATAATATAATATTACTATAGATTATAAGTGTGAAGCCTTTTCACGCCGTAACTACTCAATAGATCATCACGAAATTTTGCACGTTGTCAGGTATATCTAAAAGAAAGAACATAATAAAACTTTCATTCAAGAAGTACTGTCCCAAGGGATATTATAAATAAAAATAAAAAACTAAAGCCTGGCCAAAGTGTTATATTAGCAACAAAAGGTCAAGCGTTATATTGCTTATTTATTTTTTTAATTTTGAATGCGGACGAAGCCGCGTAAACCAGCCAGTATATTATAAATGTTACGTGCCATGTATAATATGTTTACTTAACTTAGTAAATCTTCAGTAATTCTCAGTAGTTACAGACCATTATGATACTCACAAAATACAGCTTTCAAGAGATTACCGAACTGATTCTACTCCGTTCCTCTTAAATGACTCTTAATTAACACAATAGAAATAAACTATTTATAATTGAATTTATAATAATAATAAATTAAACAACAAAGCGTTCGAAAATAGAAACTACAATTCACTAACATACATAAATCACCGAAATTAGATTGCCAACATACGAGTTTCTGGAGCGTTGCTGGATGATCGACACGCGAACACATGTTAAGAAAACTGAAAAATGTTAGAAAAATTGTGTCACGCGTATCATAGACTATTAATAAAAGATAATTTGGATGTTCTATTTAATAATACTCGGCTCCAGTAGTTGAGGAATATATAGATTTTAAAAATTTTGCAGTAGTAAAAAGATTTGACAATTATAAAAGTTTACGTACCAGCAACAAACGAATATTTTCTAAAATTATATACGGTATCTAATTTGTGTCAGTAAACTCAGTAAAGTGTCAGTAAACTCACCTAGGAAAGCTAAATTCGAAAGTAAATGAATAAAAGTGTATAAAATAAGAACCCATATTTAACTAAAAGAGCACCTATGAGGTATCTGTTTTTTCCTTATAGAATCTGCAATCCGAACCTATATATTTATATTTTTTTATTTTCAAATATCGCAAGTGCAAGAATTCTTTTTTGAAGCTATAAATTAAGTAGGTATATTATCATTTTGACATAATATATTTTATACGGTGCGTACTTATTAAAGTTTAGTTGGTGAAGAAAGGTACGATTTATGTTCTAAAAATCCGGCTGGACCCATTCTGTTGCTTTATGAAGCTTGAAAAGAAATCCTCTTTTCAATGTTGTGTAAGTAAGAGAATAAACAGGAATCAGCGAAGCGGAGACTAATAATTACGTTTTACTACTGCAAGACAAGAAGGTAATCAATCAACGCGCAATATTTACGTTTTCAATTCATAGAAAAAAAAAAGCTCATTAACATAGAAAGTTCTCGTGTAAGTGCGAGAAGACGACCGACGGAGCGGACTATCGACGTCGTTGGGTGACTCACGCACGCACCAAAATAGGGTTGCCAAATCACTAGAATAAAACTCCGGAAGTTCAAGAAAAATATAACCAATGTGAAATTAACCACTCTCTGTGCAGACATTTAATTTTGTGTCCAGTTGTTTACATTTGACACATAATATGTAAATCGCTAAATATGCATGTTCTACTTGACATTAGTTTAAAATCATACCCATTAAAATGGAGTCAGAGCGATAAATAACTTTAGTTCTTAGTTACCTATAAAATAACGAAAAATTATTGATAATAATAATAATTTTATATACTGCTCAACAGTCGCAAAAATAGAAATCAGTAGTAAAGTAGATTACACTATCAATGAATTAATGTTGCTAAGAAATATGAAAATAAAATAATTTTTGAAGGTAAAAATGAAATCAGATAAAATATCGGTGCTTTTTTTCCTAAATTTCAAAGTTGACAACCCTGTGTACAAACTGTTGAAAATTTTCTCGCCATTCTTCTACATTATGTAAGAAGCTTAAACGTATTTTCGTCTCGGTCAAGGAACTAAATATATTACTTGTCATATTACATATATTCTCTAGGTCAGCCACGTGCGAATTGATTAAACAAAAACTTCGAATTTTCTTCACATTTTCATATGGCGCCTATAGTAACATGATGACGCATCCCATTAAATGAATTATCACATTATTTTTAACTATCCATATATTATAGCTAACTAGGTAATTAGCTTATGTGTCATTTCTTTATAAGGGTTTGAAAACGTGTATCTTGCGAGTAACTAACCAAACTAAGCCATGCAAACAAATAAAACATCACCTTAAACGTTTAAGTGACTCACACTAATTACTGCGAAGAGTGACCTGAACCTTCTGTGCAAAATGACAAATTTGAAATGCCTACCAAGTCTGGATCTAGTGTCAAATAGAGGGACAAGTACAAACTACTTCTTGTAATCCAGAAGAATTTATGATGCACGTTTTTAGAATATAATAGGTATGTATGTAATATCAACGGGTGAAAGAAATTTTCGAATCCAACTTGTTCCTCAAATTATACAAAAATGAAAAAGAGTTTAAAAAAAACTCAGACAAATATTGTAGACAAATTTACATAAAAATGTTTATGTAACTCTTCTTGTTAAGGAGGTTGGAATATGTAGGTATAGAGTTGAAAAGTATATTTAAAAAAAATCACAGTGAGCCAAAAGAATCAACCCTTATCTTCGTCTGAATTCGTTGCATAATTAAAAACATTATTAAGAGAACAAACAGACAGACGTGGATAGCGATCTTGTTTATACTATTTATAAAAAATTCTTAGTTACTAATCAAAGTGCCAATTTAAATCATGAATTGCAAATGGATATGTGGAGTTTTTATCATGATTATCAACATAATTTATAACATATAAACAATAAACATTACTGTTATTGAGTTTGGATTTTCCTAAAAACATTTGTTTTGTGTTTGGGTACTATATGCAATTGTAAAAATATATTTTTAATACTTACATGCATTATTACCTATCTGAATTAATTGGACAGTTTATTGAATACATTTTATCACTTGTACATTTTCAATTATATCAAATAACATACTTATACCATTGGTCATAATGCAATTGAAACACTTCTTGATTACTTTATTTTTTTAATTACCGGATCTTCTTTTTTTTTTAGGATAAATTTGTTTTTTTTTTCTGTCCGCCTGAATCGCGCAAAGGTTTCATAGACACTAAGTGTCATAAGGTGGCAGGTATAAATCCGTGTTCAAGGAGAGCTAGAAACGGCGTTAATAATGCGGTAGGCGGAGCGTTCCTTGCAAACGCACTCCGCTCTCGGACGTCAGCGGGAGGTAATTAGATAAGCTATTGTTTCTATTGTTCGCGGCTACCGATTCACCACGATTCCGCGGAGATAAGGATCCGCGCGAGAACAATTGATTTATAGACGAATTTATTACTCGCGTTTTGCTACAGTTAAGTATATTGTGATTTTGAACGCTTTAACGCTTAACAGAAAACATTGATGGCAAGTGACTACCGGCTGCGCAAGAGTCAGGGAAAACTTGGTAGGATAAAAGATGAGTGAGACATGTAGTCAAAATCTAAGGAGAAAACATTGTATATAATAGTTAAATAAACATAAATAATAATATGCTTCATGTATGCCCTTTTAGCGTTATCTTTTAGAGGTTTCAATGGAGGTTTCTGAGCTTTATTTTGTTTTAGAAATAAAATAAAGCTGAAAATAATGTTTTAGAATGTGGTAAGCAACACATTTTTTATATATAGTTAATACTGATTTGGGGAAAGGCAGTAGACGGAATTATAGTTCACTATAAGAAAGTTATGGAGGAGACCTATGTCCAGCAGTGGACATCCTGAGGCTGAGATGATGATGATGATGGTAAGTGGATACCGTCTCCTAGGAACACCAGCCACATCTCTCGTAGGATTTACATATCCTCCGTAAGTAAGAGATGCTAATGTGTCGGCAATCCTAACATAAGCAGGATATTGGCTCTGTGCACGAGTTTAGCGCCACCTAGCGTCCTACATTTTGAAATTTAATCGCGACATTGTGACATAATATTAATATAATCCAAAATTATCTATTAATTTATTTAAAAATTATTGTGATACCTTGGTTTGGGTGGAGAAAGGGTTGTGAAATCATTTTTGGTCATTCAAATAAAATGAGGTTGTAGTTATACTGTAAAACAAGAATATAAAGCTACTTCAATGGTTTCATTCAATAATAATAAACATATATAATCGTACCGTTCGCTAGTGAAAAATTTAATATCGTTTTCTGATCGAAATGAGTATTATTTTAAGGACCGGGTTTGTAACTATCACTCACAATATAAAATGCTGCTCGGCGTTTAAGAATATCAGCGAGCACAAACGTTCACAATATTAAAGTCATATTTAAAGTGCATAAAACTAAAACCATTGAGAATCCAGTTTCAAGAATTTCACACCCACGAAAAATTGAATGTGAGGCAACAAGACGTGATTTAAGAAATGAACAGCACGCTTTGCTGTTCTTGGGAATCTATAAAACTTGCATTTACTATTTCTGCCAGTATATTCTTGCAATTTACAACAAAACAGCTGCTGTGACCCATTTTAGTCGGCGGAATAATGTGATTATTAAAATTAGGTAACCAAACCAAGTCTAAACAGATTACTTTGAGATATGGTATGACCTCACGCTAGAGAGTAATATGTTCCTTGGGTATGACAGATGATAGAGCAAAACGAATTTTTCCTTTTGACCACTATGAGCGCTGCGATATTACTCCCGCCTAGTACTTCGCACCTTTACATTGCACAAATTATAATAATTAGTAGGTACTAATAACTAGCGTAATGTATAGCATAGTGCATTTTCTTGTGTCTACTATTATACTAACCACTCACGTGGGTCTACGAGACACTGGAGAACAAAGACTAGTTCAGCTACTATTTTGTTTTAGAAGGTGGTGTTTTAGTTTGTATATATGGGTAGATGGAGCATCAAGTGGTTATCCACTTTTGGACAGAGGAAACCTGGCGCCATTATCTACAAATAATTATTAAGGAAGACCCAATCTACAACACCGCATGAGTAGGCATCTCTGATGTAATGTAACGGAAGGAGACTTTCCGAGATATTATATAATTAAGTTGTTACTTGTGTATGAAATCTCACATATATTTCGCTGTTTGACTTTTTATTGCTTATGTACTACAAGAATTTTGCACAAAATATTACACGATAAAATCTTGATGACTAAACCAAGTTCAGTCCAGGCTAGCACTGAAGATTGGCTGATTGGGTGAATCTCTCACGATGAATTCCTTCATCGTTAGAGCAAAAGTGTAATTCTTATTCATACATATTTTCTTTACAATAAAATTTTTTTAGGGAAAATATGATTTAAAATTTCTCATAAATGCGTATACTATGTTCTAACTAAATCAAGCTGTTCTCTTCCCATCTCTTATATACGTGTTTTTTCTGTGTCTCTGTTTCATAATTCAGTGTCGAGTTACAATAACGAACCAGCAATGTTTGTCTTTTTGATGTCGCAAAAATGCAATGTGCAGTAACCTTCATGTAATTCGAAAAACTTAGAATCAAAATCAAAGCATCAATATAGGTACCTTAGAATCAAGCCGCTCTGTTTCGTTTTTGAAGTGCGTTCGTTCATTTTCAACTTTCTCCAGCTTCGTTCGCAGCGTCTCCAGCTCTTCCTGTAAACAATATAAAGAACAATGTTAATTAAATATAGGAATATTGTTATATTTATATCAATATTATTATCACCAATAAGTTTTCTAGTTTCTAACAGATGTTATTCGAGATAAGTTACTTGGAATAAAATCGACGAATGATTGTCTCAGCGCAAGTATTTTAACTCTGCCAGAGATCGCGGATTCGATCCCCGCTCAAGGCAAACATTCGTATGCATAAATATGTCTGCTAGCTTTGTGTGTTTCCCATTTTATTTACATATAATTTCACAAAGTATATTATAACAGTTGTCTGTCATTATGTACTTCATTAGAGTTAATTCTGCTTAGCTTGCGGCTAGATGGCGCTTTGTGCTAGATACGTAGATACGACATAATATTAAAAATAACTTATTAGAGGCGTATTAAAAGTAATAAACAAAACAATAATACTACGAAAATATGTAACCGAAATTATCGAAAACCGAAAAAGACAATTTAGAAATTATTAAAATTTATTGTAATTTTGTTTTAGAAATGACTAAAATGACTAAGGGCCTCTTTCACCAACTACAAGTAAAGTGTTGATTAGTTACTTTAAGAACTAATTTTATGTTTTATTGAATTATTGACTCGGTTTACTGCATCCTTCGATAGGCATTTTTTTATTATTTTCTTTTTAATGTTTGAGACTTTTACCGTACAAACAAAGGTACCACGGTTACCGGTGACTTTAAATGACAGTTAGCCTACTTGACAGATGATGAAAGAGGCGCTAAATCCATTCTGAAGAAAGTCAGATTTCTTTTATGATTAATAAAAACTTAATTACGACAATGAGATTTATGCTTTAATGACACGTTAATGTTCATCGACCTCTTTAGTGTACATTCATTATGCAGCATTAAGAATAAATAGCACATTATGATGTAAAAAAACTAGCAATATGTCGCAGTGATTGATTATGTCAAAGCAAAAAGTATTCAGTTAAGTTCAAGGCCCTCGTAATTACATTTTCATTAGCGAACGAGCGTTAATAGAAAATTTCAAATCGATGGGCAATGTAAATATTGTTTCAAATCTATAAAGAGCACTCCAGTACCTAGTAGTACTAGTATTTCCTTGAAAAAAAAAATGTAAAAATGCAAATATAAAAACAAACCTTTGTAAATTTCTCATGGAAAATAACGCGAAATTTTTTTGCACACATGCAACGTGAGTGATCGAGTTATTCGTTAGACCGAGACAATCATGGCGTGACAATTTGTGATAGAAATATTATTTTTTAAACTATTACGATAGAATAATATCAAAAAGGCGCATTAAATATTATTATACCTGTGAATAGTCCTACAGCAAATATGTATATACCTTAATATATATAATATATCCCCATTGTTAAGATACATGACATACTCCCGACATCAATAAGAACGATCGAAATTAAATAAACCTTACTTGATGGGATTAGCTAACAAGGATTGCTATGAAAATTATGTTTGTACTAATGTGACTTAAAGTTATATTGCATATAGTTATTATACACACATGTTTATGTATACAAAATTACGATGAAAGCAGCTGCCGTCGACCGCTGTTTTCTTTCTCTTAATACTTTTTGTGACACACACACGCGCGCTCGCCAATTAAACCGGTCGACATGACGGAAGTGGTACATTTCTAAATCAAGGCGGGGCCTCATTGACGGCGGTACAGGATTAAAGTCGGAGCGAAGTCTGGTTGAGGATCATTAAAAGGGTTGAATTTTTAAGATAATCCCTTTTATAAATTTCGATGACGAGAGTTATAAAAAGCTTTGAATTTAAGCACATTTTACACCATTTTCTCCGTAAAACTAAAACAAGATATATATATGTTGCGAGCACATTATTATAGTAAAGACATGGTACGAAGGTTTTCGTACAACTACAGTGCTGGGTAGTTAAAACTAAAGTGCTGAGCATCTGCTAACTATCTGAGTTATCTAACTGACTGACACGTTTGAATTGAAATTTTGGTAGGACTGATAAAATTTCGACTTTAAGGTCAAACTTTTTTGCCTTTACTTTATATTTTTAAATTCAAACCATGTATAAGCTTTACAAATGAATTTTTTTTTACGTCCGCTGACGCTTAAGAATCATTGTGACCGCACTGCAATCTTATAGACGTACGGTATTCGTGTAAAAAATTGCATTACACACGATGCAGTCATCTGACGCCGCTGCATCATACTTCATTAGGAAATATACGGTGAATGGCACGAGAAAACTAATTGTAAATTCTAAACGAGATTTTCAATGTAACTTTATGAAAAAGTAGTAAGTACTCTGTCTCTGTCTCTGTAGACTACTGTCTACAGTATTGACTTCAACAGAATAAATAGCGTTCAATATAATGTCTAAACCCTGAATAAATTAGTTTGTAACATTATACACACAATGCTAAAGAAGTAGACATAAAACATAAGATTGACTGTACCAAACTCGTCTCCAAAAAAAAAACTAATGACATAATGGAATTTTATTGATGCTTTCACAACAAAACTCCTAAAAATGTAATAACAATTACATAATAATATTCGTCATTCAAATTTCAAATGTAAAACCTGTATAGGTATAAGTATAAAATATTGGATAACGTGTATAATGAACGCTTTTACCTAATCGTTACTAATGTTTTAAATGCTAATTTAAAATTGTGTCTGTTTTTTCAAGTTTTGATGAATTTGTTATGGAAATAGTTCAACCCACTATTTATAAAATTTTAATGGAAAACCTTCATAAATGGGAAAACTATAGGGTTAATCAATACTAATAATAAATCTGTAAGTGTAGGTATTGTATGTATGTATGTTCCTCCGTAACTCTTAAACGAATTAACTGATTTTCACGAAACTTGGTAGAGATAAACATTTAGACGTACAGGGACACAGGATAGGATACTGCTATCTTTTTTAACGCGGACGAAGTCGCGCAGGCCAGCTAGTCATGATTAAAACTGATTAAATGATTATTAAAAACTAATTTTCAAAAAAAAATACTACGATCATAACTTCAAAAAATTACTGCACAGTTCTAGATAAAAATAAAGAAAAATAGGTCTATATCACGCCTTGTACTGGACGTTTTTGCTGCAAGTGGACATAGTGAAGTGACTCGCTTAAGACGGGTTTTAAAGTTTAAAAAAGGCGACCAGATTCAACGGAGACAGCCGAATAAGGCTTTATCTGTACATCTAATCGGGTTCGAAGCGGGAGCAATAAAATTTAATGTGCAAAATGCAGGCGAAATGTAAATCACAATCCCTGTTTCTGTTCCGAGTTCGTATCCGTGAGAGAAGACGTTCCGTTACCCATACTCTGTGTATACGTCGCTCATTCATTGCAACGGACATAAATGTTGGTTTTTCGCTTCGATGACAGTTACCACGACCCTGATCTAATTACCCGTTTCGTTTCACGGATCAAACGACGGAGAATTAAACAATTTAATCAACAATTAGTGATTATAAAAGAGCCATATATATTATAATAAATGTTTGTTAATTGAATCTAATGCGTTTTGGATATTCTGTTAAAATTTACATGTTGCAAGCGATTTAATGTAAGTTTCTATGGGTGAAAGAATTTTAAAATCGGTCCGGTAGTTTTTGAGTTTATTCATTACAAAAATACAAATATTTTCTGTTTATAATATTAGTATAGAAGGTCCTGCATTTATAAACTACGCAGCCTGTCCTCACAGAAATGAAATAACAATAAATGTGTATTGAATCCGCAGTGCTCTCACAGCTTGTATTTATCTGAGGTGTCAGCGAACTTTAGCCTTTTTTCACAAATAAAAGCTCTCTATATACGTAAATCTAAGAAATTGCGTACACCTCCATATACATAAGTAGGTAGAATCGATAGTGAGTAGTAAATAAACCAGAGCTATTTTTCTTTATATGACCATAACAATTAGCTTTTTGTACATCTTCCATATAGAGTGAATTTTCTTATGGTGTATGTTCTTCGGTTGGCTACCGTATAACTATACGGTTAATGATCATTTGTAAGCACATTTACATAATCTGCAACATTTGCATGTTACAAAACTTTTAGTTATCAAAGGTACCACCAATTATTTTACGTCGTAAGAGCCAAATTGTACAAGTTAAGATAGATAAATTAAAATGTTAATTTGTGGCGAGCCCGTGTGATAAAACTGCCGGGGAGTGTTACAATTTATAATCTAGTCCTTCTGGTTAACATAAGGCTATGTGCACAACACTGCCGATTCTCTGTTTAATCAAAAACCTTCGAATAATAGAGATAGAGACAGAGACAGTAGCTATAGTCACGAGTAATTTTGCAAGAGTCATGATCACAGCAGTAGTAGGATGATTTTATAGTTTAGGATGTATTTCAGTATTCAGTCGGATGACAACAAATATCACCTTACAGAAGACCGTCACCGATATACAACCTACATATTACAAATTACAGTAAATTTTATTTTATTTCTAACCTAAACCTAAAAAAAATATATTATTAACTAAAATTTAATTTTGTGCCTAAGTGTAATTTAGAAAATTTTGAGAATAAAAAAATATCAAATGATCAGGTTTTCTGAATCATTAGAGTATTTGAGTGCTCTTTTGAGTATTGGTCGTATTGATTGATCTGGACGGTTGCCTAGGTCAACATGACCGTTACATTTTCATATAAAAAAATGATGTGAAAATCACGATTCGAAAGTGTTATAAACTAAGCCTTATACTCGATCTATGTAGTTTGTGGTAAGGTGCGCCTGCGTCGGATGTTATGAAAGGTGCAATCATGCAGAAATGAGCCGCATTAGCGGTTCAACAACATACGAAGGTATTAGTTACACATTTTTATATGGTACAGGAACACCTCATATGGTTGGGAGGAAATGTTTAAGAGAGTTTATGGGAAAAGAAAATACTTCAAAAGTTTAAAATGTATGAAGTTTAACATGATTGATGATTGAAATTACTGTCCTTACTTTACGGCGGCGTTCTTTGAGTATTATTTTGGCAAGTCATACACTCGTTGATACATTTTTTTTTTTGGCCAAACCCTTTGGATGGTTTGTAAGAAATTAGTGAAGATACAGACAGAGACGGAAAGCGACTTTGTTTTATAATACACTAGCTGGTGCCCGCGATTTCGCTCGCGTTATGTAGGGGATGTGTAGCGCCTGACTAAATGTGTAAAGCAGTATTTAACGCCTGACATCTTTGCTGATATAAAATTTTCAGGGGTTGTATCTTTATTTTCAGTAGATAGCTGGTGCCCGCGACTTCGCCCGCGTTGAAAAAACCTACTAAAACCTTCCTCTTGAATCACTCCAACTATTAAAAAAAACACATCAAAATCTGTTGCGTAGTTTTAAAGATCTAAGCATACATAGGGAGAGACAGACGGGAAGCGACTTTGTTTTATACTATGTAGTGATAATATACATTTACATATATAAAAATAGAAAAGCATTGCCATTGAACTTTCCTCTAAGTTACGCCCTACGACAACGCATATGTTTTATCCTATTAGACAAAATAGTGCGTCACTCGATGTGTGTGGGATTCATTGACGAACGTCACAAATACTTTCTTGTTGATGGTTCAACGTGGATCGTGAGAGTATCTTTTTTCCCATTCAATTTAATGGACACCAAAGATTTAATTGCGGTAGGTTATTTATAACATTGAACCATTATGTTTTATTTATACAAAATGTTAAATATAGTCCGATTTTTTTTTACGAGTAATGTGGCTGAACTGATTTGGAACTGATTTTAATAATCTATCTTATCCATATAAGAAATTTTTTTTTTATTAAACACATACAAGGAAAAAAGCGCTGATATTTCCCAAAAACGTTATAATAAAGAATTAAGATTCTTACATTACAATGATTACATTTGAAAGTGGAAGAAACAGAATTACATAAAAAATTTCAAATTCTAGAATAAATTTTTCAATCAATCTTAAACAAATACTAGTGTCTTTACTAGACTATTTTGTCACATAAAATAAAAGAACTGAATAAAAATCATCTGAAAAAGTTGACATACGTATTTCATCTAGGGTAAATAGTTATATTTTCAGGTATTTTCAGGCAGGTACATATCCAGATAATTCGTTGAAGATTTATCTCAATTTTATGTGAATGCTGATATCTCGAGTAAAAGATATTCAATCAGAGTCAGATCAAATCTAGTGGGAAATTAAGAAAGAAATGCCATTGATTTAATTACGTATTAAATTGTGAATCTAAGTTAATGCTACATCATGGTTGTGCTGTTAATAGCCAAGAACTCGTTTTTATTTCGTTACGATAGCATTTTTTATGGTTTTTGAGATAAAACCTCATCCAAGACTTAAAATGTTTCAAGGCTAAATCAGGATTTTTTTTGTAATGAAACAAAGTATTTTTTTGTAATGGACTTTCTTTTCTAATTCATTGAAAATAATATAAATGTGAAATTGATGAAAAAAGTGTTATTTTTTACATAATTTAACAACGGAAATAAAATAAAAAAAAACCTAGATTTTTTTTGTTTTGGCCGTCAGTATGTATAACACTTAGTTACTTATTATAAGTTAATAAGTAGGTAATAATAAATATTATGTTAATAAATATATTTCATTGACCATCATGAAATACAATTGTAAAAGTGTCTTACAAATTAGGTAAAAAAAAATTAATTAAATTTTATGTCGACTTCAATCTGTATTTTTTTAAAGACCGCTATTTTTATATAAAAGTAGTTGATAAATTTAATGCGAGAGAAATATTTGAGCGGGTTCCATTAGGAGTTTCGCCATTAGAACATTACCGATTTGAATAAATTTAAATATATAATATGGATAAACAAACTAATAAACATATTTTATTTTACACGTTTTCAAATGCAATCGAAGTGTACCTACTCCAAGAGGCAATCATCCTAATGACCAATAGATAGCGAGTAACTGCTATAAATAACTTTTACTGTATTACAATAAATGTTTAAGTAATTGCATTTCTATGTAAGCAATAAATTTGATAACGTATTTGGTAAATGAAAAACAATTTAAATATGTGATGAGAGAGTGTTGTGAAATTTTAAACTTCACAAAGATGCACGATGTTTTTTTTCTAGCAATTTTACATTTGCATTTCCTTCTACAGTTGTGAAAAACATCATTTCTCATTATTAAGGTCATTAATGAAATTTAAATCAGTGAACGCGAAAGGCAACTAACTACTTGTCAATTTTCATATTAACCCTTCATTTGTGCCTTGTGTCAATACTAATATTATTATTGGAATGATATGTAATATTGACCTGTGCGTATATGGGTTCGTTGTCCTATTTCACATCATGGACGTAATAACAGGAAGCTCCGTAGAGGCGATTCAAGACGAATGTAAGTCCGAGATAACCTATGACCGGTGCGTGTGCGCACACCGAATGTTGCGACATTGCCTTTTAGTTGATACCTAGAAGAGGATACCTTCATGTTGTGAAACTTACAAATTTAGGGCATTGCGTTAACATCGTTCTATGAAATTGTAAGATAAACATTCAATCCGAATTTCTTGCTGTGTATTTATTAAATAATGACAGAATTCTGGGGACGAGAACAATCCACATTTCTATGGTATGCTTTTACAGAGCCTGCTTAATTTCGTCTGCTAAGTACTAAGTACCTAGGTTTAACAAGTATTGTGACCTGTCCATTTGCCATTTTGAGACTACGTGAACCCGTTGAAATATTACACCCCAGAAAAACTCCGATAGCATTGTCTTCTAATTGCTGATTGAGCGAATCTTAGCTTATGGACCAAGTCTGACCGTGTCTCTGTCAAGATCCAACTGGAACAGTTGCTCGAACGAGGCAATTCCAGTCGAAATATGAACCTTGATAAAATTTAGTTACCTGTGCTTGTTTGAGCCGGTGTTCGGTGCGGTGGACGGCGAGTAGCGGTGTGACGCGAACGAGCAGCCGCCACCAAGGCCAGTCGCGCACGGCGAGGAACGCTCGCACGTTGCGTTGCACGCAACGCGCGGCCGTGTGCTGCGTGCGTAGACGCTGAGCGCGGCGTCGCGCGAGCACTCCTCGCGCTCGCGCTTGCAATCGCACGAGAACGCGGGCCAACGCGGCGTCGCGTCGCGCGTCGAGACCGCCCACCACGCCACCCCGGAACATAATCTGAAACAAACAACATTTCCTTTATTTTAAATTCACAAAAAGACTGACTCTCACTATCCTGTAGATCTTATCATAAATCGGCATGCCTGTCGAACTTAATTAGTTTAAAAAAACAGTTCTAATACAATAGTTTTAAAATACATTCCTTGACAAACAAAGTTGTATATTACATATACCTACATATTATACAGTTTCGAGATCGTAGAAAATATATCTATTGACACAGCAGCCAACAAATAAAATCAATGCCAAACATTTTATTAGTCCAAATTGATACAAAACAGCATTCGACGTTAACGAGACGCTTCTAGTATCAATGATTCGACAATTGCGAAACAGAGCACGTGAAAGAAAGTATAATTTCCTTCTATGTAACAACGCCTGCAATGATCGCTTTCAAATTTCATACAATACCAATTTCTAATATATTCAATACAATGGCCACTCGTGTTACAAGAACAATTGAATAACTATGAGATATAATTAGAAATACACCAGCCAGCGTATTTCATTTATTCCGAATTGGCGATTCATTGATGATAATTATATGCTAATGATGATTTAGTTATGCAATGTTGTCTTGTGAATTCATTAGAATATTAGCGTGGGTATGAGAATTCGGTCTTAATATGTCTTAAGAATTTATATAAGCACATTAGTTTGATATGTGTTTATAATGTGTTAAGTATTATTATAGTTTCGACTTGTTGATTTGTTCATATTATCCTTATATGTATAATATTATGAAGAGAGAAGATTTGTATGTTTGTAATGAAAAACTCAAAAAACTACTGGACCGATTTTGAAAATTCTTTATCCTATAGAAAGTTACATTATCAGCGAGTAACATAGGTTATATTTTATAAAGTTACGTGAGCCAAGTCGCGTGCAACAGCTAGATTGTTAATAAAAAAGATTGAAATCTAATATAATTTACTAATATAATTTATAATATTATAAATGCAAAAGTTTGTGAGGATGTTGTAAAAACTAGTGAACCAATTTGGATGAAATTTAGCACCCAATATAGTTTACTTATCTGGATTAATATGTAGATAGGTATAGGATACTTTTTATCCTAAAAAAATATTAGGTTCACGAAGGATCATCTAAAAATATGAAAAAAATGGACGCCACTATCTTATATTTTATATATAGCCGTTATATTTAGAAAATATAATTAATATGCGTTCTCATTTTATTCTTATTTAGCCTATATCTTTGCTCAAGAATTGAGCTATCAAATGCAAAAGGAACTTTTAAAATCAGACTGGTAAGTAGTTCCATAGCTTCAGGTTCAGGTTTAACCGAACTGTAAACAAATTCTTCAGTTTTATTATTTTACTAGTTGCTGCCTGCGACTTCGCCCGCGTATCTTTGTAAATTATATACTAAAACCTTCCTCGAGAACCACTCTATCCATTGGTGAAAACAGCATGAAAATCGGTACAGTAGTTTTTGAGTTTATCGCGAACAGACAGACAGACGCGGCGGAGGACTTTGTTTTATAATATGTTAGGATTATAGTAACTTATAGCTGCAATAAAGCTATAATTTCATAGTATACTAGCTGGCGCCCGCGACTTCGTAGCCTATCCTGTGTCCCGTACGTCTAAAAGTTTATCTACCAAGTTTCATGAAAATCAGTTAATTCGTTTAAGGAGTTATGGAGGAACATACACACATACATACAATACCTACACTTATAGATTTATTATTAGTATTGATTGATTATATACTATTACTTTCTTGTTAAATCTATTTTTTAAACACATCCATATTACTGCTTCAACGACTAAAGTTCATTAGGTGACCCACTAAACACTGGTATCATAGTTAAGTAGTGTAAGGAACACGTGCTTGCTATTGATAACATTCACAAAAACAAAAACAACAACAGAAAATTCAAATTTGTAATTGCTCAAGAACTTTGTTTCAACAAAGTAGAGGCTATTAATATTATTCGTGCTCCCCCAGCTGCTGCAGCAGTTGTAACTTCCGGCAACTTTGTAACTCACATTATGCTTGAAATTTATTGTTACTAAAATAAAAAAAATATGAAATCTGCATTTATTTCAATTTTGTAAGCAATATTTTTTATGTAAAATGTTTGCAGTTTGATTAAACGAGGAAAGCGGAAAACTAAAATTGAACGGCGGGTGAAACCGTGTGGGGCCCCGCTAGTATAGTATATTCATATTAATATCTTTAAAAACATATATACGTTTCCGTTAGGATTTATATCATTAACATTCTCCTTTTAGATATTATAACTTTGTTATAATGTCAGAAGTCGTCCTTGCCACCAAAACAAGAAAAATGCAGAAGAAAATTAGTATAGCAACTTTAAATACTTACTTAGCAACTGTAATAAACATACTTAATATATGGACAATTAAAATATAGACGTACATACTTAGGTCTGTTGACAGATTGCACAAAATTCTCTTTCATTCATAGATTGGCCTTGACGATGAAAGATGACCATCGCATCGATGGATCACAAAAAAGCATGTTTTTCCCAATACAATCTAAGAAGGAGATCTGAGATTTCTTGTCCGTAACAAACAGTTTTTTATTGTTGCAAGGTAACCTTGAGACCTCACATCTACTGCTACAATAACAGCATCATCTGCAGTTAACCCATGGCGCGTGAAACGAGGCCGGTCCGCTGCACTGTACATTGTCTATATAAAAGAATAATCAAGACACGAGATCGCTCGCTTTTTTTATACGTTATGTTACATTAACTGGCTTGGTGATTGGATTCGTTATCTTCGGGATGTAGGCCATATGAGCAGGAAGTCGGTAAGTAAGTTAATATTGAGCGCAACTAAATTTTTGTGCGCGTCAGTGGGTTGCAATACAACCGCTTTCTGTACTCTCAAACCTAAATAGTTTTGTAAGAAGTTATCTATAACCAGAATTTTACACCTTATGTAGACCAGATAACATTAATACAATAACGTAGTATGCCAAGCCAACAAGCAATGAGAGCCTTGACGGAAGCCTGCAATGAAAAATACCGACTTGGATGTCTTAGCCAAGTAAAAACAAAAACTTGTCCAATTCAGGAGAAACAATGGCCGTGTTTAATGGCAAAATGAGAATTACATGAATGAAGGATTTCATTACAATTCAAAACACTTCGTATATTTGATTTTTTTTCTTTTTAAACAACGTCTTTAAACATGTGATTAAGTGGTGAATATTTAAAAAATATATCAATGTTACGTTAAATATTTTAAATGCACTTCAAACTGACAAAAGTAATCCTTTCAACGTTTTTCTAAGTATTATGAAAATATAATGTTATAAACTTTAACTTATAAACTTATTAAAGTAGTACCTAATCTATATCTAAACATATCTATAAGTATCACTTATATTATAACGAGGAAAAGTTTGTAAGTAATGTCTGTTGTTTGAAACTACGTACAAATCCATTTTAATTCTTTTTTACCAATAGAATAGAATTTCATGGCGGATATAATATTCTAAATATCATCGATGTTAAATATTCTATGCGAGCGAAGCCACGGGCACTTATTATCTATAAATAAAGACTAAGCACGTGTTTCAACATTTAGTTCACATTTACAGCTTGTCGGCATGAATTAATTAATCGCTTCCTTATGACTTAATCGAAACTAGTATTTTCTAATGATAAATAATCAAATAAGATGTTTCTTGCACGTTATCGCTTTTCTTTGTCGCATGTCGTTTGTGTTAAAATTGTCGGTCAGTCAGCGAGTCATCATTACACGAACGGCCACCTGCGTCTCGGCAATTACTGCATAAGATCAGGGTTGTCGATTGCGATGATTTCAAGAAGCATTAAGTCGTGTGTAGTTGTTTCATTACTTCTTTTAACGACTGGAGATCAAACGACGGCCTTATTTGAAAAATACTTGATTTAGCTTTTCGCTTAACAAATTGAACGTACTCAGGGAAGTTTATGTGATAAAAATTTTCAATATTTTCATTGCGATTCTTTTCTTGTTAATTAATTTAATATTTCACTAATATAATTATAATTAAAAATGTATATAAAACATAAACGACTCAAATTTTTTTAACTTTTAAGTGACGAATCAATAGAAGTAGAAATCTTCGAATCTGGTAATACGGAGAGGTTTTCGTTATTTATATAAAGCTAAGCCGTGTAAGTAGGTAGCTGTTTTAGCTGTGTTCCTAGTAAACAAGGTAATGCATTAAAAAGAATAGAATTAAAATAAAAGTTGTATCAACCCTGAGCGGTATTATTTGCAAACCCACTTGCGCCTATTCGCTAAATTACACTAACAATTTGTTGTATGTAAGTATGTACTCGTAAATTGTTGCCTTTTTGAGCCAAATATACATTAAGTGGCAACTAAGTAACACCACGACCAATGAGAAAGTAGCAAGTTTTTAGAGCAGTGTAACGCATTTGGTGTTGTTATTCTTAGCAATTCGATTTATTGGAAAGTTATTGTTTGTTTTTGTAGGCATTTGCACAATGGTAAAGGAAGAAGGGTAAAGAGAATCGAAAACAAGATTATGTTTCTTTAAAATTTACGGACTACATAATTTATATGAATGAAAATATTTAACGAATTAATATCCATTAAATTATTTGCAGTCTATCAACTTAGGTTAAATTTCAACCAGTAGTTTAAAAACCATTAGTGAGTCATTTTATTTCAATTCAATGGACCTGAATGTAAAAATTTAGCTCTAAATTCTAGAGATTTAATTTTTCTTATACTTAAAAATATGTATTTAAATTGCGCATTACCAGCAAGACACAATTGATCTAAAATGCACAATAAATATTAATCTCGTATTATAAAGAGAGAAGATTTGTATTTTTGTATGTTTGTCTATACTACTATTATAAAGAGGAAAGATTTGTTTGTTTGTTTGCATTGAATAGGCTTCGAAACTACGGGACCGATTCGAAAAATTCTTTCACCTATAGAAGCTACGTTATCAGCGAGTAACATAATATAGGCTATATTTTATAAAGTTACGCAGGTGAAGTCGCGTGCAGCAGCTAGTATAAAATATAGTGAAATAGGAGTAATAGTAGTTATTACGAATAATAACACGTACTCTGACTAGTTAGTGTGTACGTTTTAAAGGACTTTGCTTTCGCCGCTTACGCTCACGTGGGGAAAGCTTTGGACGTGATGAGCATAATGTAGACAATAACTATATACATCGCCTTTTAGATTACAGCTTTGCAATAAATTATTTTTTATTTTATATATAATTTACACTGTAATAATAAATATCTTATACTATATACTTATATAGTGCACCTCGCAGTGTCAATTGTTGTGAATTGGTTTTCATGTTAAAGTTATTTAATCTAACATTATAAAGAGGAAAGATTTGTATTTTTGTTTGTAATGAATAAACTGAAAAACTACTAGACCCATTTCAAAAATTATTTTCTTTGACCTATAGAAAGCTACATTATCCGAGAGCGACATAGACTATATTTTATGAAGTTACGCAGACAAAGTCGCGAGCAACGGCTCTATAGTGTTGAAATAAATTCTGTTTCTTGTGTAGATACTTTTTTTTTAATATAATGATATATGGGTTACAAAATTATATATTTGAAATTACAAAAACACTTAATTTAAAAATCAAATCTCAAAAATCCAAAATCAAAACTATTCAAGTTATTGAATCACTGATAGTGACAAAATATCAACCTAAGTTCTTCATATTATCTTCTTCTCTATCAATGACTTACAACCTAATTAATAATAACTTGAATTTTGTCAGAACGAAAACCAATAAATTTGAAAAGTGTTCACGTAAAACGCTCTTGCATTTTACGTCACTCAACATTCTTCTCTTATCGCTGCTTAAGACGTAATAATGGCGGTTAAAAATTAGTTATGCAAATCATATTCATTGAACGATTAATAATTAAACATGGAAAAACTAAAGCTATGAACGTCATTGCGTTGCAGCGTTCTCTTTATATCAGTGAATCGTAAACGATTAAGCATTGGCATTGCATTCTCTGAAGGATTTAACAGTTTTCAAGTAGGTGCACGTAATATTTGCTGTCACATAACACAGTGAGAAAGCAGAAACGGAAAGTGACTGGCTTTTACATGCAATCCACTACGTTGGCGCTGACTTGAGTATGCATTCGCGAATTTCGAAAGCAGCAAATACGGAACTGCTATCGGATATTCTGCGGATGAACCGATAGACTCATTACTGTCTGCAAATATTTGAAAATTTGCGTAACTGAGAACGCATCCATTTATTCTTCACAGATTGTTAAGGCAATCCATTACGGTCTCTCGAGACACGATCGTAAAACGTAAAGTAATGAGACAACCGTAAAAAGCATCCAGTGAAAGTAAGAGCGTAAATAAGTCAGACCCCAGTATTGACCCCTGCAGAGCACCTGTTGTAATGATAAATAAATAAATAACTCTTTCAACGTATACAGTGCCTTACGTATATAGTGTAAATTGGACTTTATGCAATCAATTGGGTTGTAAACGTTACGTATAGATCATTCCAAACAATTATAAACGTGTTAACTGCATGATTATATAATTAAGTAAGTGCTTCGATATTATAATCTCCAATAACAAAATGCATAATTAAGTCGAAAAGAGCCTCACTTGAATGTGGATTTATAACATAAAACAAAAATATTTGACCAGGAGTTTTATGTCAATATGGTAGAGGACGGAAGCTAAGTTATGTCCACGAAGATAAAATGGTTTCCGTTATCTCTATGTTTATGTCATATTACATAAATAAATTGACGTTGCGTGTTCAAGAAATAACAATTCACGGTCCGTAAAAAAGTTAAAAAAAAATTATGCATACATTTGCATAGTAAATAACTGTGCATTGAAAATAAATTATGTATTGAAATTAATGTAGGCATGTGAAAGGACCTCTTACTCGTTTAAAATTCACGATGAGAAGTTACAATAGCATTTCGGTATGGTTACGCATCAGTGTACCTATAAATATTATGATATGAAGTAGTACATATTGTGGTATGTACTACTTTACGATACAGTAAAGCATGTTTGCGCTTAAAACATTAAAGTCGTAAGTGCCGACAGCTTTCGAGATGTTGATCTCGTTTGACTAGATAAGTGCGTTTGATAGATACTGCGCAAGCAGCTATCTAAATCGTTCCGCATTTGCACCGGGAGAGCATAACTGCAGATAAATGGCAGTTGTAATTTGCTGTTATCGATATGTAAACAGTGTCGCGTACCTGTTCGTCCACTTTCGGAGCGTCAGTGCCGCGGGTACCGCTAGCGACCTCGTTGCCGCGCCCGCCGCGCCTCGCAGGCCGCACGGGAACAACACTCTTCGCATTTTCCGGCAAATCTATCCCGAAATCTCTAGGTTCGAATACCTTGCAGTCCACTTCGTCCACACTCGATTGCAAAGGGCTCGCATTATTAGCGTTATCGAATGACTGATCGTTGTCATTTGCAGCGTCATTAGATACGTGACCGGAGTCGTCGCTGCAGTCGGAATGCGTATCAGATATCTTGTCTTCGGATTGTTTATGTAATGGTTGTTTCTCGACTTGCGAACAAGTTTTCACGTCATCCCTACACTCTATGCATTTAACCTGCCGGCCGACGAGTGTGCTCAAGTGATTGTGAAAGATAGTGTTTGCTACGCACAGCTCCTTGTGTACCGCCGGAATAACTTTACAGTTTACAAATTGAGACGGCTCCGCCTTGAACTCCATAGCGGTTTTGAGCTCTAATTTTTTCACGATGGCTTTGACAGGTGACAGTGTCGAATCAATTTTAATCGGTTCGTTTTCATTTCGTTTGGAATCCGTAGAGGCAGTCACGATGTCTCTTTTGTTGATTTTTCTGTGTTGAAGCTTGGCCCGAACCGCGTTTATTTCATCCGAGTAATCCCTCAATGATGGTTTCGGTGATGACATTGCTTTTTTGTCGAGAGCTTCTCTTTTGGTTTTATCACACTGTCGTTTGGCGTCGGACTTTAGATTGATTTGAGATTTTTGTCTTGTTTTCATTGTGTCCGGTTTCTCAAGATTTTTTTTAGGCGCAACTGGCTTCTTTTTCTGAGCACACTCTCTGGCCTGTTCTACACTATTTAGATCAACCGGAGTGGGAGAAAAAAGCGCCCTCGTACTACTGAATTTGTTATGTGATATTTGACTCCTGATCACCGGGATCTTGCTAGGAGAACCCGCGATAGAAGTACTAGACTTTGTTCTTTCTAAATTAGGTGAAATCAATATCTCAGTTCCTATCTCCCATACACTTTTTGCCTTTTGCATTTGTGATTTGGGAGGCTCTCTACTTTCGAAACTCGTCTTTATATTTGTGGACCCATTATCTGTACACACTTTAGATTTTGTTTTCTTTGGATCACTCAATTTTTTCTCGACTTTTTTTACCACCGATTTCGTCTTGGATATAACTGGAACGGGTGTCGATGGTGGGTTCGATAATGTTTTCTTTAATATTCTTGTTTTAACGTCCAGTTTTTTTAAATCTTCCATTTTAATGCCATTCGGCCGTGGCGAGGTTTTCGTAGTTACTTTATACGTAGCATATTTGTCGGGATTCATTTTGTCGGTAGGTACAGAAGACAATGGCACTAAAGGGGAAGTTAATTCCTTGCCTTTCATGTCATCAAGGTTCCACAGGCTCGTCGTTTTATCAATTGAATTATTACGAGAAACTTTATTTCTGGCTTTTGTGTCACTTTCAGGATCAGAATTGACTTTTTTTAATATACAACGCGACTCTATGATACTACAAGTTTTAGATTTCTGTAATTTAGGCGGAATAAAGTTTGATTTTGCTGTAACACAGGGCGTTAATGATGTTGAAGCAGAAAACTCAGATAAGATTTTGTCAAAAGATTCCAAAGCTTTATTCAATTTAGATTCTGCACTCTTATTATCGTTTTCTATTTTAGGATTATTACTACATTTACCAACGAAGGTAATATTCTCATAAATAGAGGAATATCCTTTAGATTCATCTAGAAGTGTATCTCCTCGCAATGGATTCCTTTCGCCGCCAGATATGTTTACATTCTCGTACGGCCTATGCTCACATGAATTTGAACAGTCCGATTTGTCATTCAATGCCGCCTCATGAACGTTGATATGAGTCAAAAACTTTTGCACATTATCACTGTTAAGTTTCACTGACGGTTCACTGACTATTTTCTTTTCGAGGCAAGCGGCGATAGCGGTCACTTTTTTGCCTTTGTGTTCGGACGAGCTTTCAGTACCGACTGAAAAAGTTCTGTAAAACTTTTGCATAGCCCCTTTGTGGGCGGGAGATACAGGTTGCTTCTCGGTCGGCTTCTGTCCGCCGAATATATTGAATACTTTCACTACGGGCATGTCGCGTGCCCGGCGCGCGGACGGGCGGTCGCGAAGCGTAGATGCGCGCGCGCGTATCGACGAGCGGCGTGCATGTGCGCGGGCGCAACGGACCACACCACGCTGCGCTATCAGCCCCGGCACAATAAGAAAGTCAATGTCACTTCAGCGTCTCTTAAACGTGACAGTGCATACATTACACTAACAGTGGTGCAAGTTCAAGAGAAACACAGTAATATGACAACACGCATAATTTACTTGTTGCCGATCTTTTGTGACCGTTGCGCAAGCGCAAGGTAAACATCGAAGGATACAAGGAACTTTAAGTAATATTTAGTATTATTAAACAATAATAAATACTTGTAGGTACTGACGCCGACTTCCTTGGACGGTAATGAGGTTGCCAACGTGACATGTAACGTAACACGATAAATGAACCCACATCCGGCATACATGAAATTAGGTTGCGAAAATAAACCGAACAGAAACTACATAGAAAAAAGATAAATCTCGTGGCAACCTAATTAACGTAGAAACACGGTTATCCTTTACTGGATTAGATTTAACTGACACCGACTAACACGTATGACGTGCCGTTAAATAGAAAGAACATTAACATTAACATTACGCCTGTAATTTGATATGTGGACATTTTAAGCGAGAAATTTATGAAGTCTACGTTTAATTAGAGGATAAATGATAGATTTCTAATGTGCACGAAATATTCCAATGGAATAGATGGAAAATTAAATTACTTAAACACGGAGTAACATTTTAGTTATAAAATGTTTGGAATTTAGTTACTCATTTAAAAAAAAATATCTAATGAAGGCTACGAAGATAATAACACACAAAATGATAAAATAACGACATACTCAGCTAATGGCGTTAGTATTTACGACGATGGCATAAACGATATATTTAAACGATATATTCAAATATAATGCTTGCAATAGGTTAATAAGGAAAAATGCATTGCCCCCGGGAATAATTTAACAATTACTTTCAAGTTTAACGAAAATCGTGTCTTGCATTCTTAACAAATAAGGATATCCTGTACTTGAGATGAGACCAGGAGTATCTGAAGAGCACACACATTCTGAACCATGTTTTTAAAACATGAATCTAACAAAGTCATAAATTGTAATTTTTATATTTATATTTGAATACACTACAGTAGCGACCCGTTCCCGGCTTCGCCCGGGGTGCAATTTTTATATAAGAAATCCCTCTTTCTATATGTGAATACCAAATCAAAATAGGTCCACCCATACCAGTTTTTTTTTTGAAGGGTACACACCAAACCAAATTAATATTTTCATATAGAAAAAGATTATTGATGAGGTATTATACCTTGGAATTATAATGACTGTAAGAAATGATGGTATATGTTAACAGAAGTAATACGTAAGATAACAGAAACTAAAGTTATAAAAGTTATTGATAGATGGCGGGTTAAAGATAAAACAATATCGAATCATCATAATTTTGAAGAATAATATAAATTCGAGCGTTTTTTTTGGACAATGTTCAGGAGACACTTAATAAATGTGAAATTAAAAAAAATCAATGAGACGATGTTCATATTTACCTGACTGAAATATATAGTTGAAAAATAGTTTTAAATGCTGTTCCTTCTTAAAAATCTTTTACTCAACAAGCCGTTAAAAATCTTAATTATACGGTATGAGATCTTAATTTGGAACTTTAGAACGTCCGTGACGAAACCCGTGTAGGCTCATCAGTGTCGCCCACTATAACGTTCCAGATAATCCGCAAAATTGATGTAATTATGCACCTTCCCAACTCACTAGTCATATAAAGCAGACGATATACAAAGTCTCCAACGTTTAAATGTTTACCTAAACATTCAGAATTTTGAAGTAAATGTTTAGATTGTTAACAAGGTTTCCGTTTATTGAGATAGTGAACAGATAGAGAAATTGAAATGCTATCGTGAGCAATGATCAATCACTACCAAAATATCATTCAAAGTATTTGCCTTTATACAGTTAACAAAAGAGGCTCTTGCTAGTAATTATGTTTATTTTATTATTATTAGTAAATATTAGTAATTAGTAACTTTAATTATATTTACATAGTAAATATAATAACTACGGTAAGAAAGACTGAATGTACGAAAGACATAAAATTTATGAAGACAGATTATCTTCCTAGAAAAATCTACCAAGCTCAATTTACTAAGTTAGCGCTCCAGTAAGATGTTAATAATTTATCAGAACACCATGAGAAACAGAATTAAAACGGTGTGTACACGACCTTAGTTACCACTTTAGAACAATAAAGACATTAATAAACTCAGAGAGCGGTGGAAGTTTTAATTGGCCAGAATCAAATCAAGTGAACGTGTGGTTTTATTTCCATGTACGAATGGAGTGTCAGATTGAATTTCAATTAATTACCCAGTCTCTAAAAACCAGAAGTGAATTGGTGAAATAGAATTTGACTTTTTGAGAAAATGCGAGCATCAAGCTTCCATAAACAAAATATTCACTGAAGATTTTATTTTTATTAAGATTATTTTATTTTTGTTGAATGCAGCTCAAATTCATTGAATCGATGGTACACATTAATACTTACTCGTTACTAACCAGGTAGTTCTTATAGGACACTCCTAACTATTAATAAAATAACTAACCAATTTCCCGGTTTATTTTTTGCAACGATCATAACTTCAAGCTACTGATGAATCAAACACAATATGTACAGTAGAAGATACTATACAATTGAGTAAATGCAGCAAGCGCACATGCACATGGTGTTCTGTACAAATATAAAACCCTCGAGACGTTTCATTTCCTTGCACCTAAATGGTGAACGCTTTCCCATTCATAACTATGACGCCACAGACCTAAATATTAGTAGAATAAAATAGTTATGTATAGAATAGTAAAGAAAACGTTGTCGAAGAAGAACAAGATTACGTACGATAGTGTAGTGTTGGATAAACACTGAAAAATTACATTCTATTTCATTTCGGACTAGCTGACCTCACTGGCGTCTTCTTGACAAAAGCTATTAGACTGTGGCAGCTGATGTGTATACAACTGGTAGCTTGTGTGTAAAAGTTGATCTGATGTTAAAAAAAAAACGGGGCAATATTTCCAATTTTTCTTCATAACAATTTTCTTCGGACTTCAACAAATACATTTTTTTTAAAAGCACAGTTATTCACAAAAGAATCTTTTAAAAAAAGTAAAATTAAATACAGCTTTTCTTTTGAGTTCACTTAGATCAAATCTATATTATTAAGTAAAATATCCGATATTTTACTTAATAATATATCTATCTTATTTACAAATTTTAATAAGAAATATTTGTTACAATTAATTTATTTACAAGATAATTTTAATAACTATTAGTTTTTTATTTTTCGCTTCTATTGTTTTTTATCTATGGCTATCCCTCTGGCCTAAGGTAAACTTGAAGCTTGAAGTGAACAAATATTTTGGGAATGGTCCAAACGGCAAAAGATTGAAATTTTTTGAATCACTGGCAACATATCAAATAATTATTTATTGTGAGCGTTTTATTGTCTTATCCCTTATTATGATAAGGGATTAAGGATTAATAAACATAATTTAGGCAATTGGCTCTGGAAACCATTATTCACTCGCCAAAACACAACAGCACACATGCTGTTATTAGACGATGGTCTTCTGTAAGGAGGTAGTTACTGCCGCTAGAAGGGCTACCCCAAAAAATCAACAAAAGAATCGAACCCGGGAGATCTGAGACAGAGCAATAAAACAAGCACCTGAACAGGTCATCCAATGCACTCGACAAAAAAATTATATAGTGATAAATATATCTTAAATCTTTGATCCACTAACAATGGTGCTTAAAAAAGCTGTAAACTTATGACTTAATTATAAGTTGAGATACTACGTACTTTAAGGAATGCGCGACAGAACTAATATTTAGTCAGTCCTGACGGTAGTACGTGGGAAGTGTATTTAAGTTTTAGTTGAATGTGTGTTTTGACACATTCAACTAAATACTTGTAATATTTTAAGGGTCTCTTTAAGAACAGGCACTATCTTGGAAAGTGTACCACAACGTAATTTCGTTTCTTGGGGTTTCTTGGCGCTGACCTGTCTGGCAACCTTATCATAAAGAATTTCAAGTTTTTAAATAAATTTCAATACAAATTGCGCATCGATGTAACCTTAAAAGTGGAAGAAAACAATAATTTGAACAAGAAATTAATTGATATTGGAATAGCCATCTGTTTCCTGCGGCCATTAACGTTTTTTTAACCCTTGCTCATCCAGAGGGACAAGAAAGCAATAACTGTCCATACCAGTCTTGCGAGAAAACTTTCTAAACAACGCCCACTCGTAAATTACACACTATGTTTATCATTCGCGTTTCGCTTGCAATTAATAGTTAATCCGCCGTTTCGTAATTATTAATATTTTTTGTTACTAAATAAGCGGAATTTTTACAATAGAATTCGCACGGTTTTCACTTAAAGAAAGTGATCAATGATCATACACCGATGAAAAACTTAGTAACGCAAGCTGCTAAAATGTCACTGATAGACGAATCGCTAAATGGATTACTTTTAAATACCTAATACCACTAATACGAACGCTTTAACTTCGATAGTATGAATTATAATTCTTTCAGAAGTCAAGAATAGAGCTTTGTTCCTTTGTTCGAAAATTTCGAAAATAGATTTAATCTAAAGAAGAACTAAAGTCACCGATATTTTCTTTGTAATAAAATTAGCAAGCTGAAGTGGCATCGGACTGGTTATATTGTTATATCTAAACCAATATAATAAGGTGAGAAGTGCAGTTTTTTTGTTTGAACGCGCTTAAACTCTGGAACTAGCAGAGATTTAAGATAAATATTCTGACATTGGATATGCAGGCTATACCTAATGCCTTATATTTATAATTACGCTACGATCCTTAAAAGTCGAGAAAAAAAACTCGCAAAAACGCGACGCCCTCATCGCCAGAACTAATGTCAGTCAGGGGCCGAGGGCGGCCCCACCACGAGAAACGAGCATTACCGAGAAAGCCGAAACGGAGGGTGAAACCGTGGGGCACAGCGGTCTGTTGCTATATACGTCAACTAGCAGAATTTATAAACGTTGTGGAGAAAAGATTCTCGTGTCGCTATTTACCAACAGATATTATCCTGCACCAAAATGTTGGCTTATTATAATGCAAATAAAATTTAATTAAGAAATAGTATATAAAAAACACTAATGTTTAATGAATTATTCAGCGATTCGCATCGACAACACTTTTTAGCTGCGCTTACGCCGGCCGTGGGAATAACGATATCAAAATCTGAAAGCAAAGTACTACACTTTTACTGATTTCCCTACCAGATCTGCATTAATTTCTTCGCATTCATAAATCTATACTTATAAAATCGTTTTAAATAGAATAAAATTTTGAGATGGACATGAGCTTATGATTTAGATGTTGGATCTTTAATTTTAGACAGCTGGTGCCTATCCAAAAATAAAGATCCAACGCTTTACAAAAGTATACATAATGTCAGGTTTCTATGTATGTTAGGCGCTATGTTGCTTTAAATATTTAGTCAGGCGTTATATCTTTTATTTTTCAACGCATACGAAGTCGCGGGCAGCGGCAAGTACTAGTAAATATTATGCGTATTTATGCGTACGGTGTGCTTAGTAAAATTGCAAAACAATAGGCACTCTATAAGGTATGTTGATGGGAGACGATCGTTTGAAGTTTTGCATAATAATTCGTGATAGTTTTACCTAAAGTAAATGAAAGGTGTGCATCCATGACTGTAGTGTGTACGGGGTCATTACGCTGTCTACAAGTCTGACAACTTAAGGTATATGAATCTTTGAGTAATCCTGCGTCCAATAAGTTTTCTGTTTATGTAAAAATTATTATTTTAGTAGTCTAAAAAACATACGAGTCAAAAATAATTTACGAAACACAGCAAATATTAAGTACGAAATATTAACGAATGACGATTGCAAAACGTTTCGTCACATTTTTTAAGAGTTAAATAATATAACATCTCCATTAACGTTTAACTTAGGTACTTGGATAAGTAACAACGTAACAACCGGGCACTGAGTCGTTAATCATGTTTGACATTGTATTACAATAGAATCAGTCGACACATGAATATAAATGACAGACACGCTGACAACGCTTTTGTCCAGTTACTCGTTTCTTAGACATGCGAGTATGTAGTCTATGTAAGTAGGTATACCAATTAAACCACATTTAATTTTAAATCAACTTTTTTTTAAACGTTTGGAAGTAGTCTAACAGTCTATTTGATGGTAGGTGACCAATGTTGTCTAAATAATACTAAGCAAATCAAGAAGGATGCAAGTGTCTAACCCTTAGAGAGTAAAAGAAAGAATGTTAAGGGAGGGAGGTTTTTATATAAAATTTGTAAGCCCCGTGCAAAGCCAGGGGCGTCCCGCTTGTACTTACATAAATTAAAAGTGACATATGGTTTCACAAAATAAAATTCACGTCATACGTGTTACATAAGGCTGCCTAACTGCTAGTGCTAGCAGTCGAGTTGAAACCAGATACGCGACGCGAAGACTTTGACTTTATGCCATTATAAGGACGCCACTACACAATGTAATCGGATTTTTTTTTAATAATTCCTCTCTCCCCAGTGCGACCTGCAGCCAGATGGGTCAGACGTCCTGAAAGTCTTCGCAGGAAGAGGCTGGATGTGAAGGACAGATGGTGGCGAGTTCTGAGAGAGGCCTACATCCAGCAGTGGAAAGACACGGATTTTATAGATCTTTTTTTTTGCAATTTATTTCGAATTCGATTTATAGGTCTGAAATGAATGTAATTTATTAGAAATACTAGTGGGTGCCCGCGACTTCGTTCGCGTTGAAAAAGAAAATATATGCTAGCTTGACCCGGGCAAACGTTATTTTGCAACTATCACTTACCTACCGAAGAAAAATTCTTAAAAATCGGTCTTAGAGATCGGGCCTCATACTACAATAAAATTCTGAACGCACTTATAAATATTTGCCAACCAAGTGACAATTTTAGACAAAATACATCAATAATGTTTCACAGCTAGGAACATTTTGTGTAATGTCATCTCATGTCATCTTATATCGCTGTGACGACGATGGCGCCGCCATGCGACAGTAGGGCCCAATTATTTATGTTCTTATATGATCCCTCGGGAATACTTAGTCCTTTTATTCTGGATGAAAGGTACCTTATGTCCTTTCTGGTGTCCCAGACAACGTGTATGCGAAATTTCATGGTGAACGGTTCAGTAGTTTTTGCGTGAAAGCGAGACAGACAGACAGACAGACAGACTTTCGCATTTATAATATTAGTATGGATTAGGTAATAAATCCTGACATACATCCTATTGACATAATATTCATACAGAGGGAGGCGTTTTTAAATAACATTTCAAAAAACTTAAGACTTAAAAACACTCTAAGGAAAATCAGAATTTTGTAACATTGCGATTTTTTCATCTGCATACGTATACCACCCATATATTATGAATTTATACAAATCATTTAGTATGCAACAAGGCCGATAAACCACTCGATCGGTAGTAACTAAATAAAACCTATTACAATACAATGGACATCTATCAACGCCAGAATATCTATACTCTGTCTGTATTTGTATTTTAACGTGTTGTTGAGATTTGCTTATTCTTTATGTTGTAAATGTTTTAGAGTCGCGTGTACACGAAGGTTTATGACGTTACAGCAATCGGTGTGATTTATGTCTAGGCTTGGATCCCAGCGATATCAAGATGTGTCCGATTTATAAATCGTCTGGAATTGTGCACGGGCCATTTTCACTTGCCAAACGCTACGCCCTTCCCATGAGAGTTATCATAACTCGCAACTCGCAAGGCAATGTGCTTTGCGCGAACTTTTTACATACTATCCTAATTTAATAATAATATGTATTATAAATGCGACAATGAGTCTGTTTATTTGTTTGTTGTTTATGATGAAGCTACTAAAAAATTGGATTCTATAGAATAGAATATTGTGATATATCAGAACAACGTTATTTCTTTTTTAAATAGAGACTTGACGATAAACATAAATTTTGAACTGTGTTAAGCAAGCACTATTATGCGATTTTTTTTTTTCAAACATTTAAATTTGACAATTTTGTTAAGTTGATAATGTAAAAATAGGATTTCACCACTAAGGAAATTATTTCTTATCAATTTTATTGTGGAAGGAATCTTCAATCACAACGTTCAAGCGGTTACTTACTTTCATAAAATTATTACGGTATATCTTTACATTACACTAGTATAGTAATAAATACGTATATGTAAGCAATAAATTATTATTACAAGCAATATTATTAGATATTCCAACTCAAAATACACAAGTTGAACTTTCTATAGTTTCTTCAAGCCTATAGAGCCATTATCAATGGCCGTTTAGAGGAGTGCCCGTTAGTTGTAGAAAGGAAATACCATCCCGATTATTCATGGACTTTCACAGCAATGGACGTCGCACTTCGAATGGACCAAAAGGACACATTGCGACACAGTGTCACACAATGTCTATAAATTTCAAAGCCACAACGAACACGTTTCGTGGTAGTTGAAAAACAGTAGCGTTTACTAACGTATGCTGGATGTGTTGCATCATACCTGTGATGTATGTTACGTAAAATAACATACAAATATTGTTTTATCAAGGTATAGAACAACAAATAAAGTAGAAAATAAAACAATGAAAACGATTCAAATATTGTAAATGTAAAAAAGGAATGAGAAATGGGACCAATGGCATAAGGGTGTTACCGAGTTAGCTGTTAGATCGCGCTCGCGACTTCGTCTGCGTTGAAAAATGAAAAATATAACACTTGAGAAAATATCTGACATGATCTGACATCTTTATCGCTGTGACAGTGGCACCTATTTTTTAAATATTTTTAGACGATCCCTCGGAAACCTAACATTTTATCAATATAAAAATATCCAGGTAAAATAACTGTATGCTAATTTCATCCAAATCCGTTGAGCCGTTTTTGAGTGAAGAGTAACAAACGTACATCCTTACATCTTGATGCACTTTCGCATTTATAATATAAGTAGGATGAGAAACATCTGGACTAGTACTGAGGAGAATTATTATTTGTGGATGACTTCCGAATACTAAAGAACTAGAAGCTTCTCAAAGATGTGGGACTAATTTATTTCATATTGTGAACGCGACCTTATACTATAACAAACTCTTGAATATATTTCTTACTGTAATAGGTCGAATTATTTCCATAAAGTTTCTTTTGTAACTTAAATATTTAAAAAAAAAATAGCAAAATCTTTGTAACTTAAAACTTTTGCTATTATATCTACCTAGGCGTTTTTTTATATCGACAATCTTCAATAATATTACAAGTATATAATAAATGTTTCGAGTCAGTTGTTTTTAATTTTACACTTTACGTTAATTTAACTCATGAAATCATTACAATACAAGTATCGTAATAAATAACAATTATATTACTACATATATTTTATTTTTGAAGTATCACAAATATTTGAATTTGTGTCGTCTACTAAGTAATCATAGACTATTAGTACGCTCACTCTGTGTTTTCAGATAAACAAATTAATAAAGTTTTGGAACTTATGTGGGTTATACCTTTTCGTCTGCTGATCAAGATCCAAACTCTCCCCCCCTTTCCACTTGCCACTTTATCCTCCCACATCGCAAAGTAATGTATAGATCATATTTTGTTTAGTATTCAATGTGTTTTCAAGTTATAGCTTGACATTGATGGTTTTCAAGCTATAGCCAGTTTTTAAACTTCTGAAAGTTAATTTGAAACCTAGCTATATCTTGAAAACCGTCAAGCTAATCAAAATAATATATAGAACATATTTTGTTAAGAATTTAATGAGGTTAATTTTTGCCTTTGACACTTTTTTGTATCTATTAAAGTATATTATCGCAAGACAAACTTTGCGATGTGGGGGGATGAAACTGCAAGTGGAAAGGGGGGCGGGAGTTGTGGATCTTGATCAGCAGACCCAAAGGTAACCATAAGTTACCATAACCCACATAAATTTCAAAATTTTATTAATTTGTTTGCTTCCCCCATACATTTCTTACACAGAATGACTGTACTATATATAGTAATAGTTGCAATATAAGAGAATTTCCGCATAAGAGATGTTAAATTCCCAATAAGGTAAATAATTAAAGGTTCACCTGTGAAAATAAAGTATAGCTCTCGATTGAAAATAGAAATTTTAACCAGTAGCATGTGATTTCAAATTATTACCCTGAATAGAATATCCTAAACTTAGTCGATATATAATATCGTACGACAAATTTCAATTTTAGTTTAGTAGCGCCATCTAGTAATTGTATTTGAAAATATTTTAGAAAAAAAAAAACAATTAAAATGACAGATTTGGCTAGACCGCACAAGTAGACTATGTCGGACGGGAGCCGACTCGCTCGCTACTGATTGACTCAAACGAACGACTGCTTCAGACAAACAAGAACATTATAACGGTGAAATTGTCTCAACTGTAGACATCTACAGCATGATGTTTAATTTCACAGAGAATACAATAAGCGATTAAATTAAAAAGTAATCTGTGGATTATGGAAAATAAATATTTTTCTTTAAAACACAATAAAACTAAAATATTACCTTAAAAAACAAAAAACAATTAAATAATAAAATCAATTGTGATTAGTATTAAAATTTTGACAAGTTATTTTCAGAACATGAACAATTAATTGTAAAATTATAATTTTTACATTTAAATCTATTTTGCAATTTATACATAGTGTGAAAGTGCTATTCAAGATAAAAATAAAGCCAAAGAAATGCATAGAAAGCTCTCTAAAGCTACGTACACATTGCTCACGTAGAGACGGATCGTACGCTGCTGCGTCTTCGACCACAGACAAGCCATAATAGGAAGAGTGCAGCTGCAAGATAGTGCGCCCACTCTGGCACCGACAGCTCCACTGCAGCGGTCGTGCATCTGTGCAGGTGAGGTTCGGTTGCAGGCGCGCTCGCGGACGAATACGTACACGGGCTACATGTGATGCGTTTCAGTGTGAGAGTATGTGTGTGTTTTGGAAGTGTCATTCATAATAGTAAATAATGGAATATAACCAAACCACATTTTAGTTGATTTCTTAATTGATTTTGCCCTTTACAGATTTACAAATAACTTTACATATTTCGTTGGGTTTTTTACTTTATTCGTTTTGCACAACTTTAAATTAAACAAAAAATCAGATTTCCTTATTAGAGGCAATTATTTAAGTTTTGATGTGAGGTGTGTATAAGACATTAGTCTATTAACTACCGGGTAGTCTATTCCGACGTTTCCGGCGAATGGTACCTACTTATAAGTTTGTTTTCGTGATGACTATTGTCGCAGTAAAACAAATGCATTGTGAAAATAAGATATAATTAGTCAAATAGTTCGAAAAATACACAACCACAAGAAATCGTAGTAATTTTTACAAATGCATATAAAACATAATAAGAATAATCAATAAAACGCTTACTACTCACCATCTTCATAAATTCTTATCATTATACAGATTTACTAAAATTCAACTTTTAATTAGTATATAAAGAATTCATTTATTTATTTTAATAATAAAGATTTAATACAAAATCTATTAAAATTTGTTAGTCTCAACATTCGTGAATGTTTAATTTGGTTGGTTAATACGAAATCGTTTCAAGAAACATCAGCCTGTATATGCTACCTTTCCCCTCTCTGCCGCTGCAATAGAGGTGGTGGGGATAGGAGGTGGTTACATCATCAGCGTGCAAGCGTGCATCGCACTTCGCAGTCAGGTTTCCGTAAACATAATGTTATGATGAGTTGCCTTACCGCTAATGGCTAATGGTATCTTCGGTGGTGAATTTTGCAAATTAAATAACAGCTGTTGGAACTTTTACTTTTTTCTCAAAATATTTATGGATTTTCGCTTATAACTTTTTTTAAAGTTGTAGATAGTTTTATTTGCAACAAAAAATGTTAAATATTTTTTTGCAAGACATATAGTTTGGCAGATAAACAGTAAAAAACCATTTAACCCCTTTTTCCAAGAGAGCGGCCGTGGGACAAGGGTTGCGACCCCACAAACTTGGATTTAACTTTACACTAACCCACTCTTCATATCTAAAAAATAAAATTGCGTCCTCTAACTCTAACAAGGTGACCTAATCTGACTGAAAAGTTTACACTAAAAATAAGAACAATGCTATATTTTATTTTGTTTGAAATTTATTTTGAAAAACGATTCATTGTGTACAATTTAATTGGTTTACACGGTCGTTTTATGATAAATAGCGGCGGCTTAGCTGACAGTCCAATTTTTTAGAGGTCACCAGGCCCCAGAGGACCTCCACAGGTCAGGTGGGAAAATTAGCTCTGGTATCTTTTATCATGAATTGAATGCCAATCATTAAAAGAACTATGGAACAAGTTCAAAATGAACATTTTACTTTAACCCATTATAAACTCTTTCATAATACGCCACTACCAAGGATTGGAACTCCCATCCGGCGTCTGTGTTTCCGAGCGCATATAACAGAAATCTTTTTAAAATTCGACTGAATAGGCATTTTTTGGGTTAACTCGCTCCATCGTCGGTCACGTCTCTGCACGGTTAGATGCTGGTTAAGAGCAAACCTATTTATACTAATATTATAAAGAGGAAAGATTTGTTTGTTTGTTTGTATAGAATAGGCTCCGAAACTACTGGACCGATTTGAAAAATTCTTTTACCATTAGAAGCCGACATTATCTGTGATGAACATAGGCTACTTTTTACCGCGGGAAAATGCTTCATTTCTACAGGAAATCTAAAATAAAAGTAAATACTAGCGGCTTGGCCCGGGAGATAGCGCCATCTATCCAAAAACAAGTGAAGCGATTAACATGACAACTGCTTGGTGATATTTTTAGATGACGTTTTATACTTTTCAACGCGGACGAAGTCGCGAGCACCAGCTAGTTATTAATAAACATAATAAATAAATCAATAATTTAGAAGTGGTATTCACCTGTTATTGGTTGCTACACATGTTTGTTATAGTTTTCTTATTGAGTGGTTGGCTGTGTATGTATATATGTGTGAGCAAATGTTGGTGAGTCTTATGTAAATAAATAAATAAATAAATAAATAAATAAATAAACAGAAAACAACAAATGTTCCAAATTCTACGTTACCTAATATAAATTCATATGTCGTATTTTTACGATTGATAACGAGATACTTCATCGAGCAGTAGGTGGAATTATATTACTTTATTGCTGCAATTATGTTATTATAAAATAACTTATATACCAATCAATTTAAATTCTTTTTCGTAACCCTAAATACCCATACACTTTTTGTAGTTCAGCTACAAAATGATGTTTGAACTCATTTGGAGTCGAGCGGAAATGTACAATTTTAAAAATCGATTACACGTTATTCAAATCCAAATCATAATTAATTGAACGTTCAATATATCAAGATAAATGGCACTACAGTTTTTATAGGTGCATTCTATTTTCCGTGTAGTAGGTACAATCGGAATGAGATTAATTAAACACAACATAAATAATAAATGGCTGCATTCAAGGGCAAATTTAATGCATATTTATCTTAATTGGCAAGTCAGCTATCTCCATTTGGGTGGGGGATATACATTGCCCGGGTCCGTATTTATCTTTAGGTGTTATCTATTATTATATTTTTGATTACAATAGTTTTTGTTTATAAAATTATTATATTATATGTTGATGTCTTAAGATGAAGTCCACCCGAACGAAATCGCGGGCATCGGCTAGTCAATGAAAGGATATAAACAAGAAATAATAACACAACCTTGTAGTAAAAAGTACAAAGAGTGTGTTCCTAACTCCTTCCGACTTAAAAATTAAGTTATACTCATGGAAGTAAGTAGAGGTCTTCTTACTTCTTTCGTAATGTGGTAGTGGTAGTGAAATCTTAGCACTCCATTATTTTGATCCGAGGTCATTGCAATTGCTTGCCAGTGCAAGCAAACATTGCACTCAAATTATGTGGAAATTTTAAATTTTCGATTCGTTTCTGGGTTGCCTAAAACTTAACTGAAAAGTTATTACAAAAACTTTAAAAACAATTAATACTAATTTTTACTGCTGGACTCACCACTAGTGTACAAAAAAAAGACGTTATGAGATTATAATTTAGAAAAATAATAAATTTAATAATTTAATAATAATAATAATAAAATTGATTATAAAAAGGTCACACTAATTATATGCTATGTTTCGTAGTTAACAGGACCAAAAAGTAAAATGTGTACCACAAAGTTAAACGATTTGCAAAATATAAAATTCAGTGTATTTTCGGGCCCTAGAGGCTTGTATTATTAATAATTAACCATACCAGTGATAAAATAACAAATAATTCTACGTGTATACAAAAAAAAACTAGGATTTTGCCAATAATTTAAAACTAATGGGCCGAAAACAAGAGAGATATAAGACTTTAATAAACATTATAATAACGTCGACTGTACTGAATCACTTAATGATTTTATTTTTCAAAACAAAACATCTACATAAAGACACCATTAAATAGCATCGATTAATCAAACTCACAGTTCATCTATCTGTGTATGTATTTGTATATAAATAAAAAAAACGAATCGCTAAATGCTAAGCGCAAAACTCGAGAACAGTTTGACCAATTCGTCTAATTATAATTTATTTTCAAATACTACTTGCAGTCTCAGGAAAGTTCTTATGAAAAGAAAAAATAAATAAAAACAACCAGGAAAATAGCATCCGTGAGAAGCCAGAGGCGAGTCGCTAGTACGAAATAAAAGAGAGTTAAACATAGGGGTGTGATAATATTAATGGATAATTACAGTCTTGTAAGAGTTGTAAGTTATAGGGAGAAGGTATCTTTAAACTCAACCTAGTGCTTCAGTTCCAAGGTCTAACTCATTAATAGTATATTAGAGGAGTTAGAAAGCGCAGTTCATTTATAATCGTATTTTTTGAAACGTCTCCGAATGACTGCATATAGCAAGATGTAATTGTAGACAATATATTGAAGTTTTAACGGAGTATACAAGATTTAGTACAGAAAAAATTCTGTTTGCCGATTTTTTTTTACAATACAATGAAATGTAACAATGATATTGAACCAAACCGCATTAACAAAATATCAAGTTTTGTTAATTTTTTCGGACAACAGCTCACGTTTTACTTAAATAAAATTGGCTGTGCCAAAACTGTCTTTAAAAAATGACCTAGTTATTCCTAAGAAAGCTTTCATAAACTATTGTTTGTTTCGAATTTACTCATGATCTCGGATATTAAGTTAAAAAATTTATTATTTTTTATAATATGTATACCTACTAGCAACAAGCCGCCTGTTAATCGCGGAAGAAAATTGTATATTATAAGAAACCTTCCTCGTTTATCGCTCTATCCATTAGTGAAAACCGTATCAAAATCCGTTGGGTGGTTAAGAAGAAATTAGCGGAGAAACAATTAGAAGCGGATAAAGACTTTTATTTTATAAAATGTATAGATAGATGACAGGTGCAGTTTATATAATTATTAGGTACAATACTGTAATAATATTACTATTCTAACATAATAGAGTAATGAAAATTAACATTTATGCTTTTAAGTGACAAAAAAGTCAATCTAAAATGGAATTTGAGAGCTTTAAGCTTATTTTATTCTTTTAGACGCCTAAAAACCATAAGTAATTTATTTGCAAAAGCTAAATGGTCATATCCGCAAAAATTATGAATTATAATTACCTACTTAAGCATGTTTGATGACCTTATCATAACCTCACTGGCCTTGTTGCATCCAAATTAATTTAAGTGAATTAATAATGTAACATGGAACCGTGTTTTATTCTATGCAAAAATATACACACATAAAGACCCTTATACAATACACAAAAAAAAAAATTATGCTACGAACTTGTAAAGGGAGACCCGTACATTTTAATATACTTATTAACTGTAAGTAATCTCTTAATATGAGATCCTTATTTCAATACGAATGTCTTATCTCTCCAAGCATTCACTATACACCAAAATGCAGTCGAACAAATATTTGTAGTAACATTAAAAATTAATTACAAAAGTGACAAGTGACATTAACTTGACAGGTTATACATTGTTGTTATAAAATATTTCATGAGTAAAAAAGCTAATCAAAATAATATATAGAACATATTTTGTAAAGAATTTATTTTTTCGAGTATCTTTCGATTGTCATTTTCTGTCGTATTATATTACTTTAGATAAATGCTGTCAGATTAAAAGCAACTGACCCGCTTTATTGGACTGAACAGAGCGTTTCATAGATCGGAATGACGTGTAGATTAAAGAACTGTCAAATTTGATATGAAGATGTAAAAATTAAATTGTTAAAAGATGGACAATCGAAATAACGGACAGTTAGATTAACTTGTTGAACAGATTACGAGTACATACTTTTGATTCGATGAGACCTTTGATTAAAGTTATAAATGAAATACCAACGATAAAAATGAAATTTTGATTGGATAGCTATAAAAAAGCTGCTTGGCCTAAGCCGTTTAAAAGTTATTATTTTGTTTTTAATAAGGCAAGCCCACTCAACTTGCACACTTTCAAGTTTCAGTATTAAATAAGAATCTAAATGAAATGAACCGTAGAAAGTATTTTCGGACACATTCGACTGAAGCCCTGACGAATCATAATACGTGACCACGAAGATATTTTTTTTTAAATAAACAATAACAAGCTGTAACAGATAACTTTAATAGCTTTTCTATTCAACAGAGTGTGTTACGAAATAAAAAGAGGGAAAAAATTACTTTACACGTCGATCTTGCCATTGTTAGACGGCAAACATAATAGCTTTTTTGACAGGTTAGAGTTTTTGAAAGGAATTGATGTGTTATTTAAGATCAATGAGTAACTTACAAGAATGCCAGGCAGGCAGGCAGGCAGGAATTAGTAATGTAAATTCAATCAAGACAATATAATTTTTGCAATTTTTTTATGGTACCGTCGTCGTCAGTCAGACATGCTGACGGTCCACTCGATGGTAGGTCGCTAGCATCGCCTATACTTAATACAAATAACGTCATAGGTGCTCGAAATGTTCTGCCGAACATAACAGGGTTAGGAAGTTTCAGGCATCTTCGCTCATCGAAACACAACAGCACACATGATGTTACTACGATTGTGTTACATAAGAGGGTGGTTAATAGATGGCTATAGAGTGGCTGCCCAAATGACTGCAAAAGACAGTGTTAGTGGCAGTTTTTTAAAGCACGTCAAATCAATAAAATCCGACTTCGCCTAGTTAATGATTCATCCGAAGATCGCAATATTTACAAATAAAAATGCGTAGGAATTTTTCTGTACAAAGTAGTGAACATTTACCTAAGCAATGTTGACTTTGCTTGCACGCATATCAACTATGCGCGAGCATTAGTGAGCAAAGACGAAATCATTTCAAATATTTGCATGATTCCAAAAAATGTGCCCTCACCCACAAGCTCTCTACAAATATCGAAATTCAACGCGGAGTCGACAAGTAATTTGTTTGCACTTTTTTTTTATAAGTTGCTTCGAAAACGCATCTAAGTACAATCATTTTTGACATGTCATAGCACTGAGCGAGCAAAAAAATAAAGGCCAAGACGCATACGCATTTGAGCATATTTATTGCACAAGATCTTTTAAGACCATTTTTTTTTTTTATGTAATCAAGGCAGCGCTTGGCCGCGATCTCACTTGATGTTAGGTGCAGATGCGGCCAAAGATGGACCACGCTTACCTAGTAAGTGCCCATTTACCCTAGACTTGAAGACCCCGAGGTTGTAATTTTGGGGAAACACGGATGCAGGCAATGAGTTCCACTCCTTAGCAGTTCGGACAAGGAAGGTGGAACTATAACAATACACAATTACATAGAGAAATGTAGGTATATATGTATTTTAAGCGGAATGAATCAAAATTTACTTATTTATTATTAGCCCCATCGCAATTATATCAATTTTATAGGACTTCGCCTTGAGTATATAATAGTATAAGCACTAATGCTATTAATATAACTATTTATAATTAATTTTTAAAAACTAAACTAACTACAAAAGAGCAATATTAATTATACCCGAGAACTTCTCATAATTGCAATTTTCTGTTCCAGACACTAGGTTTTGCCTGTCCTATGGAGAAAAACATATCCATTGCATTTTGTGAAATGTACCCAGAGAATAAGTCAGTATGATAGATATCATGTTAAACTAGGTTTGAATAGGTATATTGATCAAATTGATACACTAAAAACGTGGGGAGGGAAAGCAAAGTTTAATTTCATCGTGTTAGTCATGATAAAGTTAAAAATAAAAAAATATATAATAATTAAAGTGACTTTTTGTACTCTCGGATTGCAAACGTTAACAAGGAAAATACAAAATTACCGCTAATCAGCAGTCAGCAGCTACTGACAATCACACATATACGCGATCTATTACAGGGTGGGTCACTTTCATATTATTAGAGAAACAGTGCGGAATTGAAAAGTAAACTAGACGCGGGCTTTCTCCAGCAAAATACCTATGTTTGCGGAGCGTACTTTATTAGGGACAGTGCTGAATTCACCAGACATGACCTATCGAACATACCTATGTTAATTCATCAAACAGGCGATGCCAAGCGCCAATTCATTGAAACTCTCATCAGAGATTGGAATCATAACTCCACAATCTCCACACCCCAAGAAAATGCAAAAACATGTATTAAGAGCATGCCCCGACGAATAGAAGCTCTTTTTTATCTATTAAATTTTTGTTGTTTTTATTATCCCAATAAAATGCACATACAAATAAAAAAATACACAAGAGACCTACAACCAATCATTTGTTAGAGAAATCCAAATAGATAAGAAAATTAAAAAATCTCAGTAGCCCTGTCGCTAATAATATGGCACCCACTGTAATTCTATCGGTCGAAAGAGATAATATGTATATATATATATAACGATTTCTATAGATTACAAATACCTAAGAATCACACCATGATTAAGTAAACGATACAACTATTATTAGGAATTCAATAAAATAAAATAATTATATTTGAATATTAAATATCGACTACTTAATATAGTTAAGAATTGAGATGTAATGACAAAGTATTAAATATTTTGTAATTGTAATTTTTTATATATTTTATTTCAAAAAATGACAATAATAATTGTATCCTGAGTTTCTTTCGGGGTTCCTTCTCAGGATCATCATTATAGTGGCTAATTTTTTAGTAAAAATAACTATTTCACTGTTTGATCATTGCAGCCAAGTACGCTGATTGAGCAGGTATATAAGTTGGGCGGTGATATATTTTAAGTTCATGTAAGCAAATTTACCTAAATTTAAGACACAACATGTGTATATATTTTTAAATATATTAATAGTTTTATAGAGAAACTTAAATACGTTTGCGTTTGTATTTATCTACCAACTAATAAATTAACTACACAATACATGCCAAGTAATATGTACCTATCGTTATTTACAATGACGATAAAACCAATATTTAATATTTGTATATCACCTATGGTAGAGGAGCCCACGATGCTAAATGTGGAGACACTCAAGCGCCGTGGGGACCTATTGGACTTTGAAGATTGAATGGTAAGAAGAAAAAAGGTTATATGAAGTTTTTCATTTCAGCGGTGGGGTGAATACAGGCGTTCAAAATTTTACAGGCGCTGTATTTTAAAAAATGCTCCATATAAAGCTGGAGCTGCCACGAGATTGCGTTACATCCGAATCGTGTGAATTTTAAATGGGATCTTAGTTTAGGTACATTTAACATCCCTTCTGAAAATCTGACGCGCTCGAGTTGTATTTAAAATTTTACCCCAACCCTCACCAACCCCACCAACCAAACCGTCAGATTAATACATATCCCTTATCGGAGACATGTGGGGAATATACATTGGCAATGTCTGACACGCTCGAGTAAATCCAAAAATCCCCTCTTGGGCTCTCCTACTACTAATATTAGTGACCTCGACGACCAAAAATACTTAACATTTAATATAAACAATCATGGTCTCTAATGCAGCCTTTAAATCTTAACCAAATATTTTCAAAGACCGTAGAGTTGATATTTCAAATAGAATATTCAAGACACTCGCAAAATTGGTAAAAAATTAATAAATAATTTTCCATAAATTTTGACTTGAAACTGAAAGGTCATTTAAACAAAAGTGTTTTCGTAAAGAGAAAATCTTCTAGATGAAATATCTAAAAACCTATTTTATCATCATCTTTATCAATACTAATAATAAATCTGTAAGGGTCGGTCATGGAGTAATTTACTTTGTTTTCAGAAATATCGCGTATATAGGCTCTATACATGATATTGAAACTAAATCGACGATTTTTTTTTCTGTATGTTACGTATGTTCCTCCATCACTCGAATTAACTGATTTTCATGAAACTTGGTAGATAAACATTTAGAATTACGGGACACGTGATAGGCTACTTTTTATCTTTTTTAACCGAAGTCGCGGGCAACAGCTAGTTATTCATATAATTCCATTTTCTTTCTTATACAATAGTGTTTAACAGAATGAAAAACCTAAAACATAACTAACATCAAATAAATGTTTCACAAAAACTAATGCATGAACATTATTTTAATAAAAGCTATTTAATTACACATTCGATGTCTTGTGTCCTACAACCCAAAGTATAGTATAATTATGTTTTTGTTCAGTATGAAGATAGGTTGAAAAGGTGGCTTATTCCCACTAGTTCTGTGTTTTAGTTATGTACACATAACTCGTGAGACTTGTATGTTATAAAAGTTAATGGAGTGGACATAGACATTGTAACTATGAAAACTGGAAAGTGAACCCATAACCCACTTGTAGGGTCAAATTTCTGTGCACAAGTGGTGGATGTTCGCCGCAAAACTGGGTTTAGATAACAATAAAGATAGTGCGTCAGTACGCGGTGTAGGTAATAATTGTGTGAGTACGAAATGCATTGTGAGCGCCATTGTCTCGTTAAAATACAACAAACAGTACGCTCGCTACTCGTTCGGAGATTAAGGGCTCTTCCACCAACTACAAATACAGTGTTGGTTAAGTAGCTACTTTAAGAAACAATTTTATGTTTTATTTTGTGTTTTATTAAATTATGTACTCGGTTTACTGCATCCTTAGATAGGCGATTTTTATTTATTATTTTCTTTTTAATGTTTGGGACTTTTACTGAACAAACAAAGGTATATCAGATCCATTATCCCCGGTTACCGGTGACTTTAAATGACAGTTAGCCTACTTGACAGATGGTGAAAGAGGCCCTAAGCCTAACCTAAGCCGTAATTAAAAAATACACGCAAGTAAAAATGGTTATTTTAAACAAAACAAATACTGCTTTAAACAATGCAAATTCGAGTAATTTAATAACTTAGCTTTAAATTAACTTTCAATTTGGTTTTAAACTTAGAATAAATAAACTTCTTTTGGTAAATTTGATACAAAATAAAATTTTTAAAATAAGCAAAGATGGTATATTATTATTTATATCACTAAAATCGTTAAATTATAATAACTATGACCCATTTTTATACTAACGATTTTTTTTCACGAAAACTATCAGCAAGTCCTAAGGTATATACATCTGTTTCATAACTACATTAATGATGATTAACGATGTTGCAATTAATTTAGTAAGACAAATATGTCTCTAGACCTTAAGATTAAAGATATAAATAACTAAGGATTAGCCTACATCTCTGACATGTTAAATGAAAAGTGTCGTTTTAAAAATACTTACAAGACAAGTCTATTTTAAACAGGATTTACCTACATGTATTACATTGCTGACCTCGAATGGTTATTTTGTTTATTTGCAAGTAAACAGTTTCTTTTTTAATTAATATTAAAATGTATGTATTGTAATTATTGTATGAAAAGAATTAAAGAACGAAAGGTAACGTAATATCAAACACAAATAAGAGTTCTAGTAAAAATTGGTAAGACTAGATTTACTCTGCAAATTATTAAGCAAATTCAAATTGCAAAGAATTATAAAGGAATTATAGTAAACTTCGCCTCTCTAAAAAATGTATGCACAAACTTCATCGTATATCGCCTTGTCCATTAGTGAAAACCGTATCAAAATCTGTTGGTTGGTTTAGTTAGAATAAAACTTTTTACAAAAAATTAAACCGCCGAAAAAACTGAAAAGCAAAAAATAATAAAAAAACTGAAAAGCAAAAGCAAAAAGCCGCCGCTTATCACTTGTTTGATGCCGATTCAAAATTACTTAGGTATACTTACATTACTTTAAGAACTTAGTAATTATAAGGATAAATAAAATTATTTTTTGCATTTCAGTTTTTTCGGCGGTTAAATTTTTTGTTAAAAAGTTATATTTTATATTTTTTCGTGGCTATAATCTACTATTTACTCAACTCAGCTCAGCATTAAAATCTGTCAGTAAACAGTAACAATTTTTAATTTATTTAAGTTTTCGTCAGATGGCTTCTTCTATTGAAATTATGTTCATGTACCTACTGTGTGCATGACTCTTTATATTGCTATATTAATATCAATGCAGTGGTAACAAAAGCTAAGGTCATTTTCTAATAACCTTCTGTAGTATTGCGAATAGTGACCTTCGTTGTTTCGAAGCAAATAAAAAGGCCAATTACCTAAATATAGACCTTGAATTGTGTTTAGAATAACGTTCACCGGAGATTCTGTGTTACGTTGAGATGTTATTAAAATTAAAATTAAAGTATATCGCTAAGTATTTTTTTTTAATTCATTGTACTGCATTATCAAATTCTGCTAATATTGTAAATGTTTTTGAGGATGTTTTCTTAATGTTTTCCACAAAAACTACTAAAATAATTTTGATGAAACTTTAAAGAACTATAGGCCATAGTAAAAACTTAAAATAGTAGTAAATAAAAAGACTGTTTGACTATTAATTAACTGATGCTTGAGACTGATAACAGAATAATTGTTATTGTACCTATGTATCTGTATTTGTATCTCAAACTGTTGTTCACAAAAATCAGTTTTAAATTGCTTAACAGTTCTTCCTCAAATAAATATGCCTTCCAAACTGGTCGTAAATGTACTATTAACTTATTTTAAGACTGAAATTCAATTTCTGTAATATATTTTTTTTGTATGATTTGTATCTTTTATATTTATTTATTTACGGCAGACTAAATTGCGCGATAAAGATAGCAATGTCAATAAAGTATTGCATTTAAAAATATTATTTATTATGCATACAAAGGTGTGGGTAAATTTGTTCCACGTTTAGAATCACAACAAACTTTGTATGGCAAAGGTCAATTAAATTACAAATTAAGTTAGGTCAAGTTACGAGTGGCCCTGATTATTGAACAATATCAAGAAAATAGTTAGGCTTCAGTACAACTTCAGTACGTTAAAATGGTTGATACCAAGCATATAGGTGTTTAAAGTCAGTTAGATATAATCCTATTATGATACATACAACATTCGAAATTTTCAGATACCTTTAGTGAGGATTTTACGAATGTGTACTCAATGACATTTAAGTCGTATGTTAGCAAGTTCTTGCATAAATAAAATTTTATGAATATCTGTAGTCAATATTATATGTCTATCAATAATTACTATTACACGACTGCTTACTGTGTTACTATTTAGGTCACAGCTTCTTGTGGTACGTGTAAACATATTATTTGATATTGTATAAGATTGCAAAGTTGAGCGATACAATGTTTCGTACGATACAGATTTGTTTGATTGGACTGATTAATTTAATTAAGGTGAAACAAGTCGGCGGCCCGAACTCATCAGTCTCATGGCTAAAATGCGTCTTGTCTCACACAGCACAAAACGCGGGAAGAGCAGTGGAGTGAGATGCACAATGATTCATACCAAAAATAAAATCATAAACAGATCCTTAGGCAACAGACTCTTTTTGACAAAACTAGTGCATATATTTATTTCGTATAAAGTTATTTGAACGCTTGAATAACTAATCAATGTTTGTATGCAAAGTATTTTGGAGTATTTGTACACTAGATTGACCTAATCACCCTCAAAGTTGCATTGAAACTTGTGTTAAAAAATGGATTCTTCTTTTAAATTAATACTTTTTTTAAGTTTGTATGCATACGAACCTAGTTAACGACAACATAAATCGGTATCATGCTAATTTTGTAAATTAAACATAAAAGAGCGGAGTAATAATCATTGTACGTTTGTATGGAGGAAAGCTGGCTTGTATTACCTTAATATTTAAAATATATAATAAATATCAAATAAAGAAAAAATGCCACTAGGGATCATCATTAAGAGAATTTCTTGCAAAAGGTTTATAATATAAAATAACATACTAATTAAAATATAAATATCATTAAAAAGACAAACATTAGTTTTCTAAAAAATCTTTAAAAAATACAATATCTTAATTTATAGTTTTTGTAATTAGTTTATCAACATACTCTTAGTAATTTTTCCTTTTTTGTTGCATGAACATAATTAATAAAACGTTCGTTTTCATTTCAGGAGTAAAAGTGCATTCAGAAAAGCATCATAAATATAAAATTAATTCAAAAGTAATAAAAATGACACTAATTAATTATACAAACTACTCTCTTTTACGTGTGCATTGTAAATAAAAATATAATTAATTATAAAATAGTTGTGGCATTACCATTGCCTTTTCATGTCTTTAAATGTGTATTTTCTTTTAATACCAGATTTTAATTTTAGAAACTTATTTACATGATTATCACGTAATCTAAATTAACAGTAAGTACCAAATATAATTAGTGTTTTTTTTTTTTTGTTTTTGTGTGCAGTGTGTAGTGTGTAAGAATCACATGTAGCCAAATATGTACAATTATATGTATGTATACACAACACATACTTCCTCGTGTAGCATTCGTTGGCGAGCGCGCGAGAACTTTGCCTGGACACATGAAGAGCGAAGCGTACTCCGATAAACGCAAGGATCACAAACATAGTCACCACACCACGACACAGCACAGCACTAGTAACACAGGAACCGAAGCGCGCTTGTAACACGCTCCACTTAGTGCACTACGGGGGTTGTTTGAGATAAAAAAAAAATAACTAGTGCGGAAAAATGGACGCGGGTTGAACAAGGAAGCGGACAGCGGAAGTGCACGCAGCGTATTCGAGAGCGAAAGTGCGCGCGAGTCGCGAGCGTCTCAAACAGAGACTGCAAGACCGCGCGCTCTGCGGTCTGGTCTGGCTGGCCCGCTTGGACCTCTCGCGGTCCCGCGATCACGTAACATGCCCAGATTCTATTCATTTTTTATGCAAACATCATGGAATAAACTATCGCTACATTCTAATCGGGCCACTTGCGTTTACAGTACACTATTCGAGAATAAAAAATATTTTTAATATCCACATTAATCCTTTCTTTATTTACGTCTGTTGTCGAATTATTTAAAAAGAGAACAAAATAAATTATTAATTATTATAAAAAAAATATATAAAAATTATTAAATTTAAAAATAAATAAATTAAATGGTTGGGTTTTTGGTTGTATACATAAATGCAAACTAATTTTGAAATGTGATTCCTCGTACCTGAAAATTGTCTAAACTGAAACGTACCTAACCTAGCTGTTACAGGGTACAAATATAACCCATAATAATAATTGTTTTATTAAGGAGATATCTCACTAGACCCATTCGCCGTAACCATGATGTATCTAGTTTTTGAAAAACATGATAGATCAAGTTTTGAAAAACATTCAAATATATGGGGTTCTAATCTAATGCTATGTGAACTTTTGAAGTAAATATTAACAATTTGATTAATTTCGTTAATAACAAATTGATAAAGATTCTATTTGTTATTATTATTTTAATAGAAATTTACAGAAATATACTGCCCATATTTCGAATCATCTAATCGAATCTAATTGAATTATCGAACTCATATAAAAAAATAAAAAAACGATCATCACATACATAACAGGCTTTTGTGCTCCACATTACATGTCAATAAATCGAAGTCATTAAAAAAAGACATAAGTAGGTGGAACAGTTAACTTTGAGGTGCTTCGATAGTAAACATTATTTCATTTACATAAACTGGCTATCAACGAGTTCTAAATTCAAATCAGCATACAATTCGAATATAAATATAAAATATTTAATCCCTAGATTTGGAATTTTATTTAACTTATCGATTCATCCACACTGAGGTTTTAATTTGGACCTTGTGATAAGAACATTAGTGTACAACTTGTCTAAAAATGTATTTCAAGGCTGCAGATAGCTCTGTATAGAAATCACCTTCACATATACACGTAGTAGTAAGTAATACAGACTTAACCAAGAATTCAGGTTTATCTTGTTCTTTGTCTGCAAGGAACTGGTGCCATTTAACTATTTATTTAAATTAACAACAAAACACTACTTAAGCAATTATTATCTACTTATAAATACTCGAGAATTATTGTTTTAATGTATACACGTGAAATTATGTTTACACTATAGGTACTTTAAGGTTACCAACAGAAATGTAGCAAAAGTGAGGCAAAGGCATTTGAAAATTTGTTAAAAGTTTGAACTTTGAACACACAATAATATTTAAGCATGCATAAACATTCAGTTTTTTATAACACTGTTTAAATATTTGAAGCTATGCAAAATTCGATAAACTGGGCACAAAAACTTTTCAATTTTATTTTATTACTAGCTGGTGCCTGCGACTTCGTCCGCGTCGCTGACGCCGGTCGCGTCGGTCGAGTGTACCGTCGTCGGTCGCGTATGACAAAGAAAAATGCCGCAGTGCGAAACCGATCGCTGAACGGAACAGTAGCAAAACCCTTTTTTTTTTTTTTTACAAGAGGAATCCATCATGAATACCCACCGGCCTGGGGACAGACCGGTGGGTTATGTCGGACTCCTGCCCCGAGATGGTATTGGGGAAGACCTACCGACTAAACCTCTTGGCGTCCTTCGCGTCCGCTATAAGGCGAAGTTGCGTGGTCGAGCGAACACTCTTCCGCAACTCCGCCGCGGGGGTCCGTAACCGGACACTGCTCATTGGGACGGCGCACCCGAACTGCCAAAGTGCGCCGTGCCCCTCAGGATTAAGCGGGCGGTAGAGTCCCCATCTACCACCCTAACAGTAGCAAAACCCTAGGCGCTTTTCTTACGTTCGACCGGCGTCAGCGACCGACGTCAGCGTAGGAGGAAATCAAGCCTTAAACTCGACATATTTTAAGTCACGTTGGCGCGTAACGTAGAAGGCGAAACATATCTAGAAAATATCGATTGGTCGATCGAGAAAATATTATAATTAGTTTGAAATGTAAAAAATAAATGTATTCAGTACATTTCAGTGTAAATGATTCCATTTGAAAGTACGGTGAACTATAGTAATTTATATCTCGAGACGAGATGTACTTAATACAAGTTAAATTTATAAGTGTCCTTAATCATAAAATGAGTATCATTAATGAAAGATGCAAAGCAAAGTAAAACAGTCAAAGCATAACTTCGTACATATGTAATAGTTACTCATACACAAATAAACAATAATTTATGACTTGCAAGTATCGCAAGTTTCATGTAACAAGAGGTCGTAACTACTGCTGCCTTTAGTCAATGTGCTAATCTTGCCCATAAAGTATTAGAAACCGTTTTAATGGACTCGATGCTAATAATATATTTATTTATACGTACATCTAGATCGTAAATTAACTTGACCAAGTTTCTAATGGAAATTAGAAGTTTAAGATTACCGATAAGAAAAAAAAGGTTGTCAATAAATATATCGAAACTAATACGTACAACTTTCATTCAAGGTCATTATTATCTCCAAATTTATGTTCGCTTTTGATTTAAGGCGGAAGCATTTTATTGCCACTTTACATTGCTAATAGCAAGTTCAGTACGGAAATTCGAACAACTTAGTCTAGCAAGACGCCTCTGGCAAGCTTTTAGGAATCACAAAAAAAATGTGTGGTTAAAAACAAGACAAACATTTGGATTTTTATGAAATTCCATTAAAGAATAATTGAAAGGATAACATTTAGTTGCAGCTAGAAAAATATTTAAATAAAATAAAGGCAGCAAGAGTTATAAAATATAGCTGTGGTCTCTGTGGACTGTATTATTAAAAAAAAACAGCACATTTATCTTCACTCTAAAGTTAGTTTGACGATAATAGTGCCTACCTAGCTTAGTGTATCTTCATAACGTAACATTGGAAACTTAAGTTACATTAAGCAACTAAGTTGTCTCTAAGAGCTGGTCCGTAACCACTCTCACAATATCAAACTTAAAATTGCTTCGTAAATTGTTTATAGCCATAACTGTAAAAAGCCATTCCTTCCGCGAACGTGGGAGAACCTTTTGGGGTCACGTCTAGATATCGAATCTATTTTTAAAACAATTAATGCATTCCTTTATTTAAGCTGATATTTAACCAAAGAGCAAGACAAGCTTGATATAAGACTTTTTTAATGTGATGTTCGATAGACAGGCTGAAGGCCCACTTGATGGTCTAACGTCGCCTATAAGACAAACAACAACGCAGGATTGAGGGTGAGGAATATGGACTCTGGCATCCCTTACTCACTCACCAAACACAACAGCACACACACAAAACACACCTATGTGTCTTTTATAAGATGTACTTCGGAGAGTTTGCTCAGTAGCTGCATGAGCTCATGCCGCCTTCCCCTTTCTTCCATCGGACATACAGACTTGTTACCATCCTCATCTTGTCGAAATCCCTCCTTTTCGGACCAAGCGCTATGAAACATCTTTTAAAATAGGCACTGCCAAGGTTTGGAACTCCCTGCCGGCGTCTGTTTTTCCGAGCTCATATAACCCTAATCTTTTCAAAATTCGAGTGAATAGGCATTTTCTGGGTGAGCTCGCTCCATCATAGGATACTTCTTGCTACACAACTGGTTGTTGACTAAGAGCAAAACCTCTAATTAAAAAAAGCGGGCTGTATAAATGACTACGAAACGCAGCATGCCTTGCCACTTTACAGATCCAGACCAGAGCCAACTTTGAAAAGTTGACCCTGCCGGACATCGAACCTGGGACCCCTGGAACCGAGCGTTAAAACAAGCAACCTAATTCTAAGTTTTTGATCTTTAATGATAACAAATTTTACTAATACGGAACCACTGACTGTTAAAATAAACCGTACTATCGTCAATGATCGTTTTTTATTAGGCGTCATTATAGTGCCCCAATATTTTTTAGTCTATGATTTTTAGCGATAATTGTACCTATACAAAGTTAAAAAAAAATTGTTTTCAGAATTTTTTTCTGTTAGTCTATGCACGCTAATAATAATAAACCAAATGGTTTGAGTTTCAATATGAATAAATCTTTAGTATAAAAATCGATATGAGGATTATGTTACCTAAGTGCCTCCAAAACCGCTCAACCTATTTTGACGACATTTTCAGGCTCACTTTAGATTAGCCGAGTGATCCTGTGAAGTTTAGTAGCGATCGGTTAAAAATTTTTTTTAATTATGTGCCATATTTTTCCTACGAATTAATACTAAATTAGATTATTTTATTTTTTAATTTAAAAGTAATAATGAAATTTTCAATGCCCGACAAAAACATTACTATTATATAAGCAATAAAGATTGAAGAAATGTTTTAACACCTAAGAAAAAGGGGAGCGCGGCCGAATTCGCGGGCATAAGCTAGTTTAATATGTGCGAGAATAGTTTCTTAAGAGTCAGAGTAAAAGAGGCCGATGCACCCATTAAGTGAACTGTTTTTTTTCTTTAGTAATAGGCTTTTAAAATTGGGGAGATAACGGGTACATACGAAATGAAGTTTCAATCTAACGTCAATATAAGATAGTGTGCTGCAAAATGGATATTAATTTTATCGCTCTTCATCTAAAATCAATCGCGTTTTAGACATATAAAATAAAAAAAAGTTATAATGAAGTATTACTAACTTTTTTTTTTATATTTCACCATAGATTACAGTATGAAAGTTTGGATCGTTGTGTATACGAAGAAAATTTTCGTTTAGGGTTAATTAACCCTGAATATAAAAAAAAATTTGGAGAATTAAAATGCATAGATTAAAAAATTTAGTCAGTGCAAGCGTAGGGAGGCCTCTAGTATTGTTTGTATGCATTTAGAGACTGGTTAGTGGATACTGGTTGTGAATTGAATTAACGGCAAGTTCAAAAGCTTCAAAGGTCGGGAATACGACCCGAGACAGCAAGCCAGCCTCACAATAAAATTGTACTGAGGCCGATGGAAAACGGCAGATTAACCCTTCTACTCAGCAGGTAAATGAAACTTTATGGACCTAAAGAGCAGGAAAGTTTATTTCAAACTTGCATATTTTTACACATTTTATATTAACTTCATGTTGATAATAATATATAGGTCGAAGCTACTCGCTTGATAATGTTGATAATGGTAATTTGGGGATCACTGCACATTTTATTATTATCCTCTAAACATATGAATGTTTGTGTCAAGCAATGTTAGTAGTAGCAGGGTAAACTGAGTATTGCTGTCATTTGGGCAGCCAGACTAGCAACAATAATGGGGTGGTCCCTTACAGAAGACCACCGTGAAATAAGAGCACGTGTGCTATTGTGTTTCGGCGACTGAGTAAGGGATGCCTGAGTCCGTTTCCCTATCCTTTCCTAATCGCTTATCCTTGATCTTAACTATTGTCGGCACTGCACTTACAACAACTGTGGCGTTGCTTGTGTTGTAGGTGCTTGTGTTGTATCAAGTGGATCAAATGGAACCGATGACTCGCATTAAAATCCGATGCATTATTTAGTAGGAGGTAGCAGGTATAGTTATAAACATACAGACGCGGAAACCGACGAGTCATGTAATGGAGACAGCATCCGCTAAGAACGACCTTTTAAAAATTTCAACTCCGTGCGAAGCCGGGTGACGAGTCGATGGATAGGTTTTTTTTTATAAAGTATTGTACGCAAATAGAGCCGAACAATGTGCGTGATGGATCGCTATTAGGTTAACTTAATTTTAGATAAACGGTGGTAAAATTTCGCGGTGATTTACTTAGCCGAATGTATAATGGAGGTGAATGTGTTTGTAACGCTTTCTTCCGTTATTTTTTGTTGGTTTGTTTCACTGTTGTTGTTTAAAACAACCGATGCGTAATTAAAAATAAAAATTTTCTCATAGCAACCTGACCTCGTGGTTCAGAAACGAAGAAGTAAAGAAAGGCGATTTGATTAACACCTCTTTATCCTCAATTAAATTTTGTATTAAAAGTATTTACATATACACATACACATATAAATAACTATTTGCTACATATAAACGACCCTTGCTTGACAGCCTTAGTTTGGCCCGAGACTTTGTCTGCACCCCATTTCCTTAAGCGTGAAATATTTAATCAATCTTCATTTATTTATTTAATTCAGCTATAATCTTACTCACTTAGGAATAGCACTTACTCGTAAGGTGTGCTAGCATTAAGGTCCAGTTTAATTTGCTATGAGAGCAAAATAGGGGATGACATTTTACTTTTAAGTTGTAGGATCAGTGTGATATTACTTTTATTAGTGTGATTTAATATTAGTATAAATAGACATGTAAACATTATTATAAGATTTTATATATTTTGAAGATGTGTACATACAACTACTTTTAATCTTTCTTATTATTTGTTACAGAGCAAAGTTTCCGCGGGAATTCATAAATTCGGGCCAAAACTTTACACCAAAATTAAACGACGTCGTAAATTACGTAAGTACGAAAACAATACTATCTCAATTTTTAAGGTGGAGCATTCCAAAAATGTCCAACAGGTATGATGTAATATAATATTACAAGCACTTTTTATCGAGGACGCGTAACACTTTCGTTGCCTTTATAGTGAGCATGCGTAAATATCGGTGCAAAAATGTTACTTAAGACAACCTAAGACTTTTTTTATATTATTATTCAATTAAACAAGAGTAAAAACGAATAATATCAAATTGTTTGTTGATGGAAGAAGTCTGTCGATGTCGTTGGACGCCCTACTTATGAGCTTCCAATCTTATCGCTGGAAATGACTGGAACTCGTACGCTGACCCTCGCAGTCCCCTTGGTGACTGTAAAATATGTGTGCACAATGTTTTTTTGCACTAATTAAATTATCAACACAAATCAGGTTTATGGGCCGAGTTGGTCGAGAGATCAATAAACCCGAGCAAGAAACATTTGTCGTAAATATCATTGTAGCACCATCTATGTTTAGCACTTATTTTATACCGAGTGCTGTTACTAAGTGCTAATACTAAGTTGGCTGAGGGCTTTTATTTATTTTGTAAATGTATAAAAAAATCTATAATTTATTTTATTTATTTCGACTAAATTTTAAGACTAAATAAACTAAGACTAAGTAGACTAAGTACTAGTCTAGATAGACTAAGTAGTTTTAGCTGTGGGTTAATAGTCAGTCAGGATAAACAATTTTATAAGTATAGATTACACAACCTTTATACAAATCCGCGAACCCTCATTGATCATCTTTTATTAGGAGGTGACACCTCTTACTTAGGTACATTTTCTTTTTTTTTTTTATTAGAGATGGGTTTGCTCTTGGCCAACAACTAGCTGAGTAGCAAGGATGAGGCCTATGATGGAGCGAGCTCACCCAGAATATGCCTATATTCACTCGAACTTTGAAAACATTTGGCTCTTAATATTAATCTTAATGTAATTGAATTTAATAAATTGGAGGAAACCAAGCAATTTAATTTATTCGATTCATCGAGTATATATACAGTCACAAGTAGTCCACAAGATTGTGGTCGAGGAGTCTGAATAGAAAACGGCACAACGCGTAAGAGGCACTTCGTTCGGAAGTTACACTTCAGTTATATAATGATTTACGGCTTACAATGTAGTTAAGCCATGACATAATCAATATAATAGACAGCCAATATCAATTATTATAGTACCATTAAAACTAAATAACACCTTTTACACAATTTGTTGGGCATCATACAACTTTTATGTAGGTAACTTTTCCGGTAATTTGGTAAATATTGACGTCAATTTATGTATATATATATAATTATGTTACGGCTAAAGGTAGGTGTGAAAATACTTCATGTCCATGGAAGAAAAAGAGAAAAAAAAACTTTTTAGAAGCGATTGTACAAGCAAGTTAAATTTAATATAATGATATAATTAATTATGATAATAAATGAGTGCTCGCGTGTTCTCTTAAATTCTAGATTAAAATCTATCTCAAAAACGCATTTATGGGGAACAAAAATTGTCACAAGTGGTAAGTAATCCAGAAAATCTCTTGTGTGCTAGATAACAAACAAATAAAATTTTCAAATTGATAAAATTATTAAATATTAAAGTAGATATACATTTGTGAAGTGAAGTAAACTTATTTAAATATCGAAAAGGTTTTAAGCGCTTGGTACGGCAAAGCTACATATTTCTCTCTTCTCTTTGCAAAACGTACATGTTACGCGAAGTCGCTTCGATGATGCAACAGTAATGTATAATTGGGGACAGGTAATACTTTCGGCGATGTGTTCTTGCCGCAAAATAAGGTCAACGTTCGGCACACAGAGCCAGTTCGGAACTAAAGTGACACAGTGGTTCGCTGACGTAACACTTTCTGTCTTATTACATAACCGTTTTCGGACGGGCACGTTGCGGTATTATAATGCAATTGGGATTGAACGTATTTGATACTTGAAGAATGATCGTTCTAGTTTTTGGAATTTATAAAATTTTATTCCTTTTGAAATTTAAAGTAGATCTATCTAAGGAAATAAAAACGATTCGTTAAGTACCTTTATATATGTCGTGAATTAACCGTGGGCACTTATTACTGAATCACCAAAACGAAGCCATTGAAAGATCTAATTAAACGAATAGTGCCTTCTAGTATAACAATAGGAACTAATTTTTAAATAGGGACATTAATCATGAAACAATATCGAAAGTAAACTTATATTATAGTGATTAGAAACTGTCCAATGAGTAAACTGGTGAATTAGTGAAATTGACGAGTAAGGAAAATGACCGGTGATACGCGGACTATATGTACAGTATAAATAGAGAAAATAGTCCGTAAGACAATGACAGACATAGTCACTCATAGTCAATACATAGTCAGTGATTCACAAGACATTGCACAGTTAAAATAAATAAAAACATGTTCATAAACTATAGTTATTATTAGAAGACAACTTATTTTTTTGTCCAATCTTATTTTCAAATGTTTATTTTGGCTAGACTGTTGAGGTTTCTTTAGATTTGATTAAAGAGACGTGAAAAATCATTAACAAAATAATATAAGGGCAATGAATATAAGGCAGGTTAATTGATAAAACATTTACCTGAAATTTAAATGAGTTAAATATTTAAAAATTGAGATGTTTTAAAATTTTAATCAATTTAAAAGACAAAACAATTTAATAATTTGCTTGAACAGATTATGTATAGCTTAAATAACAAAACAATTTCCCACAAATATACTTCTGTGCTAATTTATATAGGACATAAGTAGATATTATATCTATGACCTAATTTACAATAATTGAGGTCGACTTTTTCCCTTTCTCTCTTTATAATATATCTAATGTTAGTTACTAGTATCAAAACTAGCGAGTCGTAGTGCAAACAGTGGTGATAATAGTTGCATAAGGCATACTTTCACCTCGCCCAATGACTAAACTTTAAAACACAATAGTTTAATATTGATAAACACAAAATGAAATATTACGTTAGACGAATGTTAAATGTAATCACTAATTTGTCGTGTTAAAAAATATGCACTCAAAAAATCTTTAAAGACAACTTAACAATTTTATTCACATTTGACTTATATTTACTACTAGCTGGCGCCCGCGACTTGGTCTGCGTTGAAAAAGAAAAACGTAGCCTATCTTGTGTCCTGTACGTCTAAATGTTTATCTACCAAGTTTCATGAAAATCAGTTAATTTGCTTAAGAGTTATAGAGAAACATACAACATACATACATACATACATACATACATACATACATACAACCTACACTTAAACATTTATTAATAGTAGTATTGATACGCATTTCAAAGAAAAAATTGGACAATTTCAATTAATATAAATACACGTATTATTAGAATAAAAAACAGTTTTTTTCTAATAATTACTATGAGCTAATTTCTCTATGGTTATAAGTTACTCTATGGTTGCCATACACTTCAGTTTATTATTAGTATTACTGTATTACATAATTTCCCAGTCACAACACTCTCACTTGTAACATTCTAGGTAACAAACACCTACTTTACCATTTTTATATAAGACATTCATATTTTTATTGAATCAGAAGGTATTACATTTTACATGATCGGTGACGATCGGTTATCTCGTAACAGCAGTTACATATTAGCTAACCACATCTCCATGCTCAAAGTGTTCAAAATAGAGTAAAGTAATAACATTTATTTGTTGATCATAATTATGTGTACACACACATATTAAGTATAGGTATTACAATTAACATGACATTTATACTATAGTAAAGGCATACAAAACCTTTATCTTTTTCTTATTTAAAAATGTATTATCAAGTTATCTTATAATATTATTATTTAATGTCAAGTATCTATTATCCAATGTCAAGTATATTATTTCCAGCACTAAATTTTGTCATAAAGAAATCATGAATGAAGTAAACCCTTTCGACTAAAACCGTTGTGATAAAGAACATCATTCTTTAGGTTTACCGCAAAATGACGTTTTTCGAAATGTTCATTGTCCATCATAAATCATTTTTATCAATGAAAAGGCGATTAAAAATCTAACTAGACATATAAACATTGTCTGAGTGATGTCATAAAAGTTTATTCGAAGAGTCATAAATAGATATTTCAAGAAATCAAATAAAACACATCTTTAAGTTGATACATAGGCAGGCAGCATAGGCTAAGTGGTAGGTACCAGTATGGTTATGTTCGTAATAAGATTAATTACAAACAAACTTAATAGGTACATAAAAAGTGAGAGCTGGTTTGGTAAGATTTTCTTTATATATATGGTGAGTGGGTACTTAATCTCCGGAACCAACATTTGAAAATCCTATGATAAATGCAAAAGTTTGCGTGTTTTGATGTTTTTTCCTCAATAACCCAAAAATGGCTGAACGAATTTAAATGAAATACTTTTTAACCTGGAAAAATTTTAGATTCCCGAGAAATCGTCGTAAAAATATTTATATTTTTATATTTTTCATTTAACAACGCAGAAAAGTCGCGGGCAATAGTATAATATTATTATGTATATAATAATTAAATAACTTGTGATCGTATTGTCAGTCAAACAAATGGCAATGCACCAAATATAAATATGTAAACATTTACGAGTTACTTTCAGCTTCATTTAAATGATAAAATAAAACATTTATAAAGCTAGACACTGAAAAGATTTCCTGAAAAAAAATGTAGTTTCTCCTCACCGACGAGCGTTACTATATTATACATTTTTTTTTGCAATTACATACAACTAAACACTGACCTGAGTAAGACCGAGCCTGTAGCTGGTGACGTCCAGATCTAGGGCTAGCAGCATATCGTCCACGACTTGACGGTCCGACAACTGGGCTGTAGGTTTGTTCGTTTCCGAGTCGTCGCTCTCGGACGTGGCCAGTAGACGATACCTGGGCGAAATTAATTCGCTTATTAACCCTTTAACCGCTTGCTTTTGTAGGAGCTGTCGTGCCCCTATCTATGTATAGGCGCTTGACTCGATTCGATATTCTTTTTAAGAGGAGGCAACGCAATGATTTAAAAATAAACAGTATTTAATAATAATTAAATATTATTCTATCTATCTATCTATATATATCTCCTATCTATCTATACTAATAATAAACCTGTAAGTATAGGTATTGTATGTATTGTATGTTCCTCCTTAACTATTAAACGAACGAAAGTCACTCAAGTTTCAACATTTTTTTAGATTTCAGAAATTTATGTGGTGGCAAATTTTATAAGGTTGTGGGATCCAAATGTGCTTGTGTCATATCGGCAGCTGAGAGTTAGCCACTACTACTGCTTCTACACAAACAATCATATAAAAATATAAAAATATTACCTTCTAGAGAATTCTGAAAGCGGCATGTGTTCGGGGAACCCTTGCTTGTAGAGACGTGCCGCATCGAGGAGTTGGAAACCGCGAAACTATTCAATACAAATTTTATCATCATTCAATTGCGATAGCCCTCTTTATTATTTTAACAGTTACTAGTAGGGGAGCCCAAGAAGGGTGGCCCACGTGTATCCAATTAACGGAAACGTTTAATCTGCTGGTTTGGATGGTGGAACGGCCTTACGTAAATAATCTAAGCTAAGCTAACTTAATAATCCGGTATCCCCCCTAATAGTCTAGTAATCCCATCCCACCCAATATATCACAATTATGAATGAAAATAAGCTTAATAGTCCAGTATCCCCCCCCCCCCCCAATAGTTTAGTATCCTCCCATAATATCACAATAAATAGGTCATAAAAACTATTAATAACCAGCTGATTTTTTGATTTTTTAGTAAACATTTGTATAATAAAATGGCCGCATAGTCCTACAAATTGAGTGGTACGTATTCCTAGTCCTACGCTTGGAAGTTTTCATAGTCTTGACAATTATTTCGACTTATTTTCTTCATACAGCTCCCACCATCGGTGAAATATTTAAACCTTTTTTATTTCTACTATCTAATCTTCGAAATCCAAAAGGTCGTCCCCACGACGAGTGAGTAACTCCAAATTTACCAGGACTCTTCTACCATACCCCATACCAATAAACCGTATGTCAAAACCGAAGAAACGTAGCACTAAGCACGGATTGCTGCTTCTTCTGAATGATGATTCATACCTGCGACCGCAAGAGAGGTATGTTGACGTCATCGGCGGGGTCCGAGGGGTGAGCGGCCAACAGGCAACACACGAACTGCACTCCGCCGGAGCCGCAACGCCGCAGCGTGTCCACTACGCCGTCTGCTACGAACTTCGCTTGGAGGGCGGTCGAGCGACGCTTCATGCCGGCTGTACCTGTACGGCCCAAGGAACCAACTATAGCCTCCAAAATGGCGAAGATCAGTTGCTCTTATCTTCGCTCATATAGTCCACTAGTACAGGAGAGGGTCGCTTCTGCCATGAGGCAGAAGAAACACAAATGCATATCCTGTGTGATGTGCTTGTGAAGATGTGAAGAATGCCTCTATCAAAAAAGTACTACAGTTTCTCAACGTGGTAGGTCTACCCATGTAGAGAGCTTTAGTTTACGTGGCGATCACAATATATTTCAGCAATGGACGAAGTGATACTGGTACTCTGGCAGACAGAAATAGCCACTAAGCAAATAATAATAATAATACATATAGGGCGACAAAGAAGCGAAATATGGCTAAAGATAATAATATATCGTTACACAGTTGACTCAGAAGATCGTTTTGCAAAGTGTTTGTCGGATCGGATGGAATCTTAATAAAAAATATTTTACTTCTTTCTTGCATTTGAACCGTCACAATAATATTGATGCGTGTCGAGCAAAGTTTGTGGTGGCGTTAACTATAGTTGCCACCAGTTCACATACTCATTACCGACTACTTGCCGAAAATTAATATGTTTTGTACAAGTACATGTTAAATATCGGACAGAGGCCGGATTGTAGCGTACTCAAGTGTGGCTGTAAAACGTGGTTTACCTGACGTAAGTGTTCTCCGTATGGAAGATGCTCTCCGCAGTGTGGAGGCGTCGCCTACGGCTGCAGACCAGGCGCCAACTCCACAAGCGCCACGGGCCCAAGACGACAGACGGCCTATCTCTTCACTGCGAACAAACACACACGAAGGCGTGAGTGGATGAAGGTAATATGTCGCATTATTCCAATTTCGAATAAATCGAGGGTTAAAGTTTTACACAGAATTTTTGAGATAAGTGGCCACGGAATTGTTTTTTGTACTAAATTATGAAGCAAAGTTGTGGAAACAACCTAAAATATTAACGGTATGATAGCAAGTAAACACTTGGTTCGACGTTTCTATTGAAACTTTATTTTGATTTAACTGATTTCTTAGCAAAACATGTATAAAATTACTCACTTTTGACTCTCCTGGAGCAGAGTTAGAGCTTTCTTGGTGACGGGGTTCTCTCGACTCGCTTTCACCCATCCGGTGACGTCATACAGCACAGGGTTCGTGCCCTGTGAATTGTAATATTCTTATTGTAAAAAAAACTAGCTGGTACTCGCGACTTCGTCCGCTTTGAAAAGTATAAAACGCCATCTACCGTAGCGGATCGCTAAAAATATCACCAAGCAGTTGTCACGTTAGTCGCTTCACCTGATTTGGATAGATGGCGCTATCTCCCGGGCCAAGCCGCTAGTATTTACTTTTATTTTAAATTTCCCGTAGGAATGAAGCATTTTCCCGCGGTAAAAAGTAGCCTATGTTCATCAGGGATAATGTCGGCTTCTAATGGTAAAAGAATTTTTCAAATCGGTCCAGTAGTTTCGGGGCCTATTCAATACAAACAAACAAATCTTTCCTCTTTATAATATTTGTATAGATAAAGCATTCACAAATCACAAATATACCATACAAAATGCTAAAAAACAAACTTGAACAAATAGTATTGCAGTAACGTGACACAGCACGCGCATAATTATGCGCATACTATTTCTGAGGTCACTGCGCATCATGAACCTTACAAGATTTATAATTAATAAAAAAATTCTGAATATAATCTCGTTAATTAATTACGCATTGCGGCTGTTTATTGATTAAACTACTCAAATAAACTGAAAATCAATTTTCAGTTTATTGCTATGTGCCGAAATAAAGGTGGCTTGTTTGTGTGACTGAAATTTTCAAGCAACAAAATGTAATATGTAATTTCAATTGATTATTTATTAATTAAAAAAAAAACTGTGTTTGCGTGATCGCGTACGTAGACAGCTGCGCGCGCATAACTGTGAGCATTAGCACCATTAACATGTTGCTGACGCGAACCGATACATTTTTTTCCCTACCCAAAGTCGTATAACGCGGCTATAGAAGTTTTACTCTTTAGAAAAGAAAGAAAGAAAGACATTTATTCACTGCAAGAAGGACATTAACATGACATTATACATGTGGTGGGCAAATCGTAGAATTGGGCAGATCGTAAAGTATGAAATCAAAAACCTTTCACCAAAAGTCAAAAATAGGTGCGACGAGGAGCGGAGCGAAGCAAAGCGAGGAGGAGCGTGTTAGGTTTACATGGAAATAAATTTGGTGAGCCGAGCGAAGCGGAGCGGCGTTAGGCTCAGTTTTAACAGAAATATGATCTGCCCAGGAATATCATGATATGCCCAATTCTACGATGTGCCGACGACATACATAATAAACAACAAAAACAAAATGACACAATTAAATTAATAAAAGACAGGCAGGTAAGATTATGTGGTAAGAAACATATAAAACTTGAGATATAAAAGCACTTGAAGTGGTTTACGCATACCTGAAGGTGTTGCAATAGGAACTGTCTCGCGTGAGGCGCTTTCTTGATGAGGTGGTGCGTGTGATGAGGCGGCCCATAGTGGGACAAGACTCGCTCCAAAAACGTGTCGTCCGATGAGCCGGGATACATCGATTCCTCGTCGAGCAACCTGTCGTCAAAACAATATTAAATCTGTACCTAATATAATACGCCAGACAAATTACAATTTTCAATAAAAAAAATTACGATATCTAGGGGAAAATACCCAATTATTGGCACCTTTCGACCTATTTGTTCAACTCAAATAAAATTTGAAAGTTTGACAATGTTTAAATCATTTGACTGTTTATAGTGTGAACAATTCTCGTAAACCTAATATTTATTTATTTTTTATGGGAACACAATTTATGGAACAGAATTCTTATTTTTTTGTGAAAGAGTTTAAGGTGTCAATAAATTGGAGGGGTGCCAATATTAGGTCATTTTACCCTATATATTCAATATCTATACAGAAATTTAAACACAAGCTGGTGGCCGCGACTTCGTTAGCGTTGAAAAACCATTACACCTAAACAACGCCTTGACATCATTATTCTTAATGAAATTTGTTTTGATTACTTAGGTTTCAATTCGCAAGGAGTAATTGGTTCAATTATGATCTGAACCAAAATTAGTCTTTATTGGATAGTAAATTTCACGTTTAAATATAAAATAGCCGCAACAATAATTGATAACGCAAAACACAATAATTGATAATTATAACATCGTGTAAATGATACATGAAAACTCACGAATTTGAATAAATTTTGTTTCATATTGTAAATTATTGTTAATTTTGTGTGTGATGGCGATACTTGGGAGAGGCATACAATTCCAACTGTGGAGAGACATAGATAGGCTAATGATGATAATGATAACGATGATTGTAAAAGCTTACCACAACAATCCCCGTCTGTCGCATTCTCGCAGGTCCGCCTGAGAACTGCGTACGATTGTGTTCTGTGGCGCTTTGTCCAACAATTCGACCATCGGTCCCGGGTTAACAGTCTCCGACAACCAATCTGCGGGGAGTTAAAGCAATTTAATGACGTATCATGTAACATGAGAGTTGTACGTGCGGCAGGCACGTATGAAAGAAAAAGTAAACCTTCATCGTTGCCGTCGTCGAGAGCGATGCCCTCTTGCGCGTATCGTTCCCTTGGCGAAACCAGCGTGGCCTCGTGGAACATCGCTTGTAAACGCTCCTGGAACACAATTGCTAATTATTTGCCATAAATTATAATTAGTTATAGTATAAAATGCTACTTTTTTATAGAATTCTCTTTATATAGTTTTAATACGCTTCCTCTCTCCTAGCCCCTAATTTGCATGCCCGACAGAATTCAATCATTTATTATGGTTTTGCAATAAATGATTGAATTGAATTCTGCACATAATAGAACATCAACTGCCCGTCAGGAGTTTATGTCCTATTATGTATTTGAAGACGTGAGTAGATGAAGATGAAGATGGTATGTCGCATAATTACAATTTTTAAAAAATCGAGATTAAAGTTTTAGTTTTAATTTTTGATATAAGTCGCTAGGCAACTTATTTATGTACTAAATTATGATTCAAAATTGTTTAAACAACCTAAAATATTAATGGTACGATAGCAATGCAACGAACCTTGTATTATTAATTTTTTTTTAAATGTGAACATAGTAGCTCTACCTTTTTCCATTAGGAAAAGTAAACTTTTCTGCACTTTTTGCTTTTTAAAATTAAATGTACATTACAACACCTTTTTCAACTTTTTATTTTTCAAAAATGTCTGTAACATATGGACATATTACCTTCATAAACGCAAAAAACGAAAAAATCCACTCACGTCTTCAATTCTACATGCGCAAACGAAAGATACCCTCAAGCTCAAGGTCAGAGCCCATCAAGTTTTGCTATGTTCATAAATACCTGCAAATAATTGGAGAGCAACTTGGAGAGAGGCGCTCCGCTCTGTTGGCCCGCACACATTGGGTTGTCGGCGCCTGGCGTGTCCAGTAGTAATATAGACGCTAAAGTTCTCGCCGATGTTGATAGACTCCTAGAAAGTAAGGTTGGATTTTAACTACTATACCAACCATTTAGAGAATTATAACTATGGTTCTTTTTCTTCAACCCAAACTAGCTGATCAATTGCGATATGCAATATACCCTATTATGAGTTGATTATGAGATAGATTACCAGCAGTTACGTCTAGTTTTTCACTGGGGTCTTGAGTTTGGATTTTCCGAGACTTACTTACATATTAATCAAATACTAGTTGTTGCACGCGACTTCGCTCGCGTAACATTATAAAATATAATACACTCGTGTCTGTGAAACCATCGAAATACCCATATAAAATTTCAACCCAACCCAACCCCAAATTTTTACTAGCTTTCCCGTAGGAATGAAGCATTTTCCCGCGGTAAAAATGTCGGCTTCTAATGGTAAAAGAATTTTTCAAATTGGTCCAGTAGTATCGGAGCCTATTCTATACAAACAAACAATAAAATCTTTCTTCCTTATAATATTAGTGTAGATAGTTACTTGACAATTTTAATAAATGGGGCGAAATTTTAATTTTAAATATTTGAATAACAATTTAGATGTACAACTTGTAAACCTTTTACTTGTAATTTTACCCAAATGATTTCACCACTCTACAGAAAAACAGAAAAACTTGAAGTTATTTGCAAGTGTTTGAAGTCTTACCTGTTGACAAGTGCAGCGATAATGTTAAATGTCTCGTTGTAGAGGCCGTTGACGAAGGCGTCGAGAGCCTCTGTTCCGGTTATCTCGCGCTCGTTCGAAGGCGACGGCGTTCTGGAAAAAAGAAAAACTTATAAAATTCCAAATAATTGAAGACGCGAGTGGATCTAAGGTGTTATGTCACATTTTTGGGTTTTTCGTTTTTTTTTTTTTGCATTGATGAAGGTAATAATTATGTCCTTATTAATGGTTACAGACCTTAAGATCATTGATTTAAGACATTATTGGAAAATAAAAAGTTGAAAAGGGTGTTTTATGTACAGTTAATTTTAAAAAGCAGAGTGCAGAAAAGTTTACTTTTGTTAATGGAAGCGGGAGCCTATGTTCACTTTTTTTTTATTAAATAATATAAGTGTTTAATTGCTATCATACCATAAATATTTTAGGTTGCTTACACAACTTTGTATCATAATTTATTACAAAAATCTCAAAATTTATTCAAAATTGGAATTATGCGACACCTTCATCCACTCACGTCTTCACTTATTATTAGTATTATTATTGGAAAAATAATTATAAAAATGTATAATTATAATGTGCAACAGAACTGGTGGATCCAGGCTGCTTCTGACCGGTCCAATTGGAAATTTTTTGGAGGAGGCCTATGTCTAGCAGTGGAAGTCCTATGGCTGAGATGATGATGAAGATGATGATGATGATGAAGAATTGAATTGGACAGTATGTTTAATCAGCATATAGAAAATGTGGTAAGCATAAAGAAACACCTGAGATTAGCTGTGGGCTGCGGTGAGGTTGGTATAGCGTTCGCGAATACCGCCCTAGTCAACTCCTCCACTGAGACGCCGAGCAAACGCGCCGCTCTTTGAGAACATCCCGAACTTGCGAACTGGTACTTGAGGCTGGATCCTACATTTGCTATTAACAAAAAAAAATTTTTTTTTTGAATATGCAACGCGAATAGACGAAAATTGTGTTTCGAAAATTTGCATAGAATCTCTAGGTTTTTTCTCATGACTGCCTACCTGCATCAAGCTCTATCTATATATTATAATCTTCTGGAGCAAAATCAATTGTTTAATTACTTAGTTAGATATATACAGAATCTATATATTCGTAAATGACAACTTATTTCATTAACGATTGTTGTTAAAATTAAACTCTCCTGTCTTTTTGTCGTGAGTCTACAAATGAGCTACAAATTGTCTACAAATTCTACTGATAATGAAATTTTCAATTGTAGATCACCAAAGCAATGTCTTTTTTAAAAAGGAAAAAGTCAGACCTTTAGCCACCCCGGCCCATCCCAGATGACATACGGCGGCGAGTATTTTCCATATAGCCGTCTGCTCCTGCTCGGTGACATTCAGCAGATGCAGCGCTTCTTTAAGCGCTGAAAACTCGGTGGGGGCGTCGGCTCGCTCGCTTGAATTGATGAACGGGTTGGGAGCGCTCGCCGGCGCTTGGTCCAGCAGCAATTCGCGACGAAGTCGACCGTCGCATCCGTGAAACAATCTACGCATGGGAGGTATCACTTCGATCACTATTTTGGTACCAATAACTACTTTTATATGTTTTTAATTAATCATCATCAATACTAATAATATATCTGTAGGGGTCGGTCATGGAGTAATTTACTTTGTTTTCAGAAATATCGTGTATATAGGCTCTATACATGATACTGAAACTAAATTGACGATTTTTACAATTTTTTTTCTGTATGTATGTATGTTCCTCCATCACTCTTAAACGAATTAACCGATTTTCATGAAACTTTGTAGATAAACATTTAGAAGTACGGCACGCGTGATAGGTTACTTTTTATATTTTTTAACGCGGACGAAGTCGCGGGCAACAGCTAGTATTAAAAATAAAATAAAATATGTAATATAATTCACAACTTAAGATTATTTCCAATAAGTTTGTAAGTTGCCGAGGAGTTGGGTATTCCGCGGACAAACTTGATGGCATAAAATTTTTACATAATTCTATAATGTGAAAGTTAATGGAGATCAATTCGCTAACTAGGAAATAGAATAGGGTGACGTTAAAACGCTTGAACAGATCTTCATAAATTATAGCTAAGAAAGAACCATCCCGATCAGGTAAGAGCTTAAGAAAACGGATCAAAATCGATGCTCGACTTGAGAGCTATGATGCCACAGACAGGTCAAACTTATACCCTGTTTTTTCGGCGTTGGGGGTTGAGGGTCAAAAAGTACACGTGCCAGTATTAATAGTGGTTAAAGTAAACTTTAAAGCCTCACGTATGCAAAGCTCGGAGAGGTGCTTGACCAGGCTTGAGATCCGGTAGCAGTGTCTGCACAGAGGCCGACACCAGCGCACCTCCGCCGTCGAAATCGAGGGATGTCAACGACACGAATCGCGACGCGTGTCCATTTGAACTCGTACTGAAACAGGATACAACATTAAGTTTAAATAAAATTGTAACAAACTAGCTGAACCCGACCTTCGCTTCGCTGCCATGACAACGGCTAACTGCCACTTTAAATGTGACAGCGTTATTGTTCGCTAGTTGTATCTCCTCGTTTTGGCGCCATAACAAAACTATTTATTTTTTCTCGCGATCCGGATTATATTATCACGCGAATAGATATGATATATGATCAATCCTTGAAGCGTAAAAGGCGTGGCTATCAGCGCCTAGCAAAGCAAGCAATATATTAAACTAGCCCAAGCCGCTAGTATTTACTTTTATTTGAGATTTCCCGTAGGAATGAAGCATTTTCCCGCGGTAAAAAGTATCCTGTGTTCATCAGGGATAATGTCGGCTACGAATGGTAAAAGAATTTTTCGGAGCCTATTCTATACAAACAAACAATCAAATCTTTCCTCTTTATAATATTAGTATAGATTAACACAATGCAGCTTAGTAATTTTTTTAAAGTATAATTTTTAATATTAACGTTTAGTTTTATAGAACTTTAGTACCAATGTAATTACTATTAACCATGTTACGATAAAAGTTAGTGTAGTGATAAAAGGCACACTTTATGCTTTTATTTATGTCCAGCTCCAGTGCCAGTTATGACCCATTGGGCTGACTTTTAATTAAATTATATTTCAAATACTTACCGACAAGATCCGAATGTATGCAATATATCAAAGGCAACGCTAAGCCTCTCAGGGGTTAATTTGGACCCTTGCGCAGGATAAGTACTGGCTAGGTACCAAACGCAGTGACGCATTGCAGAGGTCTTGCCGGAACCAGATCTGAAATCAAACATTGTATTATTTCAAAAAAGTCATCCAGAAAGTAGTAAGTTATCAACTTACTCGTATTATGAAATAAAAAAGTAAAGCCCAAAGATTTTGTAGAAAGTTAATTACTTAGGATAGCAAAGTTTTTTTTTTCTTCTTTATGTCATCGGAAAATTCTTATTTTTTTCTGTTTATTTTTTTCTTTATTTACAAGCCTTATATTTTTGAAAATTTTACTCCTCTAGGTCAACGAGATGTTGGATCGCTTTGTAACTATATAATATCACATTGATATTATATATATTCGTTTTTGTAATCACGACAAAATAATCGGCTTTATATTTCTACGCCAAAAGGAGGTAAGTATACATTGTTTTTGGTTTTTTTTTTTTAATAAAAAATGTGCCTTATTAGCAGCAAATAATAAAGGAAAAATGAAACAAAGCGGATTTATGTTATATTGCGGTATAATAAGAACTTACAGAATATAATCACCTGTAACTTACAGAATATATCACCTTAAAATACAATAAAAACAATAATTTAATTCACAAACAGCAGGAGATCAAAACCATGAACATGTTTCGGTGATTGATTATAGACCATAAAACGCGTTAATTTTTAATTTACACAACTTTAACGGAGTTATTGTGTTTATGATTTTAGCCTGAAATGAGCAATTACCTTATCAGTTAACATAATTTAACTAATAAAGTTAACTTATTTAACTATTTTAACTAACCTTGCTAATGCTTGGGTAAAATAGTTAAATTTTACTCTGCTTATTTACGTTATTTTAAATTATAAAAATAAAATTTTAAAGCCTTTTTATTTTAAAAATTATAAGCATAAACTTAAGAACCGGCAGTATACGAGCATGATCTAGACCTTTAACCTGTAATTAAATAAACGTTTATAACATTTATTAAAACGACATCTTTGCACGCACTGAAGTGTCGTTTATAAACTGATATGAAATGAAGTGTCGATTCTATTGCGCTGTTTGTGACTTTTTACTATAAAACTACTATACTGAATTTGTCAAAGGAGTTTATAAAATATAGGTATGAAAAATTTATATAAGTTGAAATAATGTATCACAAAAATTATTTTCCAGTAGGTTTTTAGGGTTTTTGCAACTATTTTATAAAGGGAAATCGCTTGTTACCTGAATTTAAGGGGCTGCAATTAATGTTTCAAACACTCACCTCCCAAGGAAAACGATGGATCGATCTCGACGCGAAGCAAGCATGCAGCGGTGAGCGGACTGTGCCGCTGCGAACACATGCGGAGGCATATCGTCAGCGCGACAACCGCGAAACATCGCTGCCACCTACGAGTACGAAACACATACCATTGGTATAGGCAAACTCTGTAACTTATGAAAACATACCGATGTCGTGGCTTGAGCCTCCGCCTACAGCACTTCTGGGTATTTAATTATTTATATATAAATGTAGGCTTTATGCAATTTTAATCATTGCATATTGATATACATTCTTCTTAGTTTAATTATATTTGTTTAAAGTTAGTGTTGTGTGACAAGTAAGTGTTCTCACTTGACCTTCGGATAGCTGGCACACTTTTTTTACAAGAGGAATCCATCATGGATACCCACCGGGATGGGGACAGACCGGTGCGTTATGTCGGTGGGGTAGTGATAATATAGTATCTGTCAATACTGTGAGCAAATCGTGAGAGTTTTCCAGCGCGGGGAGGTCTGCGCTGCCTCCCCCCCTCGGTGGGTCATGACCGTGCAGTGGTGGGGGGGGCTTAACCCACGGCAATCCGAACGGTTGCAGGGGCCGGTGGGGTCACCGGTCTTTGCTTGGCTGATCGGATTGTCGCGGGGAACAAAGAAGACCCACGTGCGTGTGCTCCGAGCGGGCTCCGACCATCGGAGCTCGTGACGGAGCAACAGTTTGGAGGCTCCAACTGTCCGTTGGAGCTTCACCGGTCACCGCTCGCTCTGGCGGGGGGACAACGTAGCGTGTCCAAACGTCCCTTGACCCCCGCCCATAGACGGCGCGAAGAAACACCGCGGGGTTTTAGTGGGTAGAAGTCCCACATACCCCACCGATCTCCCCATGGTCGGTGGGGATCTGATTCGCAGATTTCCTCGCGTAATAAAAAAAAAAAAAAAAAGGTCTGCGCTGTCTGTCGGAACCTCAGCGTGTCCGAAAGTGGAAGTACGTCGGCCATCTAGGCCCCTACAATGGGCGGTAGTCCCTCTTAGACATTTGTAAAACTAACCTTTTCTGTGTAAATAGGCGCAGTCCGCTTGGGTGGTCCAAGTACAAGGAGAGCATGACCGGCGCGTGCATGTGGTAGACCTGCAGCATAGCGAGAACGAAGCACGTGCAAGGCACCGCACTCGTTAAGACAACGAAGAGACGCTATATCTTCACAACGTTCCAGTTGCGGTGGGTTAGCCTGAAAGAAAAATCACGTTAACTGTGAATTAATCTAAACCTTATATTTTGGTGAGAAAATTCATTACAACTTCAAATTGTAAGTCAGTACGTATAGTAAGTATAACTGTCCAAGAACAATAGGAACTCCCTGTCGGCATCTTTCCTAGCCCAAATCTTTTCAAAGTTCCAGTGAAAAGGCGTCTTCTTGGTGAGCTCGCTACATCATCAGCTTCATCTTCGCTACACGGCTTGATGCTAGAGAAAGCATCAAACCCCTATTTAATAATAATATATTTACAGTATAGGAAAAAAATTACAGTATTGTTTGTGCCTGACAATTGGCCGACAGTTCTGATCCCGTGAACAGTTTAGTAATCTGCATATTATCGCCAGATGAAATAATCAGTCGCGGTTTAGCGTAAAAGTGTCCAGGGGGAAAATAATCTACATGGAAATTCGAACAAAAATGATCTATGGTATAATCTTGCTAAAGTGAACGGTTTCAGAGTTACGGAGCTCCAAGAGTTAGCAAATGTTCGTCTTTTTAGATTTTTGAAAAATATGACATACATTAAAACGAATATTACCTTTTCCAAATCATCATCGTCGACTGTCAGCACCTCGTCAGTCTGTATGACGCGAACTTGAGTGCGACCTGCGTCTGCGTCGCCTTCGCGAACCACAGCAGTAAAACCGCCACGATGAGCTAACCACATGTGTCCTGCTTGTAGCCATTCTTTTTCGCACGCTAACTGTTCCTCCGATTTCGCCTGAAAGTATAAAATTTAATTTATAATGAGGCTAGTAATAAGTATATAAATATTTGAAATCACAGACTTAGACCGCTTTCTGCAGAGTTCACGGGATTACTGTCGGGATGATTGGTGCAAAGATAATTTTCACTTAAAACTGTTAAAGATAAGAAATATTACACACTAAAATTATGTAGTGGATAAAATTAGCATCACGTCGCTTCCCAACGAGTCATGCGGATTCAATTACAGGGACGCCGACAACCACTTTTACGACAAATTACGTTTAAGCTGCGTCATAATATTATACACTTATCCAAAGATCACGTACGGTGGGAATCGTGTCGACAGGGTTGTCTCGGGTGAAAACCTGCATTTTATTTACCAGCAGAGATATCTACAATTAATTTTATTTGTGAAGCTAGATAGCGTGTTAGAAGTAATCCTACTTGATATTTTTGTTGTCAATCTGTGCTATAATGCTATTTTAATACCCCCACTTAAGAAAACTTCATTGCATATAATTCAAGCTTGTTTTATAAATTCCTATACCTAAAATTACTAAATAGTTGTAGCGGTGTACTTAGATCAACTCTGCTATAAAATTAATATATTTTGGACAATATGGACACTTTTTTATATATTTGAACCTATTAGTAAACCAAAGAGCAGAATTCAACCCTGTAAACTACATAGAACAAATTGTGATATTTCTTTTCCTTTACTTTTTGTTTATCACTTTTTATTGAAATTCACCTCCTGCGTCTGTGTCTGCGGGTGCAAAAGATTATTTTATTTATCAGATCGATATTTTTTCCGCATAGTCCTAAAAGTTATGCAACCAATAATTTACACGTGTAATATTACTTTCTTTTTCTCAGAAACGACACATGAAAAATATTAAACATTCTAGTTACATTGATAGTAAAATAGTTACAGGACAGTAAAATAAAATAAAAATACATGCGGTCGGTTTGCATGCGATGCTGCCCCAGTCCCCCAGCAAGTCAGTGCTTACGTTCAAAACATAACCAAGTCGCGCAAAAGCTAGTAACTCTATTAAGATGGAGCCCACGGAAAGTAGTAATTTGGAAACAACACTATTAACGACTACACGGTTACTTCTTCGTGACAGCAAGCTATTAAGTACAAAGTGCCCTTAATAAGCTTCGAAACGTTAAGTGAAATATCTCTTGAAGCTACGGACATTATAATGTAGTTTAAATCTGTTTTAGACAGTTTACGGAAAACTACATGGCATCCCAAGACTATATGCTACATGAAGGGAAAGTACCTTAAATATCGTAGATAGGATATTTGTGAAAGAGGCGCATAGTCTATTATCTAGATTAACATAATATAGGATACTTTTTATCCTGGAAAAATGTTAGGTTCCCGAAGGGTGGTTTAAAAACTTTAAAAAATGAGCGCCGCCGTCGTCACAGCAGCGATAAAGATAACAGACGTTATATTTCTCTTTTATTTTTTATTTTTATTTTCAAAGCGGACGAAGTCGCGGGCACCAGCTAATATATAATAAATCAAAAGTCATAAGTCCCACACACAAGTAATCTTTAGAAGGAAGTGTACACGACTCGTCCCACGTGCCATTGATTCACAGCTAATTCAATGCAATTATCCGTAAACAGTGGCGTTTCCGCGATCGTTCATACAATTAATCACAAGTAATTACTTAATCTCACTGAACGCCAAGTGAAACCAGACTATGAATCGTATAGAAAGCATCGCCACATTTCCAAACGGTTGTCTTTCTAGGACACAAAGCCATTTTTTTGATAAGGATGGAAGGCTTCCACCGTACCAGGAATAAGTACAATGTAAAATATTTAGATAATATAGATAATATTTAGGTAAAACAGTGTTGCGACTAAGAAATATCTTAATTTTCGTTTATATAAACATGTTATATAAACATTTATGAATATATTTTAAATAGAAAATAAACTAAATGAAATTATTAACATCCTAACATTGTAATATTTTTCAGTGAAACAGGAAACAGTAGGTAAGCAAATGATTCAAATAAGTCCTAGTTTTATGAAGAAAATAGCCTTAATCTAAGATAATCCTCAGAAGAAACCCCGAAAGAACCCAGGATCGAGGATCATTATTGGCGCATATTAGTACTTGATGACATTAATGTATCAATCAAAAAAAGACAATCGTGGGATGACATAATTATCTAGGCGTAGGCACTGGGTCAGTTGCGGACCGCTCTCACGCAGCCAGAAATGTACAAGGAACAAATGAGGTAAACCAATAAACATGATTCGTGTAAGCTGTAAACCACGTTATCGGACAGGCGCAGCTGGTGTCCTGCGGTAACACTACTTCAGACGGTAGCCCTAGAAAGCGGCTGTACAAGAGTAATGCGAGCAAAACCGTTGTTTTATCTACTGCGACGGGCACTGGGGAATTGGCTTGATTTCACTACACTTTATGAACATTTTATTTATGCGTTGGCAATTGTATAGTGAATTTTATTGTTTTGATGAATTACAACTGATATCGACTTTATGTGTATCACAATTCTCTGTCTTATCTCCATTTTTAATGAAACTAGGGTTGCACTTAAGGCGCTTGTGAGAAGTTTGACAATAGAAATTTCAAGCCAGCACCGGCAAAAATTTTTTTTTTCATTAGTAGATCAATATACCCAGCTTTATATATTTTAGACATTAGGTATAAGTAATTTGGAATAAATTAATACTAATAAACTTTAAGAATTGTTTGAACACATTTATTATCTCTGGAGCTAGGTACCCAATTCTTGAAGAACCCAATTCTTAATATTTTTGACCTTTTTGGCTCACAATTGTTATCCAGTCGAAAAACCAAAACATTACACTGGTACTGATTTTGATTTTTGGTTGAGAGTCGGTTCTTAAATTTGATTCGCTAAATTTCTCGATCTGATGTGAGACAAGTTCCACAATTTACGACGTCTATAAACAAGCATTGCAATTCGTTGGTCGAATGTCGCCGGTCGGCAGTACCGCTAGTGCAACATTATGGGGCCCTGAGTCGACAATAATGTCCATACCTCGACACAGCGGCTCCTTATATGTAACAATGATGTATTTTGACCCATCAATGCTTGGTCAATGCAAGTGGGGAATCAATTTTTATTTTGTGGGTGGTACGGTTTCGCTGCGGCCGTAAGCAGAATAAATTTCGGACCCGAAACTCAATATATTTACGTATAACTCTTTTCATGTTTCAAGGGAAAATAATAGTAAGTATATGTAATTGAATTTTAACAGAAGTAATCTGTTTTTTTTTTTTATAACTGTTTCCTGATAAAATTTACTTTAATTATTTGACTTATTTCCTGATAAAAAGAGCAAATAAATATGTATTAATTAAATACATCGCTTTCTTATAGCAAGACGACTATATCACACGATATTTTATAAGACAACAAGGCACGCAAAGGAACGGTTGCAGTTTCTCTTAGCATTATTCTTTTTAGTCAGAATAATACTAATCTCTTTAAAAATCAATATATCTATAATAAGATTATTAATTTGCATATTCTCAAGGAAGCTATTGATGGGTCTTAGAGCCTTTTTAACCACCTGTCGAATAGGCATAGGATCAATATAAACCGTCATTTATATTGAATTCACCAGTCACCGGGGGATAATGGAGCTGATATACCTTTGTTTGTAGGATAAAAGTCCCAACATTAAAGAAAAATTTATAAAAAAAAATCGCCTATCGAAGGATGCAGTAAACCGAGTGCATAATTTAATAAAACATAAAATTATGTCTATAATAGTGTCCTTAATTAATTTATCAACACTTTCCTTGTAGTTAGTGAAAGAGGCCATAATGATATTAAGTATGTATTTAAATTTCATTCAGTCGTCACAGGTTTCACTTGACTCACATTTCTAACATAAAGTAAGTTCTTATTATTTCTTTATTTTTTTAACAAATGTCAAATAAAAACTTTTTTCCTAAAATATATGCTAACTGTGAGTGTACGGGATATAGATAAATAATGGAATGCAAGAAACAGGATACCAATGTAAACAAGATCGCAATGCAAGAAATTTAATTATGAACACGAACTATTTTGGTAGTCACCATAGATCTAGAATTACTACCGTTCTTTGGTAGTTACATACAACTTTTCCGGGTGCATTTTCTTTCAAGAATACGAATAAAATTACCTTAGTTTGCGGTGATTAACCTACTTTATATACATTGTTTAATTTATGGGAAGTTTATGGTGTGCGTTTTATTACGAGGATGGCAGCAAGACTTCCGAAGCCCATGATCGTAAAATAGGACAGCGGAGGTACTTCCTCAGTATAGTATATACTGAGGAAGCATTATATCATCTATAGGTACTATAGATAGATATATGATTCCATCACTTTTAAACGTAATACCTTCTAACACTATTCACAATTTAGGTATCAGTTTAAAAAAAATTTTTGCACATATAACGAGTCTCCGTAAAAGCAAAACCTAAGCAATATTTTATTGCTTAGGTTTGCTTATTACATTTTATATGCTACTTTTATTAAAGTCAATAAATACTACATTGATTTAGTGAAATATATAATGAAATAATAAAATATTACTTGCACTCATTATCAAATGCTTTCAATGTATATCTTCCAGGAGTATTCGATTTTTTATTTAATTCTAGCTGTTTCCGGCGACTTCGTCCGCGTTCAAAATGTTTTAAAGCCTAAAGCCCTCCTCGATAAATAAACTATGCAATGCAAAAATAATTTTTCAATTCGAACCAGTTGTTCCTGAGATTAGCGCGTTCAACCAAACAAACAAACTTTTTAGCTTTATATAATAGAATAGATTCGTAATAGAGTATGCCAGGTTAATAGATAATACATAAGTTGATGGTGGTCTTCTGTAAGGCATTCAATTTGAAACAAACCTATTGAAAATCGGAAAAACTAAGTGAGTAGATGCGCTCTGCTCTATTCCAGCCTCCGGAAACGGTTACAAAATGATGCATGTTATGTTTACTTGTTAATGTCGACGCCCACATATTTAGAACTCAAGTTTTAAGGTTGCTTACACACTACGCATATTCTGCAACATATTTTAAATAAGAAATAATGAGTTTTTAATTCAAATCTATAATAATATATTAAAGGTTTGTATTATTGTTTGTAACGAATAAACTCAAAAACTACTGGACCGATTTTAAAAATTATTTTACCTATAGAAAGCTACATTATCAGCGAGTAGCATAGGTTATTTTTATAAACTTACGCAGACGAAGCAGCGTGCAAAGGCTAGTATAGTAATAAAGTTTAATATGCAATTTACAATCAACGTTATCAACTTTTGAAGTAACAATAATAATTATCGTCCATAAAAATCAGGTGGATATTTGAAATGGATCATTTTAAATTTGTCACATAGAAATTCGTCTTTTAACTCCTTTTAACATTGAGTGAAAAGTGAAAAAAAAAAAAATTCGCCAAAGGTTCTATTATTCTAATTGCTCATCAATTTTTTAAGGCGTTGAATATCATTTTATTTTTAGATAATCCCTTGATAACAAACAAACAAGAAACAAACTCTTCAGCTTCAGCAATCAAAGAAACAAACTTTTCAGCTTTTTTAAATTTATGAATTTTATGGACAAAATAATATAAAATCTAGTGTAAACTTATTTTCTATTTTTAACAATTCGGTAAACTGCTCGTGTGTAATACACGTGTGGAGGTTGCAGATATGTAGTTCTGCTTCAGTAAATCAGTAAATGTTATGGTGTATTATGTATGAGTCATCAGTTACGAAGAATAAATCAATACTGATAATAAATCTGTAAGTGTAGGTATTGTATGTATGTATGTTACATAACTCTTTTACTGATTAACTGATTTTCATGAAACTTGGTAGATAAACATCTAGCTAGACGTACGGGACACAGGATAGGTTCCTTTTTTATTTTTCAATGCGGACGAAGTCGCGGGCGCCAGCTAGTATTTCATAAACATTGCGACCAAAATGTTATCAATGCATGGAGCATTTTAAATGTTCGCCTCGCTAAATGAATTATATAATAAATTTGAAATTTATATTAAAGGAAATTACACAGTGTGCAACCGATCTATTGCACTTAGCAGGTGTTTTATAAATGGTCTGTTTGCGTTGAAAGGTGACCCACTGTATTCGCTTTACTTGCACCGCGTACGCATTTGCCTGAATTGGGTTTATGGTCTTAGTAGACACAATGTCCGATCGAGAATGTCACGAAGGACAGACAACGGATCACAATTTACGAGTTTACGAAATAAATCGCCTGTATCTTTTATTGAATACTAGCTGGTGTTCGCGACTTCGTCCGCGTAGAAAAGTATAAAACGTCATCTACCGTATTTTGGATAGATGGCGCTATCTCCCGGGCCAAGCCGCTAGTATTTACTTTTATTTAGATTTCCCGTAGGAATGAAGCATTTTCCCGCGGTAAAAAGTAGCCTATGTTCATCACGGATAAGGTCGGCTTCTATTTTTTTTAACGGTGTACCTGGAAAAGTGCATCCTTATAAGATTACAATCTAGTCTAAGACTAATGAATAATAATTTTAATATAACCTAAAGTACTAACTGTAATATTTACTAAGAATAATGTCCATTAACATGATTCTTATTGTCTCTATTAAGGGGAGAACACTTTGTTATTGTGTGGCTTCTAATGGTAAAAGAATTTTTCAAATCAGTCCAGTAGTTTCGGAGTCTTTTATCTAAGTAGATATGTAATGAATTTCGTTTACTTGAAATACCATATTTAGAAAGTCGTTCAAACATTTCATACTATTTCTATATATTATCTAAAACTGAACGCTTAGTTGGCCATAACGAGAGACGTATCATGGGCAATTTAATAGTACATCAAGTAAAGTTGGTAATAGTTGTAGTTAGTTGCAGACAGCACCGTAAGATTAATAGGCATTACTGGCGAAGCCATGTCAATTCTCTAAAACGAAACAATATATAACACAATATATACACTGTGAACAGATTTTCGCTTAATTTACGCAGTATATCAACTCTAAAATCCAGCGTACTTGTACGTGTCGTGAATAATTCATAAACAACTCCGGACTAGACGCTTTCTTGTAACAGATATAAGTATTGTGAGGAATTTAAAGCATTTAATTCAAATGCCTGTGGGGCTAATTTAGTGTTGCCAACAAAAGTATAATACAAAATGGCTGCAGATAATAATGTATTCTTCAAACGTTTAATACATATTTTGTATGGGAAAACAAATGTGTTTTTCTTATTATCTGTTGGAGAATAAAAGAATTTAAAACATAAACGGAACGCTGAGACAATATATAAATAAATTTAGTTTTTTGCATATGACCAAATTTTAGTAACTTAAATTCCCAAAATTTTTACAATTCGGACAACGAATCATGTATGAAGAAGGGAAAATTATAGATTCTTTTTGCAAAAATAAATAATCACACTAACCGTAACATATACATCCTTGGGCTGAACAAAGTGAAAATCTATAGATAATAATGTAATGTCTATCACATCAGAAATCTGTATCCGGGCAGCGTTGCCTAAACGAATGCATTTTGAAAATAACTGTCAAAGTTCCGGGCGCCATGCTGTTTATTATCTCAGCCGATATAATTATTTCGCTGTCTAGATTTGTCGTAAATACATCGAATTGCTCTATCATTTACAACCCTTCGACGAATCTGTCGCATATCCGTTGAAATTGAACCAATTACCGGCAACTCGTAAACACCTCAGACACTCATTGCAGCTGTTGTAATGAAAAGATTTGCGACATTTCCTACTTTAAATTTGTCATTTCGGAGTAAATGCAATTTACAAACCAGATTCTGGATAATGTACTGCATTTAACGACGAAGCAGCTCTCTTAATTTCTGAATCTAAGGCCGCATACTCTTCGGTATAATGTAATGGTTAAACTAAAGTAAAATTGCTCATCAGTCTTACGGGTAGGTAATCTTAAAAAGTTAGCTATAGTATACCTAACTGTCCAGTTAGTTACACTCTTTTTTTTTTAAAGAATATCAAATATTATAGTAAAGGTTTAGGCCAGGTTAAGCAAGATCGCCGAAAACTGTTGTAAATATTATATTCAACTGTATTATTCAATGAGAACAAGGCTTTAAAGAAAATTAGGTTAGCTTGTAAACATTTTCACCTTGTCACACATCAGTCCAGAGACATATCATTACGTTATGTGATCAAATGTTATTAGAGTAGTGCGCTAGAAATGTTGATGTTTCCTGTCGTACCGCGTCATTAGTGCCATCACCTTCGTTAAGTCTGGCATAATGATAGTCTCACTGAGCTTGGTTGCATTAAACAATCCTAAGTGGAAAACTGTAGGCAGTCACTGAGTATCACTCCTTGTATTGTAGGAGTATGTAGAAATTGATTTATGTACTTATTTATAATTCAGCTAAACGGGCTAAACACTCAAATATATTTTGCCGTTGGTGCCTGCAACTTCGTCCGCGTTCTCTATAGCCTATAGCCTTCCTCGATAAATGGACTATCTAACACAAAAAGAATTATTCAATTCGAACCAGTAGTTGCTCAGATTAGCGGGTACAACCAAACAAACAAACAAACAAACTCTTCATCTTTATATATTGGTATAGATATATAAAAATCAGCCATTCCAATTTATGATAGATACGATTTTTTGTACCTTTGCCACCTGCTACCTGAGTACATTGGCCGCCTCAAACTAGACAATACCAATACGGTTGTAAGATATAAAACAGCATTCATTACTGAAATACCAGCCATTCCAAAATGAGCTAAGTCTGGGGCCATGTAGCTCTCAAACCATTATGTTAAATCGGTTCTTCATATAGAAAGTAAAATGAAATATAATAAATACAAAGAAATCTTTAAAACAGCTTGTTTATTAACAGGTAGAGTACCAAGTAGAATTTGTGCTTAAACCTTTTTTAACCACATAGATAATTACCAGTATATGGCCAAATCAAATCGTAAACATATAGTAACTAACTGTACTTCCACGCCATGGTATTGGTGTTTCACAAGTGCGAATGTGTTTATTGTGTCATGAATCATTGCGTCACGATATGTCCTAATTTACGGTCTTATGTTATAAAACATTGAGCAGCAAATGCCTCTGCCTAAGAGAAATTTGTAAAACCACTATTAAAGAGAAGGAATTAAAACTTTAGGGGTTATGTACTCAAGAAGACGAATATTATTAGAACATTGCTTTTACTCCAAACTTTAATATAGGATCTAAATTTATCGAGGTATATTAAAACCTCGATAAATTTAGATTATACAGTCATAGTCTCATATACATTATCACTAAAACCAGAGCCAAAATCTCAAACTCATAAGGTTTATACACAGGTATACACGCTTTCGTAACACTTTGATGTTTATTGATAAATTATGAAACAAGCAAGGAATGGCATGGCGTTGTGGTTGCGGGTATCGATCATCATAAATTTGAAGATTTGTTAACAAATGAAATATTGCACGTGTGTTTTGTAAGTTCACTTAAAGCTTAAGTAACGCATGTTTAAGAATTCTGCTATTTCAGGTATCGCATACCTTAAAAGGAGAGAAATAACAAAACGAAACCTATGAAGATTTTGTACCGAAACAGAACCTAAGAACCTTACGATAACTGAAAAAAGTCTAGGTATGTTAAAAAAAATTAATAGTAACAATAAAGTCCCAGTTAGGAATACAAAAATTACTAATAACTTATGGTCTGTAAGCCAGGCACTAATTTCGTCAATGATTTCCTCTCAGTCCATAATTTGTAAAATGCCTGAGAGAGTTGTATCATGATGCGTTGTGAACGTCAGCTGCGGCTCCGATGGTGGGTTGAGCAGTGGTAGCCCGTTACACTTTCAGAGCATCAGCTGACAAGCATTCCACCAAGATATAGCCAGCTGACTTTTTTATTTATTAACAGTAATACATAAACTATCATCTGATAAATTTTCTATTGGGAGGTAATCAAGTGAACACGTATATATTCGTGTGACCTGCAGACGCATAATCCACCATTTATAAATAGCTGACAATTTTGTTTCTTCAAAATATTAGGCTAACTATAATTTGATGAATTTTTAATCGGGAATAAATGATTATTTTTTTTTTATTATGTGCGTGGGCGGCTACCACTCTACTGCTCAACCCACCATCGGAGCCGCAGCTGACGTTCACAACGCTTCATGATACAACTCTCTCAGTCATTTTACAAGTTATCGACTGGGAGGAAATTGGTCATGAAAATCTGTCGCTGGCTCATGGACCATTACAAAGATAACCTGAAATTTGCTTTTCGTAACATAAGTATACCTTCTTTATAATTCATCTGCTTATTTCTATGGTATGAATCATCATCAGCTTTAATCAATTTCAATAAATTCTGTGTAGCAGTATAATATAATAGTTGAGTAATAATAATATATCGATTGAAGTACGCCGATGTGACCTTTAAACAATTATTCGATTTAAACGAATCGCAAACAACGAGTAATTGATGTCTTCTTGATCCAATTCCACAAAGTGGATAATTGTATAGGTACCAATTATCAATTACAACACTATTTTATCGATTGACTTTTTTTAAATATAGCTTTATATGTTTTTATAGTACATAAAAAGGCCGGAACATCAGAAGCCGGGGGAAAAATTGAAATGGGGTTATTGATGTTCCTCAGCATAATTAACATAATATAATTTTCTTCAGAGTTCTTATAATCACTAATTTATTACCTACATTTCCTTTATTGAACTTTAACCCACGCAATACACGGTTCTTGCTGGTGTACACTATCCCGTATTTAAACTCAGACGTAAACGAAATTATGAAATAGATTTTATTTCTACCGCTCGAAATCAAACGAGCGATCAATCACCCAATAAATCTAAAGATATAGCAGTACACACGGAATAGTGCCATAAGAGCCGTAAGAGTATTGACAAATCGTGATTCATGACGATCGTTTATGTTGTCGTCCTAATTTTTTGTAAAACAGCATCGCCCTAAAAATATATTTACTTTAATAGTACTGTGAATGTTACGCACAACAGTGCCTATGGTTTTGGTAAAAATATGGTTGCGGAAATTTTAGCTTCTAATACTAGAACAATAAATATTAATAAAAATACCGATCACGAAATAGTTTCAATATTTTATAGCAAATTGGAGCGGTAGCAGTTTATTAGAGGGGGCACATACCAGGCCCGATACATTTTTGCTCATGATCTTTTAACATTTATTAGCTTTCAGAAGAAATTCTCTATTTTATATAAAAAAACCATCACACTCTGCGTAGTTTTGTTGAACCTACATATTCATTTTAATAAATTACTGTTTATTAGGAAATATTTTAACGATCCAATAAGAAAGTTCTCTTGTTAAAAAGCGTGACTTCAAAAATGTAAAAGTTTAGATCTTTTCTAAACGATCCTGTCCTTATTACAACCAGATTACAGATAATCTTTATTACACGTAATTTCGTATGCAATGAAACATTGTAAATCGAATTATTTAATGTTGTTTAGTTTTAAACTATCACATATAAGAAATAAAGCAAAATAACTTGATAAAGACGATATATATGGTTTCTCGTTTAGAGGATATTATTGGAAACGGCCCTTAGTAGACCGATTCAAGAGGTTGATAAAATTTGAAACAACACGAGATCGATATAATAATCTGGTTAGAGCACGGGGCGTGTCGCGAACCAGTCTCTTAATAGAAATAACCCGTATTAAAACCATGCAATTATAGGATTTCACTATATTGAAGGTGTTCGAGCGTTGTTTAGAAACCGAATAGGGGCATGAGTCGACTGATTAAAATGGAAACTTGACACTGCGCACAACTAAAACAAGTAACCACAGAGTCATTATGTCAAGTACTATGACAATCGTGGCTGGTGATTTTTTTCAATAAATTAGAAAGCATGATATTATATATATTTTCTTCGACGCGATATGGTCCGGCGTGTCACGGGTTGTTCACTTTTAAGACACCTTAGATGGACTTGGATATGCGTATGATGTTCATGTGTTACAGGCAAGTCTTAAGCACAGTTGAATCTAGCTTTTACTAGTGGAGTTTCAGCTTTTGACCTCTGCCTAATCTAATATAGGTAACAACACAAAAAGGTTTCATATTTAATACGGCGATACTGTAAAAATTGCTTTGTCTATGTAATAAGTCAGTGAAAATTTGACTACTGTCGAATTTCAAAACCTCACACGTTATAGTACGTTACAACGCGTATTCTAAATTAGGTAACAAACAAATAACACTAACGCACATTGCTTCAAAATACTTTTTGAGATATATTTATTTATATACCACACGATTTCTGTTTTCAGGCCTCAATTTATAATTTAGATCCACTCTATGATCCTCTTTTGTTTGATTTAAAATCAAAACACGAAACTGTTACGCAACAACAAAAAAATCGACACCAAATCATAAAGGTAAACAATAAGACATTATAAAATTCATCCGAAACCAACGTCGAGTCTGCATTAGGAATACATAAGTCAGGAAGCGAACGTAACGTTTGCATTCCACACACTGTAATATAAACCATTTAAAAATCCACATCTCTAAATAGTAATGTCAACATCCTGAGGGTATATTAAATTTAGTCGCTTTGCACGCCTCAAATGCAGTGGTGAAGTCCCGATCCGGATATCTGCGCTGTCGGTTGAATCTATAATGGATCATGGTATTCATGGTAGGTATATTTCCATTAAGCCAACGTTTATGGGTTTCGATTACGTGAGATGGAAAGTATATGGAACTGGTTGTGGGGGAAGTCGGAAGACACATTCCCGATAGACGGACACTGAGTGACGGGGAAGGAATTGTATTTTCTGACAGAGCAAACGTGTCTCAACTCAACTGAGAGCTTTCAACATTGAATTCAAATATACTTAACATGGTAATGGAATAGAAAGGAAATATTTCAGATTTCAATAGTAATGTTTTAAAGTTAAATGACATAGCGAACTTTGTTGGTTGACTTCATCATTAATCTTTCATTAACGAACAAAATTATTATAACACTTAAATGTTATTTAAAATTGGTTCTTGATTATTCGATTGATATTAAACTATAATAAGCTTCATATAATAACTATATAAGTTATTTTAAATTGAATGAACCTATCGATTATGGTTATATAAAAACCGATTATCAATCAATTTTAAATATCAATGGAACCTACGACAGATTTATTATTGGCTATACTTAGCCGAGTGATTTAAAGCAAACTTGTCGTGTTTGAGGTTGTTACATTAGGACAAAAAATTAATCCTCAGAGTCCTAAGAAAATAAGAAAAGGTATGTATAGTCTCAAAACCTTCTATTGTTAAAAATCGCTAAATTTGCATAAACTATTCTCCATTCTTAGCTAACCATACTTATACCGTATTATTGTCAACGTAAAATAACAATATACTTTCATCTGGTGAAATATCTTCTTACAGAATGAGATTCGATAAGAGAATTCTATAAATCACCTATCAAAGCTCTTCAATCGAATGCAATCTAAAAGTAAACTGGGCTTGTGTTCGTTTACAAACATTAACCATTCTATTGCAGAGGCTTGAGTGAAGTGGTTTTAAATAAACGCTGCTATAATAGTGAGATGTTCTCCTTATCGAATATAATTTATGTATATGGTGATGGTACAAATCGTAATCTCTTCTTACATACTTACACTTACATACTAACTTGACTTTTACTCTTTAACATACAGGTCAACCAGAGTAAACGAATAGTTTTAACTGGAAATACTTAGTTAATATAATATTAGTTTTTACTGCATTGTTTGCTTTTGCTGTGTATTATTAGATTAGGAATTAAAACGGAAAGCATTTCCTTCTGCCATGTTTGTACTAAAATGTAAGAACGAGTATATAATTAAAAAAAACCTGTAAGTAGTAAAATTTTTGGCACTTTTAACCTGTTATTTAAAGGTATATAAACTAAATACAAACTGGTTAATAACTAAATAATAATATTGATAAAATATATCATAAAATATACACTACAGGAAATTCTAGCAGAACCACCTGTCGAGTTCGATGTCCAATTGTCCATTTTCAATAATGAATCATCATAGGTTGAATAACGCAATAGAATCAAGATATCAATGTTCCCTAATAGCTTGTGTTAAGTGTAAAATGGCAGCACCGTCAGATAGGCCATCGGACGCGTGCGTTACACTTTCGAAATTGTTAAGCGCGTGGGTGTTATCTGACCGCACTTTGCCGTAACGTAGTTTCGGCAGAGCCTATTAAAAGTTATTATATTTGCAGTAATTTTATAGTTTCATTACTCTTAAAAAGTAGTCTAGTAGTACCTACTACTAGATTAATAACAATTTGTCCGAACTTACAGAGATATAAAGAATGTTTAGCGAGCGTTACGACGCCTATTTTACATTTAAAAAAGATAAATTATAGGTATAAAAACTTAAAAGTATAATGACAATAACATAAATGATATTAATCATAAAAGATAAAATCCATTATTCCAAAAATATTCTTTAAATTAGTGAGAGATAATCAATTTCAATCTAGATATACCTACTAATATAATAAAGATGTTATTTTTATTTATGGCGAAATAAGAAAATTCTTGAAATGGTGGATTTTGAACTTTGAAAACTTAAGAGCACAAATTGTTAACATAATTGACGACGACGTTAAGAAAACATATAGGTAGGTACTTAATGAAGACACAAAATGCATCTAAAATTATATATCTATGAATATTTTATTTGACATGCGTTTAATTTAATGTGTCTTCGGAGACAGAATCGATAGGAAGTTGGTACCACTAGTTATTTATAGAGGAAACAGAACTCGTTTGACACAATTCACGGTCAAGCTTAATTAAGATTGGACATTTGACGTTGATTTTGTATAATTTTCATGCATTAGTATGTCATTTAAAAGCCAGGTCAACCTTAACGCTACCATACCATAGAGAGAATACCTCGCAAGACAGTGGCGATTGAAACAAAAAAAAATACAAGCAAACATTCGCGCATTGACGTTCAGACGCAAGAACCCAAAGAATTCACTGGGGGAATGTAAACTAACCACGTTAAGACTAGGCTCTTTAGATGACCTAAGAGATAGAGGCGTATTTACATAAATGTTTAGACTAATGTAATTAGCTGGTTAAGGCGGTTGTTGACGTACAATTATAACTGACACGGTGCCATATCGGGAGGATCCCGTTGGAAGCGGGATTCCCGATCCTCTTCAACCGGTCGACATTGATACAGATCGGCAATTAAAAGGTGATCTATTTCTTATAAGAGATCTATAAATAATAGACAAAAAACGATATTTTCGCTGTATTTTTTTTATGTTAGAAACTTCGAAACCTTGAAATCTTGTCATTTTTTAAACTAAATAATAAATATGTTCACTCAACAATCGAATAATATCGTAGAAAGACGTAACTCAGAATACTGAGAATGATTAAAGTAACTGCATGTGTTTCGGTGAGTGATCTTACTACTTCAGTATTTATTCTAAAAATAGGGCCAGAAATACTAATATGATTTCTGTATGACCCTTGAGAATAAGTGAAATAACATTCAAACTTTCCTCACTTCAACTATTCAGAATTTATTCCACCCGTAGTAGACGTACCTGTAACAAACAAAAAACACAATTTAATCAAAATCAAATCAAAATCAAAATATTTATTTATCAATTAGGTTTCTACAAGAAACTCTTTTGATCGTCATTATAAATTTAAATTTACCAGGGTTTCGGAAAAAAAACCGAGATGACGATCCTGAGAAGAAACCCCGAAAGAAACTCAGGATACTATTCTTTTTGTCATCATTAAAATGTAAAATAGTACAATACACATTACTTAATATTAACAAACTTAAAGTATATATATACAAATTATAGTTTTACAATACAAAACATAGTACGAACTCCGAATAGCTTAAATCCAGGCTTCTTTGTCGCTCAAATAATCAGTGATTTTATAATAGCCTTTCGAGAGGAGTTTAGTTTTAATGACACATTTAAATTTATTTATAGATAAGGCTCTGATTATTTGAGGCAGTTTATTATAAAGCCGGACACTTTGACCCATAAAAGAATTACTTATCTTATGTAGTCGTGTTTTATGAAGATTTAAATCACTTTTGGACCTAGTATTGATATTGTGTACATCACATTTTTTATTAAATTGACTAATATTTTTGTGCACATAAATTAAATTTTCATAAATATATTGACATGCAACAGTCAAAATCTTTATTTCTTTGAACTTTTCTCTGAGGGAAGACTGCGGATCTAGTTGATAGATGGCTCTAATGGCCCTTTTTTGTAAAATAAAAATAGTATTTATGTCCGCAGCGCTACCCCAAAGAAGAATCCCATAACACATTATACTGTGGAAATAACTAAAATAGACAATCCTAGCTGTATCTACGTCTGTTAGGCGTCTAATCTGCTTAACTGCATAAGCCGCAGAGCTAAGCCTTTTACTTAGTTTCTCAATATGTGGACCCCATTGTAATTTAGAATCTATGGTAATACCTAAAAATACGGTCGATTCCACGGGTTCCAATTTTTCACTACCCAAAATCACATTCGTTCCAATATTTTTAACATTAGGGGTACTGAATTTAACAAGTTTAGTTTTGGTGGCATTTAAAAGAAGATTATTTACACTAAACCAATGTACTATGTTAGAAAGTGCATAATTTACCTCATTATAGCATCCAAGTTGTCTTTTAATCTTAAATATTAATGATGTGTCATCAGCAAACAATACAATATTATGATTACTCACAGAATGAGGTAAATCATTAATATAAACCAGGAACAAAAACGGACCGAGAATCGAGCCTTGAGGGACGCCCATTTTAACTAGAGAACCCGGAGATTTCTTACCATTAACATCGACCCTCTGAATTCTATGGCTGAGATAAGAAGTTAAAAGATCGAGAGCCTTGTTCCTAATTCCATAGTGGCATAATTTCCTCATGCTGGACGCAGTCAAAGGCTTTAGACAAATCGCAAAAAACACCCAGAGCGTCCTGCGAGTTCTCCCATGCCTCAAAAATATTTTTTTTTTTTTTTATTGGAAGGTTTGTGATTTCAAAAAGAGAAAAATGTAGTGAAGGAGATCAAAAAACAACTAGTGATGATGGGGTAAGCTGGTTGTCATGTTATCAGCGCTAACTATTCCCAAACCACCAAACGGATTTTGATACGCCAAAAAACTTAATTAGGTTTTATTCGTTCAGGTCCACAACGTCGAAATCATTAAGTATACATAATTATAAAAACTCTGTGAAAAATTAACTAACTGATGGTGGAATGAAAATCGCATCAAAATCCGTTGCAAAGTTTAGGAGGAGTTAGTGGCTATACAGAAACTACCTTTTAAAAAAATCGTCAATTTGTTTATATCGTGTTTAAAATTGGTCTCACAAAGCGACACCATATTTTATATGCTTGATGAAACACACAAGCCAAGCGATTTGTCAGGTTTGTGTATGCATATTTCAAAGGTAAGCACGTTCAGAGAAAACTGACTTTCTATTAATGCCAAGATAAAAAAAGCAAGAGGTTATAATATACAAAGAGGACCGACTTGATAAAAATCAGTCTAGTGCCGAAGGAATCATTAACAACTTTCGCCAAACACGTTGACAGTGCTATCCATCCAATGTCTAATGAACATTAGGAATCTAAATTCGAATTAAAACTTTAATTAATATTAAAACAGATGAAGCTGGATTATAAATTACTAAAGCGTGATTAGTAACCTGTTGTTAATTAATATCATACGTTAAGTATATTACAAAAAATACTAAGACAAATAAGAATTTAATGAATATCTGAATATATTATATTAGGTGATGCTTGTGTTATAGAAATTGCCAATAGTATAAATATTGTTATAAATATTATTATTAATTCGAAATGTTAATACTTTGTACAAGACACATTGTAAAAATCATTGCTGAAGTTTGTTACTTTTTATTTTAAGGGAGACTGAAATCGAAATTCGAGATTATATTATGCATCTTCTATGAACGAACACAAGATATTATTATCAACGAATAGGATTAATTACGATGAAGGAAACTTTACTTCATCATCATACCCCAGGGAAAAACAACAGTAAAAAATTCTAAATACCTTTACTCTAACTAAAGCATTGCAGTTCAGACACCCTTACCTAACAATCTCACATGGCTACTAAAAATTACATCATCAAAATCAATCTTACATGTCAAAGTTATTGAAAAAGTCAAAGACAAGCTAACAGACAAATGAGTGAAAGCAAATACCATCGTCCAATATTGAAGCCTACATTTAATACCTTAAAATATCTAGTATCCTTAGATATCGAGAAGACGAATAATAAATTGATCAAACATATAACGTTTCTATACAAAGGTGGTTTTTTGTCAAATATTATATATGCCACTGTGAAATTATTTTTATTTTTACAAAAATTTGGGCCAATGTTGAGCAACCAAACGTAGACAAGTTGTCGTCACCGTCGTTCAACAAGTATCTATCTGCCCACACCTAAACATACACGCTACATACAACATACATGAATATTCCAATAAAACAATGCACACCCTACCGTTTTGCCATTGGTGCAAATCTTAATTTTAAATACCTACAAATACAATTACATGTCAAGTATTACACAATAGGCATTTTATGTGTAGGTGATAAACTATGCACACTTGACATTAATTATGCCCTTGAATGGTTTTCGTATCTCTTTTACGACCTCTTTGGAAACATTCTACCCAAGTGCCTTATAGAAAATTTTGTCTACTAATTAGTAAATACAATTAGCCATATATGCTTTTGTAATTAATCGGTCTTTGTTTGAATGGAGACCGAGCTTGTTCAATATAGTGTAATCCCCATTGCGAGCTAGGAAATTTGTTAGTAGAAATTAACCTGAATTAATTGTATTGCTTTTTATGAAAGTATTTAATAACCTCAGTACGTTATTTTGCTCATTTTGCAAAGAACATAGGTATTATGTATATCCTTTTTTTACAAGAGGAATCCATCATGGACACCCACCGGCCTGGGGGCAGACCGCCGCGGCGGTGGGTTATGTTGGACTCCTGCCCCGAGATGGTATTGGAAGACCTACCGACTAAACCTCTTGGCGTCCTCCGCGTCCGCTCTAAGGCGAAGAACACTGCTAGGTATTATGTATATCCTTAGTGGATGGCATTCTTAAAAGCCAGAAAACTGCCATAGCCATACCACATAATCCTAAGCTTTCATTTCACCGTAACATAAGTATAAAATGAAATTGAAATTCCTTTACGAGCAATTCATTCTCGATTCGATAAATAGTTTTAACGATTTCGTAACAATTCCAGAGTGTAGGAGACAAATTATACAAGAGATTAACTTTATGAATGTAAAGACGTTACGAAATTACCATTGTTTGCCGATACAAATAACTCGGCAACATTTCAGCACTACTGACATTAGTCAGCTTTCGCACGCTTTCAAAGCTTCAAATACAAATAACTTGCGATAAATTTTGACAACCGTCATTATAAAATGTAAGTGCAACCGCGGACAAAGTCGCGGGCGCGTATTAGTTACCAATAATTCTGTAAAAACACATCAAAACGTAAATCTTTTAGGAGAAATAATCGAATGACATAGACATTACTCGAGCAACAAAAACTTAATTAGGCTCCTTAGCTAATTATTAACTAATTAGCGTAACTGCAAAATTTATTTTATTACTTATATTTTCAAGATAAGTAATTAAATACTACAATCAATTGTTTACAAAATGCTTGTTTGGTGCACCATTCATTTGGTATGCATGATTCGCGCCTCGTTATGCAAGTACATCTCGCAAATCATCAACGCTTGCGTTTTGTGTTCAGATCGTCAACGGTTTTGCATTTGCAATAATTTATTGTACAAGTTAAACTTGATACCAACTATGATTCATACATTTTTATAATGTTAGCTCCCTTTACACATTATTAAAAGATTTCATTCAAAATAATTCGAAAGATTCGAAAGATTCAAAAGATTCGATTGAACAATCTTATTTCAAGGAAGATTCGAAATGAATCTTTACTTTATTAGTATTAATTGGATAAAAAATTCGATATATATTTTGAAGCAAATTAAATATGCAATAGGAGTCAATGACAATGAGAACCTGTATATTTTGTTTTTTCGTTTTCGTCGGAAATAATAATAGTTATTATTCCACACAATTGTCAAACCATCTGAAGCCATTTGACAACAAGTTACTATTTGCTTTTTTTTATCCGTATTAAGGGAATGACTAAAAACTAAATAATAGTAATTACTTATAAAATTTATCTCACTTAAATTTCCTCAAGTGTAACAGAAGTCCATATAAGTAACAACGTCGTCGTCGCGTGCAAACAAAGGTGCGTCACCTCGTGCGGTGGGCGAGATAAGATACGGTATCTGTTCTAAAAGCTCAAACGCAACTTTGTAATGCACACACACCTTTTTATTTCACTTGGTAACAGAATAATATAATTGACTTTATAAACAAGGGAGCACCTATTGAAAACATTATCGCGTGACCGCCTCTGCAGACGTAATGGGTGTTCGTGCGCTCGACCGATACGGGGGCGTCGATGTAATCAGACGCTTCCAAATAAGCCAAGTGAGATATCAAAGTGCACAGTGCGCCCGGGGCTCGTGATTGACGTCTGACTTACCGTGAACGGTGGTAGCTGATGGGAAGACAGTTCGTTCCACGGCCTCAGTAATGCACGCTCTGTGTCTGCGCCGACGGCGGCGAAGCTCACACCACACTTTCTCCATAGCGAAAGTTCGTAGAGCTTCCGCCATGTTACACCGTCCTTCCTCGTCGTTTTCTTCTTTATGCTGCCGCGCGCAGACGCAGTGCGCGTCAGGGGTTCAGGAGGTATTCCGTTTTTACTTGCACCCCTCCACGGCGGTTTGTTACCGTTTGGACTCTTTCCGTTTAACACCGCGTTGCCTGAAGATCCTTTACGTTGCAAACACTTATTTTGTGTAGACGACTTCCTCTTCTCATCAAAAAGCACAGCGTTGGCTAACTCTTCGTCATTGTTAGAACCATCTGACTTCACTTCTTCAATAGTAACCACGGCGGATTTCCGTTCTCTGTAACTTGCTCTCATGGGACTTCTCGAAAACGATTGCTGCTTGTTTCTCTCACCGTCGATCTCGTCGTGAATGGAAGAAATTATGCCATCATCTGCGTATCGCATTCGAGCCGTTTTCATCAAAGAAGCCATTGTGTTTTGAGCGAATAAACGTTCGCACGGGTCGGTCACTTTGCTGATGTCTGACCTAGTTTTGGAAGTGCTTTCTGAATCTGTATCACTATGACCTTCATACGAACTGGTGCTGTTACTGAAACTCTTCGTGAATGAGCCGTCGTTATTTCTGAAGCCTTGATGATTCTTATCGATCTCCCTTATTTCTATTATACATTCTCCGCGGAAAGACTTTTTCGAATGCAGACTGGTGTTTGAGTCAGATTTGGTGAGAAGATTTAACTTATGATCAACACAACCGTTAGCGTGAGATTTCCCGGTGCAATGCTTGTGAATTTTAGCAAGAGCAGCTAGTGTTTTATTACCGTTGGGCGATACATCGTCACCGCTACGCAGTGATAGTTCGAATGGTCCTTGAACGTGGAACATTCTTATTCTATTCTCCGTAGTTCTCACGGGGAATGTCGCCTACCACGTTTGGCATTTTCTGAGGTTAAAGTTTAACCCTTATCGATGGGATCATGGCGTGTGTCACTGAACAACGAGAGCATTTAGTAGAATTATGATCGTTTGAGTGCAGATCGGCGCGATTGTATGAACCATTGAGGTAGGACAACGAAACGTGATAGTAAATCGTGATTATTGTACGTTACAGTGTGATTGACGCTAAAAATGATCGATTTAACTGAGAAATTAAGGATTATTGTAGATACTTCACGCTTAAAAGCCCCATCCAAATTTATAAGCCTAAAGGCTTCGTTGATTCTTGTCAAAAAGGTTTATTTCCGATACTCTTCAAGGAGTGACCGAACTGCTAAGCCGGACTGCGCGTGTTGTTCTGCACGCAATCACTTACGAAACGCGTAAATTTACTTAGACGCATACAACTTTAACATTATTATGATACAACGACCAGACATAATAGACTCGCAGCTGCCGTGCATTTTCTTGTCGTACTACAATATTGTAATCTTTTATAACAATGGTGTTATGTTTCTTATCGTAATTTAGCTTTTGATTGGAATTTTAAGGAACTGTATTGTATTTATTTATCTTAATATCATGTCTAGAGGTACTTTTAAGATTGTCAAATCAAATGAAACTCTTTAACTTGCTGTGCAGTCAGTATTTCTGATGAGATTGTATTATTTTTGTACCTAAAGGAATTTATTTGTTTCGCATTAGAGGAAAAAAGTAATGTAGTGTTGATGTATATTTTCGAATTGTCTGCAGTACTAGTTCTGTTAAACATTTAGTTTATTTGTAGCGAAATAACTTATTTGATGTGCAAAGGTACATAAATGATGAAAATAAATTGATAGGTGACTATTTTATTTGATGTGCAATTAATAATATCCCCATTTTTAGCAGTAAATACAATTTTTCAAAGTGTATTTTATTAATTGGACCTACATGTGGAATTTTTGTATAAATCATAATGTCTTCTGTTGCATTATTTGTTAAAGCAAAAAAGGCCAGTTTTAAATCTGTATACCTAATACCTTGATTGCAAACATTCACTCAAAAGAGACCACTATAAATAATAAAATATACCTAATAATGTGGCCAAAACTTGATATGTGGATTAAAATTAAAATTATTATAAAAAGTAAAAATCAAAAAATTATGAAATACATATTTATAGGTGCTTATAATAATTATAATACATATTAATATGATGAAAACATGACTAGGTTTAAAAAATATACTTACTCGTTTATTATTATGAAGCAATATAAGTAGTATAATCAATTATGTCGCTAATATAGCTTTTTCGTGTTGAAAGTAAAAGTAATTCGTAATATACAAGTATTAGGTGTCGGTTGTGTATAAGTAATAAATATTCACATTGCGATTGGTGTTAACGTTGGATTAGATGTGTAACTAACCCACACACACACACACACACACAGACACGTAATAATAATTAATTAAATTGAGCACACACAGTTACGAAATTCGATAGAATATGACACTTGTTTCGATGTTTAATACCATTTGTCATTAAAATTTAAAGATCGCCCCCTCAAATTCCGCATCAGTGGCCCAAAATTGGGAAAAAATGCACCCAAAATTTGTTTTTCGCTAATATCTCGAAAACTATTGTCAATTCAAAACGAAAACTATTGTCGATTTGCGATATATGTATATTATATATGCCTACAGAAAAGTCCGCGATGGCATCCTTTCCTTAGATATTATAAAAGAAAGGTCCCCCTCCGCGTCTGTCTGTTCGCGATAAACTCAAAAACTACTGCACCGATGTTCATGCTGTTTTCACCAATGGATAGAGTGGTTCTCGAGAAAGGTTTTAGTATTTAGTTTAGTAATTTACAAAGTTACGCAGGCGAAATCGCGGGCAGCAGCTAGTATAATATATTTTCTTTTTCAACGCGGACGACGAGCACCAGCTCGACATAAATACGAGTCATGCGATGGTAAAAAATATACTGCATAAATATTACACAATATAACCTGTATTGTTTGTAATTGTCTTGTAAGTAGACCACAACCTTTTTTTCCTAATTATAAGAAAGTCTGTTTATTTTTCTATTACGCCTTCGCCACTCGCGACTTGCTTATCGCGTTCTGTCAATATTTGAGTTCACTATCTGATGCTCTCGTGCGTGTGGATAGTCGTGGGAATGGGGCGTTATGTACATGTAGGTACTTGCGAATAGGTATATGTACGCTATATTTTTCAAGACACCTTAACGATTACATAAATTACCTCGTCTAAAAGTCATGTGCAATTTTAATAAGAGTGGCTTTCAAGATATTCTTCCTTGAAAAATTGAAAGCTCATTTTCATTGGTCGATAGTCCGTGCATGCGGGGTGCGAGAAATATTCTGTTTACGTGTGCATATAGAAATATTGATTGAAATTCATCTCAGGCACAGCCTGTTACTTGCCATGCCTTTGATGTGAACTATGCATTATGATATGTATAGATGTGTAAGTATGTGCAACTTTAAGGAAAAGGCGAGCGAAAAATATATCAATGGACAATCTACCTCGTATCCATACAAAAAGGAATAGTCCACCAAAGAGTTTAGGGGACATTGGTTATTATATTCGGTATAAAAAAAATATTGTATACTTTATTAGCGTCCCCCGCACCAAACTTCGCACAGACGAAATTTTTCGGGCAATTTTTCCAAATTTTCTTTTCATAAGGACCTTCCTCATTGAAGTAGCTCCGCCGTTTTCGAGTTTTGCAACACATTTAGTGATTTATTTTCATTTCGATTTGATTAATAACAAAGTATTGTAATAGTAAATAATAGTAAACAAATTCTATATTGCAATCGAATCAGTTTACACTTTTTTATACTGTGCAATTAAGGTGCAAACCTTTTATACGTAGGAGAGTGTAATAACATTAGTACACACGAAGTTAGTCAACTTCGCATGCAAATTTCTTCTAACGACACAGATCCCACCTATTTGATAATATTGAAATTGTTGTTGCATAATAATACTGTTTCCAATGTATCACGTCACGACACGACGCGGAATGTATCCAAGCCAACTGCCTTTTTTATTTAGATTTATTCTTTAATATATTTCTTATAATTTATGTTATTAATTAATTTAGTTATTATGTCACATAAAGCTACAATAAAAATTAAAAAAATAAAGTAACTAATAAAATATTATTCAAATCACAGCTAGTCTAATCTAAATAATTAATAAAAAATGTATTTATCATGTTTTAGTAAAATAACCAGTAACTCCTGAACCTAACCAAATCATATTTCCAACGGTAGTTTAAATAAAATTCATCGACCTATTAAAACGAAATCATTTTGGACTATAATCTCTTTTTTTTTATTAATCTCACCTCACGTCAAAATATGTGATATGATAATGGATACGTATAGGAAAACTAGTTGGCCGACTGATCGAGCAATCGATCGTGACTCGCATACTAACTCTTGGACAGATTCAATGATAATTCGCAGTTGAGTGTGGACCGAACTGCGAATCACATTGCCTAATAAAGTACGGATGTAATGTGGTAAACAAATAAAAATCGATACTTAACTACCTGTGAGAAAATATTTACAATGTTCAAGCTTAAACAAGAATAATGTAACCACTGGTATAACAATCAATAAGGTCTTAACTTATAGTATAGGTAGGCCTTAGGCTTAAACCAGCATAAGCAAAAATAACAATATATTAGCGATGTAAAATAGAGTGTGCAGAACTCATCACAACCTCGAATAAACTGATATTGTATCGCTTTCATTGATATTTTCAAAAGTACATTAAAGCCTAAACTTGGCTATAAACATGAAAGATAATATCTGATATCTGTTTTGAGGCGGCTAATTATAAAAAAAAAATTTTTTGATGTCGCATAAAGCAGACGGCGATGTTTTTCATGCTTATGATGAAAATGTTGATATCACCAATAATATTTTAAGATTTTAAATTATTATATGAAACTTCTTCAAAAACTAGTAAAAAAAATGTCATAGTATATTTAAAAAAAACTACAAGAAATAATAATGAAATAAGTTATAAACCAAATAAAATAAAATAAAGTCTATTAAACTGTAAAAATATATAGATAAAACCAAATTCTCAGAATTAAAACTAGACGCCTAGTATGTTATACACGTAGGTTAATTGAATACCCTGAACCACTATTAAATATTTAAACGGCAATAAAATAAGAATATAGGATTACTATTACGCTTCATCAGAAAAAAAAGACTGTCGCGAAACCTGAATTATTAAAATCGGAACGGCAAAGTCCTCATAAAATAACAAGTGGCGTGTCCTTGGATCAACACGTTACGATCCTGTGAAGATATTAATCTATATAGGTATATTTATAGAAATACAATCGTAGTCGCCCGATTGGTTACAGCTTCTACTGGTTCTGGATGTTATTCACAAAGAATCCGTGTTATCCAACAAAAATAAAATAACATATATTAAATATTGGTAAATATCATTATGTATTTAAGTAGGTACGGTACATATAGGTGACGAGCGACATTTTTATAATGATTATCTATTGAAACTTTATAACCGACTTATCATCTATTAAAGCCTGATTCACATTGGAATGCGTAATTTATTCAACGTCCGCGTAGCGGTGGCGCCGGATTTTTTTTTTTTTTCAATATTATTAACACTGAACAACTGTCATAATATTATTTGGAACCAGTATTTTGAATGTGCGAAGAAATATTTTAGTGTATCTAGTTAGAATTTAGAATTTGGAAGTTTATAGTCTTTATTTTGTTATTGTAAATTAATATTATTAAACCATACCTAATAAGGGCCAAGGTATTCCAAAAATACAAATCCAAACTTATAACTTTTCCTACAAATACAGAAGATAATAATGCAATTGAAATTGATTAGGTTAGTGTTTTTGAATTTACTGTTATTACCTCAAAACGCACACATGAAAATCCATACTTATAAAAAATCTGTATCTGTTTAGGTATTGTATGTATGTTCCTCCATAACTCTTAAACGAATTAACTGATTTTCATGAAACTTGGTAGATAAACATTTAGACGTACAGGACACAGGATAGGTTACTTTTTCACCGCGGACAAAGTCTCGGGCGCCAGCTAGTTATAAATAAATTGACCATTGAGATCGCTTTATGTGCGATACGGATGCTAATATACTAAAAGGTACTTTTCTTTTATTCAATTTCAAATGCTAGGTCGCGGAAAAGCGGAGGATTTTCCGATTATAATAAAAGCCATCAGAATGATAAACTTAGAATTCGAAAGAGCGTTATTATTAAACAACAGAAAGTAAATCATCGACAAATAACTGTTGGTTCGAATAAGCGCAGTGTTGATGCAACGATTTATATGGAAGACGACATCCACACGACTACCGAGGAGAGACGTAAATAAATCGACGGTCTTGTTATAGCTGTTTGTATGGCATCCTTTTTAAGTATAACTCGTTGATGGTTTATGACGAGAAATGCTTTTATAATGTTGACTTCTTATTTCCTATCCATTTTTGAACAATCTGCGTATATTCTTATTTCTCCGAAGCCTAGAGAGCCTCCGGCTTGGACCGAGTTAAAATTTTCAAAAATCCTGTCAATAATTTTGTCAGTCTTTTAAGTATCTACATGTAAATAAATAAAAAAATCTCCTAGAAGATTTTATTTTAAAATACATTAAGTCCAATGTAGGTATACGTTTTTAAAATGAGATTCCCGTGATAATTAGAGATCTGCCGGTAAAAAAATTAAAACTAAATTGTGTTCAAATGATTATTACAAAATCGCTGATTTATTAAGCGATTTATAAGCGAGCATTGTTTATGTATTATATACATACAATGTTGTTGTAAGAAATGTAAGTAATTATTATTTCTTTCTTTGTAATCCGGACAAACAGAGTGGTATCCGGATTCTGAGGATTGTCACCTCTTACCTAATTTTTTTATTCGAAATCCTGACGATTAAATAGTATGTCTTTGAAACCTTTTTACTATTTTATTGTGCCACTTACAGCCTATTAAAATAAACACAAATTGCTTTTGGTTCTTAGTTCAAGTATTATGTCAAAGATTATGCATACCTATGTCATGAATGCAAATTTTAATAGCAACAGAAACACAGCGCAACACCTGTGACTCTGACATTAGCATATATGAAATGTTAAGACAACTTCGTATAACACATTACACATATTCTATTGTCGCAGAAGAAGATATATTAAGGCTTTATGTTAAATTATTTAAAACGAGACTATTTAATACTGAATTAATTGCTTTATTTCTATGCTTTATTTTCAACTGAGAAAAGTAATTTTTTTATACGAACCCAGTATTACTAAGTGCCTGCGACTTCGTCCGCGTAGAGAAGTTAATATTTAAGTAATATGACGCCTGTAGCACTACCATGAGTTGCTATCGAAATCTTACGTTAGTTTACTTATGTCGATAACGAACCTTTCACCCTTCAATTTGCTAGTGAATGATTTAACTACTAACGTTACGGTATTTCTCGAGAGCATCAGTCAAATTTGTAACTCATGGTACCGATTTTGTATAGAAATGTCAAGTCAAACGTTAGTCGCTAATGGTCGCTAGTGACTACATTCGATAGGTTTTTCACTTATGCCACTCATGTTACTGGTTTTAGTTCTTTGAGTGACCGCTAGAGGCGCTGTACAATTTTTCATATAAATATTTTACGCTCTCGCTCATCTCTCGCTAGCGATTTCGCTCGTTATAAACTCATGGTAGTGCTACTGACATCTTTATCGCTGTGGCGACGGTGGCGCCATGTTTACATTTTTAGTTTAGACGATCCCTCGGGAACTTTTTTCCGGATAAAAAGTTTTAGTACGAATGCTAAACGTAGGTAGGCTGTAAGTTTTCAGAGTATGTTTGTTAACTTTGAGCGCGGCCCACTTAACATACCACGAGAGTTATAAACAGCCCTTTCGAGAATGCAGTCAAACATTGCCTGATTTACGCTGCACACTCACTTAAAGAAAATAATTAAAAATAGCTGAAAGAATGTGGACAATTTAAGGCATATTGTGTTCAATGGAACTTTATCGTATCCAACGAAGAAGGGCTTAGTGTCCACATTAGCATCACAATGCAATGCAGACAAATCGATGCGCTGCAGGCTACTCGGTAAGGTCCATTAGAAACTGGTTATCCTTCACACTAGTCGTGGAGCAAATGTCAAACGTGCCGTAATTTACAACGCGTTTGCGGAAAATGCACGACTTTAGCGGCTTCCTTAGATCGCTTGGTAATGAAGTCATCAATGTAAACCATTGACAGGATCTAGAACATTTCTCTCGAGATAAATTGTTAGATGAATGTATAGTTGAATTTTGAAGACGGATATCTACCTATTAAATTATTTATTTCAATAATATATTCAGTTATATGTTGACGTTGAACGCTGAAACAATACATTTGCGTCAAATGTACAATAACAAGTAATGATAGCGTAAGGAACACGAGTTATTTCTTTTAACACGAATACGTAGAATGTAAATTATTGTAATCAATGCGTCTAATTATTATTCCTAGACACGACACAGCCGTTCGTAAACATGTCTTTTGAACCTATTACAATGAGCATAAAGACTACAGTGTTCACGCGAATACACGTCTTTGAGCATTTGCATGAAACCAGCATCCAACACACACGATATTTTGCAATGCTTAGCAAGTAATCGTCGAACGGGAAGTACTAATTTTGTGAAGAATATATACTGCCCATAAACAATAGCTATGAATATTATGTCTAGACGTAATAAAAGCGGTAACAGCATTTTGTAATGCAAAGGGAAAATAAGCAATAATTACGACAAGGAGTAAGAATGATAATTATGATGAATAACAATGCTATGGACTTTGATGACATTAGGAAAATATTAAGTTATATTGAAGGTGAAAAATTAACATTGACAATTAAATTAATTAATTAATTTACGTACGTAGTACACAGTCCTGCCAGTTTTTACTATGGGATATTAAATATCTTCTGCTACTCTATATAAATTAAATTTTCAAGGAAGCTTATTGAAAATTTCAAAGACCCTGAATCCTTATGGATTCCCAAATATAAATTTGAAGAGAACATGCAATACCGTTCACTTTCAATGCACTTCTCGAACAAAGTTAAACTGTAAGTTGTAAATTGCAGTTTTGCATATTTTAAACATTTAAAAAATCGAAATATCATTTAATAGAAGCGAGAAGTGAAAACAAAGACGCCCCCGCATCCTCCCACACTTTCGATATGCGACGCGACGCCTAATTTCCTACAGTTCACGGCTGTTTAATTTAACAATGAGTTAACAACATATGTTTTTTTTGCTTGACGATTTCACTTAACATTCTAATTGTTTCTGTATTCTCCAACTGTGAATAGAGAACAGTCCAAGACGTGAAAATGAAAGAATAACATACGTGAAGAAAGCATGAAAGAAATATTTATTTATTCGCAACGCAATGCATTTGACAAGCGACACCGTTTTAATGAGCCTCTCAATAGATTGTAGAAGAGAAATTACCAGATGATCTTGAATAAGTACGTATTTGCTTATTCAATTCGTTTAATAAAAATGCTATGTATGCAAATTCGGATCAACAAGTCTTCGACGAACACGATTAAATTACATGCGATCTTGTGGTGAAATTTAGTGATCAATTAAATTTTAAATATGATATTTAAAAAATTCTTGCAGTGAACCACCGGAAGACTACAGAAGACCACTTTGAAAAACCACGTGTCAACTGTTGAGCTGTTTATGATATCCTACCAGGATATAATATAAAATAAACAGTTTACTATATATGTACAAGTAAGTTGCCACATACTATAACGTTCAACAGAAGAAATCGTTGCAGAACCATCATGACAATTTCAATTAATAAAATTATATTAGAATGACAAATTGTGTAATATTAAACGAAATCTTGATTAAATTACAAAACAGTACATTTAGTTTAATGTGATGACTGCGAGAGTATCGTGTATCGTCTGTGGAAACTGTGTCTTCCGTCCGTCAGCTACTAGTTCTAAATCGACACCACGTGCGAGCAGATAATCATGGAATTCTTGGATCCATCATAATTATCGTATTATTTATGGATGTTTCTCTTTTAACACACATACTCATGTCTTCTTGTATTTTCTTAAATGTTATTACAGTGAGAACACTAAACCGAACACTTTGTTTTTTTCTTTAATATTTTGTACTAGTCCGCAAAACTTCGTACGCGCGGTTTTCATACGCTTGATATTTCGATATTCGGTTGTATTTTTGTTTGTAAAACGCACTTAATATTAATTTCACTTTAATTAAGATAAGTTTTAAACAATAAACAAAATTCTAATACTGTTTGACACAATCTCAAATGAAATTTAAAGATCAGAACGTTTAGATTTCTTGGAACATCAAGGAGTGTGGGAGGTCGAGTGATGGTGAAACTTAAAGCAAACATCACTGCGTTCGGTAGTCAATTTCTATCTTAATGCGCTTGTTGAATTTGAGTTTCAAATTTTAATGTTTATTAACTTTGTATAATGGGAATAGAATCCCTATGTTAGTGTTAATTCATAAAGAGTATACCCATTGGCACGTATCACACGTTTAGTGAGTGATATACCTAGAAATAAAATGTAAAATGAACTGGGCAAGCTGCAATAGAAAATAGAGAAGTCTTGTTTATTGATATGTTGGATAAAAAAACAGCTTTTAGAATGTAACGCACCAATAGGCAAATTGGTAGCAAAACCGCCTCATATTAACTCACTAAGTACAACTTAGCAAATTACACATTTAAAATGCCACCAAATAAATGGAGCGAGACATAATCTACTGTTTATGCTAAATCTGGACTGAAATCCGTTTCCATGTCCAATATACGAAAATAAATTGGAATAGGCGACGAGCAGACGCTAAACCCAAATTCCTTTTATAGATACACATTTCGAACTATCGGAGCTAAAGGAGCGTAGGTATTATGAAAAATATTGAAAGTGTTTCTTACTGCAATGTAAATTTGAATACTATCCATTTATTTATTAACAACATGTAAACAGACAACAAAAATTTTTGGAGCTTAAAATGTTTTGTCTAAAGTACCTACGTGGTACCTACTATGATAACTTCTAAGTAATATAGGTATATAATTAAATAATATATTAACAAATAAGATAATCTAAATAATATATACGAGTATTATATCTATATTATATACACCTAAACTTTTAAAATTTATTTAATAAGTACTTTCTTTAATTTTATAATTAACCAACGATAAAAAAAACATCACATGGAATACTGCAGACATAAAGCGAAATGGATTTCCATGCATATAAGAAAAAAAAACTGCTATCAAAAGTGAAATATTAACATTATCAAAATATCTTCCTGAAAACAACCATAGGACATTTTCAAATACATACAATAAAATTAAGCAGTAATTGATTTATCTATATAATACCTAACAACTTAATTTCAGTTAAAATTATTCTATACGTGAAGATTTTACGAGTAATTTTAAAGCTTGGTTTCAAAGATAGTGTCGTCGCTTAGTAACTCCAAGTTCTCGAATTTCACACGAAACATTCCAATACTTCCGAGACAGTCCTGTGCTTCATTAATCGCCTTTTTGTGTTGCGTCTTGGTTGTCTGGATGTCGACACCAGAATAACTCAAGGTAATGTGAATGTGAATATAGACTTTTATCGGTAAATGGAGTTTTCCATAAATTCTATGGAAATTCGGAATTCAACCCGCTATACGTAAACGATGAATAGCTATTATCAAACTGCAGTAAAGTTATAGTTTGTGCAAAACAAGTAGTTTAAGGTAAATCCCTGTTTAAATTCAATAAAATATTTAAAATAAATAATAAATATTTTAAATAAAATAATTTATTTAAAATGTTTGTAACCATACCAAAAATATAAACCTCTTTTAGAAAAGTTGAACGCTGATTTCTGAATGACTTAGAAATCGTGATTGCCTTTATTATTGCCTATTATGATTTTCTTTTTGCAATACCTAATAAATATTATTTATTGATTAATCGCTTAGTACTATTTATTATTATTGGTATTCTTGACTGAGATAAAAATGACAGAATTGACAGAGATTAAAAACATAATGAAACAGATATTATTTCAAAGATGTTTAGAGAGAGAAGGAGATAATAACTGCGATATTATACAAAAATAGTTTTACACATAAATTAAGACATAAATTAATCTGGGTGTTAAATCAATAAATCGCAATGGACATTTTTTGCGCTGAATCGTAGGCTCGCGTCATTCTTCGATATAAGATCGCTCAACCGACATTTTGACGTGAGACCACATTGAGTGCATTTAGCGAAAGTGCATAGATGCACTTACGTCTTAGACGTTAAATGTGTGATATTCCGATATCATAATTAGAAGCTAAGTAATAGACATTTTAAAAAGATTCGTATCTGAGACATTCAAGAAAAAATTTTTCGCGTGAACGCAACCGCTATTGCATGTTAGATTTTTTGTTATGCTTAATTAATACTTTATAAAACACTTTAAAGCAAAAGATCGGTGTATATTAATATAATTACAATTTTATATTCAAACTAAAAACAATTTGTAATTTTTAATTTGAAAACTAATAGATGCCCCTTAAATAGTAACTAAATCTTTGAATGATATGAATAAATTTCTCAAAATTACTACATCCGTTTTTTACAAGAAAAAGAATATTTACGAAAATATTTGAACTGATATACAAATGTTAAAACTTTTTAGCTATAATATCATTTTTTCATGTATATAATTTCCCAAACCCCTCCTAATACCTTATTCTTTATTCTAGAGATGATCAGCAACGCACTTACAAGAAAGTTGTATTTGCTACAATACAAGCAGACAGTAAGCCACCTACGATCAAGTGGATCGTCAGCTTGTCTGGTACATAAAAAAAAGATATCCGCGAGGACGTCTCAAATGTCGAAATACGACGCGTCTCTCAAATACATTTCAGCCAAGATCTATTTAGAAGGAAATTGGTGAAACCTCAGATAATTCAGATGATAATATAATAAAGCCAAAATCAGTGTTATTAATTATAATATGTAAATCTAAGCTACGGTCGAGTCTGATATTCTTGTAACGTTACAAAATCACGATAAGGCAGAACTGTTGTTGACAAAACTGGAACGGTGCGACATCCAGTTCTCATTCGTGCGATGACAAAAACAACCCGATCATTGCTTAATCAATTATCCGACTAAACGAATCGTATTAATTACGATGTCAAAACGCATTAAAACGAATTGACACAACAATTGAGACCGCATACAGCTGTCAAATTGACATTCGGAAGCTTGTCAACCCGAACCGAAAAAAAACGCCGATCTGCACTATAAACATTATAATATTAAAATCACTTTCGATATCCAACCTCTTCGAAGCACTTAATAGAATAGGCCACTTCACTGATCACAAAAAAAAATGGGTCCGCGAATTTAAATTTCGAATTCGTTATGTGACTACTGCGAGCGGCGCGTGCGCAGCCTTCGCGACACCGATTTTAACTGTATGGCTGCGCTTGCTTTGTTGTTGCTTAGAAGTGTCTTATGTTTGCTTACTATGCGGATAATGAAATAACCACACGGTACAGAAAACTTAATCTGCAGCTATCACAAGTTCATCTCATCACTTAAGTAATAATTCGAGCTAAATTGTAAGTCATTATCTTAGATTTTATTTTTACATTGACTTAATAATAACAATTATTTTCGTTTAAATACACAGAGATCACGTACAGAGGACGACTCAGTAATAAAAGAAATAACATTTACTGAGGCACAACAAACTACGTATGCTCAAATATCAAAAAATTAAAATAAAATAAAGTACCCAAATGTGAAATTAATGTCAAAACATTTTTAAACACGACGTAACGGTTATTTCATTTGGCAATTTTTTATCGATTTGGCACTATTTCTTAGTGGGGGTAGTTAAGAATCGTAAAGGTTTTAATTATAGGTATCTATGTACCGTTCTATAATGTAAGCAATGTGGCATAGGTGGAAACGTTATTATTTAACTAGGGGTTATTTAAATAGTTATTTTTTACAGAGTATTGAAAGGTCAATTTCCAGATGCAATATATGCATTACATAGTCTTATGGCATATTATACAGATATTTATATAATCTCCCATAACTATATTTTTCTTGAATTTGCGTATTTTTGTCATTCCGATGAATTTTGTATTCATGCATTGGCATCGTCTTGAATGATTTAAGATCTATCTATATGATTATTTGCTCCCAGTAAGCCGCATTGTTATCTTTAATATTAATATTGTAATGTATATATAGTACCTATTTAGATTCACTAAGCTTAGTGGTACACACTAAGCGGATTTACAGTTGATCGGTCACCCCACATTTAAAATTGTCGGGTGACAATTCACTAGGTAGAAAGTTCTATTGTATTGAAACTTATTGCATTATCATAATGTACTCGGTATGTGTTACCAAATCGTATGGCATGCAAACTGGCCTTAGGACCAATTTCTCGTTATTAATTACTAGCTTGTGCTCGCGACTTCATCCGCGCTTAAAAATGAAAAACCTGATCGCTTCTGAATATATTTATCGCTAAGGCGACGGACGGTTACACGTATAATATTTATTGTGATCCATCAATTCAATATTTATTGTTGGATGTCAGTATTTCTAGAAATCCATAGAATCCAAAAAATATTGACATCCATCAATACGTAGGCTACACGTTCAATAAATATCACGATACATAATTATTTATTGACGGATCACAGTAATACTGTACGCGTGTAATCGTCGCCTGACGACAGTGGAGACACCACTATTGACGACTGTGGTGGCCAATTTTTATGCAGGTTAAAAAGTTAATCCATTGCAATAATTTAGACGATTTTTGTGTAGATCTTAATTTAATGTTAAACTTAATTTCATAGCTATATAAAAATATTCTGAATATCAAATTTCGATCAATATGCCGAGAGAAACTACAAATGCAAAGTCGAATTTCATAAGTGAATTCGCCTTCATACTGCTTTATCATCATACAGCGTCTCGCAGCAGTATAAATTAGAATAAACTGGGCACCCTGTTTGGTGAAAGTAACCACCACTTTATAGAAGACCACCGTGAAACAATTAAGACTAAGTGTGCTGTTGCTTCGATAAGTGAAGGATGATGTCCGACCCATTCTGTTGTCCCCTCCATATCTTTATCATATCAAGGCTGCAGATTTGCATCCCCTTGCTGTGTACCTATATAGGCAACGGTAGCCAACTACCATCAAGTGTCTCATGTAAAGTCTAATGTAAGTTTCATGACCTTTAAAAAAGATGCGACCACGGCCGAGCTGGAGGTCTCAAATTCCTTTCAACTACTAAAGATGAAATTCCTTACAAATTTAGAAACAAAAAAGAAAAATATAAGTATACTTACTTACCTACTTATATATATGTACCACATTAAAAAAATAATTGTAAAAATACGAAGATCAAGTGAAAGAAATATTTCCAAGTTTAATGTCATTGTGATAAACTTTCAAAGGGAGATCCGAAACAAGATTCCATACATCTTGGACTAATTAACAAGACATTCTTTATGCGACTTATTTTTAGAATAGGCACAACAGAAAAATTACCACTACTACTTGTTCACGGGCGCACTGTGTATCCACATCGCATTACAAACATAAATATCGCACAAAGATGATCAACTACTATGAAAGTAAAAATTTTGATTAGTATTTTTTGATACACTATCTATATCCAAAAATAAAAAATATCTAAGCATTCCCAAAATAAAATTTGTAGAACATTTTTTTACTAAAAAAATATGTATGCTGTCTGAATAATAGTTAGTAATATTTTAAATTAATTGCATTAGTGAATTCAGTGAAAATTGCATTTTAACAATGGAGCTACAACCAGTGGATTTTAGGTTCATTAGATAGAAAGTGGTTTAAATATTAACAAAACATTATTTTTTGAAACTAGCCTTTGTTTAACTGAGCTATCTTTTTTCACAGAATTAAAGCTATGCTAAATGTGTAGTCACTCGAGCATCGTTGGGACCTATTGGATTTTGAAGATTAGATTGTAGGAAGACGAAAAGGTTATATGAAGTTCTTCATTTCAACGGTGGATTGAACGTCTACAGGCTTTCAAAAATGTAAAAAAAATCTGTCACATAGACATACTCGAGCGCGTCAGATTTTCACTGTTCGGCTTGGTGTCCTGGTTGTGCTCCTTAATCTGACAATTATATGGAGGGGTTTTCTTAATCAAACGTTTAAAAATATATATATATGTATGTATTACTACTTTTTTAGCAGCCAGTTCGAATAATAAAATATTATAATTGATTGATTATCTTGGTACTGGATATTGGTACCGGTAAGATACATTGTTGCGTTTCGTAGTAAAAAATGTAATCGATTTTGAATTTATTTTTTGTGAGATCAAAAGGAAGATCGAAAACAAAACCACACAACCATCGATGCACACAACACGACAGTTATAATTTTTTTTAATATTGAAATTTCCGTTGGAATAACAAGACGGGTTGTCTCACTTTTTGCTGTACCAGCATAATTATCTAATCAAAGCTAGTTTTAATGCTAGGTATCTATACCAAGCATTTTCTTTCTTTAGGTGCCTAATAATGGAGAATGCTTTTAGGTTACTATAAGATTTTCATAATAACATCAGTCATCAGAGTCTGTCATGTTTTTAACTTGTACTTAATGGAATTTCAATTTACTCTTAAGGAGTTTACACTCAGTTATAATACCCATTACTGAATAAATTTAAAGGAATTTACATCAATCAACTTTTCCTGTTTAGCTTAGGTGTTAGGTACCTACTTACCTATATCTACCAAAACAGGAAAAGTATAAAAAATTCAAAAATCCCATGTAGCCGTTAGCAAAGCGGTTTTGAAACGGCAAATAACGCACGCGTTGAATTCTTCGTTGCAACTTTCATTGCAACTTCGCCAGTAGCCTTTATGCAACTACCATTGGCCGCCATGATTTTGACTGAAGTTAAGGAATAGGAAAAAAGAAAACCCAGACAAGTTAAGAAATAGGTAAAGCCGAATAAGACGATGCAATTGCTTGATGGTTTTCTCTGCCATCACCAAACTGGGTGGCTCAGTTTATAATTTCGTTACACAGAAGCGCCACCTATGTTTTACAACAACACTACAATAGTTAAGCTCCCTCTGTTGTGGAATAGCAACAATTTCAACGAAAAACTAGCAAGTTCAACGTTTCAACGGTAGATGTCGCACGCCATATAATATAAATCAAAGAGCCAATCACAATAGAGATACAAGCGTGACGTTGTGATGCGCAGCAAATGTATGCCATTCGGCCATTCGTGAATCGTGATACCTCATAGGCGACATTTTGTTTTGATTCGATATTATTGTGTGATGCATACGAATTGTGAAACTGAAATTCCGCATGCCTTTGAACGCGCTTGGTTGGACTGATGACGAAGACGAAAAACTTGCTGAATTAGTGGAACCTAATACTCATTTGTATAATAATTATAATCCCTCAAGAAAGAATATTTTAGTCCGTGAATCAACATGGCAAGAAATAGCGCAAGCATTATCTAAGCCAGGTGAGTGGTGTTGTTTTAAAATAAACCAAAATAAAATGCCACGATTGGCTAGTGTTTATTCTTCGTGAATATGCTGCAAAACGACGCTATAGGTCATTGGTAGATATGAATTCATCATTTGATTTGATTGCTTGGTTTACTTAAATACTGTAGAGTAACTGATATGTACTTGTTTTCGTTTTAAATTTATAAACTTACAATCAACGCTACAAAAATAATCCCGATGCAGGTCATTTTCTTTAGAAATGTTGGAAAACAATAAAATGTGGACAATTTAAACAGTGTTTTATTAGGTAATATAAAAACTAATTCTAAATTCTGTTAATGTCCTAATTATATCTAGGAATAGCAATATGAGCCTTATTTAAACCGCTTTCTCTGGATTCCCAGTCTTAGAAAGCCAGCAGCAGCAGTTCACATCATAGGCAGTCTGTTAAGGCTGGCGGTAAACCAGGGAAGCACGTCTCTTTTGTATTGTTGCATGGAAGCAATACACCACTGGCTTCCGCGAACATTGCAATAGAAATGGGGCAAGGCAACCCAATCATTGTACTGTATACAAAGAGCGCCACACCATTTTTGACTGTACTGGGCCAGTTTTGCTTCTACACAACGTGCAACAGCTCTATCCGCAAGCACCCTTTTTTCTTTTTTATGGCATCATTATCCCTGAAGTCTGCAGGCAATATATACCCCAAGTGTTGAAATCTGTCAACTCTTACAAATAAAGGACACTAACTATTTGTATTTAACCTAACACTTGATGCAAGCATTGAATTGCATTGAAAAGTATAAACTATCCTTGCCTCACTCCACATACCTACTCATGTTGATGTCAAAAGAGATTCAGTCCATAAATAATATATGAGCCTTTAAATATTTTTATTAAATTCAAATACTTGTTATTTCAGTTGAAGAATGCAAAAAACGTTGGCGCGGCCTTCGTGATGGATACTTGAGAAGTAAACGTGTTGGAGCTCTACACAAGAAGAAGATAGGAATTTTTGAAAAATTAAAATTTTTAGAGAGTTCGGAGAGTGACAATCTGCTTGAGTTGCTTACTTGTCCAAGTGAGAGTGAATTCTTGAATGAATCGGGTGATACCATTAGCATGACCCCACAGTTGGTGACAATGGATAAAAATGAAAATCAGAGAAAAGACGACAACTTCACTACAGAACAGCAAGTTATAACCGATAACCAAGAATACTATGAGGTAGTTAAAATCAAATTTTTTTACTTAATTTATTAGATTCAGCTAAAAGTTATATCATGTCAACCACATTATGTATAAACAACCCTTACGTTTTACAATTATTTAAAACAAGCGCTGATTCCCGCAACTTCAACCATTGTTGAATAATAAAAAATACATCTGACAAAATACATGAGCATTATTGCTGTGATAGCTTTTTTCGCAGGCATTGGTTTTAAATGATCCCGTGGGCTCAATACCAAACAATATTTTTAGTATCAATGCTTTTTTTCTGAATGAAAAACCCTATGTCCTTTTACAGCTACTTACAATGTGTATACAAAATTTCATGATTCAAGGTGACAGACAGAGTTACTATCATATTTATACTATTACTAGTGTGACTGGTTTAATGAGAATTGTAGTGAAAATTAATGTGCACACTTTTGTAATATGACACGATCTACTTAATACTCCCAATTTATGTAAATTTTTAAAACTACCATAAAAAATAAAATAAGTAACACTACGTTACAAGACATCTAGAACTAATTTATGAACTTGTGCATTTTCAGATCACACTTGTAGATCCGCTACAGGAGCAACAGACGGAGCCAATTTTGAAAATGTTACCACCAAAAGTAGAAGTCAGTTCAGATGAACCACCAAAGAAAGTTCGTCGTAAGAATGTTGGGAGGAAAAAGACTCTACCAACGCCCAGAGACATTCCACCGGTGAAAATATTGCCAAAACCCTTCGTGGTCAACGGGCCAAAGACAAAAAAGATTCTACCAATGCCCAGAGACAATCCACCAGTTAACATATTGCCAAAACCGTTCATAGTCAACGGGCCAAAGATAATCAGGTATGTGAAACCAAAAACACCAGAACAGAGGGCAGAAATCATAGACCAACTAGTTGAAAAAATACTTAAAGAGAGCACCAATGAGATTGATGTATTCTTTAAGAGTATGGCGGCCAGTGTAAAGAAATTACAGCCTAGTTTAATTCCTAAAGTTAAAATGGAAGTTTGCAATGTTATAGCTAAATATGAAATGCAAGTTTTTGATAAAAATCCACAAAATTATTAAAATTCTTGTTGTTATATTTTAATTGTATTAATAATGCAATGCCTCTGTAAATGAACCTAGCTACCATTAATATTAATGGTTTAGTTCTAAAGGTGGTCAGAGACTTGAAATTCGCATTTCTTACGATCCACTTAACCGTAATCTATCTCTGTTTGTTGTAAATAATATATTGATGATATTTTTTTTATAGTCATTTCTATAATATCTCCATTCCTAAAAGATTTACAAGTAGCAGAGAATGTCTCAATGTAATTATTATCATAAGGAAAATGACTGTGTTTTTCGTTAACTTTAAAAAGTTATAATAAACAAAATAAACAACATTGATGATGTACTCTTATTAAGTGTATAATTAATTAATTATATAAGAAGATGTCCATAACATAAACAAATTATAGAAATTTAAACATTTAGGTAGTATGTTGTTTTCGATGTAAACCGAAAATCTTTTTAAAAAACATATTATTTAAAATGTTCTTCTAAAGCCGGCGCCAGACATAGCAACAACATTTGCTCACTTATTTGAACACTTGTGTGGCACGGCTATGTGGGTATTTATTCAAAGTATGACTTGCCACTTTGCACTTTGCCATTCGGTGTCGGTTTTTGGAGCGCACATCAAAGCGTTCAAAGTTCCAACAGTGCGTAGCCTGCTACACTTGCGCAAAGTCCAATGCAAAATCCCAAGAGTTATTTTCATAATAACTCTTTTTTAGCTTAATAATAAAAAAAATACTGACTTAGCTTAATAATAAAAAATAGAGACTTTTTAGCTTAATTTTTTGTAGACTTAAATAATAGAGATAAAGTCATCGTCCGTCTTGTGTGTTATCTATTTGAATACTATGAAGCGAACGTGTTGCAAAGCATGTCTGGCAAGTACAACAAACATGTGTCCAAATGTGTGAGCAAAGTAGCTCAAAGTCTTTGTTCAAACATTTGCGTGTATCTGGCGCCTGTGCGATAATTAATATTTTTTATTTGGTTTCTTGATATTTCAACAATACAAAAATTTCCCAACCGGAAAACATAGGTGGGCAAATTTGTAAATATAATTCTAATTAATAATTGTAAATAAATAAGTACGAAAGTTTGGTAAAGCTGTTTTATTGAATTTTATTTTGTCATTAATTTATAAATTATGTGCACGTGTTAATTGATTGTATGTATAAAAAAAATACATAATATGAATAGTTTTTCGATACATAATTTATGTGCAATATTTACTTACATGTATGTTGTAAATAAACTATGTACATATTTTTTTATGAGTAAAATGAAAAGTTACTAGCATAGGCTACTTTTTATCTTTTTTAACGCGGACGAAGTCGCAGCCAACAGCTAGTATAATATATATCAGGCTTTACCTATATCAACGCTAGTTTTATGAAAATCTATACTATAATATTATAAATGCGAAAGTAACTCTGTTTGTCTGTCGCGCTTTCACGCCAAAACTACTGAATTAAATGAACACGATTTAAATTAAATTTGGCACACAGGTAGTCTAGAACCTCAGAAAGGAACTTCAGGCTACTTTTTAATTAAAAAAAGGGTTGTAGGGGGTTGAAAGGGGAGATAAAAGATTGTATGGAAACTCTGCACTCGGGGTTTTGAAGGATGATTAGTGTCACGGATGACATACGACTATTGTCGGCTTTAGAATATTCTTTTTAGAGTTATGAAGTATTCACTAAAATGTGTCTAGTTTGTAAAATAACAAGCTTAAATAATTAAAAATGCTACCCAAAGTCACTATTTCACGCGGACGAAGTCGCGGGCACAGCTAGTAAGTTATAATTAGAATTAACATCATCTAATAGTTAGTTATCTATTAAAAGTATGCACTTCAAATGTAGGCCAAAAACCGGATGACCTCGACACAGCGGCTGAGATAAAGAATGCAACCCAACACATTGAGAATTCTACGCACACTAATAAAAAAAATCAATTAAGGTTTAAGTTTATCTCTGGACAAGCAACAGCAAATAAGCAGGTATAGTTTTATTTTGGATCGTAACTATATAATCGAACTTTCGTGAAATTTTGTAGACCCAAAACTAAATGCAGTGTCTATATATCTAAATGAAAGAGGCTCGTTTTCTGAAATCACAATAACAGTCCCTATGTGTAAAATATTGTATTTACAATCCCAGAATGTCAATAGAAAATAGTTTGTGTCTTTTTTTTTGTAATGACTTCTGTGAGCAGCAAAACGTTATAGGCTCGTTGGACTAAACCGAATTATAGGGTAAATATAATAAACATCTAAATATTTCAGAACTCACTTCCCAACGGGAGCTTACTGATTCCTTACTATACCTACTTAAAAATACATAATTCCTGATTACTCCTTAGTTAGCGTAGTAATAAATAAAAAACAATTGGGTTGTCGAATGTCGATACCTAACAAGATTCTAATATTTTTCTAAATCATATCAAATTAATTTCATCAAACTCGGTTCCTTGGGATAGCCGTCAAATTGAGCCGTCTTAAAAATGTGTTTAAAATAAAGTCAAACGAGAAATCAGTTTTCGTTTGGAATTGACCCGGGTAACGATCCGTTCCGTAAAGGGTTGCACGGCGTGTTTACATGGGGCGGGCCGTCTAGACTTGCTATCACAGTTCGCTGGGTACACTAATATTGATATATTTATGGAAGGTCGCACCCAGACTGCCAACGGTCGATGAACGGCAAAAATGTGTAAGTGATGCCCATATCCATGATCGTGTGAAATATTAGCAATGGCATTTAAAGATAAACTTCGAGGCTTTTTCACATCTGTTTCTTTAGTATTTTTAAAAATTGCACTTTTATTTTATTTGGGAAAACAAACAATTACACCATAATATATAGTAAATTCAAAAAAAGATAAACATTCATAAATAGCATTTAAAATGAAAAGGATGCCTAATAAAATGCCACTGATTATAATACGCTAGCACTTTATTTCTTGAGCTCGCGTGAAACGCACAACGTCTAGATACAACTTTAAGTTTCATTATAGGGCGTCGAAGGATTATACACTCTTGACTGCTTAATTAGGAGAAACTGTCATGTATGTCTGCTTGCTGGATATAATAGGTGCTTAGAGCGGCTTAGGCTGTTCAATTTTCACTATTTAATACTAGAGAGATTTATTTAGACTTTAAATATATTAAATATAATATGCGTGACGACTTACAAACAATTATAACATTAAAAGAAGAACTCTGTTGATTTTTTAAATAAATACGATCAATTAAAATGTTATAGCTGTGTCCTGCGGTTTCACCTGGAGTTTAATATAAATTACGTTTAGATTTCATTCGACTTCAAACATTTTTTTTTCAATCAGCCTGACAACACTCATAAGAAAGACAAATATGATGTGAAGGCGTAAACATTTGTAATAAGCAAAATGCCATCGAACATGCGTTGTGGTAGACTTTGGTGAAAATGTACAATAGTAAAGTACCATAGAATGAAAGACATTCACATGTAGACTTAAATACAGCTACAAGTTCGTAGCCACATCAAAGTTGTGCCCTGCGTTCTCTGTAGGTACGTATATTGTTCCCTGTGAGAGTACTCGACTCAGCCCCTCCCTCAGCAGCTGAATTGAATGGGGCACTAAAAGATTCCTTGCAAGTGTTAACGAGGCGCAGTGAGCCACAATCGTGTAGTTACCAGAAGTTCTAGCTTCTTTTGCTTGAATCCTACTTTTGAATTCCCTAACAACCATACGACTTCTTAGGAATGTCAATTGCAACTGAGTATTAGATCTGTTGAAAAATGACTTGAGAGCCTCTGCTCTCTGATTAATTTTAATGCAAGATGTTAATATTATCAAATCGTGCATTGAAAAAGGCTAAAATTTATTTTACTTGAGAATTACTTTAAATCATACTAATGGGTCGAGTGGTTAAGGTGCTTGCTTTAGCGCTCTGACTTTGTGGGTACCGGCTTCTATTTCAGGCAGATCCAACTTTAAAAATGAACTTGTCTAGTCTGTGTGTTTTTGTAGTGGCACTTACCACAGCCCCTTACTAAAGACCATCATCAAATAACAGCGTGTGTGCTGTTTTATTTTGATAAGAAAGCCTAAGGGATGCCCAGAGCCTGTTTCCCTATCCCTTTTCCTTAATTCAAGAGTTTAGGCTAGGGCTGCAATAAATAAAATATAACACTATCTACGACAGACGACTGTATGTGTATATATACAGAGACTTCGCCTCTCTCGAGATTACTCTGTCATATAGAAGTCTATATATGAAAGGTGCGTTTTATTCTGTCTCAAGCCACAGTCAAACCAACTTCTAATCGTTGCACCAGACAGATCGTGCCATTGAACTCTTAATTCCAGTATAGCAGATAAATAGTGTCATTACTTTTCGACTATTCTGTTTATTTAATTTGAAAATATTCTCGGAAAGTAATTTTTCCAGCAATTCAGCAAATCTTTTTCATCTCAATAACGTCAGCCCCAAACGAAGACGTATTGACCCCTCAGGGTAATATGTGTTCCCCACTAATACAATAATGCACTTGGCAATGACTCACGCTATAGGGGATTGATTGTATGAGGGTATGTCTGGGTCACGCGGTATACACGCATTCAGCATTAGTCAATGAAGCAGTATTGTCTAATTTATTTATTTAAATTGCTACAAAATTTGTAATATCTCAACTATACTCGTGAATTGCGTTTATTAATTTCATCTCGCAATGCGTGCTCGTAAAAATGAGTTCCTAAATTTACTTAGGTTTATATTTTCGCGCATACAAACAAATACATTCCATTTTTCAATATGACACCTTAAATTTTGTTTAAATTTGACTGAATATTTATTAATGTTGAATGCAACATGATTCATACGAAAATTATTGCAGTAAGCAAGCACTCGTACCGCGATGGAAAGAGCCCTTGTGTGCACGTCGTCTCGTGCCGCAATTGTTTTGACGTGAACATTGTTATGATGTAAGCCGTAACCCGATACCGTAGTAGGCGTAGTCTGTTTCGCGATAAAGTTCGTTCACATTTAACTCTGAATCGACTATTTTTAATAATTTTACAATCAACGCATCCCGCTTACTTTTCAAAATCACTGTACCAATGTTTTTAGAAGTATACCTATGTTAGTTAGTACCACCGTAGTTAACTACCTATATTTTTAGAACGTCTGTTCATATAAGACCATATAAGACATACGTACATATATATATATAACTTTAGCCTCCGCGCTAAAGGTGCGCTAAGACATGGACTGTTTTGAGTTTTGACCTTGTTTATTATTAACCTTTGCTAACTTTTAAATTGTATAATTAACTTAATATATATAATAATATATAGACGGAAAAATACGAAACGTTACTTCTGGAAACGGTTAATTAGTGAATTGTTGAAAATTGGTGAAGCAGTTAAAAATATACGAATTCTAAACAAAATTTTAGTACCTACACGAACACACCTAACACATTTTTACAATTAGCTGTAAATTGTTAACTTTAATGACTGTTGTATTCATTGAAACAAATATATCTTTGGTTGGATTAGATAAGTATAAGTAAGTATATCCACTGAAAACTAAATTTATAAAAAAATAATAATATTAATAGCACTTACTACATACTACTATTTCCTATTACTATAAGTAATAAAATGATTACTAACCTGCGTGTTAGTGAACCGGCGACTACCAGATCGGCTGAGGGTTCCGTCACGTACGTTGCTTTCAGAGAGATCGACATCTCCACCGCCATCCACAGCACGTCTTCGCGATAGTTCGCACAACTCCGCTATTGGCTGCACCTAAACATGAAAATAGAACATATCAAACCTCATACGATATTCCAGCTGTGTCCCACATAAAGGTTTCGAGAACCTAATATGGTAGCAGTCGTTGGTTGGTATTATAACAAAAAGAAAAGCAACAAAAACATGATTAAAGGATGTCAGACCGCATTACCCATGTTCATCTCTTTTAGAACCAATATGCATGCAATTTCACCAATATATCAAATCTGTTTTATTTTATCATGTCAAGTATCGTATTATTACTACCAAAGTACTATAATATCTGAAGAATCTGGACATACATATTATATTATAACTCCCATAGAACAAATCCAGGTGTTAAGAAATTCTATGAATTTATCTTGTAAATAATTTTTTTTTTATTAATTTAATATTATTCATTAATTCAATTGGATTATTCAAAATACTTTCCCAGAACGCAGTGTATCTTGCCAATACTTTCTTATTGCAGCAGCAAAATTATGCAGCTATAAATGCAGTGTTTTAAAAGAAAAGTTAAGTTGGCTATAAAACTGGAAAAAAAGTGAGTCACATTTTTCTTTCTTCTGATATTTTTTTTTTTTTTTTTTTTTATGTTAAGGTCGACAGACAGGCTGACGGTCCACTTGATGGTAGGTGGCTACCGTCGCCTATAACACAAGCAACGCCATAAGTGCTACAAGTGCGCTGCCGACCATAGAAGGATTAAGGATAAGGGATAAGGGGGGGATGGGGTAATAGGCTCTGATATTAAGTAAGATAAAAAGCGTTACAGAGGCCTAAATAAAACCATGCGACGAAAGTGGTATTTCATGTAAATAAAGCGAACGAGAAAGTAGCGTGTGTGTGCTCACACTGTTTAATCATTTACCATACATTAATAAAATTAAGTTCTAGCTTCAACAATCAATCGAATCTCTTTTTATAGATAACTAACACTTGCCCGCGGCATCGCACGCGATAACAGTTAACCCACGTCAATTCTGAACACTCGAATCGGATACCAAGGATCGAATTGGATGATTACTTCGAAGATTACCTCCTATATGATATTTATTCAAAACTTTATTAGTAGCAGGTCACACTAACTGGGCAGCCTGTCAGAACAGACAAAAGACCACCACCTTACAGAAGACGACGTTGAAATAACAACAATGTTGTGTCTATGCGTGAGTAAATTATGCGAGACCCCATTCCCCTTGCCAGGAATATCATAAAAATACAAATACCCTTGCCTCTTATCCCATCAAGGTCGATAGTGCACTTGCATAATTATTCTATTGCGTTGCTTGTGTTAATCAGCGATGGTAATGGTAGTTACCTGACATTTAGATAAAAAATCTTAAAAACTTTTCTTTTCATCATATCACATTATGTGTGGATAAATTAGAAATAATAAACATCCTTGATAATAGTTACAAAATGCGGTTATGGGATAAAAATAGTACCCTATTTCACAAATATTCTCTTAGTTAAAACACAGACACACCTGGTATGTTTGTCTTTTAAAATAATACTATGTCGAATGGTAAAAAAGACTTTTTATTACTACATACTAGTCTGATCTACAGTCTAAAATATTGCTAAAGAAAGTCATTTTAACGTAGGTGATTTATTAACGATTTCTTCGATCCTATAAATTATGCTGTGAATAATAAAAAGGCCCAAAGGCTAGAAAGTGAAATATTGAAAACATCCTAACGTCAACATTGCATCATATAAACGACTTTTAAATTGTAATAACGATTGTTTCTAAACGCTGTAAGGTTAAAACGTGTAATCTGTGACAAAATAAATGATACTTTGATTGGCGTAACATTTGCAAACAGTCGTTATTTTTGAAACGCCAAATCATCAGACCTCGCAAGATTACTGTTAAGTTTCTGCTCATTCTATACCTTTCACTTTACTGTATAATTGGAAGCTGTTAGTTTGCATCTTGGTTTAATAATTTTGTATAATTATTTTACATTTCAGGTGGTTTGTCTATGAAAAAACATTCAATTTTTATTATATTACCTGTATCTGCTTCGGGTTTCGTTCCAATATTTGAGGTAGACATAATTTCATTGCTTTGAATACTTTAGTAAAGTGCTTACTTTAACGTTTACTTAAGCATTAAAAAATTACTTAGAATTTACAACAGAGTATACCAACAGTGTATTCCCAAGAGTTATACCATAAATTAAAAAAAATATATACCCACCTTAATAGTAACAGAGTCTTGACTGCCTTTGATTAGATCGATTACTTCCTCCCTGTTTTTACCCTCAACATTAATTCCATTAACTTCCAATAATCTGTCTCCGGGCAGAAGTCCAGTTTCACTAGCTCCAGGGTAAGATCCCGGTTCAGCTAGGATGACAGCTTTATACGTCAATTTGCTAGCGACATCGTTCGTTAAATTTCCATTACATTTGCCGTTACCATTGAACATAGTATGTTCATTGTGGCCATTCATTTCCTTTCCATCTCCAATAAATATTCTTTCCTGAACCATTGCCCGACGAAGACTAAATCCAAAATCGTTTCTAGGCGCCTTTTGCCGTAGAATTGTCAATTCTCTGGGCTTAGGTAAAATGAGGGGCGTCAAAGCGGGTAAAGGCAAATATGTGTCCTCAAAGTTACTAATTCTAGACCATCTGTGGAAACCCTGAGATTCGCCGACTGGCGAGGTAGAAAACGGTGGGGTTGCGAATGAGGAATTCGTTGTGGTATCTGTCAGGGAATCGGCGCTTGGAGACGTTGAAGTAACACCTACATAACTATTTCCATTCGTCTTTGGTATCTCGTCAACGTCCTGAGTTGTAATTGTAGGATTGTTGGCGTTTTTGTAATTCTTGTACTGGTTCTCTATAGGACTGTGTATAACTTTTTTCGTAAAGTTCTGTAGTTGTTGCATGTCATCGTTTGACGAAGCGTTCTTGGCTCTTAGCATACCGTAAGATATCACCTCATTCTGTTGCGTATTCCGCGCGAGTAGGTTCGGATCTTGCCCGTTAATGTAGTCGACAGTATCGGTGTTTTGGACGTTACTCTCTAAAGAATTAGAACTAGTATTGCTTAGACGGGGACCTTTAAGGATCCCCCGTTTTGGTGGTCGCGGTGGTATCGGAGGTAGATTTGGCGGTTGTCTAGGGCTATTGTTAACGTTGTTTGGATTGTTTAGTGAATTCAAGGAGGTCTCCGAGCTATCAGACTGTAAGATTGTATCTTTCTTATTATAGCTATGCTTGTTTGTGTAGCCTGGTGATAGCAGCATGTTCTCGTCGCTGAGATTTGAATTAGATCCCGAGGTAGGTATGAGTGGATAGTTGGAGAAATTGGAGTCTTTTTCGAGGTGAGCAAACAAAGAGGCTGTATAGTCAGCTGTGATGCCCGAAGGAAGTTTCTCCTTTTCCTTGCGTCTGCCCCGCAATTTCAGAGATCGTCGAACCTGCAAACAATAAAAAGCAAGATTGAGTAAATTGACTTTAGTTTATATCGATTCAACCACGGACACGGCTCACTGGGCATGAAGGCTAAATAATATTCACCGGTATATAGGCTAAATAACATCTATCACATTAACCAATGTATGGTTAATGTGATAGATGTTATATTTAATGTTTGAATAATATCCGATCGTATAAATTTATTGTTATAGTCTTAGCTGTTAACAAGTCGTGCCATAAAATCGTTACACAATTTAAACTTTAACAATAAGAAATAAACACCTAAATAACTATATAATAATCTTATGCAGTTTAGATATACAATATATTTATACCTATGTAAATTATTTTAATCCTGTCGTTGGTGTAATTGGATGAAATCGTACGATGTCTTTATCAAGGTTACAAAACTAAACTACGTGTGTAAAAAACAGACATTTCAAATTCTCTGAATTCTTATTTCTCATTGTTATTTTCTTATCAAAAAAATTATAATTTCTCAATATAATTTTCAAATTGTGAATATTTAACTAACTATGTAATCAGAAATTGCTTCTAGGATGAGTTGCAATTTCTTGTCGTCATCCAATTGCCAAATGCTATCATTTGCTACTTATCTTTTTTTAATATAAAAAAACTGTTTACAGGTATACGTGATATCGATCGTCGAACCGACTGCGGTCTGATAATTTCGGACAAAAGCCTTTAAAATGTGAAAGCAGGACAGTAGACGATTAATTACTAAATTAATTCAATTTTAAGCGTTCCGTGTTTGCAGTTAAACCAATTTCAAGCAACGTTTAGTTAAAAAAAATTAGGTTAATTTTACGAAACAATTGTTTAATGTAATGTGCAGGGTTCACTAAATATTGCACATATATCTAACTATGTAAAAACAAATAGTCATTTTTTTTCACAAATAAACACAAAATCCCACTCCGGGCGGGAATTTTCTTCAAATGAATAAAAATATTATATGACTGTCTTTTAAATTTTCACATTTAGAATTTCAAAAAATTATTAGCCTTATAAATAATCTACTCATCAATTCACAAATGAGAAATAACTTCAACTAAGTAATTCGGTTCATTCTGTTCGATATTATAGCTTGTTTTATGAGTATTTGATGGCATTTTATTAACTAATGGAAATATTTTATATATGCACTTCAAAGCCAATACATTACACTGACCGGCATTGCGATAAAATAAGCAATAAAACACACTAAAGCACTCAGCGTCATTCCAATAACTTTTAAAATCCTCGACTCCGATTTGAAGGGTTGAGCTTGCGCCATAAAATCACAAACTATATAACACACGGCTGATGGCGGCGTACCAATATACAGTAACAAACTAAGTAGTTAATACCGTTTGTTAAAATATGTATCATTCTTATATTCAATAGGTTCGCAGAACGACATGTTCGCAGGAACAGGAGAACAACAGGATGCAAAGCACATGCAAAGGTTAGGGATGTCGGATGTCGTCCACGCATGAGTTTCTTTTACAGCGAAATTTGCTAGACAAAATTTCGTTTTGTGCAAGTTTAGGGAAGATGAATTCTACAAAATAAAATTATTAATAATTTTTTAAAAGCATTTTTTTTCTTTATATACAATGTCTCCGTCGCTCGTCGTCCGTGTTCTTTACTTGCGTATACCTACTATGTAGTCTAAGTTCATGGCATGGCAACCCCGATTTAGAAAAACACGAAAAAACGAAAAATTTTCAAGGCTCGTTGACGACATTTTTAAGTACTCTTATAAAAATAAAAATACATAAATAATCACCACGTTTTACGCAGTAATTATTCAAGTAGGATTTATCGAATAACAGCAAGGAAGTATTGTTAAATTTAATAACTTTGTTTCACTTCCTATTTGAAGTCTTATAACAAATAGTAGTGGATTCGTCTGCGCAACAACTAAACCGTGACGTCCGGCTGTAAACAAAGAGACAACGGGACAAATCTCTCGTTACCGCTTATAAGAGACAATTTTCACTATTATATGTAATACTAGCTGCTGCCCGCGACTTCGCCCGCGTAATTTTGTAAATTATATACTAAAACTTTCCTCGAGAACCACTTTATCCCTTGGTGAAAACAGCATGAAAATCGGTGCAGCACTTTTTGAGTTTATCGCGAACAGACAGACAGAGGCGGCGGAGGACTTTGTCTTATAATGTGTAGTAAGTAATAAGTTCGACTTTATGTGAAACTAACTTATTTCTTACACGCTTAACTAACTACACGAATGGTGGACTTTTTTAACTTTGAGAAATCCTCATGGCTCTTTTTTAGTTTCCCGCCGCCGCGCCGCGCCGTACCGAATAAAGGACTCACTACTCATATTGCAGCGCTTGATACTAATTTTTATTTAGGCCTTACTGAAGAAATTAAGAATTTTGCCCAGGAACCCCATTTCCCGCGGGAAAAGGAATGCTGGGGTCCGGGAGTTGCTTTTTTTTTCTTTATGTTTTAATGAAAAATGCTCATGGTTTCCCGGCAGAGTAGGTTACCTATGCCGGACTTCTACCAGCTAAAACCCAACGACTTTGTAGTGCAGCCGTAGATAGATGGGAACGTTGTGTGTGACACGACATCATAGACCCGCAACGGCTGTCCAGTACGGGGAAGGCTAATATGCTACAATGTCGGAACCTTACCCGAAAGCGGAAAATTACTCCGACGGCCAATCTCGGATGACCTCACAGCGGAACTACCCACCCTAACTGGACACGAGAATTGTTACTAACTAGATATTAAAAGTTGGTCTCGTAAAATTTGGTCAGTATGTATTTGTCAACTTTATCTATGAGATTCTTGCGAATTTAATAAGCGAAATTGCAGTCTAAAGCTAGTCCTCTATACCTGAAAGCTATAATTACTTATAGACAGCTCTCTATTTCTTAACACACATTAAACTCCGTTACTTTGACAACTATCTATCAATTTATGACATAAATGATCGATAAATCATGACGATAACTCGATTAACTATTCAAAGGAACGATATCCGATAGATAAGTGTGCGTTTACGTCAATATTGTGATTACTGATCGTTTATCTTGTCATTGTTTCACTGTTATTATTTATTATATTAAGTAAGTATATATATTTTATCTTCCTAATAAAACATCTGGCAAATAATATGGCAAATCTGGGACTTAAAAATGATATTGCAATACATTTTCCCGAGGCGTTTTCTGATCGCTTCTCCCGGCAACCTTATCACTCACTCTACGCGAGCGATGCCGCAATTAGTATTGCAAGCTAATAGTGTTTCAATATTCGAAGGAGTAAAATGTCGTTCATAAGTAGATATTTTTAATAATGCGTAAAAATCTATTTTGTAGTAGCAAAGTACAAAAAGATTATTTATACAATGTCGAGTGAGGCATGAAATTTGAATGTCAAGCATGAAGCAATGGCGTAACAAGCATCCGCGGCTGACCTATTGCATTGCTCAAACTAACTATTCGATCTCTGCTCGGTTCTATCGTCTATCCATATCTGGCTGTAGGATTACGTTGACATTTCAATTCATTGTAAACCTTTGCAATAAATTCAAATGTTATGTTAACAAAAATCTTCGTTCACATTGGTTTTAAACAAATAATGGCAAAGAACTATAAGTCATTTCGCATCGAAAATGTCTCAGTTTTCTCATGGACGCCATTGTCAGAACAGGACCAAATAGAAATGGGACCACACGGGAAGCACCAGCTTTCAAATAAAAAAAGTATCATCAAAATCGTTTCACCCAGTCGAAAGTTCTGAGGTAACAAACATTAAAAAAAATACAGTCGAATTAAGAACCTCCTCCTTTTTTGGAAGTCTGTTGAAAAATACTAAGAAATTAATTAGAAAATACAGTTTATAAGGTACATAAGGGGGATGACTAAAAGAAAAAGCCAAGACTACTTCGTTCCCTCACTTGTCGAACAAACGTAGTTTTATATTACGGTGACTGAAAGGTCAAGGTCACGCGGTGTAACCGTCTGGACGGAATTATAGATCGTAACACACCCCCTACCGGATAAAGACCCTTGAAACATCCCACGTTTTCACTAGAATAACTAGACACGAGAAAAAGTCTCTGATCATGACCACTGTCAGGTGTTCGGCAACTTTGCTGGCGTAAATCTAAAAGAATTTGAGCATTACCGCTATGTTTACGTTCACTATAGCAAACAATTCTGAACGTCAAACTAATAGTAAAATGAGTACAGGTTTTTCTAAAGGTGCGGTGGCACTGAGAGCGCGAAATCGTCAATGCAAAGTATTCATGACTAGTAGTATAATATTTTAAATTAAAATATCCAAAATAGTTTTTTTTTTAAGTAACAGTTCAAACTTAAAGAAGTCCTTAACTTTTTTAAAAGCCAATACATATTATAAATCCCGTTTATTTATAGTCAAACAAATTTTTATATTTATAATCCAATCGCTAACACTGACACCGACCTCTCTCGGGGAATGCAAATTAAGTGATTGTATCAAAGTCGTAAATAAATTCCCTACAAAACGAATCCTTGAAAGTGACACTTTAGAATTAAAAAATAAACTGTTCATTCAGTCAATAAAATCAAGTTTTTACCGTTGGAAATAATTGTAAAATGTCTTCATTCATCTAGGCGCAGATTAGTGATTCTTTTCGCGCATTTAATACATCATTTTATTACATACGTGTCTATCTCAATAATACATTAAGATTTTACGATTACGACTACAAATTATTATTGCTATCGCTACTAAGTTATGGCTATGTAAACCTGTAATTTGTTAAAACAGTTTCATTACATACTTATTCCCTCAGGAATCTAGGATAAGTATGTTTGTTTTTGTAAATCTATTAGGTACGTTACCAACATTACCAATTACACAAATTAAATTATGTAATGGATCTAAATAGCAAAGAATCGTTTCTATGCCAAAAATCAAGACTATAATAAACTTACAATTTAACAGCTTAAATAAGCTTCCTTATGGGCTATTAAATTGCAAAAGTAATTTTTAAATTTAGCGCGTTCGATCAAACAAACCGACAGCTTATATTATATTAAGGCTCACCTCCTCGAGCCTTAGCGGCTCCTCTAGTCCGGCTGCCATTCTCTCTTTCTTCTCCCTCTCCTTACGTTCTTTTTTCTCCTTCTTTCTCCGTTCCTTTTCGCCATCTCGTTCGTCGCAACCGGACGCGTCGCCAGTTAGGACAGAAGATTTTTTCATAAAGTTAAACATCTTCCAGTGCTGGAATAAAAGAGACAATAAATTACCATTGGTTTCGTATTGAAACACCTTCCCGGCCCACATTCGCACAATATATAAGTTTCGTAAAATATATCGTTATATCGCACAATATAACGTGACATACGTTCGCAAGTAACAAGTAAGTATTAAAAGTTTACCTAACTTAAGTCATCAATTATTATATAATAATCACCTGTAACCCCAGTTTCATATTTTATTTTCATAAAAAAATAAACAATATTTTATTATTAGTTATCATTTGTCATATTAGCTAATAATAATAAAATGCTTAAATGATTATAGTTATGATGATACCATATGGTATTGAACTTCTAATTGTCCAAGTGTCAATGAATCCATTAAGTGTAACTATATCAAAGTAACTAGTTACTTTCTTTTAAGTGCCTGTTATTTTCTTAAATAGTAGAGGTTAAATGTTTAGCCTTCCTTAAAAACGAGGAAATAGTTCGCCTGGAAGCATAACTAATTATACATTCATTAAAAGAACATAAGTAATATACACTTCCGTTTATGGCAATTGATTACTCGATGTAGTGTAAAAGAGAGATCTTATTATCATATTATGTTGTGTGACCTTAAACCTATTAACATCGCAATATAAAGAGATGCACAAAATGATTTACGTTAAGTGATCAATTACTTTGTTCCTGCATCGAAACGATTTGTTCTTTTAGTTAAGAGAAATGTCCCTCTTAGGGCGGAGTCTTCTAGTATATGACATTTGAACCCGTAATTTAATTATGTGTACCATTAAATACAATATTTACTTACAAGTAAATAGTACCTAATTATGTAGTTTAGGTTTTTTTAAGTGGGAAGGGAGGGAGGTCACAGCCCAGGGGTTGTCCCACATTGCGGAAGTAATCTTATAACTTAAAAAAATATTAATCAAATAAAATGTATAGTCGTGTGTATTAGCATTATGTATGTATGTATTATGTAATTATTTATGTAGTATTAGACACTGCGTTTCAGTCATGATTTGGGCAGCCCATCTTGTGGATGTCCTTATATCATAGGCGTCCAAAATATTATTTGGAAATATCGAAATTAGTCTCCACAGTCTTCGTAAATTATACTCATTTTTTTAGGAATAAAGCACTTATTTTCATAAATCCAATTTCCAAGTAAAACTTGTGTAATCTTCAGCTGAAGAGTCGCAGTTAGAGAAGGCACTAATCAGTTTAAATAGCCTATAAGTCGGCAATTTTATTGTCCAATTAAGCATATCCTAAAGAAGGAAGAGGAAACGATGGCTATGAGCATAACCTCTCCTTTTCTGGTACAAAATGAATCCATTTATCACCGTTCCGCGACTGAAGTGCAACAATAGTCATACCGTTATTCGTAGAACCGATGTTCACTATATCCAAAGTAACTGTCGCCACATTCTGTCCGATTGTGTGGTTTGAATTAAACGGGCGTCGTCTGAGCGTTTGCATGCAAATAAATACAGTATACGGGACTTTCATCCGATTACTCGTCCTATACGTTGGATAGACAATTTATTTATTTATTTAAACTATCAAGTGCTAATGATGGCATAATATTGTAAATATTTACATAAATTGCTCCGAAAGTGTGACATAATATTATATGCCTACACTTTCATTCAATCTAATATAACTATTCTAACTTCTATTCTTAATATATTTATAATTCTATATTCCATAATATATGTTTAAGGATTTTAAAGAGAAACTACATCATCCCTAAAATCAATACTAAAATCTGGCATTTCTACATCAATGAAGTTAAGATAAATTTCTAATTTTCCTACGATAAGATCTCGCATCATGGAGATATCTATTTAACGTCCGTTTCCTTTAAAGTTTAACTTATCTGATTCTTACATCACTGATAAATGTATTTGATGCAATTTTATATTATATTTACGATATGATCACGCTACATAAAATATTTCCTCACAATCTTTATTTATTATACTACATCCCAATTCATATAATGTTGTTCATAAATTAAAGAAAAAGTTCTAAATAGTTACTGGCTGGGTACATTGCGGTCCGTAGTTAGTCATAAACTTGGACACACCCCTTCTATATCTTTGAGAACCTGAAGCATTTTAAAGGAAAATGCTGTCGCTACACCTTATATCCTTGCCTTATTTTTTAATCTTTATACTAACCAGGTACCTAAGCAACGCATTTTAGGCGTTGCTTAACAAGGCAATGTATTATAACCTGTGTACTTTAAAATATAATAAAGTATATCCTAAATATTTCCACCTATGGACGCTAAGCACGCTGCTGTCTATCTAAAACTCTATAGAAAAACATTTGTGTTGTCATAGCGCGTGACGAGTATGTATAATAATTAAGAGAATATTGTTACGGTCAATGGGCATTGACCTGGATACTTGGCGTTCCAGACGTGACGACGCCGAACGCATATCATATGCCTTACACCGCAAAGTAATTTCTAGTAACTAATAATAATTTGTTCCCACGATCATCGAAATACAACAATGAAATAATAACTTTAATAGTTATGTACTGTTAAAATTAAATTAACAATTAGGTTTAGAAATATATTTATTCTCACAAAGAATTAATTAATTAATACTAATAAATTAATCCAAAAATTAGTAAATTAATACTTTGGGGCAATGCATACTTTTCAGCGTGTAGTTATTCCACCATTGAAATCCGCGATCGAGTAAATTCTAAAATCCCCTCTTGAGCTCTCCTCCTATTATATTACGTCTTGAGCTCTCCTCCTATTATATAGTTAAATATTTAGTAATATGGAAAATTTATAAGCTAAGATAAAAATTTATTAGGTGATTAATTGATTAAACAGTCTGCAAACTAATTATAAATGTTTTGTAATCGTAAAGTACTATTGACTATGACTAACAAAAGACGGATCAAAAAGTAATCAAAATTTCTTCGATTAACTAAATCATTTGTTTGTCTCGAGACACGGTTCCGTAAACGCGGTACTCATTCATGGTGTCCATATCATGTATTATGGTTTAAGCAAAGAAGCAAAGAAAGAAGATAAAGGAAGAAGATGTTTCAATGGTCTACAATTCCTGTATTACCATTACCATTGTCAAGAATTGCTATTGCTAGTGTCAAAATAAAATTAATCTAATGAAATGTTAGTAATATATCATCGAGTTGAGGTTGAATGAGACTAGGTGTAACACTATTGATCCGGCTAATCTCTATTGAAACGCGAATTTACTCGTAAGTAGCTTTTGGCTACTTTGAACTTAATCTGCCCTCCGTTAAGCCCGTATTGGATAGACTAGACACAATCCAACTAGATCCCTATAGGAAATTGCCACAATCCTTGACAGGGACTAGAAACTTGTTACAACTGGTGAAAATATAACTTCTGAAGATAATTGAGTTATTCCAAACAGTTCTACTATTAGGTCTACGATAGAACTGTTTGGACAAAAAAATCCAACTAGTTCTACGGCACAGTATGACAGATTGGACTCGAAAGGTTTGGTAATTAGAATTACTGTTTCATTAAGTGTTTAACTAAGTGAACTTAAGTAAATGAACTTAATCAAAAATGTACTCTTAAATTATTGTTAACTACTTATTCATATTACTTGTAAAAAGTAATGTTGCTGATGAAAATAGGTTAGGTTTCTAAAGTGCATTTAACGCTTGGATTCCGCACGAACTATCTGAAGCCAATTTAAACGTGACCCATTACTTACAAAAAAAAAATACAATCAACCTTTTAAAAGATCGTTTAAGTATATCAGATTAAAAATAAATTGCCTACGAGATAAAGCATAAGCAGATCTTCGTTAACTTTAACTTATCTTCGTTTTGACAGACTTTTTGGCCAACTCAATATTTTTTTTACTGTTAGAGTGTGTTAAATACAAAGTACCATAATAATATACAAACTATACATAATATATTAATGTCTGTGGTTGTCTGTGCTGTGTCTGAGCAACTTATTGTTGTTCCTTAATAAAAATATAAGTAGATAGTTATGCACTTTCTGTCAAAAATAACCATTATGCATAAGATGCTACGAGATGTAAGCCAAAGATAAAGACTGATCTTTACATATTTTACGAGCTGTTACTTATAGTTAATGGATTTATCGTTGTTCTGAATCCATTCTGAATAGTTACAGTAAAGTTTTTAGGTATGTATCAAGTCGTGCATAGCTCACTCGCTCGTATTGAGCGTGATTGCTACTTTTTTCAGCGCTATTATCTTCGTACACTCATCTTCGTATAATGCGCTATAAATAGCCAACATTGAGTCATTGTCGCTCCATTCAATTAAAATGAAACTTTTTTTATAACAATCTGATTGTGATGTAGATAATATTGCGTGGGCGGAAAAAAAAATTCAAAGTATTGTGTGTGACTAGCATAGTAATTCGATTAGTAAAGTTAGTATTTAGCAAAATAAAATTCATACAGAAATTAACCTCTCGGTATGAACAAATAGTGTGGGTACTACAGCTGTGCCCGAAACTTCGTACTCTTTGGAAAATAAAAATCTATGATACGAGTTAACTATAATTTATAACTATAACGCCTGACAATATCGCTGTGACGACAGTGGCGCCGAATTTTTAGACGATCACTCGGAAACCTAAAGATTTTTCAGGATAAAAAGTATCCTAATGTTAATTGAGTTAATAAACTGTCTGTGTACTAAATTTCACCCAAATTTGAATACATGGCGCCTTATCTTAACCCCTTCCCACAGGGTAACAATACAAATCTTCATCGAGGTGAACATCATCAACGTTCAATATCATCATTAGCATACAAACAGCTGACAGAAGCCCAGTGCTGGGCATTCGCGTTTCTAAGTCCAAGTGTTCGACATTGGACTACCTGGTGGGAGGCTGTACGGGCAACCGCAATAATAAGATATTTATGTGGGTCAATCCATTTCCATTTCCAATTGAATTAGCCATAACTAAATGTTAGTCTTTAAATATACAAAACGTATATTTTACAAGTAAAGACAGCTGTGTAGTGAGTAGAGGTATTAATTGTATTAGCTGTAGTGTAGTGGTATTGGCCATTGACTTTACTATGCTTACAGTTTATGTGGTGGAAGCAATAATTTTGCAAAATATTTGCTTGACACATACAATAATATACATATATGTAATTGTATTGTATGTATCTGTATAAGGTACTCGTAAGTTATACAGTAGCACTACCATGAGTTTATGATGAGCGAAATCGCTAGCGAGAGATGAGCGAGAGCGTAAAATATTTGTATGAAAAATTGTACGTTCTCGCTCATCTCTCGCTAGCGATTTCGCTCGTCATAAACTCATGGTAGTGCTACAGAGAAGCAATTCGTTTCACACGCGTTACGGTTCAATTACCTGAGGTTGCGTAATCGATGCGGCCCCACGGACATACTTTTTTCGACGGATTTTTTAAACTGTTTCAAATGAGTGTACGATAATTACGGAGCACGTGTTAACTATTCAGCTGTTTATATTATAGTGCATCGCATCCTTACCCATCTATTTTGTCCACCCTAAACAAACTTTTACGATATTTACACGTGTACATAATAAAATTATAAGCATAAAAAATGGTTCTCATAGTTTTGTTTATTATAAAGGAATGTAACATAGTTATGAACCAGCGACCCGCTCCGGCTTCTCACGGATGACACAAACCTCCCTGGATTATCGTTTTTTCTATTAGTGAAATCGTATCAAAAACTGGGGGGTTAAAAGTTTGTGAGGTGGATGGTTTAAAAGAATTTAGCTCAGAAACAAACAGAAGCGCACATCAACATTAACTATGTACATAGGTCCTGTAATAAATATTTAACATAATATTTGAAAAATTATATGCTTTATTTATACGTAATAAAAATTATAGCGAGGAAACAATGTAATGTAATTTTATATTAACATTTGGATTTAAGTTTAAAGTAATTTTTCATCGTAAGACGCTTTAGTGAACAAACTATTGTTTAATCGTATTATAAAAATCTTCCTGGAGTTTTCTTCCTACAAGTAGTTCCGGGAAATTATCAAGATTGTCGCGGCGTTGCCGAAAGAAATTCCCACGACAAACATAATATTATGATTGACAAGGTGTGATGTTTTAGAATGGCCACATTATAAAGAAACAGTGTCGATCTTTTTAATATCTGTCATATAATATGCGAAGAATTATATTTAAAAAGATAAGATCAACCCGGAAACAGTAGTTAGTTCATTTGCCACTTTATAATCCAACTTCAACTGGAAGAGAATTTGCTATAGCAAAGTCTGAATTGAGTTCATACAGTAGTTATTAATCTATAAGGTGATAATTGTAACTCTATAGCGTAATCAAAGATAGTCTGCAACTATATCCGAGAACTAGCTTCCGTGGCGCCACTACCGCGTGCCAATAAAACGTTTGAGCGTGGAGGAAATGTGGAAATCTATCAACCTGCCTGGTTTATCAAGGTTTTAATTCCGAAAGCCATTTGAACCTATAATTAAAGCATTTTATTTTGACCGTAATACTTACTTACTATAAAAAATTAACATGTTTACTCATTAGTCTTAAAACGAGTGCAATTCTTGATAAATAATGTTAATTTCGTTCGTCTGTTTCTTTAAACAAGTTGTTCCAATGATTTCTCAAGATTCTTTGTCTTCTTTTCCATCTTAATTTTTTCTTCCTACAACCTAATGTTTTATTCATCAAATACAACTTAATCTAATAGTTAATTTAATTTCTTATTAAATTAATTATTAATGTAGTTAGGCGTAATGAAACCTTAAAATAAATGAATACTTCATCATGCATGTCAATGAATGAAACGATTCAATTCACCCGTACTAAAGAGTTACTCTTTCTCATCAATTTAACTTGAAGTTCACACGAGCCTCGCTTAAACTACTGAATCATTCAGAAGACATATGAGACGACAGCGGCGTGGTTACCCATTTAATTGAAGAAATGATACGTTTTGTTTGAACCGAGCCAATTGAACAGTTTACCGCTCACAATTGGAGGATTGTCGAAGCCCTTCATTAGAGCTAAATGGACCGAAGAAATTAGTTATTATAGTAAGCAATGCTAACAGGTTAACGGTTTTCACATGCATTTACAAAAGTTTAAACCCAGACATTAAATATAATTATATTAATATGCCAAAAGAGACCACCGTGAAATAACAGCAAGTGGTAAAGCATAAGGTCTTACTTGTGAGAAGTCTCACTAATACCTTTTTATATAAAAAAAAATGTAAGCGTTTTGCTCAGGTAAGTACGTCATGCTCTAAAAAATAGCTTCCAGTCTAGCGAAATCTTCGCAAATCTATTTTTTTTTTTCAAATGTAACTATTCAAAATAAAAGCCGATTAATCAATTTTTGCTCAAATTTATGTTCAAACATTTAATTAGTTTACAGATTATGTCAGCTACGAGAATAAAACTTTAGACAGATATTTTTAAACCAAACTGCAATGAGTCCGTTAGACTGTTGCAATTGCCTCGTCACTTGATAGACACCGAAGCCCGTTAGATATCTGTCTGTGCACATCCGTCCGGAGCACACACTGCACTGTATTATTTGGAATACGGTCAATGTACTCCACCAGTTACGGAAGAAAGGAAACGGGGCCTTATAGGTACATATAAACCGGGAAGGCGTAGTAGTAGTAAAATCATAAACTACATAGTTAATTATAAAACAAAATCATTCGCCGCGTCTGTCTGTCTGTCTGTTCGCGATAAACTCAAAAACTACTGCACCGATTTTCATGGTGTTTTGACCAATGGATAGAGTCGCCCTCGAGGAAGGTTTTAGTATATACTTATATAACTACTATATACTTTTAGTATTACAAATTAACTACGTGGGCTACGTATTAATTAATATTTTTTGGCATTCCTTCAATTAATATCAATTTTTAAAACTTATTTTTTTTTAATTTGCAATTTGTAGCATTCTTTGTTAGCTGGACCATATGGTGCTTGGATTGGTCGATGTTTTATAATTTTCATATTATTTTAATGCACAATTTAAATTACCTATTTATTTCAATTAATCCACACTGCTTTTCGCAGTCATTTGGCAGCCTGTCTGGGGGTAGACCAGACGGTTTACCGGTGGTGTCTATAAAGGGGTAACCCCATACAGAAGACGAACGTGAAATAACACCTGTTGCGTTTCGGTAAGTGTGTCAGAGCCCATTTCAAAATCTCTTCTATGATTGGAAGCGCACTTGCAACACCTTAATAGATAAAAAACACCTTAACAGTTCAAATTTCCTTTAAAAAAGTTTTCTTCTGAGGCGTTTAACATTTCAATATTTAAAATTTACAAATGCACTAGGTATAAAAATTGTCAACTTTTGTCTGAACACATATTATGAATTATGATGATCAGAATTATGTCCCGACCACATGAACCAATTCTCAGATAATACATAATAGTTAATAGGCTTTTCTGCGGTAACAATGTACCTGTTTGTTTACCAGTTTAAGAACAATGCACTATTTGTAGGCTTGAAATGTCTTCGAGGCCTCTAGCTGTTTTCATAACAGCATCCTTTCACTTTCCTCCCGACTGGATTGGTTTCGTGATAACTACCGCTTTATTATAGTTGCGGTTATATGAATGGCTGACTTTAATATTTGTCTTATAGTTAGTTAAAGTGCTTATCTTTGACAATAATCATAACTTAACTGTATCTAGATAACTAGTACATAATTAGTTAAATATATAATGTTTTAACCTTTTCCGCCTTTACTGCCCAATTACGAAATAGCCCAGCTTAAAATGCTATGACGAGATTTTGTATAATAACTATAACACGTCAAAGGGAAAGTTCTGAAAAAAGTACGTCAGTCCACCAGCCACCAGTTTATTCTCAAAAAACATTATCTTAAACATATGAAGACCAAACACAGTTAGTTAACGCTGCAGGATTGCACAATACGAAACGGAACACAAAACATAGTGCGGGCTATTTCGACCGTAGAAGGTCAATGTCTGCATTTATAACCGCAGCAATACGGAGAAATGATGCTTCTCGTAAATAAAATGTCTCGTAAAACACGACGCCGCCGCCGGCCGGCCTACAATCATAATATAGTATGACTCACATGTGGGCTAAAATTACTTTTATCATAGCTAAATTAGTTACAATTTGAATGAAGCACAATAATCTATATTCGTTCATTGCTTTATTTTACTTCGGCAACATTTTTAGATTCTATTTGGAACGGTTCCAGTGTCCTCGTAAATGCTCGATTGAAAACACAACGAGCGACCCTACAAATGTAGCTAACTATCTTATCCAGGAGAAAAGGAACATGCTCACGCATTTGTAATTTATTAGAGAGGGGAATGATACAGCATATTGTTAAATGATGTTTGATGTGAGTGTGATAAAAATATGAAAAACGAGCTTAAATATTTGAAACATGCACACAATAACTAATTATTCATGAGGTTTGTGTTAATATTATTTAGGTATCCACCCAAAAACTTCTTATGATTAGGCAAGCATAAAAAGCACAACTAGTGAAATATAGTAGGAAGATCAGGCTAGACTTTATTAATGTCCTTAAAGTTCTAAGATTGATGGACTAAAACGTTTTGATGCTCTCGACATGTGTGTTTGGAGAATTATGCTTTTCAAACTGCAATGGGCGGTAATTCAGTCAGACAAATACATTGATTACGAACAACTCTAGAACTCTCGATAATCTACTGATCTGATCTATCCACCAATTATCAAAGTTTTAACATAAAAATTTAAAACTTTTTAAACTTTTTCTTTTTCAACGCTTAAGAAAAGGGGGCAAAATATAGTAGGTAAAGTAATAAGAGAAAGTTTTATCAAGAAATTAATAAACCAGAATGAAAAGAACTGTGCACGTAGCCTCCTGATGTATTTATATAACAGGCAGGCTGTTTGTGAATTAAGACCAATTAATATGATGTAATGACACCGAACCAAATTATATAGTTATTTTACCTAATCCGAAAAAACGGACACGGGAGTATTATGACGAAATAACGCATCTAAAACGCGTACAGACAGATAAAACAAACAGTCCATTGACTTAAACCGATGTACACTGCCGTAAGAATGAGAAATCCATTTAGTTGACGTGTTTTCTTCGCTTGTAGCATTACAATAACCCATCCGTGCAACTTATTAGGACTACCAGGTCACCTAGATCCCGTTATGTTTGTTTCGCTGTTCATACAGACCTAATAATTAGTTTCTTCCTGTACCTACAGTGTATTGTTTACACGTTATAGCGTATGAAGTTATGTTTGTTACATTTGAACGCGATGTAACGATGTGAGCATCTAACCGTGCCGCAAAGACGAGGCCGACGTTGGACCGAACTCACCCAGAAGATGCATATAACTATATGCACTCGAACTTTAAAAAGATTTAAGTTTTATTATCTCAGAAACACAGAGAAGGGAGATCCAATGCAATGCGTATTATGTATATGAAAGAGTTTCTCTAAATTCATCACTTAAATACTTATAAGTTCAAACCAAAAAATATATAACATTGTAAAACATTTTGTATATTTTTTGGCATCAATGTTTAATCAATGTTTTTTTGGCCAATTAAAACTTCAATCAAGTTGCTACAAAGCATGACAATTAAACGTTTGCCCTCAAGTGCGACAGCCACTCTAACTTATTCAGGCAGGACGTGCTCTTTGCCTAGAAAGTCGAGTCCTTGAATGCCGTGACTACTGACTAGCGAACAGCACTTGTCTTGTAGGAATTGTATGCGTGACACTATTACCAATGAGAATTGCATATTGCATTACTCTAATTAAATATTCAAAAATGTTTTATTCATTTCTGGCTTTTTTTTCTGTATTATATTCGTATTATTTTTTTCTGTACTTCGTCCGCGTTGAAAAAGAAAAAAAGTAGCATATCCTGTGTCATGTACGTCTATAAATGTTTATCTAACTATCAAGTTTCATGAAAATCAGTTAAATCGTTTAAGAGTTATGGAGGAACATACATACATACAATACCTATTACCTACACTTACAGATTTATTATTATTATATGAATATATTGATTGATAAAAACCTCCTCCTTTACTTAACGCTCTTTGCATAGTAAATAGTTACCGCATTAAAATCCGTTGAGTTATTAAAAGATCTAAGCATACAAACAGAAGGACAAATGGCTGGAAGCGAATTTATTTATACTAACTATGTAAAGAAAGATTAGCGAAAAATACTTGTTAGGCGTTGTTAAACGAAAATTGGCACTGAGATTAAAGTGAAATTCATAACATAACCAATAAACGAAACATATACAAACCTATACAAGTAGAGAAAAACAATTGACATTGTCCTGTATTTGGAACCTTTTGGAATATACATGAAGACTGCATACAGTTAAATTTGAATAATTTTGATATTACTCATATTTCTCCGACACGTATTTTTAACAGAGATCTCTGACAAATAAAATAACCCAACCAATTTTTAAAGAATCTTTTTCGCGAACTTCCTAAAAATTTTTTAAGGATACTGCGCCCTACTTCTGCATAGTTATTGCGATTTCCTTATCTCACTTTACTGCTACAATAGGAACACAATGGATGATAAAAATCAAAGTATGATGACATAACTACATACATTCAACCCATTGGTATCTACCACTTGTTCTGCACTGCAACGTATGAATCAAACTAGTTATTATAAAACAAATAATCCTGCTTAACCGAGTTGTGAATCTTAAACATTCATATGGGAAATCGACAATAAATCTTCTAAACAATTATTTAACTATAACTATTGTAACATAGGTACTTTACAGTATACAAAAGAACTAGTTACTACAGTTACAGCTATATGTACAATCCTCCGAAGTAAGAGGGAGGCGTAACTACTTACCACCTCTCTATACTTGTCTAAAATATATTGAGCAACAAATAGTTATTGAATATTAAATATTCAAGAAAAACATAACCTAAGAAAAAGAGGCGAGGACAAGTAACTATAATAGTGAAACAATATTAAATGGATGGAAGCACCTACAACCACGACGCGTAATAGTTACCATGCGTTTAAAAATTAATAAGACAAAAAAATCTCTCATAGTTAGTCCTTAGAAGACATGCTACGAAAATTAAATATTCGCCTTGAGGTCTGGCGGTGGCTGGACGAAATCATATGATTTATTTATGCACATTGCGCCGCACTGCGTCGCATGACGTCAAAGCTGGTCTGATATGCAAGACACATGTTTCCATTATACCGTTCAACTGGACTACATTAGGATAAAGGATATGACGGCATCGTACTGTTAATTTTAATCAGCAAGTGACAGCCAACACGTAGATGAATTATTATTATTGCAAGTCTTTTTTTGTTTTAGTATTAATTTAGCTGCACGTTTTATTAAGTTGAGGTTTAATCCAATCAATCAAATTAAGTACTTTATGCAGTTTTTAATTCTATGAGCCATTTAATTTTATTTTATTTTATTTTATTCTTTTTCATTTTATTCATTTTCCTTTCGGGAATTTAAAACCGGCTATTAGGTTAGGATTCATTAGTCACTGATGACTATAGTGCCCAGCTTGGGCAGTGAACTAACCTCTCTCTCGAGGACATGGTGTGCCTTCAAAGCAAATTCCAAACCATTGTGATAATAGATAAAATACACCTTTACAAACATTTCAAATGATTTTCACAATAAGACGCGAGGCGCTTTAAGGTGAACATCTACACTAACAATACCCAACAAGGTAATGTTTTTGCCTAATCTTTGTCTTTACTTACATATTTATTATTTAAACGATCTTCTATTTTATATAGTATACTTAGTACTAATACTATAAAGAGAGAAGATTTGTATGTTTGTATATAGTTACTAATATTATAAAGAGGAAAGATTTCATTGTTTGTTTGTTTGTATTGAATAGACTCCGAAACTACTGGACCGATTTGAAAAATTCTTTTACCATTAGAAGCCGACATTATACGCGATGAACATAGGCTACTTTTTACCGCGGGAAAATGCTTCATTCCTACGGGAAAACGGGTAATAGGACAACGGGTAACTAGTAAGAATTCTCCTTCAGTGGTAATATTATGTGGTAATAATATATGGGTATTTCCATTGACAGATAGTTTCCTGGATGATATAAAAATACAATTGGACCCGGTAGGTGGCGCTGCTGTCTACGCAAAAACTATAGGGCCGATTTTAAAATACTTTCACCAATAAGAGGCTCTTTCTTATTGGTTTATAAGAATTCAATCATCAATACCTATGTAGTTACTAATAATAAATCTGTAAGGGTTGGTCATGGAGTAAGTTACTTTGTTTTCAGAGATATCGTGTTTATAGGCTCGTGTACATGATACTGAAACTAAATTCACCATTTTTAGATTTTTTTTCTTATGTAATATGTATTGTATGTACCTACCTATGTTCCTCCATAACTCTTAAACGAATTAATTGATTTTCATGAAACTTGGTAGATAAACATTAGACGTACAGGACACAGGGTAGGCTACTTTTTTCTTTTTCAACGCGGACGAAGTCGCGGGCGAACAAATTTTACTGTTTTAGTAGTTAGATACTTATTATTTGATCTCATAAAGGTATTACAGTTCACAAGGTGTTCGAAATATCGATTTCGGTGTGTACTTACTAACTACACCCCTCGCGTCCCGCCAAACGCCCACTAGGTATCTTCGCACATTTCTTTTTAAAGCAGATAACTAGTAAGTAGCCTTATATTCATATGCGACTTCATCCGCGTTGAAATATGAAAAAATAACACCTGAAAAAATATCTGACATTTTTCTCGCTTTGACGATAACTATAACTATATATTTTTTATATTTTAGACGATCCCTCGGGAACCTAACGTATCCTAAATGTTAATCCGTGTAATAAACTATCTGTGTGCCAAATTTCATCCAAATCCGTTGAGCCGTTTTTATGTGAAGGAGTAACTAACAAACATCCATCATCCTTACAAACTTTCGCATCCATAATTAAGCAAGTAGCTGGAATAACTTGGTAAGGAGTTGGCACTGAGGAAGAACAAAATTTACTTTTTAACCCCAGAAGATATACCTACCAGGAGGTTATATATTATTATGCTATTATAGATGAAAGAGAATATTGCTTTTTCTTATTTCATGGAGATAGAAAAATAATAAACACGGAAACTACTAGTAGTTAACAATAAAGATATATTGTAATAAATAACAAAACAGGAAAATAAATGGGTACATACCATAACTCTATGCTATAACTCTTGTGTTATTATATCTCACGCAAATAACTAGGTGTAAAATATTATTTAACTATTAAATATATGTAGTTCACAATTTTCTTTTTACAATGAATCAATAAAATTTCAATCGATAAGACATATTCTTGGTGGGTAGCTTCCTAATTTTAGATTAAATTATATAAGTAGGTAGTTTCTTAAGGACAGACATGTCTTTATTAGAGATGGGTTTGTTCTTGGCCAACAAGCAACTGTTTAGCAAGGATGAGGCCTATGATGGAGTGAGCTCACCCAGAAGATGCCTATTCAATTCATTCGAACTTTGAAGAGCTCAGAAATACAGACGCCGACAGTGAGTTCCAAACCTTGGCAGTGCGCATTATAAAGAATGTTTTAAAGCGCTTGGTCCGAAAAATAGGGATTTCGACAAGATGGGGAGGGAAGGTGGTTATGAGCTCATGCAATTCCTGAACACACTCTTCAAAGTGTCATAATTAACTCGTAATTAATTGTATCGTAATTAGCTCAGAAATGATTAATTGATTAGTTCGCTAAGTGTCAATTAAGTAAATTTAGTTTGCCTTTCTCATTATGAGAAGAAATAAACAAATCTAGAGCACTGTGGATTCCCAATTTGTATATAGTGTAACTTAACTTTTATGAAAAAATATTTAACTATGACAAAATGTGGCTGTAGGAAATGTTGCCTTTGCTTTTTTTGATAGTAGTAGAACTGTGTTTAATAAGGATATAAAAAATATTTTATTTACATTTCAAGAAAAAAAAAAATTGGTAAAATGACTGGTCAATGTTAAAATGTTTCCATATATGGCAGCTGCATTATATGTTTAAATACCAAACAGTGTGAAATTGTAATGTTATGTCTTTAGAATAAGCACCTCTTTCACAAACGTCAAGTAGGCCAAACTGCCATTTAAAGTCACCGGTAACCAGGGATAATGGAGCTGATATACCTTTGTTTGTATGGAATAGAAATTAATAATAAAAATTCGGCTATCGATGGATGCACTAAACCGAGTGAATAATTTCAACATAAAATTATTTCAAAAATAACTAATCAACACTTTACTTGTAGCTTGTGAAAGAAGCCCTAAGAATAGTTATATTATAACAAATTAGTTAAACCCTGTATTACGGATTGATGGGTGTATAGTGAATACAAGAACAATGGTAAGTAGGTTAAGATTCATTAATTTGAAAACAATAGTCACACAATATAGTTTAAAAGATGAGAAATCAATGGTTTATTGGAACTAGTTATGCCGTACATCTTCTAACTATACAGAACCTACTGGTTCTCTATAAGTATGTAATTACTAAATATTACTTACTAAATTTTTGCTAATATAACTACTGCCTTAAATCCTTAATGTAGTTAATAAACATTTTGCTAATTTAGTGACTTAAATCTGATAAAACTCTTATTCCCTTGAGTTAGGTAAATCTCATCATTAATTAAAACTATATATATAACTATACTAGCCGTTGCGCGCGACTTTGTCCGCGTAATTTTATAAAATATAGCCTATGTTACTCTCCCTAATAATGTAGCTTTGATAACAGGTGAAAGAATTTTTCAAATCGGTCTAGTAGTTTCGGAGCCTATTCAGTGCAAACAAACAATCAAATCTTTCCTCTTTATAATATTAGTTAGATAAAAGAAATATTAGTATAGAAGTATAGATAATATACTTCTCTAACTAAATATCTAATGTAATATTGTATTGTTCTAATAAAATGTCAATGATAATAAAATTTGTTGTCACAGTCTTGTTAATCTATTTAACCTATTTAGCAGTGCTCTGTTTTACTAATCAACTTTGATAGCATAGTGTAATAAAATTAAAATATATGTACTTTGAATCTATATAAAAATATATAAAGCCAAAGAGTTTGTTTGTTTGGTTGTACACGCTAATCTCAAGAACAACTGGTTTGAATTGAAAAATTATTTTTGTGTTGGAAAGTCCATTTATCGAGGAAGGCTATAGGCTACAGAGAACGCGGATGAAGTCGCGGGCACCAGCTAGTATAATATATTGGATTTGCAATATACCATAATATTATGCCAAATAATAATTCTTTTTAACAAAAATACCGACTTCAAACCGTTTTCTCGTGGATGACATTGTCAGAACTGGACCAAATTGAAATGGGACCACATGGGAACATCATATGTTCCTCCATAGCTCTTAAACGAATTAACTGATTTTCATGAAACTTTGTTGATAAACATTTAGATGTACAGGACGACGAAGTCGCGGGCGCCAGCTAGTATTATATAGTATCAGCTAGTATCAGCTAGTATTATAGGTATATATGCAGACGTAATTTTTTTTAAAATATTTTACATCTAATCTAATTCGTGACTAGATTATATAGATAAAATAACAGTCTGTATATTATTATTTTTGAACAGACAGGTACATTAAGTATAATTCAAGGTAGTGTTAAAATAAACATAAGAAGAAACAGTTTATGTACTTACTTGTGCGTAATTTTATATCCAAAAAGTGAGTATTAAATCCTCACAAAAGGCGCAGTGGCCAGTTTTAAACACAAAACACTACAACACAAATTCCTAACATTATATCCACATAGTTCGATGTTAACAAGAGATTATTCACAAAATAACACTCGCGACATTTTTTAGATATTACGTGAAATTCACAGGGGTCACGTACGATTTATTTTGACTAAATTTTGACAGATCTCGATAATTTACTTGCGTTCCGTTTACTCAATTAAAAAACAATATCCACTACTATCACATATCGCAGTATATAGATAAACTAAACATTAACAAACAAGTAGTAAAACCAAACCAACACCGCGACGAGACAGTGTTGCCATCACTATCGATATGATATCGCCAAAAAAGCTAGCCAGTTAAACAGACGTATAAAATATTATATAGTTATGGTAGCTGCACACTCTTGCCGAAAAAGACCGAATGGGAAAATCCCTGGTGGGAAAAAGTCATGGTACCTGTGTATCACAGGGCCTCGGCCCCTTGTAAGATTTTTTGGGCACGAATCAGGACCAACATGCAAAACTGCGAATCGCAGTTTACTGCGCTAATGCGATTTCGTGCGATTCTCGCGTCTCCTTTTTACGAGGGGAAAGGAGACCAAACATGGCAGGAATGCATAATGTAACCTGGTACCTGGTTCTTATTTTATGTACCTTAGTGTTTAATGAGTCTATAAAACCGGCGCCGCTAATTGTTCAATAAATCAAATCATTTAGCCCCGAATTTCGCTTCTTGGAAGTTTGCGGCCCTAACTAGCCCCTAGAACCCCTAGTGTAAATCGAGACTTGTCGTCACACCTCAGTGTCTTTTGACCACTATTAAATACAACTTTATGTTTGATAGTGGCCGAAGGACACTTTTTTCATTAATAGACCTGGTCCTCTCCGACCTCCTTACCTCTTTTCTCCCGTTCCGGTACATAGCTATTCACATGACAAAACGTCCCCAAATGGTTCGAATGTGTAGTTGTGAAAATGCACAAAGTTTAATGGTTTCTCCATGGTCAGTGTGAACATGGAAGACGATGGAAACCAAAACATTAACGACACTTGCTATCAAGCGTTAGCAGTATCTTATCTCCATTTTCACACATACTTTTTGCGATGTATCTGTAGGTAACGTACGTACCTAATTGTATTAACTATACACCACCACTTGCCTAATTTACCAAATGCCAAGTGATAACAAGCAATAGAACCCAAACTGGGATGTATTCATTCTAAAAAGCCTATGACATATTTGCATCTACATCTAGATTCTAGAGCTATCTATTCTTTTATTTCTTATCAATATCTATAAATCTCCCAGATTTAGGGACAAAATCGCTTAAGCGGCAACCTTGAAACGAGACGCAACGCCTCCAATTTAAAATACTTTCAAATTTAGAATGTAGTTGACGAACTGTGTTATGTTTGAAAAAGTCATCTATTAAATTTTGTAGAATAATACTCTGTATTTCTTTTCACAATGTTGTTGGAATGAAAGATGTTGAGAGAGACTGACAATATTAATGTTGCCATAATAAACTAAAACCCTTCTAAAACCTTAATATTTCTTATTTTTTATTGTATTAACACTGGAAAAATGAATATTATAATATTTTAAATTTCACACAATCAAGAGTTCACAATAATAGTAAAATTGAAAATATTTATTAAATGTTACAAACTACTTTCCCATACCAGACTTAAATAAGAGCGACATCTGTTATCGAGTAGCTGAATTATATATTGTTTCGTACCCGAGTTAGTTACACTTCAATTACACATAGTTCGATGTACACAACACAGATGTCACTTAATACAAGGAATGTCTGAATACGAGGGAGTCAAAATATCTTATTTATCAGAACAAGTATCAGACGATAAATATAATTCCTCAACTAATTGTTTAAATAACTGAAATATGAAAAAAACGGCAATCAATAAAAAGATAATGTTTTTAAATCATTATTTTTTTACGAGAACCTTATGGTAAATATATTTTTTTTATTAGGTAGGTAATCAATTTGTTTATAAAAAAATTATTTAAAACAAATAGCATGAAAAAAATTAAACTAATAAAAGTTAATTATTAGAGCTGGATTTCCGGGAGTTGGGAGTTTTTCATCAGAAATTTCCTTCTTTGTTTGGAACTCTTTTTAAATGTTCTCTATGGCTTAGTTTTTGTGGTATTGGCAAATATTAATAACAATTGCAATTTGTATTGGCAGAAAAAATCTAAAAAACGTCTTTTTCTAGATGTCCATTACGGATCGAATGAGCTTTTTCTCATATTTTTAAGACGGCAACTATTTTTCTCAGAAAACTTACTCCTCGACTAGACTAGTGTGGCTAGATACTATACAGGTAGTAATATTATAAATGCGAGTTTGTATGGATGTTCGATACTCTTTCACGCAAGAACTACTGAACCGATCACCATGAAATTTTGCATACATGTTGTTTGGGACTCCAGAAAGAACATAGGGTAGGTACCTTTCATCGTTCAACGCGGACGTATGATGTATGATCAATAAAAGCCATATTGTATTAAATGCCACGATAAGAGTGTATCAATAGTAGATATGACTACAATCTCTAGGGAGGGAAACCGGAAGAGAATTTATATAAACATTTCCGTTTATCCACCCTGGCCAGGGTGGATTCTTGGACATGCGTTTCCGATTATCCAACCTAGGGTGGATTTTTTAGGGTGGATAAACGGAACTACCGGCATCACCTAGATAATCTATATATTGCTTTTTAAATATCCTACCTTTAAAATCCTAAGACGTCTCCTATGTGACATAGGCCTCCCTCCAGCTCCCTCATAATAAAGGACCGGTCAGAAACAGCCTGGATCCATTGAATTTAGCCTTTTTGTACGCTTTGCATTTTGTACATTTTGAATGTGTTGCTCATTTCGCTTTTTGTACATTCTTCTCTAAAGTGGAGTTCCTTTATCAGACACTGTTTAACTGCGCCGGAAATCTGGTTGCCGTAGTCAATGTATAGGCAAACGAATGTTTGAAAGATTAATATAAAACAAAAACACAATAGGTATAGAAAAACTTTATTTAAATATGCACTGATATAACTTATACAACAGCTGTTACGCTTTCAACGACTCTGGCCTTTTAACACAATATAAATGCTGACGTTTCATAGCGTACAAAAATAATATTTGCTGAATTTTCTGAAGCCAGAGTTCGATAAATGACATGACATACATTACTATCACACAAACCCCTAAATAACATAATTTAGTTTTTTTTATTATTATTATATAATAACTGTTGTGCTATATTTAATAGGATGATGTGGGGCTGAAACTGAAACCCCGCAGTCTTGACTCGTTTACTGCACTTTGTATACTCGGGTGCAGACGACATCCTTAACGGTCATCGTCTGAAATAAATATTTCATTTTTTAGCCAAATAAAACACATCAAAAACATACATACAAAAAAGTGGTGGGATTAGAAAGTCACACAATTTCATCGATGAAAAACAAAGGATAAGTAAATCGGATTCTACATAAAGGGTAAATTAAATTCATTTCCAGATAGGTGTAATTCAAATGAGAGGGGAATTCTATCCTGTATTATTTTATGGTGGTTTGATTTTTTTTAATACAATAGAACAGATGACTGTTTGAAAACTGTTGGGTTACCTATTTCTCCTGATTATCTTACTTACTTGCTGTTCTCTCCTTATCTTATGGTTGATCAGTGTTATATAAATAGTATATAGGTATTACTTGTGTTATATATTGACGACGGTATCCACCATCAAGTGGATCGTGAGCATGTCTTCGACATTGACATAGGGAAAATTAGGTGTGGCTGTGTCGGTGGACGGCCATGGCCGTGTTTTTTGTGTAATTTTTTATGCGTGTACGTTTCGTTTAGTGATGTGTCGGATCGTTAAAAATGTAGATCCGCGGATACGGATACGGATCATAACTTTCTTACTCAATCGGTGTCGTGCGCGTGACCTTGAAACGATAATTGACGCCCGCCACTTGACGCTTGCATTAGTAAAGTGCCAAATGTTTGATTTTAAGAAATAAAAAATAATCTTTTTTCTGTTAAGATCGACAGACAGGCTGACGGTCCACTTAAAAAATAATCTGAATCAGATCTGAATGGGATTTAATAGTTTTTCATTGCTACCTAATCACCTATTATGAATAATTTAAGCTATGAATTAAAAATTAATAAGAGAAAAGAAAGATCCGTAAAAAGATCCGCCAAAAAAATAACGGATAACGGGATCTTTCTTCTCCCTCGGATATCCGCGGATACTGATACGGATACAGATATCCGGCACATCACTATATAGTTTCGATTAATATTTTCTTTGAGAGTATTTACTCTTTGAGAGAAAAATGATTTGATCATTTAGCTATCGAATTGTGTAGTTAAATTTTGGATATAGATTTATACAGCATTAAACTGTATTTATCCTCCGATTTTATCATTAGTTCTCTGAATTGCCTCTTGCCTCCCATCACTAAGAAAATTCATGGACGTAGTTTTCACGTTAAAAATAATAATAATAATAATTATACTCACAGCCTTCATTTCTTCAGGACCGAACTCCCTGATGTAAGAGACCTCAGTACCGTCAGCGGCTTTTTGGATTTGCTTAAGGGTGTTGCCATCGAACGTGCACACCGACTTTACCTGAAATTTTATTTTAACAAAATATTTAAAAAAAAATAGGGGATACAAATTTTCATTCGCTGAAGTCTTTTCGTCACAGTTGTCTTGCTCTTTTCGTGTCAATTACTCCAAACGATAATTATATTATAGAAAATTAGCCACACTAGCTAATTTTAGTATCTAGCTAGCTAACTAAGCGCGACTTCGTCCGCGTTAAAAAACCTACTGTCCTTCGGGAACAGTAGGTTTTTTTGCGTGAAGGCTGTTCTTTTCTATATCCCTGACAATGTGTATGTAAAAATTTCATGGTATTGGTGGAGTAGTTAAAGCGTGAAGATATAACAGATAGACATAGGTATTGACGAGTTACTTTTACATTGACAACATTGGTATGGATATCTTAAGCTGAAATTTATGCGAAGTTGCAAGCATGGGCACTAGCCCATACTACTACTACTGTACCAATACTGATAAAAAAAATAACATATAGGAAGCTAAGCTACATTATCAGCGAGTACCTTACCTAATATAGGCTATAACGAGGGTATTCTGACAAAACCGAATAAGTGCAAAATTTAACGGAAATAAGAGGCGTACTTATATTTTTCTTCTCTGAACTAATGGGACAAAAAGTCTCACTAGTTCTGTGTACAAAACCATAGCACAGAACTAGTGGGAACAAGCGTTTTTATCTACCAAAACAGTATAACTGAAATAGCTTTTATTATGGCTATTATGCATCACCGTTTTACTATGAGCCCTCAAACTTTTAAATGCTCTTTTAGAAATTTTGTGCCAGAATCCGTTTCTGCCAGAATACCCTTAGATATTTTATAAAGTTACAGCTAGTAATGTGTAAAAAAGTACCTTGGCACCATCGGCACGCTCTTCGTCGAACTCTTCGCCAGGTTTGAACTTCATTTCTGTTGTCTTAAAGGTGGACGATGTCACCAGGACGTACTGATCTCCTTCGCTGCGCAACTCAACTGTCGGTGTGACCGCATTTGCCGCAGTCCTAGTTATCATGCCAACGCCTGGAACATAAAATATGCAATATTTACTTACAGATATTGGCCACCTAACTTTGTCCACCTGGCAGTGGCGGATTTACACATTTGCCGCCCCTACTGACCCCTGCAATGCGATACCATAATACAATCATAATAATATGAAAAAAAAAAAAACTGATTTAATAAGGTAGGTACTCCAATGTAGCCACAGTATCAGGTTCCGAGAGTAATGCGAACAATTTGTGGGTCCCATGTATAATAATATTTTTTTAATATATATTTCTCTACAGACAAAAATAATATTTGGCCTAATTTGCCGCCCTAGGTTCCAGCCTACTCGATCTTCTGGTAAATCCGCCACTGCCACCTGGGTGGACCACGAGGTCCACGGGCAAATTTTCTTGCCTATTGGTCCACTTCAATTACTTCAATAATACTTATATTGTTTGAAGCAGTGTTGTTGCGGATTAAATCTATGTAGAAGTTTCTCATCTATGGAAAGTGTAAACAAACAAAGACTGCTTTAACAAGGGGAAATGACTAGGTATGTATCCTTAATATAATGTTTAAATATGGTCATAATTATAGTCACCTATTCTTTTCATGAACTCGTCAAAGTTTTTAGAAGTGGTTAGTTTGTATTTTTTTCCGAATAAATCCTCGCAAAAGTTGACTTCCAAGTCTTCCAACATCTTATAGTTTAACTATTACCTATTTGGATAATGTATATTATAACGCCGGGCGACAACGCATTTGTCAGTTGACAATTTTGACAGGAGAGAAATTCTATTTTTATTTTTAACCTCTTCCTAGCCAAAGAGTTTTCCAAATAGTATATAATACATGGATAGTTTTTAGAAAGAGAATATTTTTTATAAGAGTACTTCTTTTTATTGTTCCTCCATATTGACTCAACATCCAAATTGATTTTAATCTAAACATACTATGTTTGTAATGAATGACCTAAAAAACTAATTTGCCGATTTTAAAAAGACCTATTAGAAGTCGCGTGCAACAGCTAGTTTAATATATATAACTAATATTATAAAGAGGAAAGATTTGATTGTTTGTTTGTATAGAATAGGCTCCGAAACTACTGGACCGATTTGAAAAATTATTTTATCATTAGAAGCCGATATTATCCGTGATGAACTTAGGCTACTTTTTACCGCGGGAAAATGCTTCAATCCTACGGGAAATCTAACATAAAAGTAAATATGGCTTGGTCCGGGAGATAGCGCCATCTATCCAAAATACGGTAGATGGCGTTTTATACTTTTCTACGCAGACGAAGTCGCGTGCAACAGCTAGTTTAACATAAAGTTGAAGAGTTTGTTTGGTTGAACGCGTTAAACTCGAAATACAATTAAAACAATATACATTTCTGTACGTGTGTACGTGACTATGTCAGCATTGCCTCTCCTTAAAAAATACAGTCTGATAAGCATTACTTCAAACAATACCATAATTATGAAGAAATGTGATGATTCAAGAGCCGATGGACTATGTCTGACTATTATAGTATGTTAGACGCTATGTGTCACCATACTACCCACGACTCATGAAATGTGGAAAAAATATATAAAACTACTTTTGGCCGCGAGTTCGACCGCGCTCCTTTTTCTGAGTTTTTAAAACATGTACCTACAAGTATGCAATTTTTTTTCCTCATTATATCTAAATTAATATAATCAATACTAATAATAAATCTGTAAGTATGTATATATGTTCCTCCATAACATTTAAACGTACAGGACACAGATACAGGCTACATTTTTCTTTTTCAACGCAGACGAAGTCGCAGGTACCAGCTAGTAAACTTTATTTACCCAGTCCTGTGTATCCCTGACAACTTTTATGCAAAATTTAACGATGACCGCTTGTCCAACTACTTATGGCATTTACCTATAATATTAGTTAGGATTAGGATGGTTAATGTTTGTAAATTTATTACCGATTCAATAATCCCGTTTTATACCGGTTTGTCGCTTCCTTTTGTGCAATTAACTCCCACCTAATTAGTGAGTCACATCGCGTGTGGTCGCCGCATAGCGTCGGTATACTTCCATCTTAACTCGAGCGGACACGACATAACGTATCTATGCGATCTATATTTACTAAAATTATAAAGAGTTAAGATTTGTTGGTTTGTTTGTTTGCATTGAATAGGCTCCGAAACTTCTAGACCGATTTGAAAAATTCTTTCACTGTTAGATAAAGTGACGCGGGCGAAGTCGCGTGCAACAACTGTAACTTTTTAAAATATAGCCTAATATGTTACTAGCTGATGATAATGTAACTTTCTTTGGCTGAATTTGTTTTTTTAATATTTATTTTATTCTAGGGAAATTTACAGGTATAATTACATAATAACAGCGGAGAGTAAAAATAGCTTAAACGTTATAAATAAAAATCCACTTATAGATAGCAAACTAGTCTTATAACAACGATAATAAGAGTATTTATCTTCTATAATATTTTTTGTATTAACTATGGAACTGTGGAACAGGTCGACATCTGTATCCTCTAATAAAATTTCATTAAAAAGTTTACACGAACGAAACATGAATGTATTTTTCCTATAATTTGTTTTACTAAGTGTCACAATGCAGCAAAGTAAAGAGCGATTTCTCAAATTCGACAATAAGAAGTCAAGTAAGAATCTCGCCTTGAAAGTGTAATGCCCAGTGAGGAATAACCGGGAGAGACCGCTCGCTATAGTGTTATATACTCGTAAGGAGGTCGATGCAAGTCTATACAGCGAGGCTTATCCGTCGTGGAGCGATGCACTACCGCATTCCGACGGTCGGAGCAATGTGCAAACTGCATCCGTTGGGAGTTAAGCCATCAATTGTATTCAATTCAGATCCATTAACTTGCTTAGCGGTGGACGTGAATAAAAATTTCTAACTGTACGATACTGTAGTTTAGATGTCATCTTGCACAAATTTATTTCGTAAGAAATGTGCGAAAAGCCCATTTTAAAATTTCAGTAGTCATTTCGCAATAAGACGTGAATAAGTCGTTTTTGAAATCGTTTTCCATCTCCGTCTTCTAGTGGGACACTGTTTGTTATCCATCAATTACACTTGTAATTTTAATAGAGTACTGTACCAAATCTGGCCACTTGAAAAACTGACCATTTCAAAGTCTGACCTTTTGAAAGTAAAGGTTATGTTTGCATAACCGGAGGCATTTCAGTAAACTGATGATACAAAATCGGGGGATATATAATGTGGTTTGATGCTGTAGCTATATAGATCTATCATCTACATTACTATAGGTGTACCATAGGTAGTGAAAATCGCGTATCAACACAAACGCGTACGTAGTACCTGCATCCTGCAAGTACACATTGCTAACCGTGATAAGATAAAAGATATGGGCCGGCGCATATTGGAGGACAGCGCGGCGCATATTGGATAAGATATTTATTGGGTTATGGGAAACAATGAAAGATGGAATTCGTTGTAAATAATATTATTTAATTAGTCTCTTTCAATATAGCAGGAAGGAGTGTTCGTATTCACTAGTAAAGGGGCGCAGTTAAAGCAGAACTACTTACTACTACTGACTTGCAACGTACAACTTAGAACATACAACTGAGAATTGTGAACTGACTCTAAAGCTCAAAGTCAAACGTATATAAGACTCTTGTAAGAAAGAAAGAGCTTATTGTAAATAACTTAATGTTTAAATGTGTGAAGGAGAAAGACTCTCAATCTACTTGTTAGAGTGAGACAGATTTGTTTTGGTATATTCCAACAATATTCGCATATAATTAAAATATCATGCATTGTTACTTGCTTCGTTGATTATTCTTATAGTATAAATACAATTTTAGCAAAATATCTACATAAATGAGTTTGACTTATCCTCACGAAATACAAGAATAATGAATTGTGTAAATGACATAGTCAATCTGCATCTCATACTCGTAGTATGCGGACAATGCGCAGGCGCACGGTTTTCTATTACAACGGATCGCATATTGACCGTTGTGGTTGTAATGTAAGAATCTATGAACCGTTGAAATGAGGTCAAAGTATAAAATGACAAAAATGTTGCAACGCTCTCGGAATGGAAACTGTAAAATACTGTAAGTACTCTTAGCTCATAAAATAACTTTATTGGACAACTAGCCTTTGTCCACGACTTCGTTTAGAACGCGTCGCCTTTAACCTTTTCAGCCTTTTAAAAAAATAAACGCCAATAATTGGTAAGTAAGTATATGAGCAATATTTTATTCAATTATTATTGATCAAAATACTGACGACTTATTTTTCTTATTACTATTTTTTTTATTTTCTGTGTTATCGTGTTACTATCGATATAATTAAATGTTTGATTGATATGATTGGTTGTGCAGTTAAGCAGTGAAAAGGTAAAAGAAATAAAGACAAAGTTACTTTCATAAATATTATGGAAAAGTATGAAATTACATAATATATGGGACAAACCACAAGCCGAACGGTTTGCAATTAATATAATAATGCTAACCACATTACAATAAAGTCACATATATTATATATTTTTATATGTATATGTACATGTTATGTATACCTAGGCAAGTAGGTACTAAGTAATGTATATTATTAATATTTGATAAGCGCGAACGCGGTTTTTCATCCCGGACATTCCGTTGCGATAAATATGTTATATTATTTCATTATCACTGTAAAACACTTTATGCACTTTTACAAGTAAGTGAATTTGTTTTTTTACTGATAAGTAGATAATTACTTGTCAAAATGACATTTGTACAATTAATTACATCATAATTAATCAATAATAAAATTATTAATTTATCATTTTTTTTTATTACTTATGTAAATTGATTGCACTGTTTGATGTAATAATGTACATAATAAAAAAATTATTAATTTAAGATAAATCAAGTTTTAGTTACTAGGCACATAAAATTTTAACAGTAATGCTTCAATATATTTTTTTTAATTTTTTTTTTAACAAATTTGATCTATCCCATCAAAGCGTTTACCTATATATATGGCGTTGATTGTGTAATTGATGGTGACCACCTAACCTAGGTACTGCAATCAAGTGGACTGTCAACTGTCAGCCTTACTAATATTATAAATGTGAATGTGAGTTTGTTTGTTTGTTACTCTTTCAAGCAAAAACTACCGAATCGATCACCATGAAATTTTGCATACACGTTGTCTGGGATACCAGAAAGGACATAGGGTACTTTTCATCCAAGAAAAAAGTACTGTCCCGAGGGATTATCTAAAATATAAAACTGTAACTAACGCCTGGCCAATAACCAAACAAAGCGTCAACCGTTAATTAAATACAGGTAAGTACCTACGTACGTTTATTTTTGTTTTAACAGTGTTTTATAGCCATTGGTTTTTTTATTTACAAGATAATTAGCGTAGCTACTCACAGTAACTGAGCACGATAAGAGGACTATTTTGTAACGTAACAACATATCATTTAAGTTTACTTTGCTATACACTAATAAAAAAAACAAGTTCTTGTGCAAGGGTGAAAAAGTCACTTTGTGTCAAATTCTAAACGGATAAAATACTTACTTAAACTCTATTGTTGTTGTATGGATGTTTGTTACTCTTTAACGCAAATAAGGCTTATAGGATTTGGATGAAATTTGGCACACATATAGATTATTACCTGGATTAAGATACAGGATACTCTTAATCCTGAAAAAATGTTAGGTTCCCGAGGGATATTAAAAAATATAAATAAATTGGGCGCCACAGTCGTCATAGCGATAAAGATGTCGGGCGTTAGGTTATTTTATACTATACTATCTGATGCACGCGACTTCGTCCGTGTTTTATGTCTTATATAGCCCATGTCTTATTCTGATATACCTATAAGTATTATTCTATATATATTATTCTGATATATTGTAAAGTTTCATTGAAATCCATTCAGTAGGTTTTGCGTGAAACAGCGTTAGATACAGTAACAAACATCTAACATCCATGGGAGGTTCCATCCATACAAACTTTAGCATTTATAATATTAGTAAGGAAGTAAGGATTTTCTCAGGCGTTGTATTTTTCATTTCACAACGCGGACGAAGTTGCGGGCACTAGCCAGTTGATATAGCGGAAATCGGAAATATTTGAAATGGTTCGCCTGTTGAATGCATCTCATCTCGTGAGGGGCACGCACGCGAGATAAATCGATACACAAATTGGCCTCTCCTATTGGTCCAATAACGGGGCGCGGCGCTCTGCTATTGGCTAAAATGCATGGTACGATGTCAAGGTTAACGAACTTGTAACGCTCAATTTATTGCCTTCCTAAATGATGATGGATACATATTTATTATATTACATCTATACTAACACTATAAGGAGAAAAGCTTTGTGTTTTTGATTGTAATGAATAAGCTCAAAAACTAGGTTTTTTTTTTTAAATTAGAGATGGGTGTGCTCTTGGTTGAGATCCAGCTGTGAAGCAAAGATGAGACCTATGATTGAGCGAGCTCACCCCGAATACAGAAGAAGCCTATTCACTCGAACTTTGAAAAGATTAGGTCCGAAAAAGAGGGATTTCGACAAGATAAGGATGGTAACCAGCTGTACGTCTGTATGTCCGATGGAAAAAAGGGAAAGCGGTATGAAGGTACTGAATCGGTTTTAAAAATTATTTAACCTATTATATATGTTAGAAAGCCACTTATCACGGTCTAAGTCTCGTGCAAAAGCTAATTATAGATGAATTAAAAAGACGTCCATGCGTCTTTCTATATGTAGTAGTGGCAGAGTACACTGCGTTTCAATTTCGAGTCATTTAGCCCTTCCAAACGACCACCGTAAAATAACACAATATGTGCTGCTCTGTTTTGGCGAGTGAGTACGGGATGCCAGAGCCCATTTCCCTATTCCTTATCGCAAATCCTACTGCAGTTGGCAACGCACTTGCCTACCGTAGATAAATAGAAATGTTATTTTTACTATCATGAACATAACTGACAGACCCCACAAGTACCTAAACACTCCATTGCAATGTCATAAAACTTTAGTGCTCGTAACTGTCGTAACATTGTTTAGTCTCATGGAATTACCACCGTGGTGCTCCGTGCTAGACAACAGACGAGGCTCTGGCAACCGAGTAAATAGCGGGATAACCATTCACCTGGTTGGGCAACCGGTTGGAAGAGGCTAAAACGGTCTTAGGGCTTAAATTACCCCTAAAAGGCTTAAATGCAGAAGGCAAGGGGAAACCACTGCATATCTATTTTCCCATGAAGGTTCAATCGAGTAAACAGAGGAGGTTATGCGATCGCAAATCGCAACCGGCGCGGCGCCGCACAACGCGCCTGTGTGCGCCGTGTTGTGAAGCTTGCCGCCAACACCAGAAATGATGACCACGACCACTCTGTCAAGAGTGAAACTGACGAAGAAGAAGAAGAACATCAACGGTACCAAATTTCACATCAACTAAGAAATGGGCTGATGATCTTCAAACGCGAGAACAGACTTTTAGATTTGTTTGGAATCTACGATTCCAAAGACAGTCACACACGTCAAACTGACGACCCAGTTGTTGCGTTGGACGTCGATGGATAAAAATAAAAAGCGCATTTAGTAAACATGAAGAATAAACTAAAAATAAAAAGAGTGTCCCACTGTCAGTGAGACGAATATAGAGGTACAATGTCCATTCACAAATAACATTATTTTCTATGCGTTTGTGAACTTGTTGCGACTTTGCCAACATTATAATATATTATTACCTACACATTTAAAATGTATTGGGAATGCGTTCCACTTTAAATTAACTTTAATATTTTGAATAGAGTGAATAGAGAAAAATAATTGCAATTTGCAATACTTAGAGATTTTTAAAATTCTTGTAATGGACGTAAGTTATTCATAATTTATAGCGAAAATAAAATATTTATTATTTTTAGTATTTAAAAACTTGAAAATAAAGTATTTATTTTTAAACTTATTCTTTTATAAATTATATTCATGACATGTTCATTTCACATACATTAATTGAGACAAACCTTCTCAAAGGGATGGTTCCCATTCCCATATAATTTGGGCAATTCCATAATAATTATTGCTAATTTTAGAGGGTAGATATCCCTTTGATACAACATACACAAAATCATCTTTCAACAGTTCACTAAAAATATTCATTCATACATATAATATGTCTGCGTGCAATGAGACAAAGTGTTAGTCAGAGTACGCGATCCCTTAAGTGTATTGTAAGGAAAAAAAAGGAATCACAGGATTTGAATGGTAATAAAATAAGAAACGGTCTCAACAAACCGTCTCGTATGTTATTGACTACAATTGAAGTTGATTGTTGTCCATTTTACGACAATTGGTCGACCGACAGACGGCGACCAATGGCTGCTTAATCGCTAAACTATGCGGTATTCTCATGCCACCATAATTAATTGAATGGATCATACGATGCTTTGTGAACCCCCCGTTATACAGACAGTCTTTATTTACTAATCACCATTTCCTAAGTACGTATTTTGATCGTCCTACGTATTTTTATTGTCCTAACTATAACTGTCCCAATATACAAATGTCAAATACTAAACGGCTTGACGTTTAGTATTTGACAGTTAGGTCAGTAGTTTAGGTTGAAATTTTGTATGTGTATTTCCATGATTTCACAGACACGAATGTATTATTAATACTAATAATAAATCTGTAGGGATCGGTCATGGAGTAATTTACTTTGTTTTCAGAAATATCGTGTATATAGGCTCTATACATGATACTGAAACTAAATTGACGATTTTTAGATTTTTTTTTCTGTATAGTAAGTATATGTATGTATGTTCCTCCATTACTCTTAAACGAATCAACTGATTTTTATGAAACTTGGTAGATAAACATTTAGAAGTACGGAACACGTGATAGGCTACTTTTTATCTTTTTTAACGCGGACGAAGTCGCGGGCAACAGCTAGCATTTTATAAAGTTACACTGACGAAGTCGCTAGTAATATTATAAATGTGAAAGTCAGTATATTACGCTTACAAGCTTTAACTACTTCACCGATAAAAAATCTGTCAAAAACCTATGAGTTGTTACCAATTAAATATTCTCATTGACCTTAATAAGCTTTCGTGTTATCAGATTTAAAGAAAAAATAAGTGCTCAAAAATTATAGACAATAAAATATTACGTTAGCCTGTCCCTTGATTTTATCTTCCATAGGTGTGGTAAGTAGTTGACAACAGAATTATTGATAGTACAAATTATTTTTATTTAAGTACTTAGAACACTAATCCAACATAAAAACAAGTGTAATTTTTATGATAAAACTGATCCCTCAATCGTGTTTGTTGATTAAATTTGTTGATAAACAACTTCAAATGCACCGAAATTGCGTCAACGCATCGGTTTAACCATTTAATATTATACTATAGCTGGCGCCCGCGATTTCGTCTGCGTTAAAAGAGAAAAGGTTTGTATTTTTGTTTGTAATGAATAAACTCAAAAATTTCTGGACCGATTTTAAAAATTCATTCAACTATAAAAAAACTACATTATCAGAGAATAACATTACTACATAGTATAAAACAACGTTCCCCGCTGTCTGCCTGTCCCTATTTATCTTTAAAACTAAGCAACGGATTTTGATGCGGTTTTATTAATAGATAGAGTGATTCAAGAGGAAGGTTTTTAGTATATATAATTTAGAAAGTCACGCGGGCGAAGTCGCGGGCAGCAGCTATCTACTAAAAATAAAGATACAACTACTGAAAATTTTATAATAGCAAAGATACGAGGGCGGGATGATAAGTAACTAGCCTCTGCTATTTAAAAAGTTAAAATTAAAAAAAAATATATGTCATTTTTAAATTCGTATCTCTGGCCACCTGTGTTTTAAATTTGAATTTGGTGGCGTGAAAATTTTATTGATTTTTTGTCATTTGAAAATATATTTCGTCAACTGTTTTCAAAATGGATAAAATTGAACAAAGAGCGGTGATAAAGTTTCTTCATATGAAGGGTATGAAGGGGAAAGATATATATGACGAATTAAAGAATGTTTTGGGTGAATGTGCTCCTTCTTATGCCACAGTAAAAAACTGGGTGGCTGAGTTTAAACGCGGTCGTACATGTGTCCAAGATGAAGCCCGCCCCGGACGTCCAAAAAGCGTCACGACTCCGGAAATGGTCGTGAAAGTACATGATATGGTTTTAGCAGATCGACGATTGAAGTTATCTGAAATAGCTGACACTACAGGTATCTCAATAGAAGGGGTGCATCATATCCTAAGTGAGGAATTAAATATGAAAAAGTTATCGGCCCGTTGGGTGCCGCGATTGCTTACGCACGATCAAAAAAGGATTCGGATGCAAAACTCAAAAGAATGTCTGGACCGTTTTCAGAGTAATAAGGCCGATTTTTTACGTCGATTTGTAACAACAGATGAAACATGGGTTCATCATTATACGCCAGAATCAAAAAAGTGGACTCAATCGGGATGCCCGGCTCCAAAAAAAGCCATGGCTGTAAAGTCGGCTGGAAAAGTGATGGCTTCCGTCTTTTGGGATGCAGATGGGATCTTGATGATAGATTACCTTCCTAAAGGTCAAACAATTAATGGAGAATACTACGCTAATCTTCTAGATAAGCTTCATCAATGTATTCAGCAAAAACGACCAGGTTTAGCGAAAAAAAAAAATCATTTTCCACCAAGACAACACTAGGGTTCACACATGTGTTAAAGCTATGGCAAAAATCAACGAATTGAAGTATGATTTGCTGCCCCACCCACCTTATTCGCCTGATCTAGCGCCATCAGACTTCCACTTATTCCCTAAGCTCAAAACTTTTTTGGGCGGACAGAAATTTGCCACAAATGATGAAGTCATAGCCGCTGTAGAGGAGTATTTTACAGGCCTCGAAAGAAATCATTTTATGGAAGGCATTACTGCTTTAGAACGAAGATGGAATAAGTGCGTAGAGGTTCACGGAGACTATGTCGAAAAATAAAATTAATTTTATCACGGAAAGTTAAGTGTTTTCTTATTAGGCTAGTTACTTATCATCCCGCCCTCGTATGTCACGCGATAGAAGAACCTATAGAAAGCTATATATACGCTAATTACGATATTATCAGCGAATAACATAAGGCTACCAATACTAATAATAAATTTATGAAAATCGGTCTCGCCCGTAAACAAGATTACAAAGTAAAAACTTTTTAACAAAAAATAAAACCGCCGAAAAAACTGAAAAGCATAAAATAATCTTATTATCATTTTATACCTAAGTAATTTTGAGTCGCCGCCGCGCATCACTCTTTACGTAATTTTTGCTTGTTTGGCGCCGACTCAAAATTACTTAGGTATAAAATGATAATAAGATTATTTTATGCTTTTCAGTTTTTTCGGCTTTTTTATTTTTTGTTAAAAAGTTTTATTTTATATTTTTTTGTGGCTATAATCTAATATTTACTATATGTTTAATTTTTAATTATCCCATCCCCATTTTCCCACCTTTAGGGTAAGAATTTCTTTTCAAAATTTATACGAGACCAACTTTGAGGTATACCTTATCCATTAAAAAAAGAATTATCAAAATCGGACTACTCTGTAAAAAATTATGCATGGTTATACGCTACAATCGGTGGGTGAACAATCAATCATCCCCTGTTTTCCTACCCTTAGGGTTGGAATTTATTTTCCAAATTTATACGAGACCAATTTCGAGGTATACCCTTTCAAATAAAAAAAGAATTATCAAAATCGGACCACCCTGTCAAAAGTTATGCGTGATCATACATAAAAAAATAAGAATAAAAATAAATATACGCGTCGAATTGAGTACCTCCTCCGTTTTTGTTTTTTCGTTTTCGTCGGTTGAAAACAGTAAAACGTAAATGTATTTGGCAAAATTTCCGAGTCCAGACTTGATGTCAGGGTCCGCGCTAAGTCCAAGGTCACAAGTCTGTGAATCATGGCCTCAGCCATAATAACAATTGGCGATTTGTGTTATCAGTGTGAAAACAGAATGTCGTTATGTAACATTTTTTTATAAATAGAACCATGTTGAAACACCTTGAATGTTATTTTTTTTATTTACCTATGGAAAATTTAATTTTTCGTTAATGAATTTCCAACTTTATGTGCATTTAAAACATTGACTCCAAACTTGAACTTTAGTGACGTCATTTTATTATTGTCACTAGGTAGTGACAATCTGTATTCACACATGTTTAGGTGATTTTTTTATGTTAGAGTTGGCAGACAGGTTGACGATCCAATTGACGGCAGGTGGTTGGCTATTAACTCAAGTTCGCTGCAGAGTTAGTAGGAATTAGGATATGAGGTTAGGAAGGGTGGGGAAATAGGCACTGCCATGCCATCGCTAATTCACCGAAATACAACAGCACATATGCTGTTATTTCACCGTGATCTTCTATGAGGTGTATACTGCCAGCCAAATGACTATGTGTGTGTGTGTGTGTGTGTGTGTGTGTGTGTGTGTGTGTGTGTGTGTGCGTGCTCTACCACTATTCCTTATTATTATATATTCGCATATATATTATTATTACATTCCTTATTATTATTATATATTCGAATAATATATCACTATATTATTCGCATCCTTCCTATTTTAAAAATAAGATTCCGAAAATGATTTTTTTTCAGACTTTATAAATACGAAAGTGAGTTTATTTATTACATTACGCTTTCACGCCTTAACTACTCAACCGACCAGAATTAAATTTTGCAGAAAAGGACATACGGTACCTTTCATCTAGACTGTTAGCGAGAGGTAATTTAAAAAAAAAAACTCATAATTTATGAAAAAAAAAATAGTGCGGAATAAGTCGCGGACAAAAGCTAATTGAAGTAATTCAATTTCAACTCTGAAAGCAAATCGTGAAAATCAATTTATGTAAATTTTCTAGAATACACTGTAGACTTTAATTGGCCGCTAAGTTTTTTTGTGGAAACGTTAGCATAGCATTAGCATGTCTATACTTTTTGTTAAATCCATCCACTGTAATTGCGGAAGTCGATTTTTTTTAAAATTTCCTATTGTATATTGCATTGGACCATGAAATCTTTTTAATCCTCATAGAAATACTGAATATTATTATGTTAAGTATCTTGGTGGATATTACTTGTATTAACATAATACATATTATATAGGATAAGGAAAAAAATGGCGTCAACGTCGTCACAGCGATAAACTGGTTAAATAATGGTTAAGTAAATAGTATTCGTACTAGTAATTAGTAACTATTTACTCTATGACCGAAACACAACAGCACACATGCTTCGCTTTGCCACTAATTAAGATTCAACTATTTTGTTCGTAAGCTGCATTTATCCTTATCCTTACTAATATTATAAATGCGAAAGTAACTCTGTCTGTCTGTCTCGCTTTCACGCCAAAACTACTGAACCGATCACCATGAAATTTTGTATACACGTTGTCTGTTACACCAGAAAGAACATAGGATACCTTTTATCCAAGAAAAAAGTAATGTTCCCGAGGGATTATCTCAAATATAAAAATGTAACTAACGTCTGGCCAATTTGTTATAGCAACAAGTTGTCAAGAGTTGTAATTGCTTTTATGTTTTTAAATTATCATCGCGTACGAAGTCGCGGGCACCAACTAGTATATATTATATATATAAATGCTGGAAGCTAAAAGTTCAGTGGAAAATATCCGACCAATGAATGACGCTCAGTTCAGACCATATAAGTCCAGACCATATAAAAAAATATCATAAAGTGGAATTTTGAACGGGGCGTTATTAATATCTACTACACCGTTGTCCACTCTTATCTTTAAATTAATTTCAATAATCATAATTACTTTTAATGTTCTATTAATTTTATCTGAGAACAACAGTTTTCTTCACTTGTTATCTGTTAAAAACAACGGTTAAACTGAGCAATGAAAGGCTCATTTACAAGTTTATCGTTGGCATTCATTTTAGTTTCGCGAAACGGCATCAGTACAAGGAAAGGCAATGACTAACTCCACTTTTCAAGTAATCTAACAGAATGTATTGATTCACTGATAAAATAACTTAAGAATGTAACGTGTTCATGACTCTTTTACATATATATTTTTTATCGGTGACGGCACTACTCGTCGTTCTTAATAATAATGTTATCCTTGTCAGAATCTGTATATTATACAATATTATACATTACTAGCTGGTGCTCGCGACTTCGTCCGCGTAGAAAAGTATAATACGCCATCTACTTTATTTTGGATAGATGGCGCTATCTCCCGGGCCAAGCCGCCAGTATTTACTTTTATTTTAGATTTCCCGTAGGAATGAAGCATTTTCCCGCGGTAAAAAGTATCCCATGTTCATCAGGGATAATGTCGGCTTCTAATGGTAAAAGAATTTTTCAAATCGGTCCAGTAGTTTCGGAGCCTATTCTATACAAACAAACAATCAAATCTTATAATATTAGTATAGATATAGATTATAAAATTAGCTGTTGCACGCGACTTCGCCCGATTAACTTTATAAAAATATAACCCATGTTACTCGCTGATAAATGTATCTTTCTATAGATGAAAGAATTTTCAAAATCACGGTCCAGTAGTTTTTGAGTTTTTTCATTACAAACAATATACCTAGAAAAACAGTTTAAGGACCTATATGTTCAGTTATATTCAGCAATAACCTTATTCGGCAAATAAAATATTATTATTATTATTATTATTATAAAAAGACTTTAAAGAAAAAGTGGTAAAAACTCGTTTAACGTGAAATGTGAAATATTGTCTTTGCAAATACTACATTATTAGTAATCAATTTATACATAATTTTTAAGTCTTTAAGTCCTACACAATGAAATCCTATAACTGGCAATATAAGTAGTATATAATAATGTGTCTATTGTGTATGTTATTTATTTTTGGTGTTGGGTTATGTTTAAAATAAATAAATAAGTAAAACATTGCCACAGTCAATTCAAGAAATTATTATCAGCAGATAAACAGTTTGGAATTGCGTTTAAAAGTTCACATCTGAAAAACCCGTAGTAATCTTGACAGCTTGTCAAGATTAACTACAGTAATGCAATTGTACCTTTGACCTTGTTTTTTCCTGTCAATGCAATGCAAGGCAGAAATAACTATTTTATTTATGTTTTTCACGGTAACATAATTAATTCTGAATTGCATTTGATACTTTTTAGGGTTTCTATGAATTTTCAGAAGGCTTTTTCAGATTTATATTATACTAGCTCTTGCCCGCGACTTCGTACGCGGTGATAAATTTATTTTATTTTATTGACATTTTTTTTTATTTTATTAATAAAAAAAAATTTAACTTTTATATTTTAGAGGATCCCTAGGGAATAATCCTCTTTTCCTGGATGAAAAGTATCCTATGTCCTTTCTGCTGTCCCAGACAATGTGTATGCAAAATTTTACGGTGATCGGTTCAGTAGTTTTGGTGTGAAAGTGAGACAGACAGACAGAGTTACTTTCGCATTTATAATATTAGTAAGGATAAGGATTACTATTAGCTGCTGCCCGCGAATTCGCCCGCGTAACTTTGTAAATTATATACTAAAACCTCCCTCGAGAACCACTCTATCCATTGGTGAAAACGGCATTAAAATCAGCGCAGTAGTTTTTGAGTTTATCACGAACAGACAGACAGAAGCTGCGCTGTTTTATAATATTATGTAACTATAGTGATTATACTAATTATAGGTACATCATCTATCTACTCGTATATAAATAAAAACGAATAATAATGTCGCTATAAGCGCTCGAAAACGGCTGAACCAATAAATTCGGATTCTTGTGAAGAGAAAAATTGGAAAAATTACCGGGAAACCAAAGTTCCTAAGGTGACAATTCAAAAATTTATATCAAATATTTACGTTAAGTAAATGAACCAAAAAACAATGGATTATAAATAAATAACAATCGACAAATAAATTAATAAGATTGTAACACTGGATTAGTTTCTATTCTAATAGAAAATAGAGATAATAAATCTATCGTAAAAATAGTTATTTTGCATATCTAAAAAAATTTTATTTCAATATTAAATAAATAACTTTGCAGCCTTTTAAAAAGCATCTGTTTTTTTTTTGTAAAAATTACTGAAAATTTTTATCAAACAAAAAATTATCCAATGAATGGTCGACAATTTACTAGCAGAAATAAAATAAAGATTAAAAAAAATAAAAAAATAAATAAAAATAAATCCAAAAGTTTTCGATTAATAATACGAGTAAGTAATATATGTTCATAAATAGAATGCGCCTAGTAACTGCTGATCATGTTATTTAGAGAGAGGAATTGCTTGACAAACAAAATAATTAAGAATACGAGACATGTACCGATTGATCATAATTATGAATATTGGCTGTTGATAATAAAATTATAGTTAAGTAGGTACCAATTGAAAACATGAAAAAGAAATGTTAAAAAACAAAATTTAAATTTTAAATAAATTAACCATGACAGTAATAAACCAGTATAAACAAGACATAAGTACGTAAAACATCTTTTTTAACATAAAAAAATGAATAATTTTTTTTAAACAAATTTAAAAATATTTTTTCTCTATAGATAATTATCCTTAAACGTTTACCTATATATATATACCTATATATTAAAACAACCTGTTTCTAGTGGGTTTTATAAATCTACCTACATACTGAAGAGTAATTTTGTTGAAAATAGTTTTATTACTAGCTAAGTATAAAAGATAATTGTAAAAAATTAAATACAAATTTGAATAAAACATTTATGAAGTAGGTATAGTTTATAAAATTAGCAATAACATTGCTTAAAATAACTATTATTTTAATAATAAATTAGCGTTTTATTTAGAGAGATTTAGAGGGTAGAAAGGTCGCCTCGCCTCGACTGCAATTACCGGCCGGCATATATATTCTTTTGCGTTCCAAAATTTAAAACAAAAATATCTCTGATCGTACTCACCGATAGCTTTCATGAATTCATCGAACTTATCCGAGGAGATCATCTTGTATTTTTTGCCAACGAATTCCATTTTTAAAGATTAAATATTGCTTCCAATTTTAGGTTTTCAAAGAGGTATGTTCGCTCACGTTACCGGCTATAACTAGAATGAATGTAATGTAACTGCTTGCTTGGGATAATGAATGGCAGCGAATCTCGACTCGAACGAGGCATGCGCGTTGAATGGAACGATCTGATACGAAAAGAGTGAATGAAAGGCAAATAGAGATGTGGCAACTGTTGCGAGTTGGGTGACGTGAGTTGGATGAGTTAAGTCGAGTTCATTGGACTCGGCTGTAGCTAAATTTAAATCGCGTGCGGTGCAGTTTTTGTTCCCATATTTAACTTGGGTAATGATTTTTTTTACGCTTTTCTTAAGCTAGACACGGGTTGTCTCCCAAATGAGATGAAAATTACATAAAATCTATATCTACACAGTACACATGCAATCTAGACTCGTATTAGCAAGATAATTGAATCTCGCATCTGCTAACGTTTTTTGATAACACTTGTTGATTTTGATATACTTTTTACATGTCCGTCCGAGCCAAAATATCTGAAATGGCTGAACAAAACGACTTTCAATATCTTTACATGTATAATAAAGTCCCCCGCCGCGTCTGTCTGTATGTTTGCGATAATCTTAAAAACTACTGAGCGAATTTTCATGCGGTTTTCACTATTGGAAAAATTGCACAGCAAGCCAGAACCAGATCGCTACTATAAACTATTTTTAAGCGTATATAACAGCCAGAAGACGTGACAATAAAAATATTAATTGTTAAAATGATTTTTCAGTATTGAATTGCTGAATCATTTTTGGTAAAAGTTTTGCAAGTTAAACCTTGGAAAAGGACAGTTTATTTAACTAGTTTTATTTAATAGCGACGATAAAGAGTTACTTCCGTACTAATATTATAAATGCATGTATGGATGTATGGATGTTTGTTACTCTTTCGCGCAAAAACTACTGAATGGATTTTAATGAAACTTTACAATAATATAGCTTATACATCAGAATAAGACATAGGCTATATAAAATACGCGGGCAGCAGTTATTATTATATAATAAACATGTACTCAAAATAAATAATTAATAAAATTAATTAAACATAAAGGTACTTATCAATAAAAAAAGGTCGTGTATCATATAAATGAAATCGTATTATAATAATATGTATAGCTACATAACATACATGACCTATATACAAAAATTTTGTTTTTTAGAAAATTCGTAGATTTAGAAATTTTACTTCCTACTCGTTCAACATTCATTTGAATATTTATTTGCTAGGTAAATAAAAAATACCTTCATATTTTTTATAAAAAAATAGCGACCCGAAAATGATATACGCAAACTTTCTCGATTAAACCATATTAAATTTTAAACCATATTAAAATCTGTTGGGTGGTTCAAATAGATAAAGACATGGTATTATAGATGCAGAAAATCTCAAAAGTTCTTTTAAATATTAGTTATGTTTGATTAAAAAAAAAAAAGAAATTGTGTCGAAAGATTTAAACATATTAACATCACTAGCTGTTTCTATCTCTTTCTGAGCAGTTCAAAGTTTATATTGTCGTCACTTTCGCGATTACTATTCATTAAATACAAAAGGGCATAGGGGTCATCCTGTACAGTAGCACTACCATGAGTTTATGACGACCGAAATCGCTAGCGAGAGATGAGCGAGAACGTAAAATATTTGTATGAAAAATTGTATAGCGCCTCTAGCGGTCACTCAAAGAACTAAAACCGGTACCATGAGTTACAAATTTGACTGATGCTCTCGAGAAATACCGTAACGTTAGTAGTTAAACCATTCACGTGCACATTGAAAGGTTCGTTATCGACAGAAGTAAACTAACGTAAGATTTCGATAGCAACTCATGGTAGTGCTACAGAAGGGGAGAAACTGACTTTTTAATATTTTTTTACGGTCCACAAACAGAAAATTATACATTTTTTATTATGATAATAAAACCTGCACACACATTATAAAGCACAGGTGCTTTATCTTAAATAATTAATTTTCTATAATAATTCACTGACTGAACTATTATAACAAGATAAATCGCTTCCTGTCTGTCTGTCCCTATGTATGCTTAGATCTTTAATACTACGCAGGGGATTTTGATGCGGTTTTTTTTAATAGATAGACTGATTCAATAGGAAGATTTAAGTATATAATTTTCACGCGGGCGAAGTCGCGGGCAGCAGCTATCTACTAAAATAAAGATACAACTCCTGAAAATTTTATAACAGCAAATATTTCAGGCATTATATTGCTTTACACCCTTTAGAGAACAGTATAAAAAAGAAATGTAAGTAAAACATATTTTTTTTAAATAAAAAAATAATTTTTTTAAACAAATTTAAAAATATTTTTTTTCTGTACATATTTTATTGTATAAATTATCCTTTATAACGTTTACTAGTTCATATATCAATATATTATAACCTTCTTTACACATTTAGTTAGGCGCTTATACAGCTAGTCTGCTGTTTAAGTTGCTGACAAGTTGGTTAACCCGCAGTCTACTTACTTGATGCTGCAGCATAAGATCAAGGTTACATAAGATTAGGTTACATTATGGAAATACCACCAAAGTAACAGTATATTTACTAAATTTCACATAAATCGAACGTGTGGAAGTATGTAAGATCCCTTCGTCATCTAGGAAGGAAACTAGGAGCTGATGATCTTCAAACGCTTGAACAGATACAATAAATTTTTGCTAAGAATCATTTCGATCACGTCAGACACGTTATGATGCCACAGACAGACAGTCAACCCCTGTTTTACGTCGGATGTTAAAAAGACTTTAAGACTTCTGGTTAGTCTGCTGAACTACCGTCTGGTGCTAAAAATGTATCAAAAAATTGAGTCTGCAGTTGTAAATGAAATCACAAGTCTGTAATCTGTTATTTCATTAATACCAATAATGTTATAATATTAACACATATCAATCCCTTTATTAGTTATCTATTATTATGTTTATGTAGTACTTTAACGTATAGGTATGCTACGTTGCCACTATTGCGATTGAAACTCGTCGATCGACTATAGAAACTAGAGAATTAGTGAAGTTAATGGACTTCCCGAATAATTTATTGCCGGACATTTAGTTGTTGAAATAAATAACACAGTTACCTAAGAATTCACTGGTAGAATAAACAATAAGTTTTTTTTTCTATAATTTTTAACTACTTAAACTAATTAGCATAAAATTGCACACAAAGCGACCAATCTTTATTCTATTTTACCTTTTATATATTAATTTATAGTATTTTAATTCGGTTTTCAGATTTGGAAATAGAGATAAAAAGGAAAGATTTATATATAAATAAATTGCACCCCGGGCGAAGCCGGGAGCAGGTTGCTAGTTGTAGGGATGCGATACGAATAATTTAAAATAAGGGGCTTATGACGCATTATCTCGTCTAGTGAACTTTTAAATACTAAATCGAGTTTTTTTTATTATTTCTTAATTTTAATAGAAATTATAATGTATATCTCCGTCTTTCTATTTCTCCGCTAACTTTTTCTAAACCACTCAACGCATTTACTTTAGATCATAATTTACTTTGCATTTTTAAGTCGCATTTTATGAAAGTACACCTTAAATAACGAACCCCGTGTTACGCGTGCGCGGAAACTTTGACATCAGCAATACAGCATCCATGTTTCAGTAAAGCCACACTCTCTTCGGGAAGACACGTCCACCTTTAAAAAAAATACAAATCCACTGTGACCCGATATTCACTCAGGTTAATTACTGTGACATACATTTCCTTGTAACTAAAGGTAAGCTTTTTTGATATCACAATTGATTTATTTCATCAATAAAATTGCAAGTTTAATTATGAAGTCCTAAATACTATAGCTCAACTAAGTAATTCATGTCGGAATTTGCATAGCGCTTAGAATCTAATGAGCATTATTTACAATGTAATTTAATTTAGTTTGAACGTATTTTATAGAAAGTCTAGTAGTATTTAAGTAAGTAGTATTAATAAATTAACTTATAAATTTTAATAATATATCTTTATACTGTCTCGCCCCGGCTTTGCTTGATAGTCTAGTCGAGAAGTGAGTTTACTGAGAAAAATAGTTAAAATAGTTTTAAAAATATGGCAATTGTTTCATTGCATTCAGAATTTCATTCTGAGAAAATGGATTTTTTTATTTTATCCGCCAATATATTTTGAACTTTTTTTTATAATATTTTTAAAACTATTTTAACTATTTTTCTCAGTAAACTCACTTCTCGACTAGACTATGAGTAGTACACATAATATAGCCTAATGTCCTCATAGAATAATAAGTAGGCACCTATATCTTTCGAATAGTGAAAAAATTTTCAAACAAATGCAGTGGTTCCGAATTTTACTGGCCATAAATGAAAAATTCACAAAAATTTAAATAGAAAATTTACAAAAAAAATTATCTCTAAAAATTATTACATATTTTTTTATTGTAAAGTATATCAGTCAAGACGGTCTGCTTGATGGTAAGTAGGTGGCTACCGTAGTCGCCTATAAAGAAGATCTTTCTTCTAAGAAAGATTCTAAGATTCTAAGATTTTTCTTTCTTTCTAAGGAATGGAAATAGATAATTAAATCACATAATTTTTTAAGGGACAATTTTATTTGCTTTTATTGTTTCAATAAATATACAAATTTTACTTTCGGTTGATGGAAATCCTACTTATACGAGTATGTCGCAAAAAACATTTAAGATGTTTTAAGAAATCTTATAATAATTATAATAATCTTACTTTATTAAATAATTTTTTTTTTTTTGGAAAATTTATCCTTGACAATAAACTAAATTACAATAGCTCGTGTTTATTTTCAAAGTAGTAATCAAATATTCAGAGTATATTCAACTTTAAAACTATGTTAATATCAAAATACAATAAAAGAACGTTTTAATTATTCCTTTCAATAAAATTAAATAAAACTTTACAATTATAATATATGTAATAGAATTCAGCATTTTGGGCTTTTTTTTTCGAACCTCACGTACAATGATTTTGGTCCGAAGACCTTGAAAGCGTCATCGTACTGAGGGGCGAGCGTGAGGTGCTCAACCCAGACCAACAAAAACTATTAAAATGCTAAACTTAACGTAAAAAACCATTACGAAATTCTTTTTAACCATCAGTAAATTGAACTGCAGGGACTTGAAATGGTACTGAAGTGAAAAAGTTGCCATTGAAAAAGTTGCAAATGTATGTAGTTTACGTATAATCCTTACTAATAAATGCGAAAGTAACTCTGTCTATCTGTCTCTGTAGCTGTAGCTGTAGGATATTTAGAACCCGAGCGAAGCCGGGAGCGGGTCACTAGTATATTTAACAATAATATATAATATATTTTGGTTATATAATATTTTGGTTGGTTATATATTTATAAGACTCCAAATGAATCTTTTTTTTGTTTTAAGGTTTGTGTGGCGGGCGTGCGGACGCCTGCCGCCTCAACAACGGACAAACGTACAAACATATTCTCCGCGGTGAATAACTTCTTCGCTGATTCGCCGCTGGTGAATCAGCTTAAAGGGATAATGGTAAGTCTTGACTATAATATAAGTTTTAAAATGTCTATAAGGTTTACACTCACGAAGCCGGTCACGAAATGTTCCGTAGGTACAAAAATTTATGCGGATTGCAAGGAGAATATATGCCGTTGAATTATATTAAGTATATGCTGAAAAATGATAACTAAATAATTCAAATTTTAATTTAAATAAATTAAAGAAAAAATTAAGTGCAAGCGAAATTTTGAGCGACAATAATAACTAACTATTTACCTTTTTCTGACCAAACGGACACCAGATGAGTAACTCTCTCTATAGAGCTGTAACCTGTAACATTTTGTTGGTAGCGGAGACTGGTTGCGTCGCCATGGTGTCCCGGAATATGACTAATGGTACCTATACTCGTATTTGTCGATAAATACAGCATTAGAAAGCTTTTCCTTCTACTATCATGGAGATTTTTTCATTCTTTAATAAATATTTAAATACTATAGCTGTTGCCCGCGACTTCGTCCGCGTTAAAAAATATAAAAAGTAACCTATCACGTGTCCCGTACTTCTAAATGTTTATCTACCAAGTTTCATGAAAATCAATTAATTCGTTTAAGAGTGATGGACATACATACATACAGAAAAAAATTCTAAAAATGGTCAATTTAGTTTCAGTATCATGTATAGAGCCTATATACACGATATTTCTGAAAACAAAGTCAATTACTCCATGACCGACCCCTACAGATTTATTATTAGTATTGATTGATTATATTATTGATTGATAATGACAGTATATAATATAATTTTTATCCAGACTCGACAAACAAGTAGCAGCGGTGGAGAACCAGGACCTCCAGATGAGACTATAAGACCCGATTCCAGGGAGCCGCCTATTATGGCTTTCAGCATTTCGGAAAGGTATGGTTTTATTTAATGAAAGACCTTGTTTAATAAATACTCACATTATTGCATGTTGTAGACATAGTATATAGGTAATATACTTATTTTTAGATCTTCAATGACATACATTTTTAACAATTTATATCCGCTTCTCATTGGAGAAGCGAATATACTACCCTTATCTACTAGTAAATTGTAATTATGAAAGAAGCGCCCAAAAGCGATTATATGAACTAATTTTTGATACCATAGAAACTTGAATATATTCAGTAATGAACTCATTAGGGTCGTTAAAGATTAATTGTAAGTACGTAACGGCTTCCTCGATGCCATGACCTAGCACTTTCGTACTCTCAGTTGTTTATACGATGTTTAGACAACTAAATAGATGTAATTAAACTAAATAGATGGCGTCTGTGTTTCCGAGCTCATATAACCCTAATCTTTTCAAAGTTCGAGTGAATAGGCATATTCTGGGTGAGCTCGCTCCATCATAGGCCTCATCCTTGCTACTCAGCTGGATGTTGGCCAAGAGCAAACCCATCTCTAATAAAAAAAAAAAAAAAAAATAATGCTATGATTAGTCGTAATTAAATATTACCAATGAAACCTCATTTAGTTAATACACGGTTATAAAGTGAGCTGTGGGCACGTACCGGGAAGAGGATATCTCCCAGCCATTACGCCAACAGCCAATACAAATCAAAATCACACTTTTTACAGGAGAGCTAATCGAAGTGAATCGAAGTGAAAACTTCTATAGCCGCGTTATACGACTTTGGGTAGGGAAAAATGTATGGGTTCGCGTTAGCAACTTGCTAAGCGATCACGCCAACACATTGCATATATGCCGATTGTATGTGTGTACGTTGGACGCTCAGTTTGAAAGTTTTCACTTCTGTCGGTATTCCTCATGACTGCCTCCGTTTTTTTGTCTATTTTTTTTTAATTATTTTTAAGTAGCATTAAATGTTTTAAGTACTTTTATAATAAACTGAATACTAGAAGGGATATAAGCATATATAAGTTTTGAATATATAAAAAATGGTAAAATATACTATAAATAATTATGGAATAAAATATCCATAAAGTCTTTTTGCAACGCGGGTTGCGGATGTCGTGTCTATACATTCCCGCAACCCTAGTCGGTAGGAGTTCGGCATAACCCCCGCAACCCTTTCGCTGCCGGGTATCCAACTTAAAAAAATGCCTGGGCGTACTGGAATTGGTTTGTTGACAAATCGTTGCATACATTCGCCAAGGGCGGAGAATCAAGTCCACACTCTATAAATTAAATAGGCCCATGTCCAACAATGGAGGCTTGTGAGCTGATTTAATGTTCGTCTGACTGATGTTTAAAGTGCATTTGTTTTTTAAAGAATATTTTCACGCAACACTTGATTCAAAATTAATTATAACGAAACATGAAAGAATTTCCTCAAAGGGCTAAATATTCAACGAAGGACGGATGGGAGTCGTGAGGGAGGAAATCTTTATTGATTGCCTTCAAGTGCCTTTATAAGGGAATACATAGAATTTTTCCAAGTTTGGCCCCTTTTAAGTCCCATTTTTTGTGCCATTTTACACTATGTAAGAATTTCAACAGTTGTGTTAATTTGATTTCTTATTTATGGACTATTCTTTATCAATTATGATTAGCTTCCATTATGTAATTTGTCCACAGGACAAAGGACTAATGCAAAATTAGTCACCTCTAACCCCTCTTCCTTCGAACCCTTAAAATGGCCAATTTCACCAATTTGGACTTAATGGGAAAAATATTTGGTCGATTTAAAAAAAAAAAAAGTATGCCTACATATTTTAAACCATTGCTCTTAACGTGGTATTTTTTATTTTGCAATAAAAAAATTTTTTTACACGGTGGGTCAAAATACTCGAAAAAAATGCCCTGCTGAGTAGACTATTCGGGAAATTGTGTGCTAGTTAATGACCAATTTTTGGGCTTCCACTAAAATTAAAATATTCTACTTATTATGGAATTTGAAACATGGCCAAAGTTTTGACCTCAAGTTATGGCCAAAGGATTGCAGCTAGGTAGGTGGTTAACGTAACGTAACGTTTATATTTTTTCCGTTCTTTCGAATGGCGCAAACCGCATTTTGAAATTCGCAATAGTTTTCGAGATATTAGCGAAAATTTGTGTTAATGAATGATAAACAGATGTTTGAAATAAATCTGAAGTATTTTGTTATACTTATTCAGTGTTTGATAACGCCAAGTTTTACATTTAGGTAGGTATCTACTACCTGTCTCACAACACAAGAATGAAATGTAGACAGGTATTGTTTTATGTTGTAGGATTACATCTGTGTAAGGGAAGAACCATTGAATATTAAAACAAATACTTCTCAGACTGCTTCAAAATCTTTTAATACTTGACGAGTTTCCTCAAATTACGCGTCTACTTTACAAGAAGAGTTAAAAAATATGGTTCACTTCGGAAATTTGAAATGTAGTAATTTTATACAAATATATAGGAATACTAGCTGGTGCCCGCGACTTCAGCTGCGTTGAAAAATAAAAAAGTAATATAACGCTTGACAAGTGTTATGTTGCTATAACACTTTGGCCAGGCGTTCGATTTTTTATTTTATTTTAGATTATCCCTCAGAAATAGTTCTTCTTTGTGGATGAAAGGTACCCTATGTCCTTTCCAGTGTCCCAGACAACGTGTATGCAAAATTTCATGGTGATCGGTTCAGTAGTTTTTGCGTGAAAGCGTAACAAACAAATAAAACTCACATTTATAATATACTAGCTGGTGCTCGCGACTTCGTCCGCGTTGAAAAATATAAAACGCCATCTAGCGTGGAGCGGATCGCTAAAAATATCACTAAGCAGTTGTCATGTTAGTCGCTTCACCTTGATTTTGGATAGATGGCGATATCAAGTGTATCCCGGACCAAGCTAGTATTTACTTTTATTTTAGATTTACCGTAGGAATGAAGCATTTTCCCGCGGTAAAAAGTATCCTATGTTCATCACGGATAATGTCGGCTTCTAATGGTAAAAGAATTTTTCAAATCGGTCCAGTAGTTTCGGAGCCTATTCAATACAAACAAACAATCAAATCTTTCCTCTTTAATAGATTTTTTGGATATATAAGAAAAGCACATCTAGTTTGCGAATAAAGACACATTTACATTTGAATACGCTGTGGGAGAAAGATTGAAAATGACTTCAACCTTCACAGCCAGACCATGATTATAATAAATTGATATTCATTCAAATTTAATATCGGGCGCTATTTCAGTGCTCATTCATATTAAAATGAATTTTTTTTTACGCATATATGAACACATATTTTTGTGGTTATATACGAGTATGTAACCATTAAAATTAATAAATAATCCGAGTATTATGGCTATAAGTTGCATTACAGATAAAATGCAGTTTTTATACCATTAAGCACTATAACGACCCGCTTCCCGGCTTCGCACGTATGGTCTTTTTTTGCGACCGCTTACGGTTTCGGACAGGTGCAATATTTTTTGCAAATTATACCTACGCTCTTTTCATTAGCAAAAGTCGCATCAAAATCGGTCGCGTGCTGGTTTAGGAGGAGTTAGCGGATATACAGACACACGCGGAAAGCGATTTAAATTTATACTAAGGGTGTTTAGATATAGATACTATAAATAAAAGATATAATAAGTATAGGTATATTAAAAATACGAAGTTCATTCAAAATGACCTCGATTTGCTTCAATACAATTCTTTACGCGTTGTTTGTGACTAGTTATCGACGAAACACCAACTTTCTCCATGGATTTTTTTCTACTTAGGTTCTCGTACTTATGGTCATATGTCTGAACAGTGAACTGATGGATCGATCACCTTCTCCAAGGCAACATCAGCGTCAAGTAACTTTTCTGAAGCCTGCCGCGGACACTAACCTAGATAGGAAGGCGTCCATCGTAGACGAAACCAGTGGCATTACAAGGACTCAAATGAAAGGTGATACAAAAATGTAATTTTCTCTTACCAACATACTTTCTTAAGGCGACGCAGCGATAAACAATTAATCTAAAATCTGAGGAGAGACTCAGGGGCTGTGCTTCCATACGTCGTATGCGACAACACGATTTTTATCGTTTAAATCAAAAAACATACCTAATGTATTTTAATAAATCCAACCGATGAATTAAAGTGTATGTTTATACTAATGTACATAGAAAATTTGGAGGTATAATTGTCTCGTTTGGCTGTAAAAAGAAAATCTGTGTTTTAAAAGAGGTTTCTTCTCATAAACTTCTGCCCGTCTTGCGTCTACCTTGTATTTTCCCCTGCATGATCAGCTGCAGGAGATTATACTTGTCACCGCGCATGATGTGTCCAAAGTATTGCCGAGAAAATTCTAAATCCCTGCCACCAAAATTTCCAATGCGTCGTCTTAAATAAGACTTAACTAAGCAAAGTATTTATTACAGAATTTCGTGAAGCCTTCCGCCTGTTCGACAAGGACGGGGATGGAACAATCACTAAAGAGGAACTCGGCCGGGTTATGAGAAGTTTGGGACAGTTCGCGAGGGTCGAAGAGTTGCAGGATATGCTGCAGGAGGTTGACAGTGATGGTAAGTCTTGTTGATGCTGAATTATCTTTCTCATTAGGTATTACACTCAACCGGTAGACTTATATACATTTCAGGGCACACAAGAGAAGATACATGCTTCCAAACATTCCTTAATGCACATACTGAAAAAGTGGTGATTCACTTAAAGGTAGGTGGCTAAGTGGAGTATTGTAACTAATGATTGTTCGTATGACCTTGCAACTTCGCCTATAGCGGACGTGGAGGACGCCAAGAAGTTTAGGCGGTAGGTCCACCAACCCCGCGACGGAGTTGTTGAAGAGTGTTCGCCCGACCTCGCAAACTTCGCCTTATAGCGGATGTGGAGGACGCCAAGAGGTTCTTCCCCAATACCATCTCGGGGCAGGAGTCCGACATAACCCACCGGTCTGTCCCCAGAGGCCGGTGGGTATCCAAATCCATGATGGATTCCTCTTGTAAAAAAAGGCGGTAGGTCCACAAAAACTACCTACTATCCCGGGGCAGAAGTCTGACATGACCCCTATCCATGGGTCATAGATACCTCTTGTAAAAAAGGGCGGTGTCAGCGATTCTCAAGCACATACTTAGCGCAAACCTTGGAGGGGCGCTGAAATTTAATGAAAACACGACTACAAATATTACTTATTATGCCGTATTTATAGAAATTAAATCCTAAAAACATTATGTACTTTAAAAATAAATTATTTTTTGTGTAATCTATGGATCAAATTTTGATTTTTTTAATATTTAATTAGTTAATAATTATAATGTAAAATGAATTTTTCTACATTAATATATTTAAATAGCGTAGGTAATGACCCCATTAGTAATGGTTTTTTTTATGTTAAGGTCGACAGACAGGCTGACGGTCTACTTGATGGTAGGTGGCTACCGTCGCCTATAACACAAACAACGCCATAAGTGCCACAGGTGCGCTGCCAACCATAGAAGGATTAAGGATAAGGGATAAGGGAGGGATGTGGTAATGGGCTTATAATTACTTATAATTAGGTGAACAAATCGTATCAGGTTCATAAAATAGTTACAGCACTGTTTCAGCGAACCCATAGTGATGTATGCTTAATGAATAAGTAATGAAGAGTAATGAATGAAGTAATGAATGAAGAGTATCTAATATAGGTGACGGAAACGTAAGCTTCGAGGAGTTTGTGAGCATCCTCTCCAAGTCCATGTCGGGAGCTGGAGCAGGTAGCAGCTCGGCAGAACAGGAAGAACGCGAGTTACGTGATGCCTTCAGAGTGTTTGACAAACACAATCGCGGCTACATTTGTGCCTCGGACTTGAGAGCTGTCCTGCAGTGCCTTGGGGAAGACCTTTCGGAAGAGGAGAGTAAGTACCTAGTATATATTAATCTATACAAAAAAAGTATAAATAAATCGTATAAGATAAATTTTTGAAATTATTAAAGTAATATTAAAAAAAAACGGTTATTATTTAATTTGATATAATAAGATAACTTAAAAAAAAATATTAGAAAGAAAGAATCTATGTCTTATTAATTTCCTTTTGGTATATAGGTAAATGTTTACTATAAAAACAAACATATTTTACAATAAACATATGACAGAAAGAAACAAAAATATTAGTCCCGCCCCGTCCATGTACTTCTATTTAGGTAACTTCATGTGCAAAATTACCTAGTTTTGATATTATTTTCTAAAATTATTTGCAAATATCGCGGGCCGCACAAAATTTGGTAAGCAGGCCGCAGTTTGACGACCACTGAACTAGATTGTTGCCGTTAAGTATTTAAAGTTCTCGCTAACTCCGTGAGAGTTGTTAAGAGTTTCGATGCTTTGATTACCTAATCTGTAAACCAATTTCCTTTCAGTCGAAGATATGATAAAAGAAGTGGATTCTGATGGCGATGGACGCATCGATTTCTTAGGTAAATAAATAGTAATTTGTATAAAATAGTTACTTACTTATTTCCTATTACTTTAATAAAAAGCAAACCTCTTTTTCGCAATATGTACGTAAAATATAAATAAAGTTACCCTTAAATAAATAATTTTCTATTTAAGTAGGAAAATATAAGGTTTTTATATTTTAAAAATCTCTGTAAGTATTGTATGATTGTTTATCTCTATGGATTCAAAATCTGCTGAACTGATTTTAATTCGGTTGTTAGTTATGGAAAGGGGGATAAACAGTAAAGGTTTGACTATGGGCGAAGCTGGGAGAGGGTCACTAGTAATATTTATAAATATATTTCAGAGTTTGTTAGAGCTCTTGGCGAGCCAGAAGACGCTTGCGATGACGATGAAGACGAAGATCCAACAGAAGTCGTAGATATTCCGCTTCCAAGACCTGTAGCTGCTAATTGAAATTGTATTCACTAATATTAAATTTGCTCTTTAATGTACGAATATTTAACTAATTCAATTATAATGTTCAACATTAATAGATACATGAAAGATATCATCCGAAATGTTCTTTAGAATATAAAATTTAATATACAAAATCCAAGTAAGTAGATATAGTATATAATATAGCAATTATACCGTAAAATTGGTACTTTCTTAAGTCTACTCCTCTAACTTTAAGGTTAGACAAAAAAAAGCTTGAAAAAAAGTTATTATGAATCAAGTTTAAACAATATTTTGGTACTTATATTTTTTTCGTATCACTTAAAAGATATATAACTTAAAAGAAATTAATATTTCTTAATTAACAGGGTTTTTTTCATGATTTAAAATTGCTGCCTGTCCCTTTTTTTCATTCCTAATAAACCTGTTTATTAATCAAAATCATATTAAGTATAAATAGTAGGTAGGATTTTGGTAACGCTAAACAATTTTGAAGAGAAAAATAATTAGAATGCCTAATAGCTTTGTATATATAGCCTTTTAATATTAATGTCTTAAAAATGTGTAATAATAAAAGGTTTGATAGTGAATCTTGAATATTTAGTTCTCTGAAATTTATTCACCTAATATGAATGCTTACCTATTTGGAAAATTTACATTATTACAAAGAGCAGACAATTCGAAGACGAAGTACTATTGCTTAATTTATTGTAAAACCCGATCTTCATATTGCAACTTTAAAACAGGATTTTTTAACTTTTAAATAAATAAATTAATACGGTTTCAATATTATCTATAGATGTTGTGACATACAAAGATCCAGACCAATAAAGAATTGAATATTTTTCGGCTTTTATTACATTTCACTTTATTTTGGTGGTGATTATTATTCGATCAAACGAATCGAACGCAAACGTGAATTTGTATGGGAATAAGCACACAATCTAGGCATCTAGTTCTAAAGTAAGATAAAGTACCTAATGCTTGTATTATGGTACCAAAACCAGACAGTTGATATACTGCATAGATTTTTTTTTAAATACGTACATACTTAATATAAATACAAAACATCCATGACTCAGGTACAAAGGTAAAATGTTAACACATAAATAGACATTTGCCCCTAACGGGATTTGAACTCGCGACCGTTTGGTAACAGCCAGTTCTATGTCAAATCATTCCCATACAATTTGTACGTTACGTTACGTTACGTGTTCGAAGCGTTTGATCGAGTAAAACTCGCACTAGGCAAGGGCATACTGAGGTATTTCTGAATAGCTACAATAATGTGCTTCTTCAAGCGCTGTAACAATGTAACAAGCGCTGCCGACTCTTTTAGAGTATCTGTACCATGTGGTTTTGCTTGTCCTTAGGCGACAAAAGCCACCAACCAGTGGACTGACGATGACGGCCTGTCTGCGACCAGATTTAATAAGAGAAATTATTTTAATTTAGGACATGCTGCTATTAATCGATTCATGGCGGATGATGTCTCAGGGGCATCATTAATATTTTTCCGTATGGCGGATGATGCCCCAGGGTATTTAGATTCGTTGATTGTAAAACTGTCTTAGAAGGTTAAAACTAAGTAAGATTACTAGTATTTTCCAAGAAATCATGTCTATAGTATTAGTTTCTAAGATTTCAGTGGTTTTAAACCTTTTTTACAAGGTTACTTTTATAATAAATAGGTACATAAAACTTAGCACATTAATGTGGTAAGTTTTATGTAAACCCGAACAACGCATTAGGTACGCTTATTAAGTGAAAATTTCTAAAATAACTTTAAATTTACAAAATTTGTATTCTCAGAAAATATTAATAAATTTGGGATGTAAGTATTTGAGAAAATAAAACAAAAATATATTAATATAATAATTGAATCACTTTTATTTCCAACTATATATCAAAATATTTACATTCACTTACTTACTTACAGTTTATATTTTTAATACAATTTCATACATAATTTACATGACACCGTACATAATACATATTAACAATTACAACAACATGGTATCAAGTAAGTATCCGTTGTTTCACTGGATTTTTTTAAATTTGTAATAATAAAATGTTTCTTAATAAATATTAAAGACTGGAAGTTTGATTTTAATGTCAGTGGCTCTATTTAGAATTCAATCTAAGAATATTTTTTATTAAAACTTGTTTAAACAATAATAATACATTTCAAATGAAAAACTTCACCTGTGGAAAATAGTACATATTACTACCGGTCAATGTTGTTTTGGAATAATATTGTTTTCTCAACAAGTCACCTCAATAGGCAAAGTTTGATGACCAGGCAAAGTTACCAACATTGACGGTACTTAATTTGCCTAAATTCAAACAAAAAACTGCAACACGGCACACGCGTAAATATTGATCACAGGTGGCTCCACTGAGAAACGTATTGCAAATTTTGCCTTTTAAAATTATACGACCGAATAACCACAATTCAGCAGAATACTAATTATCACAAATGCACATATTTATTTATAATATAAATGCTTACAGACATAATAAGTACAATACGTTTACAATGGCGCCTCCGGGAAGAAAATCAAAGTCGTAAACAACTTCATAGTAAGGAAGTAACTTCACTTGGGCTCGACAACGGCACAGCTGAAGAATTTAGGTGACAAATAGTAATATACATTGACGTCATGGCAATAAAGTAGAAATTTGCAATATAGTATGGTCGTAGTAACGAAAGTACTGCTTCGGTACGCTTTCGGCAGCCTTGAGGATGCTTCGGCATACTTCGGCACGCCGAAACAACATTCGGGGATAGTTGGCCTGAAGAGAACGCGAAGAGACACCTAGCTATACAAATACTATGACGAGACGCTTCGGCAGGCTTATTATCTAAACTATTCTAAACTAAATGCCTCTGCTGAGCGACAGGAGAAAAATGCGAAAAAAATGTGCAATATCACACTGAATCGTATCACGTAGCTCATTGGTTGAATAAAATTGCACAATTTTTTCGCATTTCTCGCCTGTCTTTTGCAGCTGAATACAAAACGACCGTTTTCTATGAACAAAAGTTGAATAATTGTAGTTACTCCATAACCAATAGTTAAATCACATACGTACATATTTTTTTAGTACATAAGTTCACCTTCATTGAGATTACAATCTGTGAGTTCTTCAAAATTTCCCATGTTTTTATTTTCAATTTGTAAATTGTAAATTAACCATAGGAGAAGAAAAAAATAAATTTGGTAAAATTAGGTAAAATTCATTTGTTTTTACAGTTGTGCCAAACTTGCTGTTTTATTGAAATTTAAAAAACGCAAAACTTAAGTAACAAAACTAAATGCGTCACTTTTTTCTTTTTGTGTTTATCTTACATAATTGCTGCTCCTTACATTATAAGTTATATATATTTAAAATTAACTTATGCATATCTTCTTTTATGAACATTTAACAACGACAATATCAAGATACAAACTGTCTCGTGCTGTATTTGCATTTACTTACAACGCAAAACGATGTATTGGGCAAAAACATTGGCTAATTGGCTAATTAATTAGAAAGAAGCTTTCTCTTGAGTTTTCGTGTTGGTTGCTCTCAATTGTCGTTAGTTTCATTCATAGACGTTCCTGTTAAAGTTGGTTAATTTAAAATTAATTGAAGCGAGGCGACACACAAAAAAACGCTCATGTTATTGACACACGTTATATAAATGTTATTAATATTCTTTAGTAAAAAAAAGACTCCTATTCTTAGACCTCAGTCCTCACAACAGCATAAAAATTTAGTCAATTATTACTTCGAAATGGGGGTTTCATGCAGAAAATAAACAAGAGCTTTAAAAAATAGCTTTAAATTTGGAACACAAGTTATATAAAAGGATGCAACTAAAGTATATTAAATTATAATCTTAAGCTGAAGCAATGCAACTAAATACACAGATTTGGTTAAAATTATCTTTCTCGCTCTAGCAAATGACCATCCTACGCGATACCGTTGCTGACTTATGTGGTTCAACAATTAAACTGCAGATGAATGAAACCAAAAGCAAACGACCATTTCTAAAAGCTTTAAAATATCTACCTGCAACTAATCAGTAATCTAATTCTATTATAATAATGTAACACATACCATACAGATAAAATAAAGCCACGGAGACAACGCAATCAAAGTAAATAAACCCGACCCATACTGAGTTAAGTACAACTACTACTACTAAGTATACTTACCACACTACAACAAGTGATTTTTGTATATCAGTACTTTCCCCTCGCATGTAAAAAATTTGACTGCGGCTGTACACTCTCGTCGAGGCACCGCCACCGAGAGGCACGACGAGGGCGAGAGTGTACGTGTTACACTCGCTCCATCTCGTTGTGTCTCGCCTCGCTCGGGCGCTCTCGTCAAAGGGTCTCTCGCTTTTCTCGTGAGGCGAGGCGAGTGCGTCACTATACACTCTCGCGCTACGTTCAGTTTAGTGCAAGATTTTTGGCCGTGTAATTTATCAAACCGAGTCAATATAGTGGGAACCAACCACTGATCTCTAATAAAGCACTGGATGGGTTATCCTATACAAATTACAGATACTTTCGTGCAACATTTTGAAGCGCCGCCATACGAAAGTACGGGAACTAATTTAGACGTTGGCGTATTTTTAACCCATAGATAAGTAAATTATTTTGTCTGTTTTATTCTATTTGTTGATGTCTTAGGGACTGTTTAAGTTTATTTATGTCCGCTTGAGTTTTGAAACATGAAGAAATGTGTATTCTGTAAATGTCCCTATCATGCGGACATCACTAGTTTTAGTTCCATTTACTTACACTCCATAGGCTCCATAGCCTACAGCGCCAAAATGGCGATTTTCAAATAGACATAAAAATAATTTGACAGCAACCTATCCAGTGCTTTATTACAGATCAGTGGAACCAACACACCAACAGCTGCCGTAATAACTTCTAACGCGTCCATCCTCTCGACGTTTGCAACGTCGGTCGAGGCCACATCACACTCGTCGCTCGCCTTCTCGCGCGAGTACTTGACGCGAGAGCACTCGCGGGAGATTGTACAGGCGTACAACCTCGCGGGAGATTGTACAGATTGTACATGAGAGCTTTCATGGTACAAAAAAGCGATTTTCTCAATACTAGGTCTCTTTTATAAAAAAAATTAAGAATTTTTTTATGATTAGTTGCGCTACTAGTAAAGTATGCACTGCTCGCTGAACCCGATCACGGTTCGCTGCGGCTCAGTCACAGGGATCAATCTAATATTAATTTTATTAAAGTGCAATTCCAGTTACCATAGTCACTAGCAAGATTCTACGGTTGCCATAACAACAGTCAAAATAAAGTTTTTTTTTTATAAAAAATCAGTCCATCCGTTTGGACACACGATTCCAGAGATAGACAGAAAGATACACAGACACACATGTTAATCTTATAACACCCCGTTTTTGTGTCGGGCGTTAAAAATACGTCTTAGCTAAATTCGGTTACTGTCTTTGCGTTGTCTCCATGGCCTTGATTTAGCTACTTGTTAAACTTAAAAAAGCAATATTATACATCCAACTTGCAACACCAAATTTAAATGACATAAAATTGGATAAAGTTTGATTGCTCTAAATTATTCTAAGCTATTAAATACTACCTCAACCAATTTTACTCCCAATACCTTTTCGTTAGTGCTTAAACTACTTCAATTTAGGATACAATATAATACTACGAGAATATACAGGAAGGATGTTCGTATAATCTAAAAAAGAAACCCTGTAAGGTCAGTCAGGATGGGTACAGTCGGGGTAAGAAAAAGTTCTACATTTTAAATACGACATTTGCTTGCAATGAGCAATTATTTATCAGTCATGACAAAATTTCACTTGAAAAGGTACTAAGAGTCTACGATTTTATATTAGGGAATAAATTTGAAAACAGACGAAGATTTTCTTATACTGACTGTACACAATTTAATCTCAGCTACAGAAAAAAACTATCTAGGACACATATTTAAACTTTTGGACCTATTTTTCTCGTATTGACAAATTTGTGAAAAATGTACAGTCGGCTGGAAAATCAGCAATTATTAAAAAAAAAACTTATGTGGTGTCAAATGTACAGTCAGCTAGAAACTAACACAAACACTTCTGTTCTGATTCTGATCCTTCCCGTATAATATAATCCGTGCTTTCAATTAAATGGTGCTCTTGAAAGCGCCATCTAGTGGGTTAACTGTTTCGTTTATTGCCACTAGATTGCGCAGATTAAAACTTTTCTAAATACAATAAGAAATTATACAAAAAAAAAAAAAATAATCAAGCTGCCGATTTGCAAGGTAAAAATTATCTAATAATAATTTGGCACCAATTGTAAGTATGAGTAAGTTGGATTAACTTTGTGATTATCGTGAAATACAGGGAACGTGCATAAAACTTAAATTCAAGTGTAATTTTTATATATATAAAAAAAAATTAACATTACGACTAGAAGAATTATAACGAAAAAATTGTGCAATATCACACTAAATCGTATCACGTAGCTCGTAACACTAGTGTGGTTTGCGTAAAAATTAACGATTTAGTGTGATATTGCACAATTTTTTTGCATTTTTCGCCTGTCGCTCAGCAGAGGCATTTAGATAATAATAAGCCAGCGGGAGTGCGGACGGAAGTGAAAACTTGAACAATTACGTGTATTCTTAAATAGTCGAGAAAGTAAATACTTTTATACAGAGGTGTCGGTTACACGGTTACAAGTCGCGAGTTCAATGATTTTTTTCTAATCTTAAATTTTTTTCTTTTTTTTTAAACTGTCTGTTCGCATTGACGTATTATTTCAATTAAATAATTAGTTTTCGCAAGGATGTATGTATTATTACGTAACACATTCTGTTTTCAGTGGTATTGTGTAAATGGCGCAATATCTAAAAAAAAAAAAATTTTGATGAACTTTTTGGAATATCGCACTGGCCGTAATTTTTATTTTTATTTGAAATTACTGTGTTCTTTTATAATTCTCAACAGAGGTGTCGGTTACGTTACGGTTACTAGTCGCGAGTTCAATTGTTTTTTTTTTTTCATCTCTAAAATGCCAAACGCGCTGTTAAAGAAGGTTTCACTCCACAAAATATTTTATTTTTATTTTTTTATGTTAAGGTCGACAGACAGGCGATATTACGAATGAAAGTAGTAAAAACCATGAATTTATTGACTAAATTGTATGCACGTTCCCTGACTGTATTAAAAACGTTGCCATTTACCGGCTGGTGACGTATTTGGGCTCCATGTGACCAGTCTCGCTCAGGCTTCGGAGTACGACGCTGCCGTTTGGCAATATCGATATCCATGTTATCGATCCGTGATTCAGGGATATCCGAAGCCAACCCTCAGGTGGAAACTGGAGTGCTCTGAAATTCAATTGTATTTATGCTTTGACTAGCTGTTGTCCGCGACTTCGTCCGCGTTAAAGAAGATAAAAAGTAACCTATCACGTGTCCCGTTCTTCTAAATGTTTATCTACCAAGTTCCATGAAAATCAGTTAATTCGTTTAAGAGTTATGGAGGAACATACATACATACAATACAGAAAAAAATCCTAAAAATCGTCAATTTAGTTTCAGTATCATGTATAGAGCCTATACACCATATTTCTGAAAACAAAAAAAATTACTCCATGACCGACCCCTACAGATTATTATTAGTATTAATAAAGGATACATCAGATTCAGGGTCTCGAACAAAATCACTGCTAAAAAGTATCCACTGGATTTTTTTTATACATGCTATCACTCTCTCGTTAATTTCTGATAAAAAGGTGAATAATGTAAATGATGTATGACTAATTTGAATCTTTAACATTTTTAGTAATAATGGTTCAAGTCGTAACACGTGTTCACCTTACGGACAACTTTGTGCAACTAATTTGAAATATCACCTCAAGCTGTGAGTGCGGTGATATTCTACTATGCCACTTTTAATGAAGCAACCCGAAATCTAGTGTATCCTTTATCAAAGTATTTATGCCCTACTTACTACCCTACTTAAAAATATGAAAGCAATTATAACGCTTGACAACTTGTTGCTATAACACATTGGCCAGGCGTTAGTTACAGTTTTATATTTTAGATAATCCCTCGGGAACAGTACTTTTTTCTTGGATGAAAGGTATACCCTATGTCCTTTCTGCTGTCCTAGACAACGTGTATGCAAAATTTCATGCTGATCGGTTCAGTAGTTTTTGCGTGAAAGCGTAACAAACAAACAAACTCACATTCACGTTTATAATATTAGTAAGGATTTAGTTTTAGCTTACAAAAATCACTCGGATGTATACCATTTTTTGGTCAATTTCAACATTTTCCCAAGCATTTTCAACAATGGAAAAGAGTCATGGAGGAACATACATACAGAAAGAAATTCTAAAAAACGTCAATTTAGAGTCAGTATCATGTAAGAGCCTATAAAAACGATATCTCTGAAAACAATGTAACTTACTCCATGACCGACCCTTACACATTTATTATTATTAGTATTGATCCAAAGTGATTTGGAAAGAGACTTACTTGCAGACAAAGTATCTGATGACGTTCGCATGGCATACGAGGAGAGAGTACGTGTCGTGTTGTTGTTCGGGCGGTGCCCGGTGGAAGTATCTGCGGAAGCCTGCTTCTATTCTCGCACTATCCTGGAAGAACTGCTGCAAGTGCCACCGTGTGACTTTAACGAGGCGGCAGAGAAACATTCAAAGCGACACAGGACACCCACAACCACTCGGGGTATATGCAGGGTAAAATGACTTAATGTTGGCACCCCACCAATTTATTGGCACCCTAAACTTTTCACTGAAAAATAAGTAAACTATTCCATAAACTGTGTTCCCACAAAAAATAAATAAATCTTAGGTTTATGAGAATCGCTAACACTAAACAGTCAAATGATTTAAACATTGTCAAACTTTCAAATTTTAGAGTTGAACAAATAGGTCGAAAGGTGCCAATAAATGGTCGTATTTCTTAAAGTGCCAATAATTGGGTATTTTCCCCTATATATGTATGATTCCCACAACCGTAATGTTAATTATTTTATGTTATGTTGTGCAAATTATTATGTTTTTGAAATATATGGTCCACGCAGGTGGTTGGCAAGATTTAACCAGGATGAATTATATATGAAATTGTTTCAGTTTTTTAAATTCAAATTATTGCAATTTTCTACTAATATAGCTTGATTACTTAATATAATAACTCTTTTTTAACAAAAAATAAACCGACTTCAAACAGTTTTTTCATGGATGCCATTGTCAGAACTGGACCAAATTGAAATGGGACCACACAAAAGCATCAACTTTCAAATAAAAAAAATAATCATCAAAATCGCCCAGTCGCAAGTTATGAGGTAACATAAAAAAAATACAGTCAAATTGAGCCTCCTCCTTTTCGGAAGTCGGTTGAAAAATAATTAAAATGATTAAAATCAAATCGTAGCCAAAAGCGGGTTGCTAGTCTATACTAATATTATAAAGAGGAAAGATTTGATTGTTTATTTGTATAGAATAGGCTCCGAAACTACTGGACCAATTTGAAAAATTCTTGTACCATTAGAAGCCGAACATAGGATACTTTTTACCACGGGGAAATGTTTCATTCCTACGGGAAAACGGGTAGTAAGAATTATCCTTCCGTACTTAACTTCTTTTTCACATAATTTCTAAACGGCTGAACTGATTGGGTTGAAATTTTATATGGGCATTTCGATGATTTCCTGGATGATTTAAAAATACAATTGGACCCGGTAGGTGGCGCTGCTGTCGGTATGTCAACTACTAAACGGCTTGACCAATTGAGTTGAAATTTTGTATGTGTATTTCCATGGTTTCACCAACACGAATGTATTATATTTTATAAAGTCAGTCAAAAATCTTCACGTGTACTTACTCTAGGTTCCGGTCTCCAATGACCTACAGGCGGCTCGGGCGGTATAGGCGCTCCCTCTTCTATTAGTTGACAATCCTTCACTTCCAAGTCCTCGGGAAGGTATTTCGCTATTAGGGATGCCGTCTCCTGGGCTCTCGTCATTGTGGACCGCACAAGAAGATCCCATTTTATGTCTAGACTTGCGAGTCTTTTGCCAGTCAACTCGGCTTGTAGTCTTCCTGAAATTTTAGAAATTTAATCTGTATATCGGAAGCAAACTGTCCTGAGTCTATGTTAACAAACTTTTTCGTTTTTTTTATAGAACTTAAAAGAGTAATACCAGTAAATAGAAGGTGAAATACTTATTTTAATGGCATTATTTCTAGTGATTTTTTAAAATAGATTAGGATAGTATACAGATAATTATATTAAAGCAACTATCTTTGAGCTCGCTTCAATGCCTGTGACCCATCCGTAATGTAATGATACTTTGTAAAATTTTGTTACATGATTTTAATTGATTTTTTCGGTATTCTTTTATAAAATCTTTATAAAAGACTAGCTGGTGCTCGCGACTTCGTCTGCGTTGATTTGTGTCAACACGTGTCACAAGTCACAATATAAAACGCCATCTAAAAATCACCAACATGTTGTCATGTTAGTCACTTCACTTGGTTTTGGATAGTATTTACTTTTATTTTAGATTTCCCGTAGGAATGAAGCTTTTTCGCGCGGTAAAAAGTAGCCTATGTTCATCACAGATAATGTCGGCTTCTAATGGTAATAGAATTTTTCAAATCGGTCCAGTAGTTTCAGAGCCTATTCTATTCAAACAAACAAACAAATCTTTCCTCTTTATAATATTAGTATAGAAGTATAGACACAGAACATTATTTTTTTTTAAATTTGTTTCCTGATATTATAATGTAGTTTAAAATAAAAACAATATTTTTTTTGGGAACTTTCTTTTGACATTTAAAATGGTAATGTTATGAAAAAGTAAATGGGATAAAAAAATTTTTTTTTATTCCAAAACAAAAAATAAATAAATGAAGTTTTATTTTAACGCTAAGAAGCCACGACGGAAATAACGCTTTTGTGCTAAGTATAAATATTTATGAATTGCAATCTGAAAGGTGTATCTTACTTGAAAGGGCAAGTAATCTGGAACACATATATTACCATTTCTTATTATTACCTACAATAGTAACGAAAAATCAATGCAAATATTCACAGGCTAGTGGTATTTCAATCACTAACTATATTTGAATGTTAAGATCAAAGTTGATGTTTCATAACCCACCTACACGAGTATTGAAATAATTTATTTGCTGCATATGGGTTTTCTATATTTAACTGGTTTAATAGATAAATTTTAATATATAATGTCCACATATTCAACAGACAAGTAAATCTAAAAAGCAAACAGTAATTAAATAATAATTTATGTTAAATTTATGTAAGACCATATTATAATAGTCTCATCATTTATAAATTCACAAGATGCTGCGCGCGACTTCGCCCGCGTAACTTTTTAAATGATATACTAAAATCTTCCTCGAGAACCACTCTATTAATTGATGAAAATAGCATGAAAATCTGTGCACTAGTTTTTGAGTTTATCGCGAACAGACAGACACACAGACGCAGTAGAGGACTTTGTTTTATAATATGTAAGGATATAAGGATTACATTAGTTGATAGTTTATAATATGTATAAAAGATTACATAAGTTTTCTCCAATTTGTCTTAACGCATCATGCTATGGATTGCTATTATTGATATTGATATGATGCAGCTGTTTACATAATAGTAAAATAATTACCTAGATCAGTCAACGATTTCTGCTTATCAGTTTCACCATTTAAATTGTACTGTCCATGTCTAATCAATATCAAGTGTCTCACGGCTTTACTTTTGGCTTTCTCCAATTTCTCATTATATTTGTTCTGATCCTCCGGGCTGTCACTTTTAACGGGTCTGACTATGGACTCTGGTTGGCGACTGAAATAAATATTGAAAATAAAATAAATATTTTTGAAAATTTTAAGAAGTCAAGTGAATGTATCTTGATAATATCTATCTTGAAGGATATCACTGCGTTCTGTGAAATAACAGCATTATGTGCTGTTGTGTTTCGCCGAGTGAGTAAGGGATGCCAGAGCCCATTACCCCATCCCTAATCCTTCTATAGTCGGCAGCGCACTCGTAGCACTTACGGTTTTGCTTGTGTTATAGGCGACGGTAGCCACCTACCATCAAGTGGACCGTCAGCCTGTCGACCTTAACATAAAAAAAAAACTGTGGTCATTTGGGGTGCTGTTATGTTTTGGTTAGTGAATTCCCTATCCCTTCCTAATCCCATAGTCAATGGTAGCCAACTACCATTGACTGGACTGCCAGCTTGTCTGTCAACTTTATCATAAAAAAAAGTGTACTCTTGATACTATTACTAACTTTTATATAGTTTCTCATATTTAAGTAATGAAAATAAATAAAGACATGATAAATTTACATAGAGAGAATTAATAGTCTTTCAATATAATTTTTTTTTTGAAAACATCTTTCTATCCACCCATAATATCAAATGACCTTCATTTGATATCAGTGGTTAGGCCTACAAATCAAAACTAAATAATATCAATTACAACATGTCGTCACTCCGTTCTACATGCACTAACAGGGGATTCCCCTTGAAATATATTTTAAAACACTTGTCAATTGAAGGCAAGTAAGAAAGATATAAAAAAAAATCATGCTTATTTATAATTTTTTTTTAACTGCTAAGAAAAGCATTATCATTGTTAAGTACCTATTTATTTATTTTTTAGTGAAGGAAAAACAAACGTTTTATGAATAAAGGTTTATTGACCTTAATTATTCATTTCGGAATGTCAGAGGTATAAAAATTTTATACTATTGAACGTTTTAAAATAATTATTTTACTTACTGGTCCCAATTATTGTCCCACTTGACACTGGGCGTAAAATTTGTAGTCCACGAGTTATTCACGTGTATTTTTCTTTCATTTTTACCGCTATTAAGTTGATAATAAACTAATCCGCCACCGATTGTGCCTAGGCTGACTAAAGCTACCTTTTGTATTCTAGAAAACGTCGCCATTATAGATTCACTGAATAATGTAAAAATACGTAATTGATTTTGATTTTAGTATTAATGTTATATAGTAAAAAAATAACCTATCAACCACCGAGCGAAATTCATTACCAAAAAATTAAAAAACGGAGGGCCGCCGAGCCGAGCCGAGTTATATAGAAGAGACAGCCCAGACCTGACAGCTGTTTGTTGGATGACACTTTGTTTGACAAATGACAGTTGACAGTTAACGAAATAGTATCAAGGAGAATAGAGGTAAAGGAGCGCAAGCTCCGTGTATTAAAAGTGTCCGTTGAAAGACGACGAACTGATGGCGCTGGTTGCAGCTAGTGATAGTAAACAATTCAACTCAGCGCGCACTTCACTCCGTTTGATTTCATACTCTCAAACTCTCTAGATCACTGCCCTAGACACACCAGCGCCATCTCAATTCGACGATTTTAATTGCCACTTTTTTAGTTTAACACCCATATAAGATTGTTCTCCTTATCTCTACGCTCCTTAAATAGTATTGCTACTTGATTGATATTTAAAAAATATTATGGCAAATGAGGAAAATACATATTATTTTTTAAAAACAAAAATAGATTGTAGGTATTTTTAGCAAGTACATACTCGAATGTAAGTATTCGAGGTAAGAGCTTCATTGATTCATCTAAAATATGAAGGCAAAACATATAGGCGCTTTTAGGTGGAACTTTAACCTTAGCGGAAGTTGCGGAACTGACACATGATATGTATAATGGCAACCCTAAGAATATTTCAACGAACCGTTCCGTTGCACGCAATTTCCAAATATTAATTTTGATTTGAAAAAATATTTATACACTTTATTACTCGGGTCATACAAAAATTCGTATGCATTTTTTAAAATTTTGAAAAAAATCATATTGTTGTGTTTCAAGTGACCACTAACTTTCATTTTTACGACTCATTACTTTTTAATTTTTTTGAGTGTAGTTTGATTTCAATTTTGAAAAATTACGTACAGGAAGGGTATTTCTATACTATACAGGAATGCTTTGTTTGTATAGAAGTTTGCGAAAAGAGATTTAGTTAAGTTTACATAAATATAAAAGTTTGAGGTCTTAAAAGGAAATACAATTTCTGTTAATGTTGAAAAGGAGCATAGGAAAATTTAAAATATAAAATTTATGTACTTACCTGTCGTAACTACAAGTAAGTGAAATTGTGATTTTTTTAAATATTATGGTCTACAGACAAACTGACGGTCCACTTGATGGTAAGTGGCTACCGTCGCCTATAACACAAGCAACGCCACGGGGTGCCGTAAGTGCGCTACCGACTACAGTATTGGGACGGATTGGGAAATAGGCTCTGGCTTCCCTTACTCACTTACCAAAACACAACAGCACATGTGCTATTATTTGACGGTGGTCTTCTGTAAAAGCATGGTTGCCGTTAGATGGGCTGCCTAAACAACTGCGAAACGCAGTGTGCTTCCCACTTGAAACTTTCCCTTTTTATCCCTCTTTCCACTAGTAAAAATCGAATGAAAATCGGTTCAGCCATTCTTGAGTTTTTGCGAGACTTATGCACGGCGATTTATTTTTTAAATATTTTATTACAAGCTGGTGCCTGCGACTTCGTCCGCGTTCTCTATAGCCTTTCTCGATAAATGGACAACACCAAAATAATTTTTCAATTCTAACCAGTAGTTCCTGAGATTAGCGCGTCAACAAACCAAACAAACAAACAAACAAACTCTTCAGCTTTATAATATATTGGTACCAACATATTTAAGCAAACATACACAACTGATAATTTAATACCTATATCACATTCTTTTTTTTACTTTTTCAGAATGAAGCTTCTAGGATTTCACCAATTCGTCAAAGCTGCTAAACTAATGCAACCTTATGTCTTAAAAGACTGCACTGTCGTTGTAGATGGAACAAGTTTAGCGTATCATCGTTTTCAACACAGAGATAATAATATACGTTTTCAACAAAGGGGCCAACACACACATGGATGCGAGTGTGACGAAATAGCAGAGCGTATAAAAAAATATCTGAGCATGTTTGAGAAGGCAAAGTGTATTTTTATATTCAAAGGTGGGGATGATAATTATATGGAGAAAATAAAAAATAATAAATTTTGCAATGAGTACACGGTTTTATTTTATGACACATTTAGACAGTCTTTGGAGGAGTTGGGCATTGAATACACAATATGTGAATTTTCAGTAAAACAGGAATGTATAGCAGTAGCACGAAAATTAAATTGTCCACTAATAGGTTTCAATGTGGAATATGTTTTTTCAAATACCTTATACATACCTTTTTACAGTTTAACAAAACCTAAAGATAGCGAAAATTTCATTGGTTGTGAGTTGTTTGAAATGAATAGACTTTACAACAAATATCCTAATGTTACCAAAGAGAAATTGGCTCTGCTTATAGTGCTAAGGGATATCTCAATATTTCCAGAAGATACGTTTGTCAGTTTTTTTAAAAACTTGTCAATTTATGGATTTAAAAATCTGTTTAAGTGGCTTTCGGAGATCACATTTGATGAAGCTATTGATGAAATATTCAAACTCGAATACAAAAATGTAGTTAAGAAAACATTTATTGAAGAGATACAGAAATCAATTAAATTCTTAGATCGCGCCATTCAAGGTGGTATACCGGTACAATATTTATTAAATGGAAATGACGCTCCATTTAAAAGTTGGGATGTTGATTGGTTCAAAAAAGGTATAGCTTCCAAGCATATAGCAGTCCCGTACGTGGACATGTACCATCACAAAATTATTCGCGCGTTTAGTTCTAATAAAAGAGAAATAGTTGATTCAAAATTGTTTTCTATAGACATTATTAAATATACATACGATCTTCTGACAAATTTTCAACAGGAATCTCTAGAAGGATTCACTTTAATAAAATATTTTGGTGAATTAATAAAACCAACAGCCAAAGAGGAAAAGATATTGAGCGAAGTGAAGTCTATAAGAAAACCTATGTATGATGCGGTTACAAGTGTTTTTGAGAATGGATGGAATGGAATAAAAAAGCTTGAACTTTTCGAACATTTCTTAAAGGAAACAGTGCAGTTTGACTTTCAACGCTTGGAGAGTGTCCCTGAAGACGTGAAGATGCTTTTTATTAGCTTGGTTTATTTTTCACGTAAAAATGTGGGAAATTGTGCGAGGAATATAGTACACTGTGTTTTATTGTCATATGTAATGTTGAATATGGGCAATGAAAACGATGAAAATTTTAAATCGCTCAAGAAATTTTTTTCTACAAATACCACATTTGTACAAATGAATGTTCAGTATACCTTGAATCAATATGTGATTTGTTTAGAGAATTTAAACTATTTAAATACATTGTGCGGTGCTCCATACGAAACTACAGTTTATAGAAAAGTGTTTAACGCCACATTAATTTATAATATGTGTAGAACAATAATGAGCCATTATGGGGGTAAAGTGTTACGCTTTATTGAGAAGGATATTAAACCTTGCAATTCGGCTTTCTCACACTATGAAAGTCTTCAAAGTATGTTTAATAATTTAGAATTGTAACTAAACTGTTATTATTATAATAATTACTTAGGTATATTATATTTTAATATTATGATATAATGCACAAGTATTTGCAGTCTACTCTTGTGTGACTTTGACGTGTTTTGTTTTCCTATATTTGATTTGATTATTGATTAAGTATTGACTGAGTAATTGTTATGTTATGTTAAGTTCAATTTTATTTTAAGCGCTGTCATTGCGTAGATGGAAGAAAAAAGAAAGATGCAGTGTCCGTAAGCACGCGTATGCAGAATAGTGTCGTTTGAGCGACTTGAGATATAGATATAAGATAAGGGCCCTTAGCCAAGAGCACCCAGTGCAAACGGGAGCGTTGTAGATTGACGAAACGACAGAAAATAAAGCCTGGTGATTGGTTGTTGCGCCCACATAAAATTTTGACCAATCATCGGGCTTTATTTTCTATCGTTCTCTAACTTCGTAAGGGAGCGTTGGAATTGGTGTGCTCATGGCTAGGGGCCAAGGGGTGTTGACGTTTCTTCAAAGCCCACAGTCAGAGACCATGTTTCAGCACCGTATGTCATCATTGGTGAAACACATTTGATGACTGAGTAATTTTGGGAAAAGAAGATGACATGTCTCGAATTTTCCCAAACACCTGATCAATTTTACCAATCATTCTTAGTTGTAATTAACTTTCGTGGACAAATCTTCAAAAACTGTTCCACAGTTCCAAGCAATACGACTAGATTCTCATATTAGTTGTAAGATAATAATTGTGGCCAAGCTAAGTAAGTAATATGAGAATCTACAAATATCTTCTTACAACTAATATGAGAATCTTAAGATAATGAATTATTTTTTTCCACCGAAACTCAAAAAGGACACGCGTTGCTAATATAACTTAATATGGCTAAAAGTTGGCTATAATTTTTTTTATAACAATAGATTTTTTCTGTTAATAATAAATAAAAAAAATATATGATACATTATTTTTTTTTTATTTGTACACGATTTTGTCGCCCGTTCCACCTATCCCCACTAAGTTTCCCCACTGGTATGGATAAGTGGATTTTTTTTCCACTTTAATTATCCCTAGTTCTATCGATAATCTTCTTTTATTTCGACGTGTTTCTTGGATGGACAGTTGCAGGAAACCCGTTGACAGAAGCCACCGATATAGATATATTCAAACGAAGATCCTTGTACGACTGTGAGGATGAGAGTTTAAATTCTTGAATGACACGTACGCACAACATTTTCACCAATTTCGTTCCAAAGTACCGACCTGAAAATATAAATTATTAGCTTTGAATTGTTTGAATAATGCCAAGATTAAAATACAAATTTTAATGTTTCCTAATTGGAAAAAAACTTCAACTTTCACTTTCAACTTTCACGAAAAATTCAAAAAGTTGAAACTGGTGGAATATATTTTCCAATTAATTCAACTGGTTGAACTTGACTCGAACTTTCTGGGATAGGTCGAGTTTCACAATGGTAGTAGGAGAACATTACTGAAAACATTTGCGATTTTCTAAGTTCTAATTAGTAATTAGGTAATTCAAGAAGAGCAATACAATATCTAACTATAAAGGTAATATAATTATTATATAAGCTTACCTAAACAATCCATTGGTCCTAAACTGAATGGTATGTAGCAATTGGGGTGTCTAAGCTTCGTATTTTCCGGACTAAAGCGTTCGGGATCGAAGTCGTTGGGATTCGACCAATACCTTGGATCTCGTTGTAGTTGGAATATTGGAATGACAAGCGAACAGCCAGCCGGTAATACATATGACTCTGAAATATATTATAGTGAAAGCCAATGTAAAAGTAATAACAAATAAATATTGTCTTTAAATAAATAGTGAAGCTTAGAAACGTATTTTCTAAGTTTCTAAGATTGTTTGCATTGAATAGGCTCCGAAAACTGGACCGGTTTGAAAAATTAATTCACTGTTGGGAAGCTATACTTATTTATTATCAGCGAGTAAAATACTTAGAATTATGTATTTACGAAATTTGTGTTTTTTTCACATAAAAATACAGGTATTCTCACTTAAAGCAATATCTTCTGTTACAGTCCTCTGTAACATAGCTCCAATGGGAAACAATCGAATGATTTCCTTGAATACCATGTCCAGATAAACCATTTGTTGCAAATCGTCATCTGTTATTGGTCTTCTTTCTTCACCGATTACATTCTTTATCTCCTGGTAAAGCTTCTCCTGAAATTAAAATCAAGCAAAACGATAAGCGATTTATTTAGTAACTAGTTGGCGCCCGCGACTTCGTCCGCGTTGAAAAAGAAAAAAGTAGCCAATCCTGTGTCCCGTACGTCTAAATGTTTATCTACCAAGTTTCATGAAAATCAATTAATTCGTTTAAGAGTTATGGAGGAACATACAACACATACAACACCTACACTTAACTTACAGATTTATTATTAGTATTGACTAGCTGCTGCTTTGTAAATTACATACTAAAACCTTCCTCGAGAACCACTAAGAGTGAAGGTACAGTTGGCCGCATAAGTCGATTAACACATTCAAAAATGCAAAACAACTGAACACTCAACGTGCCATAAGCCGTTGTCGCGACTAGATAACAAAATAAACTTCACGTACAAACGATCGTAAAAAGCTTCAGTAAGTAAGTAAATAAGAAAGTAAGTTGAGTGTTCAACTATTTTGCACTTTTGAATGTGTTAATCGACTTATGCGGCCGACTGTACAATAAATTTACAGTATAAGTATATATATAATATTTGTGAATTATGTATATTTTTAGTACATACAGTGCAATTTGCACGGAAATATCAAATCAATTAATCGCTATCGCGATAACGTCACCAAGCGCGCGCTTGGTCACGTATCACGTAGATGCTAGGGCTGCCATTCGTCCGGGATTCCCCGAATAGGGCCATAAACAAAATTACAAAAGTATTATTGTACTATGATATTCTAAAAAAATATTATAGGTAATCATAAATAATTAATATTTACTTACACAATTTTAATATCGATTCTTAGATATGACACACAATCTTATCTTTTGCTTATTTATGAAACCAGATAATATAATAACCTAGCGATAGCCCGTCGCATAGACCGCTAAACCAGACGCAACCAGGCGAAGAATAACAAAACGGAGAAACCTGCTTGCGTGAGATAACTAAGTCTTAAAAAAGGTAAGTTCAGCTAATCCACATTGCGTTAACGGGTGTGGTTAGATGCAGCGAGACATTAAGTATATTATGTATATTAGTTTTTTTATTTAAAGGTTGCCAGACAGGTTAACAATCCACTTGATTGTTGATGGCCACTGTCGCTTAATTAACACAAACATCGCCGCAGGTGCTGCAAGTGTGCTGTCCACACGTTCTGTAGGATTAAGGTCACTTTTGAGTATCGTCATGTGCAAAGGGTCCTTTATAATACTTTTGGTCACTTATAGAAGGTTCTGGAAGCGCGGCCGATGCTGGCGCATCGCAATCTATTGGGACTTGATTCAATTTTTATTATCGATTCAATCAAAGATATGTGATTGGTCTCGCTGCGCTCGACTAGATACAGACGCCGTACTTGAAAAATGCGGCAACAAATACTACGCTGAATTCGGCGTACCCAAGCTAATCACACTGCAAACTGTCTGTGGCCATGATAAAATGCCTGTGTAAAAATATAACACAGGTCAACACGATTTTTGGGTCTGGCTTCTGCATTTATGAAATTTTGATTTCTTCTAAGTATGTTAAAAATAAGGGAATAAATAATTTTTTTGATCAAAGTTTGCTTTTGTAGACACTAGAGCATTTTTTTTAATTTTTTTAAGACAAATGATAGATTCATACTTTATTTCCATACTTTTATTTTCAATTACAATTAGAAAAGTTTTTGTTGAACACTAGAGCCTTTGTCATTTAAGATTGTTGATAAACAACAGGAAATATATGTAAAATAACGGAAAAATTAAGTTCAAAAATGAATATTTTTAGTGTTTCTCTTATGTTTGTATGGGCTGTCTCGTATACTTATCGTCATAAATCAGGCAAAAGCAAACTTTAAAAGCTAAAAATGAAAATGTAACTATTTTTAGATGTCTAGAATCAAAATTAGAATTTAAGCATTAGAACAGAAACCCAAAAAAAATTTTTTTTGTTGACTGATGTAATTAAACTGTGTAAAAAGTAATAAATAGTTACGATGTTTTACACTCGCTACAATAAAAAGTTGCCCCATTCACGGAGCTATTGCTTTTAGTTAGGGCCGTATCAAGTCGAACTAAATCAGTTATCTAAGAATTCAATATTTATCAGGATCCATGGAATGTCAATCCGTAATTCGAAAATCTCGAAACCCTGATCAATTCTTCAGTCTAGACACGATGACCCATGCATCACAAATTTATTGAACGTGAACCCTTCTTCGTCTTAGGTTAAATTAGCAATTGCTCATTTGACATACAAGTGCACATCATCTTATCACCACGATTGTAGATATCTATATATAATTATATTTATTACAATAATAAACAAGACATATTTTTAAATTTCAGAATGAAGCTTAAAGGTTTTAATTCATTCATCAGCAAAGTAATGTTAAAACCCTACACGCTAAAGGACTGTACTGTTATTGTAGATGCAACAAATTTAGCGTATACTTTGTTTGAAGAAAGTAAGCTCTCCCACGAATATGGATGCGAGTGTGATAAAATAGCGAAGTTTGTACAGGAATATTTGATTATGTTCAAGAAGGCAAATGTGAAGTGTTGTTTTATATTTAAAGGCGGGGATGAGGCCTATGAGGTTAAAATACGTGAAAATAAGTTTACTAATAAATACATATATTTATTATTTGAAACATTTAGGCAGTCACTGGACGAGATGGGCATTGACTACACAATATGTGAATTTGCAGCAAAAATGGAATGTATAGCAGCAGCTCAAAAGTTTAATTGTCCATTAATAAGCTTTGATATGGAATATTGTTTTTCAAATATTGCATACATACCCCATACAACTTTAAAATACAACAATCTTAAAGAGTCCATTGAATGTCGTGTATTTGAACTGAAAAATCTTTACAACCAATTTCGAATCACCAAGGAGAAGTTATCCGTAATAATTGGACTTAAAGATATTTCATTATTTCCAGAAAACACTTTTGATACTTTTTTTGAATACATGCAGTTAAGAGCACCTTATAATTATCCAAAAGTGTATTCTCGTCTGCTACAGTGGCTATCAAATACCACACTCGATGAAGCTATTAATGAAATATTCAAATGTGATTTCAAATACCAAAATGTAACTAAGGAAAAATTTATTGAAGAGACACAGAAGGTAATCAATGTTATAGATTGCGCCATTCCTGGTGGAATACCAGTACAATATTTGTACAATGGGAAAGACGCTCGATTTGAAAGGCAGGACATTAATTGGTTCAAGAAAGGAATAGCTTCCAACCATATAGCGGTTCCCTATGTGAACTTGTACCAGTCTAAAGTAATCCGAGGCTTAAGTTTTACAGCAAACGAAGAAATTGATCCAAGGTTGTTCTCTATAGACATTTTTAAATATGCTTATGATCTTCTGACAGATTTCCAACACAAATCCTTCGAAGGATTCACCTTAATAAAGGTAATTGGTGAATTAATAAAACCAACAGCTGTAGAGGAAAAGATATTGCGTGAAGTTAAGTCTATACGAAAACCAAAGTATGAGGCAGTTACGAGTGTTTTTGAGAATGGATGGAAAGAAGTTGATGGACTATATCTGTTCAATCATTTCTTAACAGAAGCTGTACAATTTGTGAATACTGGAAGCTACTCCCTTCAAGAAGGGAGTAGCTTCCAAGCATATAACGGCCCCCTATGTGAACCTGTATCATTACAAAATATTCTACCTTCACTACCTTGATCCTTTATCAGAAATGATTGATGCAGAAATGTTGTCTATAGACATTATTAAATATACACACGGTCTTCTGACAAATTTTCAACAGGAATTCACTTTAATGAAATGAAACCAACACCTGAAGAGGAAAAGATATTGAGCGAAGTGAAGTCTATAAGAAAACCTATGTATGAAGCAGTTACAAACGTTTTTGAGAATGGATGGAATGAAATAAAAGAACTTAAACTCTTCGAACATTTCTTAAAGGAAACAGTGCAGTTTGACTTTCAACGCTTGGAGAGTGTCCCTGAAGACGTGAAGATGCTTTTCATTAGCTTGTTTTATTTTTCACGTAAAAATGACCGAAAGTATGTGCGGAATATAGTATACAGTGTTTTATTTTCACATGTAATGTTGAATACTGAGTCGGATGAAGAAAACATTAAACCTATTAAGGAGAGATATTCAAAAAAAATGGGATCGGTTATCGTAGATACGAAACTCCAGCATAACTTGTCTCAGTATGTAATTTGTCTCGATAAATTAAATAATTTAAACACCCTGTGTGGTGCTTCGTACAAACCTACAATTTATAGAAAAGTGTACAACGGCACATTAATTTATAACATTTTTTACGCCTTAGTAAACGATCACAGTGGTAAGGAGTTAGTATTTATAGAGGAAATTTTAAATAATTGCCCATCGGTTTTCACATCCTTTAAAAACCTCGTCAATATGTATAATTCTTTGATTGGATAATTTAAAAATATAACTCCACGCCTCAAATCAATAATTCGCAACTTAAAAATTAAAAGCATTATTATTTTACTGTTAGATTTTACTAATTTTTATTTTATGCATAAATAGGTACCGTAGATGGAAGCAAAAATAAATAGCAGACTTACTATCTGCGCATGGACCTCATACATATTATACTGAGTCAGTATTATTAATCAAAAGTCAGTCAGTCTTACATGATAGTTTAACAATGCGGACACAGATTTTTTGGAAAAAATTAAAATATATTTATTGTTGGCTCTCTTTCGATATTAGAATAAAATTGTAGTTGTGGGACTTGTGGGGACAAGTATTTAGACATTTTAGTTTTATGTAGCCCATTTATCGATTACGTAAAATCGTAAGAATATTATCATATCTTTTTTTTTGCTTCCATCTTCGATAAATACAGTAATTTGTTTTTTTTTTACTTCATTTGATTTTTTTTAAGAAAACGGTAAACTTAAGAGAAGACAAGAAAATGTATAAAAATAACAACTCAATTATATACTTACTTCATTAAAAAAATGTTTTGTTTTATTTGCTTGTTTTAAAGAAAATTTAACGTTATATCGTGTTTGTTAATTTCTTTAAAAAAAAAACAGTCCCTTCTTTATACATTCAAAAGATCAGAAAAGACTTTAATTAATTTGTTTCTCATTTTGAAAAAATATTAAATACCTATCAAATTGGTATTAATTTTTTAGTCATTAATTATACATTACAAGCCGCTACCCGCGACTTCGACCGCGTAACTTTGTAAATTATATACTAAAACCTTCCTCGAGAACCACTCTATCTATTGGTGGAAATGGCATGAAAATCAGTGCAGTAGTTTTTGAGTTTATCGCGAACAGACAGACGACGCGTCGGAGGAGTTTGTATTATGGATTGCAACACTAAGCCTTTACTTTAGTAAAATAATGTTTTTTTTTTCTTATAATAGTAAAGATATAATTAAAACTTATTTTATAGTTAGATTAAAGTTAAGAGCACTATTTGATAATTAGCTATCTACCTATGTATATGATTTAAATTGTCCCAAACAATTTCAAATACTTTGTTGAATTTGACTTAAGGTCAAAATAGATTTTTTGCTACTTCGAGAACTTCGAGTGTGAAATGAAACATACATTTACATAAAGCGATTTTTACACTATCCAATTTGTCATCAATCAATTAATACTAATAATAAATCTGTAAGTGTAGCTGTAGGTACCTATTGTATGTAATGTATGTATGTATGTATGTATGTATGTATGTATGTATGTATGTATGTATGTATGTATGTATGTATGTATGTATGTATGTATGTATGTATGTATGTTCCTCCATAATTCTAAAACGAATTAACTGATTTTCATGAAACTTTGTAGATAAACATTTAGACGTACGATACGGGACACAGGATAGGCTACTTTTTTCTTTTTCAACGCGGACGAAGTCGCGGGCACCCGCTAGTATTCCGCTAAATTTCCAGTAGCACCTTAAGGCGGTTCACTTCAAAATTCATCGTACAAAATAATGTTTTTCCTAAAAAACCCTAATATTTGCAAATGTGAAAAACATCGCCACATTTTAGCACGTCGGTGTCGTCTGCACTCTGAATCGTAGTGCCGTAATTACACTGTCCTACATCGTATACAATTTAGGCAAAAGAGCGGTCGGGACTTCCCAATTTCATTAAATCGGATCCAATCTGTATCCAATGTAACCACGATTACATTTTCAGATTTCCTAATTAGAATTTTTTATAAATTGGACAGTGTAATAACCACTTTAAATAAACGAATCTCGCGCGAAGACTATTGCCTGGAATTTAAACGGAAACTATTACAGTGGTCTCATTCATAGAAAACAATGAAGTTTGTTTCAGTTTGTTTATAATAAGAGTATTTCTTTGTCCCACAAATTATGTGTACTTAATATTATGTTACATTATTTCTATTGGAATGAAAGCCTTGCTTAGCTTTGCTTGGCTCATTGGCTCACTTGCGTAAGAGAAGTATCTCAGGAAGTGTGTTGTTTGAGGTAATCAAAAGATTGACGCTCTTTTAAAAGTTCAAATTAATTAAAATATTAAAGGTATGTACTGTTCACTATGATATTCTAAATAACTAGTTAGATCTGTGATATTCTATCTATATGTAAATATATGATTTATTAGCTAGTGCCCGTGACTTCCTATTTGTAAAATTACAATAATTATATACTTTTGCCAGGCGTTGGATTACAACTTTTTCATGATCCACTGGGAATAGTTACTTTTACCTTACATCCTAATCTGAATCCCTTGCAACGAGTAATTATGCTAAATTTCATGATGAGCGGTTGAGTAGTTATGGCGTGAAAAGGTAACAGACAGACAGAGTTACTTTCACATTTATAGGTAAAAAAACCACCTGGATCCGTTAGCTAATCCTGTGTTTCAGTAAAATAGCCACCTAGCCATTAAATTGGCATTTAAATTAAAATAATACAGTTAAATCATTTTGTAAATATTTAGGTATTAATCATTTTTTAATTGGAATGGGCGTATAATTTTGCTTTTCATAATGCCTGTCCAATAATTTATTTTACATTGATATTGCGACTTACTTCACGCATTGGGCAAGGATTTTCCACCTGAAAACTGAACTTTGAGCATATTAAAATACTTATTCATCTTAATCATCGATCCACAAAAATTTTGTCGAAAAAATCCGGATCATCTTTAATTTGTCATCGACGCCCTTGCAGCATAATCCTTAGAACTTCAGGATAATCCTAAGGCTGTGGCAATGTTGCATAATTGGTATGGGTGTATTTGATAGCCCACAATTTTAAAATTTTATGGACCTTCGATATTTGCAGTGGGCATTTTACTTTTTAATTTTTATTACAACACTAATTATGACATTTTTTTTAAATTGCAGAATGAGGCTTAAAGGTTTTAATTCGTTCATCAGCGAAGAATTATTGAAACCCCATAAGCTAAAAGACTGTACCGTTATTATAGATGGAACAAATTTAGCGTACATTTTGTTTCAAAAAAGTAAGATCTCCCACGAATGCGGAAGCGAGTCTGATAAAATTGCAAACCTTGCACAAGAATATCTGATTATGTTCAAGAAGGCAAATGTGAAGTGTTGCTTTATATTTAATGGCGGGGATGCGGACTATAAAGCGAAAATACGTGAAAATAGATTTAATAAACAATACACATTTTTATTATTTGAAATATTTAGGCAGTCACTTAAAGAGATGGGCATTGACTACACAATATGTGAATTTTCAGCAAAAAGGGAATGTATAGCAGCGGCTCAAACATTTAATTGTCCACTAATAAGCTTTGATATCGAATACTGTTTTTCAAATATTGCATATATACCACTTACAACTTTAAATTACAATAAATTTAACAATTGCATTGAATGTGGTGTATTTAAACTGAAAAATCTTTACAACAAATTTCGTATCACTAAGGAGAAATTATCCGTAATAATTGGACTTAAAGATATTTCATTATTTCCAGAAAAAGCTTTTGATACTTTTTTTGAATACATGCAGTTAAGAGCACCTTATAATTATCCAACAGTGTATATCCAACTGCTCCAGTGGCTATCAAATACCACACTTGATGTAGCTATTAATCAAATATTCAAATGCGATTTCAAATACAAAAATGTAACTAAGGAAAAATTTATTGAAGAGACACAGAAGGTAATCAATGTTATAGATTGCGCCATTCCTGGTGGAATACCAGTACAATATTTGTACAATGGGAAAGACACTCGATTTGAAAGGCAGGACATTAATTGGTTCAAGAAAGGAATAGCTTCCAACCATATAGCGGTTCCCTATGTGAACTTGTACCAGTCTAAAGTAATCCGAGGCTTAAGTTTTACAGCAAACGAAGAAATTGATCCAAGGTTGTTCTCTATAGACATTTTTAAATATGCTTATGATCTTCTGACAGATTTCCAACACAAATCCTTCGAAGGATTCACCTTAATAAAGGTAATTGGTGAATTAATAAAACCAACAGCTGTAGAGGAAAAGATATTGCGTGAAGTTAAGTCTATACGAAAACCAAAGTATGAGGCAGTTACGAGTGTTTTTGAGAATGGATGGAAAGAAGTTGATGGACTATATCTGTTCAATCATTTCTTAACAGAAGCTGTACAATTTGTGCCATTTGACTTTGAATATTTGGATAGTGTACCCGATGAGCAGAAATTGTTCATTATTAGTTTGGTTTACTATTCGCGTAAAAAGGGCAAACTGTTTGAAAAGGACGCGGAAAATTTAGTTTTCAGTGTCATATTGTCACATGTTATATTGAATGATGTGTTTGTCGAGAAAAGCGATTTAGTTACACAAGCAGATCGTGTCCTTTTGGCGAAATATTTCTCTCATATTGAGACTGTAGGTAAGAAACTTTTGTATAAGTTGTATGAATATGCAATATGTATGGAAGAGTTAAATAATTTGAATAATTTGTGTGGTGCTCCGTACACGAATATAATGTATGGCAAAGTGTTTAATGGTCAATTAATTTATAATATTTATCAACATATTGCATACACCAATGATAGAAGTGCTATAAACTTGGTACGAGAAATTTTAAAATCTTGCCCGACGGTTTTCACTTGCTTTGAAAGTCTCGTTAACAATTACAGTGCATTCATGAAATAATTGAAATTACTAAGTAAGTATATCATCCCAGAAATTATCAATTATTTACTTTGTTTATAATTTTCCAAATTTTATATCTGTGTGTAAGTAAGTATAATGTTTTGTATGTTTTTTAATCAATCATTTTAATTATGTAACAAGATAACAGGACTTATTGTGTAGCATAAAATGTGACTGAATTTTCAAAATTCATTAAAATTAAAATTATTAGAACTATGTGAACACAAAAAAATGTTCACAAGAAGTATAAAAATATTGTATACTTAAATTTTATCATGTATAATTTTTTTCTTTGGTAAGTAGATATTACTATCTTAGGAGTACAAAAATCTTGAAAATTGTTATAAACAAATCACAAATTTGTTTATTATTGGTAGAGGAGAGTATTATTGGTAGATATCGTATAGTACCTATAATACTTATATCTTTTTTAATTCACTGAATCTATGTATAACTTAATATGTGTAAGTACCTATAAATAAATATAAAATTTATAATTATTTTCTATAGTATTTTTTCTTATGATTATAATGCTATTCCTTTAAAATATTTTAAACTCACCTGACATTTCGGATGAAAAGCCATCATAAGCAGAAGATAGGAGGCTATTTTTGCCGAAGCTTCTTGACTCTGAAATGAGAAATAAAATAACAGAACATTCCAGTAATAAGTTAAATTATAATTACATATTTTATTTTATTTTCATTAAAGTCGGCATTTTATATGGCCGCGCTATAACTGATAGGTTAATGGGGCATTCTACTTTTTAGTGCAGGTTTTTGTGTCCCCCCCGGACAAAAAAATCGGAATCTGCCATTTTACTAATAAAATAATAAGTAATTTTAGTTATGAAAGAGAAAGATTTATGTTTCTAAAATACGTTTTGTTAATTGTTTGTTTGTAATGAGTGACTAAATGTACTCATAAAAATATTTTGGTTGGTAAAAAAAATATGTGCAAAATTCCCTGCTGGCAGTTGCAATTGTGTAGGTATAATTACACATAAATACAATTAAATTATTTCATTTATCTTTAACTATTAAATTTTTGAAATCTATTTTTATCAGCGCCAAAACCTGCACTAAAAAGTAGAATGACCCTAATAAGTAATACCATAGAGTAAATTACTGGTTAAGTACAATTTATTTACTGTATGACTAGCTGGCGCCCGAGTCTTCGTCAAAAAAGAAAAAACCTATCCCCTGTGTCCTGAACGTCTTAATTGAAAATCAGTTAATTCGTTTAAGAATTATGGAGGAACATAAATACGAGACGTACATACAGAAAAAAAATTCTAAAAATCGTCAATTTAGTTTCAGTATCACACATAATATATAGAGCCATAAACACGATATCTGAAAAATAAGTAACTTACTCCACGACCAACCCTTAACAGATTTATTATTAGTATTGATGATGATGATGATAAAAATCAAAATCAAAATATTTATTTATCAATGAGGTTTCTACATGAAACTCTTTATGATCGTCATTATGAATTTCAATTTACCAGGGTTACGGAAAAAAGCCAAGATGACGACCCTGAGAAGAAACCCCGAAAGAAACTCAGGATTACTTACTATTCTTTTTGTTATCATTTAAATAAAAATAGCACAATTCACTTCATTTTAAAATAATTAAATAATGGATAGTAATGGACAGTATAGTAGTAGAACTTACCGAAGTGAAAACAGTAAATGTCTCATTAAATAACTCGGTACGATCGAAGTCTTTAGATAATAAAAATCTGTCAATCACACTCAAGTCAGTGTTCCTTTTGGAGTCGCTGTCGGCGTTCATTAAATCTTCTTTGAGTTTATCGTCGAGTAACCTCAAGTTGTTCACCCTATAAGAGACGACGGTTTGACAGAACTCCGTCATCATTGCCATGAATCTCTTCTGTCTCTGGAAGTATTTCGACATCCAGTAAACTGGATCGATTTGTAAATACCATTTCGTCATTCGATTGAACACTAGACTGTATAGGCTGAAACAATTTGAAGCGTGTATTAGTGTACTAAGAAGTAGTATAAATGCACCTCGCTATGTTCACAACGATAATACATAGTAGATCACACATAGTAGACCCATATATAATAATTACAGTTATAAAAAATCAGCAGTGGAGAGACATAGGCTGATGATGACGACGACGACGATGATGATGATGATGATGGTGATGGTGATGGTGATGATAAATCTTATACAAACAAGAATAAATCCTTAAATTTGTTGCTAACTGAAAAATTTGAGAACGGTTGGATTAATTCACCAATTTATTTAAAAATATTTGTTGAAGTTCAAGGAAAGTTGTTATGAAGAGAAAAAAATTCAAAAATTTAACAACCTTGCGAAGCCGGGGTTGGTTCGCAAGGTTGGTTAGTACCTAACAATATTGGATAACGACTACAAATTCCCAATTAATTATTATTATGCGACTTACAAGCCTGTGTCAGCAATAATATTTCTCAGGTGCGGCAGAGACATTGTCTGTTCCTTAGTAAGTCCTATGAGCGTTTCTGTAAAAAAAGATAATATTGGATAGGATTAAATTTATTTTAGACATAAGTAATATGAATTATAGGTCGCGCAGCGGATTAAGACTTTTTGGCAAATGTAGAAGGGGCATGCGCAGTAATACGTCATAATGAAAAACATGCCTAAAAAAACCTTCTTTTTCAACATCGCACGATGATTTTATGGAAGGAATATCAACACTGCCTGTAATGTTAAGTTAGTAAAGGAAAAAAAAATACGTAATAAGAAAAAAATAATAATTTCCCATAGCAATTTTGTGCTCAATAGTACACATGCGCCGATTGCCCCCACTAGTTTCGCTTTCAAACCTTAATACAATACGCGACCCATATTACTCAATGATATTACTGTAGAAAATACACTCACGGCAAACGGAATAGGTGGTAGTAAGTACAACCTCTTCGTACAAATTATGTTGTATGCCGACTTTTCCTCTGAATCTCTCTATAAGCGCGTCGACCTCTTTATTGAAAACATCACTGTAGCTCTCTATGGCACGTTTTCCGTAGTTCGGATTGGCTATTTTACGGTGTTTCCGCCATGTTGGTCCTGAAAATTTAAATTCAGAATATTGAAAAAAAAACGTGCTATCGCCATTGAAATCCGTACTTCCCCGTACTAATCCTTACAAATATATATTAGGTATAAATGTGAATGTGAGTTTGTTTGTTTGTTACGGTTTCACGCAAAAACTACTGAACCGATTACCATGAAATTTTGCATACACGTTTTCTGGGACACCAGAAAGGACATAGGGTATCTTTCATCCAGAAAAAGGTACTGCTCCCGAGGGATCATCTAAAATTAAGGAAACTAACTCTTGGCTAAGTGTAAGTCCAGGCGATATATTGCTTTTTCAACGCGGACGAAATGGCGGGCACCAGTTAGTATTATAAATGCGAAAGTTTGCATGGATGTCTGGGACACCAGAGAGGACCATAGGGTATATTTTATAAAGTTACGAGGGCGAAGTCGCGCGAAGCAGCTAGTCTTAACAGGGAACGCTACCAGCGTTTTTCCATACAAATGTAATCCCCTGTTTTCTCCCTGGATAATCCATCTAGAGCAAAATTTTTTTGTTATAAAATCTAGGACTGCTAAAGCTATGCCCCTATCATTTATTTTTTTCCACCAACTAATTACATCAGAAAATATGACTTCTCAAAAATCGTAATAAATGGCCCTATTGTGTCACCCTAATCAGACGGCTATAAAACAAATTTGAAAGACTTTTAAGATAAAAAGAAATGATAGAGGCATAGCTTTAGCAGTCCTAGATTTTATAACAAAAAAATTTTGCTCTAGATGGATTATCCAGGGAGAAAACAGGGGATTACATTTGTATGGAAAAACGCTGGTAGCGTTCCCTGTTAAGACTAGCTGCTTCGCGCGACTTCGCCCTCGTAACTTTATAAATTATTCGATAGGCTGAATTTTTAGAGGAGAAAACGGGGGAATACGAAACCTCGATTTACTCAAGCTGTCCCTATCGCACAATACGGGGTAAGGCTGGAAGGAGCGCGATGGCTGCTGTACCCGCGTCCCCTCTTAATATATAAAATACGATGTGTGTGTATATTCCCTATAGACTCCAACATATAGAACATATAGTGTTCTATATAGAACATGTAGTGGCCCGTCAACCTGTCGTCACCTTTAAATATAAATATATATAATATATGTATTTACCTGATCCACTTAAAATGCCGCCACCAAGGAAATTTGCCATATATTTGTATTGAGGGCCTTTCACGTTGAGTTTCGGATTCGACAGAAGACACTGCGTATGAAATGTTTAAAAACCTATTTAGTAATAACAAAATGTACTTTCAATTCAGCGATAGCTTACAAAGAATTGCCAAAAGTAGATACTTGTATTGAACCTGAGATGTCATAAGTATTGTCTTGTGTTGTAGTTAAAAAGCAAGTCTTTGATGCAATCTGAAATCCATATTTGGATTGAAATGTCTATAACTTTATATAACTTATATTTATATGATTGTATACAACTTTGATAGTATAGATAAATACCTACTGTGTACGCGTTGTAGTACGTTTTTTGAAAATACCACAAGAATCTAAAGGAAAACTGGAAAAGATTCTATGTTTTTCTAATTAGTAATAATTATCAGGATCTGACGCTGAAATTAACATCAAAAGAATCGAATGAATGATGCATTGTTCAATAATTTGGCAACAAGTGACAAAGAAGTTCTGGCTCACCTTGAGATCATCTGGGTCGTTAACGATAATATTGAGGTCCGGTCCCAACCAGAAACGCGATATACCCTCATAATCCTTGAGTAGTTTTGCAATCTCTTCAATTAAATCTGTGAATAAAGATATAGTCCGCCAAGAGGAAGGTCCAACGTTAATAAAACTTTTTAACAAAAAATTAAACTGCCAAAAAAGCAAAAAATAATTTTATTTAACCTTAAGTATAATAACTAAGTTCTTAAATTAATGTAAGTATACCTAATTAATTGTGAGTCGCCGGCCGCCGCGCATCAATTTGCTTGCACTTACATTAGTTTAAGAACTTAGAAAGTTATTAATTATAAGGTTAAATAAAATTATATTTTTCTTTTCAGTTTTTTGGGCGGTTTAATTTTTTGTTAAAAAAAAAATTATTTTATAATTTTTTGTGGCCATAATCTACTTACTATTTATACATAAAAAAATATAAGCGTCGAATTGAGAACCTCCTTCGTTTTTGTTTTTTCGTTTTCGTCGGTTGAAAAAAAAGGATACACTACTGTTTTCTGCATTCGTCTTTTCTTAATTATTCTTCTTATTCTTTTATTTAAAAGAATACTTTGGTAGAAGATTCATATAGTTTTATACATTAGTCAAATATTTTGTACAAGTTTTTTACCTGCCTGTGTACAGGAACGCTTTTCTGCTAAGTACTTGTTAACAAATAACAAGTTTCCAAGAATAATTAAGCGAAAATATAACTTAGATAATATCACCTTTATATGTAGATCTATTAAGTCAATTAAAAGATATACTTACTTATTTATTATTTTTTATTCTCTGTGCTCTTGAGCAATTAAGTTGACCCGACTAATTAGTCACAAACCAACAACCGTATAATAATAGGTATAGTGTTTTTTTTAACGTAACTAGCTGTTGCCGGCGACTTCGTCCGCGTTCAAAATGTTATAAAGGCTTTCTCGATAAATGGACTATAAAATACCAAAATATTTTTTCAATTCAAACCAAGTAGTTTGTTTGGTTTTAAAGTATAGAAGTATAGATACGCTTTGACGGAAATTTTTGTATAAAATAAACGCTTTCATAAAGGATACATCAGATTCAGAGTCTCTAACAAAATACCTGCGAAAAAGTGTCCTCTGGATTTTTTTTATACATGCTTATACATTCACTTTCTCTCGTTAATTTCTGATAAAAAAATTTAATAATGTAAATGTTGTATGACTGCTTTTGAATCTTAACATTTAGTATATAATAATTTAATAATCATTTAGTCGTAACACGTGTTCACCTTACGAACAACTTTGTGCAACTAATTTGAAATATCACCGCAAGCTGTGAGTGCGGTGATATTCTACTATGCCATATTATCTATGCCTATATTTATTACATTTTTTCCACTTACTTACATCACTGCAACACGCTGGTGACGAATAAATAAACAGACTTTTTAAGTACGCGATTGAAAAACTTGATTTAAATAATAATTTTAGCTTACCCGTGTTTATGAATCTCAAAGCGTTTCCTAGTCTTTTTAAGGAAAACAGAAACTTATATTAAACTAGCGGCCTGTTCCCGGCTTTGCACGGATGCAAATTATATATCAAAACCTTCCTCGAGAAACACTCTATGCATTGGTGAAAACAGCATGAAAATGGGTGCAGTACTTTTTGAGCTTATCGCGAACAGACAGACGCGGCGTAGGACTTTGTTTTATAACATGTAGTGATGAATGCAACACGTTGGAGACGAATTATGCGATTGAAAAACTTAATGTAGATAATAATTTTAGCTTACCCGTGTTCATGAATCTCAAAGCGTTTCCAAAAATAGGTACAGTCGGTGGACCCGGAATTTTACTGGCCATTTCCAGTAATCTTGTATTCTTGATACGCCAGGTGACCCAATAAACCGCCGCCAATCCACCCACAACAATGAATGCCAACAACATTCTGAAATCATGCAATGTAAAAGTTATATTACAAAACAGTCGAAACATACTGTAATCCCGGGCCAAGCCCCGGGGGATACCCGGGTATTTACTTTTATTTTAGATTTCCCGTAGGAATGAAGCATTTTCCCGCGGTAAAAAGTAGCCTATGTTCGTCAGGGATAATGTCGGCTTCTAATGGTGAAAGAATTTTTCAAATTGGTCCAGTAGTTTCGGAGCCTATTCTATACAAACAAACAAACAATCAAATCTTTCCTCTTTATAATATTAGTATAGATTACACAATGAGCACATCTACCAATGGGGTTACTCGCATAATGACTTATTTATGATATTTCCGGGAGATCTACTGTATCAATACTAATAATAAATCTGTAAGGGTTGGTCATGGAGTAATTTACTTTGTTTTCAGAAATATCGTGTATATAGGCTCTTTACATGATACTGAAACTAAATTGACAATTTTTAGAATTTTTTTCTGTATGTATGTATTCATATATGTATGTATGTTCCTCCATAACTCTTAGCGCCTGTTTCACAAACGTCAAGTATGGCCTACTTGACGTAACTGTCATTTAAAGTCACCGGTAACCTATAATAATTGAGCTTATATATATTTGTTTGTACGGTAAACGTCCCAAACATTGAATAGAAAATAATAAAAAAAAATCGGCTATCGAATGATGCAGTAAAACGAGTGCATAATTCAATAAAACAGAAAATGATTTCTAAAAGTAACTAATCAACACTTTACATGACGTTGGTGAAACAGGCGCTTAAACGAATTAACGGAAGTCGCGGGCGCCAACTAATTAACATTATTAATAAAAATCAATGTTAAAGTTTAAATTTCCAAAACCGCGCCAAAAACGCTGTCTCTGTAATGGCGCTGGTCTTTGATACGTGTGACGTCACATGCTAGTAGGTAGTAGTAGTAAAAAAAGAAAAACAAAAATAATTTTCTAAAAATAAAATTTTTCTTCTCTCTACTAATTATAAATTATTTAATTAAAATTTATCTTACATAAAAGAAACCTGATTGAACTCACTAAAACATACCAAAAAAAAAACGATTGCGAACATACACAGTTATGGTGAAATTCTTTTAACATTTAAATTCAAACACATTTAATTTTTTCAACAATTTTCATTTTATAAAATACTAGCTGTTGCACGCGACTTCGTCCTCGTAACTTAATAAAATATAGCCTATGTTATTCGCTGATAAATAGCTTCAAATCGATCCAGTAGTTTCGGAGTCTTTTCAATGCAAACAAACAAACAATCAAATTTTCCTCTTTATAATATTAGTATAGATAATAAAAACATTAATAAGCAAAAAAAAAAAAAAAACAAAAATGGAATAAGACCTATGTAACATTTTTAACAAAACTCTCCAGTTAAAAAAATGCAATATAAAAAATTAACGCTACAAAAATAGAACAATCTTAATAAAACAATCTTACCTCGCGACCAAAAAAAATCCGAGGAAAACTTTTAAGTATAATGTAACGTGCCAGTACGCATGCTCAAGTTGAAATGAGACAAAACTTGCCTTTTTTTATCCTTGCTTGTCTTTATTCGTTACTTTATACTACAGTAGATAATGCAAGTATAACTCGGTACAAGAATAAATGGCTTTTTATTTTTTAAACTGTCCGCAACTATTGGTTGAGTTTAATCATTCAAATTCCACTTTGAATAATAATTGGGTATATTATATACTAGCTGGTGTCCGTGACTTCGTCCGCGTTGAAAAAATAAAAGATATAACGCCTGACAAAATATGTAAAGCAATATTACGCTTGACCTACATTTACGCCCGTCATTAAGTATTACTTTTGGCTTTTTTTTAGAAATTTTTCTCAAAACGGATGCTGCAGCATCAGGTCAAAGTTGCCATGTTACGTGAATACCACAGCAGTATAACAAAGATTTAAATCACAGATGCGCCCTGTGCTTCTGAAAACTGTCGACGTAATATTGTCTATATGCAACGTGAACATCTCACTGCTTTCGGCCCCCTGAAGTATGTCAAGGGCGCATCTGTGATTTAAATCTTTGAAGTACAATAGTATACCAAATTTCACATCAATGGAACACGTGGAAGTTAGTGAAATAACTTTGTTAACTTGGAAATGGGCTGATGGTCTTATAAACGCCTGAACAGATCTTCATAATATATGTTATAGCTAAGAACAACCCAGATCACGTCACGGATTAAAATCGGTCCATCCCTTTGGCAGCTACGATTTCACACACATACACACATACACAAGTCAAACTTATAACACCCCGTTTTTGCGTCAGGAGTTGGGGATCAAAAATAAATAATCTTTTCAACCGTTGCGTTGCTTCAATTCGTGAAACAGTTTATAGTATGTAATGAATATCTCGTACTGTATCTACAGGTTAACCTAGCGTCTCTTGAAAAATAATAATTTTTACCTTATAATATGATTATAAACATTGTTTTACCTTTGTTTATATGTGGAACTTGACAAAGCGTGTCAAAAATGTCGGAAGTGTGATTTGTCTATATTAACTCGATCTATTGTAGGATAAAAATCAAACCGCCTTGATCTCTAGTCTAGACTAGAGTATTCTTGCAATTGTATGTGTTTCTTGTATTTTTTTTTATTCGAGATGAGCTGGCTCTTGGCAGCATCTAGCTATGTAAAGGCTAGATGGAGGCCTATGATGGAGCGTACTTTTTTTTTTTTTTTTTTTTTCGAGGAGAAATCCGTTTACAGATTCCCTACCGCTGGCTAAACGGTAGGGGGTATGTGGGGGTCAGCCGGCGCTCTGCGCTATGTTAGTCATAGCGGGCCCGGCCAATACCCACTAAAACTCCCCGGTGCCTCCTTGCCCTTTGTGCGGGGGTAGACCGGGCTCTGCCGAGGCAACAACCCCGATCCACCCCCAGGGCGGCCTAGCCATTAGTGGCTAGGCTGACGCCGATGGGGGATTATTGCCCGGAGACACCGGAGCAATCCCCAGACGGGGGAACCTTGTGCAGGTCCCCTAGGACATTTGAAGGCGTGCTAAATATGCCCGCCTTCTCCTGCCCAACCGCCTGCGTCTGAGGGAAGCGAGACCTGCCTCTTGCTCTCGCTTCCTCTCGGCTGCCTCCTTCTGCGACATTACGAATTCGCAGAAGGAAGCAACCGCTTTCCAGGTGGTCACACTGCCAAGCATGGCTTCAACCATGCTTGGCAGTGTGACGTCTCCACGCCGCTTCTGCGCTGGGGACTCCAGGCCGAGCATACTTCAAGCGTATGCTCGGCCGTGTCGTCTGGATCGCCGCAGTGGATGATGGAGCGTACTAGCCCAGAAGATTCATTCGAACTTTGAAAAGATTTGGGTTATTTATAAGCTTGGAAAGTTCCAAACCTTGGCAATGCGCATTATAAAGACTCTTTTAAAGCGTTTAGTCTGAAAAAGAGGGATGATTACAAGATGAGGGTGGTAACCTAGACGTCTGAGTGTCCGAAGAAAGCCACACTCTCCGAAATACATTAAATATTTTTTCAAATAACTCTATTTAACAAAAAATAAAACCGACTTCAAACTTTCTCATGGTCTTTTCTCATGGATGCCATTGTCTGAACTGGACCAGATTGAAATGGGAATACACGGGAGGTACCGGCTTTCAAATAAAAAAAGAATCATCAAAAAGTCGGTTGAAAATAAATTTGCTTTTTAACCTTCAAGCTTTTCAAATTGACTAAAAAAAACCTGTTGTTTTAATTTTGAGTTTTTAGTTCCAAACAATCTTGAGTTTGGACATTATAGATGACATGAGGTCGAAGTCAATTTTATTTTAACAGCAACAATAATTAAATTATCAAATTAAAAAACTACATTAGGTATAAATAATTACCATAATAAAAAATAAAAAATGGCCTTTGACAGTAATAAGTAGGTCCACAAAAAATAATTAATCTTAACTAACTGGTGATCGCGACTTCGTCCGCTTTGAAAAATTAAAGTAATTAAAGCAATATAACTTAACATCGTTTCTTAATTTTAGATGATCCCTCGGGAATGTTATTTTTTTCGTTTACTTTAGCCACTTTAGTACATACGTTTTAATTGTCTTATGCAGTAGGTAAAAGAGTGACCGACGGACAATTTCGTCGTGGAATTTTTTTTTTGCAAAAGTTTTATATGACTGCAACATTAAGGTTCCTCTCACAATGACCTTTATTATTACAAAATTTATCGAAATAATTCAAGACGTGAGTGGAAGGTGTTATTGGTGTTATGTCGCATTTTTGGGTTTTTTCGTTTTTTTGCGTTAATGAAGGTAATATGTCCATATGAATGATTACAGACCTTAAAATTGTCGATTTAAGACATTTTTGGAAAATAAAAAGTTGAAAAAGGTGTTCTGTACGGTTAATTTATCCCATCCCTCCCTTATCCCTTATCCTTAATCCTTCTATGGTCAGCAGCGCACTTGTAGCACTTATGGCGTTGCTTGTGTTATAGGCGACGGTAGCCACCTACCATCAAGTGGACAGTCAGCCTGTCTGTCGACCTTAACATAAAAAAATTAAGAAAAGTGCAGAAAAGTTTACTTCTGTCAATGGAAGAGTGAGCTATGTATGTTAATTTTTTTTAAATAAATAATACAAGTGTTTAATTTCTATAATACCATTAATGTATTAGGTTGTTTACACAACTTTGCACCATAATTTAGTACAAAAATCAGTTCCGTGGCGACTTATCTTAAAAATTAAAAGTAAAACTTTAACCTCCATTTATTCGAAATTGCAATTATGCGACATACCACCTTCATCCACTCACGTCTTCAATTCATTTTAAAAGGATTACCAAGCTCCTTGTCGACTTGACAATCTTTAAAAGAGGTACCTATCTCACATTTTGAAACTGTTACAAGGTTTACGAGAAAGTAAGGGGGCTTATATGCACTCTTGTAAGTAGATTGCAGCTGTCACCGCTGTGTAACATTTTTAAAAAAGATAATGGTAATATATAAATGAGTAAATTAATACGAAAGTTTGTCAGGACGTAAGTAAGTATGTAGCTAATAATAATAACGTAACAATAAAGTTTGGGATGTTACGAAATGCAACAATAAGCTTTATCTAAATCTAAGGCATAGATAAATGATTGGTCTCGTTGCACTTGACTAGATACGGCCCTACCTAAAAGCAATAGCTCCGTGAATGCCTCAACTTTTGACATTGGAAATGTCTTATCGTTCGCTTCATTGGCTTCAGTATAGGCCCCGATTTCATGAAAAAGTGCGATCCCTTTATATCTCGGAGAGTTGTGAAGATTTGATATTCAAAAAGGCTCAAAAGATGCATATTCATGAGAGCTGTAAGATGCAAAAATATTTTTTCGAATAAGTCAAAAACGAAAAAAGTTATGGCCGAAATAGTGAAAAAAAAAATTCCGAATTTTTTATTTTGGCGAAGAATATTTTGAAAACGAAGAAAAGCTCCTCTGGACAATAATTTAGTCAACTACAATTTGAGCCTAATATTAAGACGATCGGGTTAAGGGTTTGCCCTGTAGCTTAACCTTTTTGAAAGAAGTCAACAAGTCAGAACAACAGAAATTGGTCCAGTAGTTTCAATGCAAACAAACAAACAATCAATCAAATCTTTCCTCTTTATAATATTAGTAAAAAAGTATAGTAGGCATATTCAAAATCGATTTTATATATTTTTTTATTTTTTTATTACACATACAGATATATAATCAGTTTCTCTTTGTATGATTTTATTATTTATTGAGTTGTTACAATTTATTTATTTCATTATAACATGAGTAGATACTCATAGTAGAACAGATGTTGTTGGTAAGGTTTTATGCTCTGGTGTGCTCGCGGCCCTTGTTCCTCGGTCGTACTCTTAAATTGTATCCTTTGGCGAAACGAACAGATATAGCCACATTGACTGCCAGCTCTTCCAGTGCACCGTCCGCTTCGAACTGTAGATGCCTAAGTGCTTTCACCACTATGGTTTTTATCATCACTGTGCCGAATACCCGACCTAAAGACAAACATATGATTAATTCTCAATTATATAAGAAACTAATATAGTCGGATTTTTAATTAGATGAACTAAAATGACATTTGGTGGGTTACCATTTTATTGTAATGTAAAAATAGTGTTGTATCCTGAGTATCGATACTCGATTAGTATTAGGTAAGAATCGTGATTCAATCTTTTTTATTTTATAATAAGTTTGTTAGTTGAACTTATAATTTTAATAAGTTTTTTAGCTTAGTTGTTGGTAGCTGTCATTTTAGTCAATTAATAAGGCGGCTGAGTTAGATTATTTTATTCTCTTCTATAACGTGATCGATACTTACAACTTGACCATAATGATCGAACTCGGTTATAAATGAGTCATACTACAACACTACGCTTCATGCTTGCAACATTAAAAAAATAAAAGGCCGATTTCAGCTGACATTTTAGTCCATCTAATTAAAAATTCGATTAAAGATGTCTGCGACAGCCCCTGAGCACACTCTCCGAAGTATAACTTATAGAAGACACACAGATTTTACGTCTAAAGCAAGGCCAACGAAACAACGCAAAAAATGTGAACAAACTTTCACGGGTTGTCAAGACGACTTCCTAAACCATGAAACAAATTAGCGCTATCCTCTTCGTGTGAAGGAAAAGGATAGAGGACAGAGTTTGTTTACATTATTTGCTTTGTCTCCTTGGCTTATACTAGCTGCTGCCCGCGAGAACCTTCCTCGAGAACCACTCTATCCATTGGTGAAAACAGCATGAAAATCGGTGCAATAGTTTTTGAGTTTATCGCGAACAGGCAGACAGACAGACGCGGCGGAGGACTTTGTTTTATAATATGTAATACGCAGAAGGAAATAAAAATTCTAGTTTTGTAATCTAGTTACGCAGGGAAACAAAACCATCAAATTTGAATTATTCATTCGTAACCTGGTTACAAACCTCGAGAAAAAAATCCCAGTTCGTAGCTAGTTACAAAATACGCGGACGAATAGAAAAATACACGTTTCTGTATTTCGTAATGATGGTTAATTTGTTGGTACATTCAATTTCTCTAAAAACTCTCGATTAAGCCCATATATTACCATTTCAATCTACATCCTTACATTTATAAGTAAAACAAAGTCCCCCCTATTTCATGTGGTTTTCATCTATGAACAGAGTGATACATAATTATGTATTATTCGTTAAGTTTTTTTAAAAATTGGTTCAAATATGACGAAGATTATTGAAGACTAGCTGGCGCCCATGACTTCGTCCGCGTTAATAAAGAAAAAAGTAGCCTATCCTGTGTACTGTACGTCTAAAATGTTTATCTAGCAAGTTTCATGAAAATCAGAACTGAAGACATGCCAGGCCTGTCTTCTGACCGTGGTGAAATGATTTCATCACTATTCTCAAGTTGCTGATTAATTTAAAACTAGGTTTCTATCTCTGATAAAATGGAAAGTGTAAGTTCTTTATGTCTTGATAAACTTACCCAAGCAATCCATTGGACCCAAACTGAAGGGTATAAAGACGCTCGGATCACGTTTCTTAACATTTTCCGGTAAGAACCTTTCGGGCATCACTTTGTTAGGCTCCTCCCAGTAGTTGGGATCGCGGTGCAGATTGTGAATGGCAATCACAAGGGAAGTCCCTTTGGGGAAAGTAAATTTACCTGAAAAATTGTACAGTGTTATTTTTACGAACCCATTGGATTAGTGGTTTAGGGTGCTTATCTTAACGCACTGTCTCAGGGTTCTATTCCTGACAAGGGTGACCCGTAACTTTGGAATAAATAAAGTTGTTTCTGGTCTGGGTTTGAAAAGAAGTGCCAAATGCCAACAAAATACCATTTCTATTATAATACATAATTGTGTATGATTATCAGTTCAAAATGAATGACACATTGAATGAATATTTAAGATTCAGAGAAACTTATGAGATGGACATCAAATTGGCTCCAAAAACTAAATGTCGAGAGAATCTAAAGTTCACGGAAATATAAAAAAACGACGCTTTCTTGAAAGAAGACTTCTGATATAAAAATAAAAGACCGGACCTATGAAATAAGCTATCGGATAGGTCCATTTTAATGGTAGAATGGGTTTATCCATCCAAAGCACTAAACCTCCAAATTAAGAAGGAAGCAGAGACTAATTAAGTGTGTACAGTTGGCCGAATAAGTCGATTAACACATTCAAAAGTGCAAAGCAACTGAACACTCAACTTACTTACTTACTTACTGAAGCTTTTTATGATCGTTTGTATCGTGAAGTTTATTTTGTTCTCTAGTGGTAGTAACTCTAATAGTAGTAGTAGTAGTCTAGCGTTGAGTGTTCAGTTGTTTAGCACTTTTGAATGTGTTAATCGACTTTTGCAGCCGAATGTACCTTTATGAACGCGACGCAGCGATAAACAATTAGTCTAAAATCTGAGTAGAGACTCAGGGGCTGTGATTGCATACCTAAACGAGAGCGCGCTTGCTTATGTCGTAAGGTCGTATGCGACAACACGATTTTTATCGTTTAAATAAAAAACTATAATGTATTTTAATAAATCCAACCGACAAATTAAAGTGTATGTTTATACTAATGTACGTAGAAAATTTGGAGGTATAAATTGGTCCCGTTTGGCTGTAAAATGTAAATCTGTATTTAAAAAGAGGTTTCTTTGAATTTTTTTTCTATCTTATAAAAGTGTATCAATCGTGAAATGCAACCGTAAAAATGAAGTCAATAACACGAAGCAACAGATTACCAAACATCACTTTCATATGTTTTGTCATTGCCGAGAAAAATCTAAATCCCTGTTACCAAAATTTCCAATGCGTCGTCTTAATTAAACCACTTTATGTTTAATCCAAATACTTTTATCGTCCGACCGATATATCAGAACTACAAATCAAACTATAAAATGTATTTAAACTATATCGCGAACGCGTTCGTTCAACTGACCGAATACCTTTTCAATCTCACCGAATGAACCTGAATGAATGAGAAACTCTTTTTGCAACGTCACACGTACAACACTTTTTTACTATACTTTCTGCCTTAATCAATCAACTTCAGTCCTGCCTTAATTAAAAATGAATATAGAAATAACGTTACCATTGTTTATGGTGATCTCTTCTTCCACGGTTCTTTGTATCAATGCTGCTATTGGTAAGTATCTGGCCACTTCTTTGAAAACCATGTCTAAGTTGTGCAATTTCTTCAATTGATCTTCATCTACGTCTTCATCGTGAGGGCCAAGGACTTCTATGATTTCATTGTAAACCTTGTTCTGTAATCAGATGATTCTATCGTCAATTTGTAAAGCAAAAGTATTTAACTTTGCTTCTATAAAAATGGTGGTAAGTGGTAGGGCACACTGCGTTTCGCAGTCATTTGGGCAGCCCGCCTGGCGGCAGTAACCACCACCTTACAGAATACCACCGTGAAATAACAGCATATGTGCTGTTGTGTTTCGGTGAGCGAGTAAGGGATGCCAGAGCCCATTACCCCATCCCTCCAATATCCCTTATCTTTCTATGGTCGGCAGCGCACTTGTAGCACTTATGGCGTTGCTTGTGTTATAGGCGGCTACCGTCGCCTCAAGTGGACCGTCAGCTTGTCTGTCGACCTTAACATTAAAAAAATCTTCCTTGGCTTACTTTGATGAAAGTAAGTTATCAATATTAAGGTAAGTAGTTGTAAAAGTAACTGGGCAACTTTTCTTTTATAGTTGTAAAAGATTCATGTGTTTTAAATTATGCTAAATAAGTAATTTTGAGTCGCCGCCGCGCATCACTCTTTACGTAAATTTTGCTTATTTGGCGCCGACTCAAAATTACTTAGGTAAAATAATAAGATTATTTTATGCTTTTCAGTTTTTTCGGCGGTTTTATTTTTTGTTAAAAAGTTTTATTTTATATTTTTTTGTGGCTATAATCTAATATTTACTACATGCTTAATTTTTAATTTTCCCACCCTTAAGGTAGGATTTTTTTTTCCAAATTTATACGAGACCAACTTTGAGGTATACGAACGAAAGTTATGCGTGGTTATACGCTACAATCGGTGAGTGAACAATCAATCATCCCCTGTTTTCCTACCCTTAGGGTTGGAATTTTTTTTTCCCAATTAAAATGGGACCCCCTTGGGGGTGCACCCTTTCAAATAAAAAAAGAATTATCAAAATCGGACCACCCTGTCAAAAGTTATGCGTCAAAAAAATAAAGTCAAAAAAATATATATATACGCGTCGAATTGAGAACCTCCTCCGTTTTTGTTTTTTCGTTTTCGTCGGTTGAAAAGTAACGATACTGAGTTCATTGGACTTAGTTTATGAGGTCCATGTGCGGAGAGTGATCCACTAATCTTTCTTTTTGCTTCCATTTAGGGAAAGCAAAATAAATTTTGAGGTTGCATTAGAAGACTTAAACTTTATCCTCTTCTTTAAACTCTACTTATTATACTTCATTCTAATAAATCACCTGCCATTCGGGTAGATGTGCCAGAAACAGAAGAACTCCTGATGCAATTTTGGCACCCGCTTCTTGACTCTGGAAGAATAGGGAGCAGAGTATTTTTAATTAATATGAAATATACATGCAATTTATTATTCCCGGGCCAAGCCTAGTATTTACTTTTATTCAAGATTTCCCGTAGGAATGAAGCATTTTCCCGCGGTAAAAGTAGCCTATGTTCATCAAGGATAATATCGACTTCTAATGGTAAAAGAATTTTTCAAATCGATCCAGTAGTTTCGGAGCCTATTCTATACAAACAAACAAACAATCAAATCTTTCCTCTTTATAATATTAGTATAGAAATACCTCTGTTGAGCGACAAGCGAAAAATTTGTGCAATGTCGACACATTTTTAATGTTTCTAACACCTTTTTAATGTTTCTAACACCTTTTCAATGTTTCTAACACCTTTTCAATGTTTCTAACACCTTTTCAATGTTTCTAACGCCTGTTTAATGTTTCTAACACCTTTTCAATGTTTCTAACACCTTTTCAATGTTTCTAACACCTTTTCAATGTTTCTAACACCTGTTTAATGTTTCTAACGCCTGTTTAATGTTTCTAACACCTTTTCAATGTTTCTTTCAATGTTTCTAACACCTTCTCAATGCTATAAGTGTATTCACTTATAGCATTGAATTCAGCGAATGAAAAATACTGGAAAAATTGTTAGCGTCTCAATATGACCCCTCGACAGCTGAGCCGGGGTGGGCAGGGCTTGAAATACTAAGCCGCGACTTGAATTAGTTCATTTTGCCACATTGTCAAGTGCGGACATCTAAACGCTGTCAAAGAAATTTTTAAAAAAATAGTTTATTTTATTCAACATGCCTTCGTGTGTTGTCAAGTGGTGCAAAAATAATTCGATACATTATCTCAAGGCTAATGGGATCACTTTTCACATAAAAGTACACCGTTTGCCATACAAAACCTTAAAATTAAAATATCTCATATTCTTTGTTAGGGATGTCATTATGCCAAATGATCTAATGCAATTTATTAAGATTATATTTTATTTTATTATAGGGACTAAATATAAGAGAATAAATATACATACATATATAAAAAAGTAATATAAATAAATAAATAATTATTATAATTATAATTATTACTAATATATTATTTAGTTTTCGAGTTTTCAAAAGATTATTGAAAAAGATACATAGATTTATTGAAGTGAAAACATCTTTAGGCACGTTTTGTGAACCATCAGGCTGGGGTCGGTGATACTGAATGAATAGGGAATATTAGGGAATATTTGAACTCAAGCCCGCTTGGATTGGTGATACATTGTATCGTGTGTGTGTATGTGTATAATGATATTTATAACTTTAAAATTGGAAAAATAGAAGTTTTCACTTCTATCTGCGTTTACAAAATTCTTAAAAGTATCACAATGCATACTTCTAATATTTTATTATCTATCCTTTACTTTGACCAAATATCAAATTTAATTCTGAAATAATTAGTAATTTATTGTATGTAAATATCTCGAATTATCTCGAATTTTGAATTTTTCGAAGTAGAATATTTTGTATTTATGAATAACTACTTCTACTCGTTGTTAACTTTTTTCTTATTATATACTTGAAAAAATAATTAAATTTTATTACACAAAAATGGTTGTTGACTCTTGCATGAAACATCCCCGCTTATTAGCCATCAACTGTCTGATCTAATGTCAAATTTTGAAAAATGATCGAACTTTTATAAACTTATTTATAAAATGTCGTAAGTACAAAGTGCATCCTAATAGCAACCGAGACGTGTTATCATTAAAGTTTCTTTTTAAATGCTAATAGTTTGAAGGTATTAATACTTGCGTTCTATGTCATATTCTATATTTGTCATATTTTGGCGTCGAAAATTTACGGTAACTAGTATGAAGGGACGGGTTCCATGCTCGCAGAGTTTATATTAATTCGATGATTGAATTCATTATACTCTATTGAGTATGAACTAATGCTTAAATGTAACTTTGTTGCTATTTTTTTTCCTTACTTCTATGTTTTAGTTATTATTTTAGGGCCACTACTTACAGTTGTGAACAAACTGAACATCTCCCACTTGATTTCCTGTTCATTCAATTCTCCGCTCAATACGTATCTGTCCACTATGCCCATGGCGTCTTCGTCGACGATTTTGTTCTTCTTACGATCCTCGAGACGCTTGTGTAGTATGTCAGTTGTCATTTCGTCCACTGCCTTCTTGTAGTACTCCTCCAATCTTTTGTTGCCCGTGGCCCAATAGATGAGTGGTATTTGCAGCCACCATCGAGTCATTCTCGAGAAGATTAGCTTGTACATACTAGAAAAAAATAATGAACAGAAAGTATTGATATTTATATAAAGCTAGCTGTTTGTTGCACGTGTCTTCGTCCGCGTTGAACGATGAAAGGTACCCTATGTCCTTTCTGGTGTTTTTGCGTGAAAGCGTAAACAAACAAACTCACATTGAAAAATTCATTTCCAAACTTTGGCCCAGCCGGGAATCGAACCCGGCACTCTTGAGACAGAGCTTTAAAACAAATATTTTAACAACTCTACCAAAGGGACTAGTTAAAATTATGCGCCCTAACTCACCGGGACGCCAAGGCCACGTGGCCGGCGACGTGGCCGACAATTTATATTGAAATGTATGGCAGATAACGCACTTGGCGACGGCTTGGAAGCGTCACTAGATTGGAAGCGTCGCTAGTTTGGAAGCGTCGCTAAGTTTGGAAGCGTCGGTAGTTTGGAAGCGTCGCTAAGTTGTTTGGAAGCGTCGCTAGTTTGGAAGCTTCGCTAGTTTAGAAGCGTCGCTTGTTTAGAAGCGTCGCTTGTTTGGAAGCTTTGCTAGTTTGGAAGCATCGCTAGTTTGGAAGCGTCGCTAGTTTGGAAGCGTCACTAGTTTAGAAGCTTCGCTAGTTTGGAAGCGTCGCTTGTTTGGAAGCGTGGCCACGAATTCGGCCAGAGTTCGGCTCTCTGCGTGGAGACTGGAGACTCTGTGGCGACGTCGCTGCGTCTCACTTACTCAGTGTCCAAACCGATGGTCAAGAAGGTAGCACGCGTTCTTTCTTTAAATTGTGTGTGTTTTTATTTTTATAGTAAAAAACGAGTTTCGATATCGAAGGTTCACTGTTGAAATACAAAAGATACGAAAACAGAGAACTGGCTGACAGACGGTAGCCAAGACGCCACTGGCCACTCAATTTGGCGACCGTGGGTTAGCACTCTAATTTAATTAATAAGTTCCATTTAATGTAGACGCATTAAGGACTTACTCTTCAGTTTTTCTAATGACTTCGTCCATTCGTTTAACGTTTTTCGATTCATCTTTGGAGAGGCCCATTAGCGTTTCTAGAATAGAAAGTGTCGTACAGAAGTCAGTAAGTTATCAATCGTACAGAAACTTTTAATATTTTATTCAAGTACTAGCTGGCGCCCGCGACTTCGTCCGCTTTCTCTACAGCCTATAGCCTTCCTCGATAAATGGACTATCCAACACAAAAATAATTTTTCAATTCGAACCAGTTAGCTATAGTATAGGCTATTAGAGAACGCGGACGAAGTCGCAGGCCCCAACTGAGATTAGCGCGTAACTTTGTAAATCATATATTAAAACCTTTTTAGAGAACCACTCTATGCATCGGTGAAAACAGCATGAAAATCGGTGCGGTAGTTTTTGAGTTTATCGCGCAAGTCCATTTTTGGGCAATTTCACTTTTTATACTTTTCGACAAGTTTGGACGATTATCAAACAAAAAAGGTGAGAAATTTCATAAATGAAAAACTGCTTTCTGACTAATAGCAAATCTTCACAAAGAAAACCTGCTAAATCATAAGTTTGTACTGATAATGTACAAAACTCATTTCACATTCACGACGCACAACATTTTGTCATGTAACTTTTTCTTCCTCCTAAAAACTATGCAAAATGTGACTTAGCAGGTTAACGAGTTTGGCCGACGATATGTAAGTAGTTTTATATAAGTATACATATAGATTAAAGTCAGCAGTTTATACTTACGGCACACACACTGTGTTGTCGTGTTCAACATATCAATGAAGACATTAAATGTCTTATCTGGATTTTTTTTGCTTAAAACCCTCACAAACTCGTCGGCTTCCCTATTAAAAATTGGCGAATACAGCTGCAACGAACGCTTATTGTATGACGGTGTGGCTAGTTTGCGATGATTGCGCCATGTTGGTCCTTTAAAATAGACCAGATTTTGTATTACATAAAATGATAAATATAACTAAACAGCTTGTAATCATCAATGTAAGTTAGTGAGGTGAAAAATTACGAAATAAGAAAAAAAGTTTTCCTTAGCAATTTTGTGCGCAATGGAGAATGTTCACAATTTTAATTTTTAATTCTTCGTTTTCTCTATTGAAAATAATAAACACATGTGAAAAAAATATTTTGATACATCGTTTAGTTTTTGAGATATGCCGTTTTAAAAATGAGATCGCGACGCGGATGTCACGGGCCTGCGCTCAGTGCAGTGACGTCATAATCCAACTGTTTTTGTCAGTTCGCGCGCTCCCATATTGGAGCGAACCAACGACGCGAGCGTTGGAATATGACGTCACGCGGGCGCTCAGCGCCTGCTAGAGGTCTCGATATTTAAGAGAGCTTTAAATGTCTGTAAAATCGTAACTACTGGGTCTTTTTGAAAAAAAAAAAAACAAAACGTTATAGTTTATATAGATATATAAAGCTCTAGTGAGACAAAGTTTTAGACGATTTTGCATACCTATTAACATTCTCCATTGTACACATGCGCCGATTGCTTCCACAAGTGTCGCCTTAAAACCTTATAGGCCAAGCTACCTAGGTTTTGACATGTAAAAAGTCTTAGAAGAAAACCAACTGCGCTATTATGTGAAGAATAGTTTCATATGATATACTGACACGTTTTTCACTCGTGTTTATTATTTATAACATTATCATTAACATTTTTATGGAAAAAATTGCTGGTTTTTTTAGTTTTTTGCTTATAAAATTGAAACTATCAGGGTAATCACAATGATGGTAGAGAATGAAAATATGAAGAAAATGAGAGGTCGAATGACTCGATCGTAATTCAGGTATAATTAGTTACCTCCTGTGAGAATTCCTGGTCCAATAAAAGGTTTCATGTACTCATATGCGGGTCCCTTTTGATTCACCTTGTTACTTGTTAGGAGAAGCTGAAATATTTTTATTTGTACCTATATCATCATCAATCAATACTAATCCTAATAAAGCTGTAAGTGTAGCTATTTTATGTATGTATGTATATTCCTCTCTATAACTCTTAAACGAATTGATTGATTTTCATTAAACTTGGTAGATAAACATTTAGACGTACAGGACACATGATTGGCTGCTTTTTTCTTTTTCAACGCGGACGAGCTAGTACATAAATGAAAACCGTCAAACGCACAGACAAAAACATCGATGCAGACAAATAACGATTTTATTATATACTAGCTGGTGCACGCGACTTCGTCCGCGTTGAAAAGTATAAAACGCCATCTACCGTGAAGTGGATCGCTAAAAATATCACCAAGCAGTCGTCATGTAATAGTCGCTTCAGTTGATTCTAGATAGATGGCGCTATCAAATGTATCCTGAGCCGTTAGTATTTACTTTTATTTTAGATTTCCCGTAGAAATGAAGCATTTTCCCGCTTTAAAAAGTAGCCTATGTTCATCACGGATAATGTCGGCTTCTAATGGTGAAAGAATTTTTCAAATCGGTCCAGTAGTTTCGAGGCCTATTCTATACAAACAAACAATCAAATTTTTCCTCTTTATAATATTAGTATAGACTTACAATATGATGATTATTATGTAAATAGGAAAATAACTTACTCTTATGTCATGAGGATTCGATACCACTATGTTTAGGTCAGGACCCAACCAAAACTTAACATACTGGCCGTACTTGGCCATCAGTTTGCATATTGTGTCTAGCTGGTCTGGAAAAAAAAATTATCCATCATCAATATACTAATAATAAATCTGTAAGTGTAGGTATTGTATGTATGTATGTTCTTTACTGATTTTCATGAAACTTGGTAGATAAACATTTAGATGTGCAGATACAGAACACAGGTGCTACTTTTTTCTTTTCCAACGCGGAAGAAGTCGCGGGCGCCAGCTTGTATAAAATAAAAATCTAATATGACACATAATTGGTACTTTTACAATTATTTTTTTAAATATATCTAAGCATCGATCGATAAAACCCGAGTGATTTAGTTGTGTTTATTGTAGTAGATAGTTCAAATGATACATCATTGTTTCATTTGTAGGTACTTCCAGTTTGTACTTCTTAGTAGTACTACTTACTGTTATTTATAATATCATTTTGTTTTAAAATAGCCTTTTTATTTCTTTTTATTACGCTAATTATTATCTATAATGGAGTTTTTAAATATTGTTGCTGTTAAAATAAAATAAAATCACATATACGTATTTAACTTTGACCCCAAGTCATCCAATGACCAAATCCAAGGTTATTTGGACTGTAACACTCAAAATGACAAAATAGATTTTTACAATGTACGACAGAAATAACCAACTAATTACCGTTGCAAATAAGGCAGGCGAAGTCTTTTGGGAAATTCAAATCCGAGCTATTTAAACATTTTATGTCAAGTGTCTGCATGTTTGATGTTTCATAATTTTGTTTTCTTATATTATTATATTTCTCATGTTAGTGGCTCTGTGCTTTAATGAGAATAAAGAAATATAAACCTAACTACATATATATCTTAACAAACTATTGACAAAGTTAAGCTTATTTTGAAGTAAGAAGTACGTATTAATTAGGGATAGTGGCGCTTATTTCATAGAATTAAACGTCACGGAGGGTGTCGCTTGTCTCGCAGAGCGTGACGGCGTGAATTCACTGTTTTCCCCAAACTATAAGTGCCCAAAACGCCTAAAGAAGTATTAGGCACCTTGACATAAAAAAAAAAAAGCTTATTGAAGTAATTTATTAGATATTCGATTTATCATACGATAAATTGGTTCTTGTTTTTCTAGAGAACCTCAAGAACCAGTTTGAAGGGGAAATGCCCACCATACATACTAACTTTTACCCTAGACTATATCCTGACATTTAAAAATAGTCAAAGAGCTTAAAAAAATAAAAGGTTTTAAAAAAATGATCTAAAATGAATCTTGATTACTCAAACATCTAAATATCTTTATATGTGCAAATTCAATCTATACATAAGTTTCTAAAACATTGATAAAAAATATTTATACTTTAGCTCGTAACTAAAATGCATCTTATGCAATTATATTATATTATTTGCGGTTTTTACGGAGACGTAATTACTACACACGTAATCTAGACTGAGTGTGAAATGAAATTGTGTTTTTCTTTTTATTATCCTATTTACTAGATTTACTAGATGAGGAAAGTAACTCCACATTTAAGGGGACAAAGGTCAGCTTTTCCTTCATACAAACCTGAAAAGATTATTACTCCGTTGTTTTATGTTTAATTTACAAAAGCAGGTTATCTTCTCGTTAACTAGTTTCATTTTCAAACAAATTTTAAAAAAAGTTTAAAAGATATGATCCTTGAAACATTTTAATATTTTAACACAAATTTTAATGCAACTTTGAGGGTGAATAGGTCACTCTAGTGTACAAAAATTTCAAAACACTTTGAATAGGTACAAACATTGATTAATCTTAATACAAATAATTAAGATTAATCAATGTTATTTAAGAGTAATAATAATAATCATTTATTTCAGATTAAAATCCATAATTATTAACTGTTTACAAAATTAACTATTTACATCTATTTGTGAATTATATATTATAATTAATATTATAAAATATTATTAATGTGAATGTTCGTTTGTTTGTTTGTTACGCTTTCACGCAAAAACTACTGAACCGATCACCATGAAATTTTGCATACACGTTGTCTGCGACACCAGAAAGGACATAGGGTTCAACGCGGACGAAGTCGCGGGCACCAGCTAGTATAAATATATTAACAATCTAAACAAAGATATTCTTGCAGCATCTATGGCTGCAAGTGCGTTGCCACAGATGCTACAAAAATATATTAGAGAATTAAAAAAAAAATGATATACTTACTCTCAGGTTTCACCATGAACAGGAGTGCGTTGCCAAGAATCGGAAGAGCAGGGGGACCTGGTACAAAGGCTGCAAGCTCAAGCATTCGTTTGTGGGTAATTCTCCAGTACAGCCAGTAAGCTATCATTGGACCCACAGCGGCGAGAGCCACACCGAAAACACTGTCCAACATGATCTCTAAACAGGAAACAAATTTTGTATTGAGCGCAAAAAAGTTATCGCAATGCGAAAATCTTTGTCACGAACAAAGTTGCTATGTAAGTACAGATAGTAAGAAAATCAAATTCGAAAGAAGTCACAAAAATGTGGTGACTGATTTACAAACAAAAAGACCGATTAGGCACAAGAATTATTTTTATTAAGTACTAGCTCTGCTCGCGACTTCGTCCGCGTAGAAAAGTATAAATACCGTATTTTGGATAGATGGCGCTATCTCCCGGGCCAAGCCGCTAATATTTGCTTTTATTTTAGATTTCCCGTAGGAATGAAGCATTTTCCCGCGGTAAAATGTTTCCTTTGTTCATCACAGATAATGTCGGCTTCTAATGGTAAAAGAATTTTTCAAATCTGTCCAGTAGTTTCGGAGCCTATTCTATACAAACAAACAAATCTTTCCTCTTTATAATATTAGTATAGATCCACGTCCGCGTTCTCTATAGCCTATCAAATGGACCTGCCAACAAAAAGAATTATTCAATTTGAACCAGTAGTTTCTGAGATTAGTCCTGAGTTTTTTTATTTATATTGGTATAGTTCGTGTAGCGAATAAAGACTTCTCGGCAAATGTGCGCAGAACTCTATTTTTAGGTCTTTGAGGGCGGGTACGCGTCGGTGTGCTGACCCGTTATTGGTAGACTCAGTCGCTCTTCCCCTCCCGCAATTCGTTCGCGCGTCTCGAGTCTCTTAGGTACTGTTGCGTACATATTGTTTTACCGTATTAGTAAATACGTCATGGCGAATAAATGCCTAAAAAAACGTTCTTCTTCGACATCGCACGATGATTTTATGGAAGGAATATCAACACTGTCTGTAATGTTAAGTTAGTGAGGTGAAAAATTACGAAATTAGAAAAGAAAATGTCATTTTCCTTAGCAATTTTGTGCGCAATTGTACACATGCGCCGATTCCCCCACTAGTGTCGCCTTCAAACCTTAATATAATAATTCACCTATATAGATTGGAGGCAACCGTTGTCACAGCGATAAGTATATCTTTGGGATCATCTACTATTCGCATAAACATCAGCTAAAAACACAATTGTAGAGACATATTTGAATTTAAAACCGGTTTCAGTAAAACAGTTAAGTAGAATAAGTATCACATACATGGTTTTTTTTTTAATTATTATACACGTAATATAAGTACCCGAGTGACATTGTTATTCGAAAGTAAAAATATTTTGTTTTAAATTTTTATTTTTTATTTTTTTGTTATTATAATTCTTAATTTTTTATTATTTCTACATTTACCTAAGCTTGCACGTCGCCTCTGCAATTTAGCAATTTAGTTGACGAAGTACCCAATTAGGTATAAGAAGCAACGGATCATCAAATGGGCCGTCATCAAGCCTGCCACAGAACTTACAATATAAAAAATGATTGTATAGAGGTATATGTACCAAAAAAAATATGAACCGCAGGAATATAAAAAAAAAGGAATATCATGACGCTCCCAATGTGACTCCACATTTAGCATCGTGGGCTCTCCTACCAAAATAGATATGTCATATAATTATCAATAGAGCATCGACCCGCCCCCGGCTTCAAACTGTTACATTTTCCCGCCAATTAGTGAAAACCTGAACGTCAATCGGTCGATGTTTCGGCCGAACCACTGAGCCGAACGGCATTAGTTTAGTTATACGTACCTACTTTGAAATCATTAGTTTTTTGGATATCTTATTATACAGTTAGGTACCTACCTAGATATAATATAGACAAGATATAATAATATATATTCGACTATTCGTCTATAAAAGGAAAGGTGACAGAAACGTGGCAATTTTACTAGAGCGTCCAATTAGTATTCGGTTTATAAAAATAAATATTTATAACAAACTTACACAATAAATATGAATCTTGAAAATTTTAATTAATTGCAAGACATTTATACCTGTCTCAGATTATTTATCAAGTATAAAGATTTACTGATACCGAGATCAAGTAATTTTACGAATTACTGCACAGCAGGCGAGATTGTAAGTGAGATAACAATGTGACGTGGTACACATACGGATTTTTATATATACTAGCTGCTGCCCGCGACTTCGCTCGCGTAACTTTGTAAATTATACTCGTAGTACACTAAAACCTTCCTCGAGAACCACTCTATCCATTGGTGAAAACAACATGAAAATCAGTGCAGTCGCGAACAGACAGACAAGACAGACGCGGCGGAGGGCTTTGTTTTTGTACGGTATGTTTTGGTATAAGCCTGGTGGTATAAAACTTTTTGGGAATAAAATCAAAATTGTTACACGAATGCGTTACCTATTGTAAGAGTCATTTAAATATTTTCCAAGCCTAAAATCGATTTCTTTAATATATCGCACCTTCGGCAAGACAAGGGCATAACTGCACTTTTTGTAATTTTACAGGAGAGCCATTTAAAGTTATTTTTTTTTTAATTCAATGTCTTATTCTTTTGTTTATATTGCTTTTAAACAATTCTTCATCAAATAAGCCCCATAATCTTGTAAATATTTTTTAATTTAATAATGTTTTTTACGACATTTCTGCATATATTTTAAGTTTAACTCATTTAAAAAAAATGTAAGTTACGCCCTTGTCTTACCGAAGGTGCGATATGACTTACGCTAGCAACATTGTAATAACGATTAGGAGATTTTTAGTCGAAATATCCGCAAACCTCAAGTATAAAACTTTGGCGCCTTTTTAGAACATTCTTGTAAGAGCGAGGAATTTAACTCGCAAAAATGTCACAATTAATTTCAGTCTTTTGTTTGCATCCAAATCATAATAAGTATTATCAGGAAAGCCATGTTTTCTTAACTGTATTTCTACGACCAATAATAACTAACGAGTACCTAATCATGGAATACCGTTGGTAAATAAATTTTTAAATTCTTACATTTTCAATTCTTAATTTAATTTGAAATCCTCCGAAGAATTACTTGAAGAGTTTAGTGAAATTCAAAATAATATTATAATTTGTAAATAAATAATTTACAATTAGGTATACTTACCCTATTGTCTGCATTACCTATATTAATAATTTATAAAAATTGCTTTCAGTAACTTTACTCACCTTTTTTTCCTTCTGTAGATTACAAGAATACACATATAAAAATCAGTACAAAAAGCTAGAAAAAAATCACACACTCTTTTCTGTTCTAAATTTGAAAACGTAAAAAATCTTTTACTTTTTTAAAAATGCATCACTGCTGGCAACGATACCTCGTGCGTACAATGCTCTTGAAGTAATGTTGTTGCGAGAGCCTTAATTAGAACTTATAATGGTACTCTGTGTATTGTTAATGTTTACAATTGTTTTTATATGTTTATAATATTTTTTAGATGAATTGGTGTGATTCAGACAGATAGCTATGAATGGTTTAATATGTACAAATACCTGTACTTGTAGTGTGACCATAAATTTAATTTTTTTTATGTTACGTCGACACATACTGAAGGTCCATTTAATGGTAGGTAGCTACCGTCGCCTATAACACATGCAGCGCCACAGGATAAGACAGTAGCAGGATAAAGACAAGGGAAGGGATAGGGGCATCCCTTACTCACTCAGGGCCTAATGCTCTATCATCCTACTGTAGTCGTCAGCATGCTTGCAGCACCTCTCAATCCATTATTCGTAATCCTACTCTGGTCAGCAGAGCACTTGCTGCATCATGTGGCGTTGCTTTTGCTATAGGCGACGGTAGCCACCTACCATCAAGTGGACCGTCGCGTCGGCCTGTCTGCCAACCTAAACATTAAAAATATCTACATCGGCGTTTCTGTCCATCGTTTTAATCAAAAGATTTCATGTATATTGCGTCCCATATCTCAAATTCCTCGTATTTCCGTTAATTATAATGTTTCCTTCATTCATTGATAAATTGTGTAAAATTTTCGGCTAAACATTTCATCATTGGCCACTTTGAGCCCATTAATGTCAAAATTAACATAGGTAATCCAAAATTTAAACTTGCAGTGGGTAAAGGAGAAAGCCAATCTTAACAAAAATAGGGAGTAGATACGGAAATAAAATTGAAGTATTTGCCAAAATTAAATGATAAAGGCGCTGGCCTCTAAGTTAACAGAAACACTAATGATAAAATTACCTAATGTTATTAAAATAAAAAATGTAGCAAAGTTTTATTATGCATACACTCTATTATTATGCATACCTACGTGTGTTTTTAAATTGTATGATAACATCAAATCCGGTAAAGACGTGATAATATCATTAGATTAGGACATGTCACAGTTTAAGTGCTTATTATGCTCATTATTTTTATGACATACATAAAACTTAAAAAAAAAACAAGTGAACACAGTGTACCTAAACATTAAATAGGTAATTCCAAATTAAATATCCCAGAGGTCATATAAAATAAGTATTTTGGATTTTCCTAATTTAAAATTTAAACCAGACCGAAGGAAAAATTGTGACATATTAAAACTTGTTATTATTTGGAGTATGGCATGATCAGGTAGACCATAATTAGCTCTGATAGCTGTTGCACGCGACTTCGTCCCTGTAACTTTATAAAATACATTCGTGTCTGTGAGTGAAACCAATTGGAAATACACATACAAAATTTCAACCCAATCGGTCAAGCCGTTTAGTAGTTGACATACCGACAGCAGCGCCATCTACCGGGTCCAATTGTATTTTTAAATCATCGAAATACCCATATAAAATTTCAACCCAATCGGTTCAGCCGTTTAGAAGTTATGTGAAAAAGATAAGTACTTCCTTCCGGATAATTCTTACATTCTTACTACCCGTTGTCCTATTATCCATTTTCCCGCGGTAAAAAGTAGCCTATGTAGCCTATGTTCATCAGAGATAATGTCGGCTTCTAATCTAATGGTAAAATAATTTTTCAAATCGTCCAGTAGTTTCGGAGCCTATAGAAACAAACAAACAATCAAATCTTTCCTCTTTATATTATTATAGTATAGATTAGCTCTAATAGGTCGCCGGTAAAGGGTTTAATCAAATCTTGTCCTGATCAAATTATACTTGAATAGAATGCTGGAACGGCGGTTAGAGCGAAAATTTTCTGGGCCGAAGGAGTGCAGGAACACCGGAACACAGCCCAGCCCCAGCACTCGCTACTGACAGCGTAAAAAATATTTATGAAAAAGTGCCAACTGTCAATGGAAAATGGCATTTTTTTATTTATTTTTCCATAAAAATGTTAATTTACACTCTCGCTAATAGTACTTAATGTAGTGAGTACGGTGGAGTACGGTCATTATAAACCATCCTCACCGGGCACTGGTTTCTATTATGCGTGCATCATAAAGGTATAATTCCAACAAGTGCATGCTCGGCACAATAAATGAAAATCTAATTGTGTAGTAGAATATTACTATATTATGCTCTTTGGGTAGAATACATTTTTTTTCTCGCTTTCCACTTTCATTTAAATAAAAACGGAACGCAAAGTCCTAACCACAGAACACTATATACTCAGTTACAAAAAAGGTTTGACACACTTACATCAATTTCTTTGGACTGACACCACTTCTAATGTTAATGTCACTGTCACTTCAAGATCAAGATTGACAAACAGCATACAATTGAAAGTTTGAAATTAAATTCAAATGAAAGCGTTTTTAAGAACCGTTTTTTATTAGTAGCTTTTCCAAGATTAATTTTTTGAATTTGATTGGTGGGACTTGACCTGACTGCTTTAGACTTGACGGACCTGTTTTGGAATACTAACAAGAGAAATTTAGACTTGACTGACTTGACTTGACTGACTAGACTTGAGTTCGCTACTTTTGATTTTGATTTCAATTTTGCCTCTTTTTTTTTAAAAAGAGGCTATTACAAATTGCTATTTTAACTTGACACTGGCAGATAATGGCCATTTTAAAATGAGCCGCATTGCCATTTAACCTAAAAAAGAAGAAGAAGAAGAAGAAGATTAATTTTTAATGAAATTTGGAAATAACAAAGGTTTTGTGTAATTGATATTTTATTTATGTATTAGCTGATTTTGTGCCAATTCTTACGCCGTAAATTGAATATTACAGTATTGTACAGTACAGTAATTTGTTGGTGTGTTGAATGTTCGTTTTATTTTAATTTAATATTATAAAATGCAAGCCGTCCATACATTTTCTCGAAATGACGACGAGACCTTAGAACAGTTGCTACAAGTTTGCGGCTCTGGTCGGGGAACAGCTCGCGAACAATGGTCTTTGCAAGCGGAAATGCTCGTTGAACCATTAGCATGGGATGCATTGTGGAAATTATCTAAACAATTTTGTAAAAAGTTTGGTGAGTTGTCTTATTCTGTGAATCTTGTACTTGGTCATTTATCCTTGAAATTTAGCTAGTTTTGCTCTTGTATAGCTTTTGTTAAAAATCCATTACATACCTACCTTGTTATGCCTCCTACACAAATCCAGCCCGGAGTGTAAGAATTCCAGAATTTACACAGAGCCTGGAATCTTACGACATAAGCCTGGACACATAATGACGATCATAAGAGTTTCTTGTAGAAACCTAAATAATAAATAAATATTTTGATTTTGATTTTGATTTTTACATTATATGACTTCACATGTTACAGATGTGAGGTTCCCGTGCATTGCATATGTGACTGTAACATCAGTAAACTTTGAAAATCTGTCCGCCTCCGTGGAAGTATTTAGTGTGCAGCATGTGTCCGTTTCTTTGCCTGAACATGTGGAAGATGTTACCCTCATTGAGCTCTGGCCAACAGTGAAACAAAAGGAGAAATGTGTAAATGCTGAATCGACCGCAGAATTCATTGATTTATTGAGGTACTAAGCATTTTTTTTACTGTAACTGAAAATAATTAAAAATCAATAATAATCTGGATCAAGAGCAAGTAATTAAGAGTTTAAAACATCCTTAAATGTAAGTGTTTATAATGTGCTGAAGTTTATACTCAATATTGAAATATGATATACACAGTATGAGCTTGACATATTCTCTTGTTTTTTAACTCTTGACATATTAAACCTTGCCACATCTTTTTACGACAATTGTAAATCTACTCATGTTAATCTCTGACTTGTCACTGGTGATGGGCAAACCAAAAGAGTTTAATGCTACACATTTTTGCAAATTATCACAAATTGGATATTGATATAGACTTATAATTAACTAGCGACTTACCCCCAGCTTCACACAGATTAAATTTTTAAAAATTCTTTCTTAGTATTAAAAAATTAGGAATATAGGTTTAATAAACCTATGTTCTTAATAGTCAGTCAGGACAATAAATTTTATAAGTATAGATTAATTAGCTGATGCCCACAACTTCACTGACACCCTTTTTTATATTTTTAAAACATCCTTTTTACTTGTATATATGTTAATCCAAGTTATTACTTATTAACCATCTGTGTGCCAAATTTTATCCAAATTGGTTGAGCCATTTTTGTTTGCATGAAATATCCATACATACATACAAACATCCATCCATACATCGCTTTTATATACAGGTAGTATTAAGTGAAACCTGTTTTAATTACAGGTTTTACTACAACAATATATGGATGCCTTGGGACGACCAGGACGATAGAATTCTATTGCCGAAGACTGTAGAGGAACGTATGAAACTCTGGTGTGATCTACACAACGGCACAATAATGAAACACATAGCGAGGCAAATTACATTACTTCGAATGAGTGCCATAGACGCTCACGAGAAACTCAAGGAATTGGATTCATCTTTGTACGAAGAGAACATTGCAGATGATGATGGTGACGATGATGATGGTAAATATTTTTAGTAGTTTTTTTTGGGTTTTGGTACAAAAAACCCCACATATTTGTGGGTTGTTTTCTACTATAAAGGGTAGCGGGTGGGCTGACCAATTTTGATAATTATTTTTGTTTGTTCGAAAGCTTGGTTTGTAGCTTTGGTACATGTTAGAGATGTTTAACTAAAATTTATGAAGATATGTTCAGGCGTTTGAAGATATGTAATTGAAGATTTCGTAGTTGCCGAAGGGATCTCACTAACTTTTACAGGTTCGATTTAATTACATACTTTGCTGGTATTTTCATGACATGGTGATACTAAACTCCTCAGCAACTTACAGCAGATATAACGCGTTTGGGCTCATTAGCACGGTCTCATGGAATTATAATCCTAGATGTATATAAAGTAATTAAAATATCACATTTGATATTCCAGACTCACTCTTATCTGCCAATTACATATCTCTTTGTGCGGAACTGACAGCGCGACTAGACTGCATCATGGCAAAATGGACTCTATACGAAAATCCACGCATACGTGAACATTACATAAATAAAGAGACAAATAAGTGGCTTAAAAATAAGAAAGAAAATACGGTATGTTTTTTTTCTAATAATTTTGATATTTAAAAATTTAAAAATACAAAAATATATTTGTAAATCTAAGTAAATGTAAATCTCATGATACTTTCTTAATGTAAAGTAGATGCTCATTAAGTAATCTCATTAGATATTCATTTCATTCGTATATATATATATATATATATATATATTTATTAGAAACAATTTTCATATTATATAATACTATTATATTTTATATATTATAAAAATAAATTTATTTTCTGATTTACAAGTTAAGTGTTGTTAGGTCCTTCCCACATTATGATACTAAAAGACGACTACTACATACATAGTGGTCTAAATATTGTATTGAATATTATGGTTTTTACACTTGATCTAGGTTGTAGCGCTTTGGAAAGGAGGCTCAGTGCACGAACTGGATGACATCTGTAAATTCCTCAAGGGCCAGGACACCAATGAGAAGGAGGTAAAAGTGATGACAAACGCGGAGGAGGCCTTCGCTCTGGAGCCAAAGCAAGTTGTGATATGCAGCAAGGAGTTCGATATACCCGAAATACCTCTAGCCAATACATCCATTTGTAGCTTCATTGGTGAGTAATTTAAGACCTTGAAGATTTTCTTCACATTGCTATGTCATTGACGTCGAGAACATTCACATGTGATATTGACACTAGCTGGCGCCCGCGACTTCGTCCGCGTTGAAAAAGCAAAAAAGTAGTTTATCTACCCCAAGTTTCCTGAAAATCTGTTAATTCGTTTAAGCGCCTCTTTCACCACCTGTCAAGTAGGCTAACTGTCATTTAAAGTCATCGGTAACCGGGGATAATAGAGCTGAAATACCTTTGTTTGTACGGTAAAATTCCCAAACATTGAAAAGAAAATAATAATAAAAAATCGCCTATCGAATGATGCAGTAAACCGAGTGCATAATTCAATAAAACAGAAAAATATTTCTAAAAGTAACTAATTTACTTATTGAACCTTACTTGACCTTACAACACCTTTGCTTGAAGTTGGTGAAAGAGGCCCTAAGAGTTATGGAGGAACTTACATACATACACTATAATGTACCTACATTTACAGATTTATTATTAGTTATTAGTATTTATTATATTCTACAAGCTATTGCACGCGACTTCGTCAGCGTGACTCTATAAAACATAGCCTATGTTACTCACTGATAATATAAAATAGCTTTCTATAGGTGAAAGAATTTTTAAATTCGGCCCAGTAGTTTTTGAGTTTATTCATTACAAACATACAAATCAACTGTTAATATTATGTAAAGTTAATTTGAACAAGGGATTTTGTGTAAAAAAAAAAATTATAACTTCAAAACGTAGATTTCTATGAACGCAATTTTTAATAAGATATTAATAAGATAGAATAGGTATGAATATAATTATGTAGATATGCGGTTTTATTCGCAGGCGGCGGTATTAAAGCGAGCTCGACTCGATCGTGGCTTCTGTGCGCCAGCGAACATTGCGCCCTCCGCGGGTTGCAATTGCACTGCGCGGCGGTCGTGAATACGCTGGTCGTCGCCCGCGCTGGCGAGTTGCGTCTATCGCGATGTTCGCTCACAGACGACTCTTCCACGGACCAGGTGAGAGTGACTCTTGTACATTTAGCTTTTGGCCAATGTTTTACCTTAAAGTCTACCGGGAAATTTTTACTTTCGGCCTTCATTTTTTTATATTTTGAACACAGCTCCCGTATAATATTTTCCCAATTTCATTGCCGTGTTTTATATTGTAAGGTTGACACACTTTCTTTTGTTTCGTTAACATTCTCAAAGCACAATATTTTTTGAAAAAAAAAAAAAAGAAAAAAAAGTCACACAGTGTCGTTAAATTGTATGAAATAAGCGCCATCTACCTGCACTGGTACGTACTTATTGGTTAATAATAAGTCTAACTTCGTCAATAGTTTGTTAAAATGTTAACATAAAATATGGCGAAGTGTTCGAACGTCATAGCGTCATAAAAAAAAATATTCCATAGTTTTTTTTTTTTATTGGACGCGTAGTCTTAAGACATACAGATTTTTTTTTCTTATTTGGACTCCCACATTTAATCAGCTCGTCTGGCGGCAGTAACCAGCCCCTTACGTAAGACTACCGCGAAATATAGTATGTGTTTCCTTAATCGAGTTGTTCCCTTTCCTCTTCTTATATATAGGCGACCGAAGCCACCTACCAAGTGGTTCAGTTCATTCAGTTGTTGTTAAAAAAATCTGACTAAACCTATGTTACAGAGCGATTTCACTCAAGGCATAGTGGCAATGCCAGGCGCCAAAGTGATACTAGAAGACTGTACTCTCAATAATTTCTACTCGGGAATAGTAGTACACAGAGGAGCTCAGGTATAAAATTGTTTTTTTTTTTTTTTCATATTTTTTGCGTGACTGAAAATACTATTAATAAGAGTGGGGGGTTTATGTAAACCTGAAATGAATACATTTGGGAGTTTATCTTGAACTAAGTTTGAAATAAAAATTTTGCAGGTTGCCTCCAATACTATATTTGTTTGTAATGAATAAACCCATAAACTACTGGATCGATTTTTAAAAAATTTCATCCATAGAAAGCTACATTATCAGCGAGTAACCATATGCCTATCAATACTAATAATATGTTCCTCCATAACTCTTAAACGAATTAACTGATTTTCATGAAACTTGGTAGATAAACATTTAGACGTACAGGACACAGGATAGACTACTTTTTTTATTTTTCAACGCGGACGTAGTCGCGGGCGCCAGCTAGTATTTTATAAAGTTTCGCGGACGAAGTGGCGTGCAAAGGCTAGTCTTTTATAATATGATTACTCCAATCGTTGCAGGTCGACATTCGTGGTTGCGTGATAAGTAAATGCGGTGTGGGAATCCAACTGTATGGCGGGGCTCACGTTAAGTTGGACAACACGACTGTCACCGGTTGCACAGAGAACAGCATACGGTGCGAGATGGACAATACGCACTTCGACAATGACCGGTGAGTTGGATAGTTTGACAAAAGTTGCCACACCACTTCTTAGGAATGCGGGGTGAGGCGGGGGAGGAAGCGAAAGAGTACGAACGAGTTCGCATGAGAGGGATATAGTCGGCCAGATCTTAAAGCTGGCTTTTCACTGTGAAAACACAAACACACGCGAAGAGCGAAAACATACACGCTCACACAGCGAAAACACACATACTCACACAGCGTAAACACAGAGAGAGAGCGAAAACACACGCTCACACAGCGAAAACACACATACTCACACAGCGTAAACACAGAGAGAGAGCGAAAACACATACGCTAACACAGCGAAAACACACATATAGAACGAAAACGCACACGCTCACATAACAAAAACACGTGACGCTCACAGCGAAAACATATATACAGATCGAAAACACTCACACTCACACAGCGTATACACAGAGAGAGAGCGAAAACACACACGCTAACACAGCGAAAACACACATATAGAGCGAAACACTCACGCTCACACAACAAAAACACACATATATAGAGCGAAAACTCACACGCTCACACAACAAAAACACACATACAGAGCGAAGACACAAACTCACACAGCGTAAACACAGAGAGAGAGCGAAAACATGCACACACCACGAAAAAACACACTCGGGCACATTCACTAGCGACTCACTCCCAACTTCGCACAGGTGTAATTTTTTTCTGCAAATTATACAGAGTGGATAAAATAAATGGGCCCTCTGAAGGGAAACCACTTTAAATCTTTAAAATTATTTTACTATTTTACTAGATTTATTTTACTCGAAGGAAACATTCATTAATTTTTTTTAAAAGAAAAACTACATACATTCACAGTTTTTCTAAAATTCACTTGCATCACCCGCGAAACCAGATAAAAATTCAGAAAAATAAACACTCGCTATTTTTTTTAATTCTTACAAGATTGTAATTTACTTACTGTCAGTAACCGCATAAAAATTCGATACTATTAAAAAAACCGCATCAAAATCCGTTGTAGGCAACGGACTAACTAGGGTCCTAGTTAACTAACTAACTAACTAACTAGGGTTTTATTTTTATTTTTTATTTTATTGGAACATAGTCACACAGCACTCATACGACAATAATAAGATCTAGCATACATTATTTTATACTGATTGAATCAAATTTAACGTATTTTTTGTTTTTTTTTTTTTTTCTTAAAGCGTACAAGAACTGCAAATAATGCCAAACTGCAAAGTGGATGCGGGTTACATGAACAAGAAAGTGTTGGTGGTACACCAAGAGGCAACACTTCTATGAAATTAATGTTACGTAACAATTTATGTATTATTTGGAAAGCCTAATTTGATTGAGTAAGTGATTTGATTTGTTTCTCTATTAATGACACTTTATTATGTCAAAAGTTGATGAAGTGTCAATGAAAGTCAAATTTGTTACAATAGTTTTAGATTCTTAATATCTCATAGTCATATTTTATATAATGTAGAATCAAAATATCAAATGTTTTTCCTTTTAAAAACATTTGTTATATTATATAATTATATTGTTGTATTTATAGTTTCGGAAGTTTCCCAAATGTGGGACCAATTGTCCCTTTTGGGAATATCTAAAGATTTTTTTTATATCAAACTTAAATTGTGTGTGTGTGGGGAATTTGGAATTGTAATTGGAAGCGAAATTGGAACAAATTTGATATATTAAATAAAAGAATTTGAGGTTATGTTTTGAGATATTTTATTTAAAAAAATAAGGCTCATCTCCATAAGGCATTTTATTATATTTTATGTTATTTCTGTTTTAAAAAGATGTATTGTTTGGTAGCCTCAAAACTCAAATCACTCGGTTAAATTGAGGTCTAGAATGTATTTTTATTTTTCTTAGTCATGTAATAAATACAGTGCAATGTAATTGATTTTCAACAAATGAAAGTGAAAACTTAGAAACTTGTTAATTAAATTTTATATTATAATAATGAATCGGCGTAGTTTTATTAAGAGATTTTGGCTGCAAACTGCAATGTATTAATACATAGAGGTGAAACAAAAAACTTATGTAGTTCTTTTAGTACCACTGGATTGTACCATTAAAAGTACTAGTGATACTACTTGGTATCGCCAGTACCACTAATGGTGCTAGTGATATTTTGGCATTAACAGTACCATTTGATTGTACTATTAAATTCTAAATTTTATTAAAAAATATAAGAACATCGTTATTTTTCCATCTTCCATTAATTCCCTTTTAATTCAGTACTTACCATTTTTCGTAGTTGTCAATAGATAATTCAAAACATATCGCACTTTCGGCAAGACAAGGGCATAACTGCACTTTTTTGTAATTTTACAGGAGTCATATAAAGTTTTTTTTTTTTTGCATTCAATATCGTATTCTTCTGCTTATATTGCTTTTAAACAATTCATCATCAAATAAGTCCCATAGTCTTGTAAATATTTTTTAAATTTAATTATGTTTTAAAGACATTTCTGCATATATGTATTTTAAGTTTAACTCATTTAAAAAAAATGTAAGTTATGCCCTTGTCTTACCGAAAGTGCCATAATATGTACTTACCCTAAGGAAGGCCCGAGTTCAAGATAAGTCCAGAGTTATTGGTCATACACTAAAAGATTGACAAATAAATAGATCCAGCTTTTCGAACGGGTACCGTGTTAAAAATGACCATATTTACAAATAATGATTGCACAGTTAAATAAAAATATTTTTTATTCTTCTCTTTTTTGATACAAAATATTAATTAAATTATATAAAGGTTAGGTACATTTATCAAAGATCTCTTAATATTAGTGGTTGCCAATTCAAAATACGGGAACAATAATGAAAATATTGTTCCCGTTTGTGTATCTTTACAAAGAAGCAACATAAATATTATGATTAAAGTATTCTCCTTATAAAACATTCTATTTCCCATTCATCAATTCCCTGATTATTTGTTGTAAACGTAAACGCGCGATTTTGCCAGTAGAGGTTTCGGGCATTTCGTTCAGGAAAAACACGCCGCCGCGTAGATGATTTTTGTCCGACATATTGTCTGAAAAATAGATTGTTATTTTAATAATTAACTTGATATCTGGTCTTTGGGTTTAATGGAAAGAGCTGGGATAAAGTCAGTTTGCTAAGAATTTTGGGAGCGCCCCGGGAAAGTTCTTGGAGCTATTTTTCTGGCGCTAAAAAGGTCCGAGCTTTTAACAATTGTATAATGTCCGTTCTTCTGGGGTCCGCATAACTATATGATCTCTTAACCGGTCCCTAGACGATCATGCAGCATGACATGCGTCACTTGCTGTCGTGCATGCATGACCGTTTAATTGTATTGATTGACGTGAATGACATGCAACTACGTGCTGGCAGTTGATTGATAGTTATTTTTATTTTTCATCCTGCAAGCCAAGCTATGACTTTTACATAGACGCACGATTGTATAGCGGTCCCTAGACGATCATGCGGCATGACATGCAGCATGATAATTCAAGTAAACGCATGTCATGCCGCATGATCGTCTAGGAAAGGACTATATTCCATGAAAGGATAATATCCTGCGAAGTGTGATGGTGGACGAGGCTTATTATGTGCCAAGATAATGCATAATTAATTAATATGCATGTTGTGGTAGCCTATAATTGTGATGTGTGCAAGCTAAACCTTGATATGCATTTTTTTCTGAGTTTCATATACACACTATTACGTTGGCTATCCGTAATATATAAATAAATAAATGCACAACCGCGAGATGTACAACCTTTCAAATTTCTTCTTGGCTGATACAGGTTGCTTTCTTTCCATCTTCATAAGCCCAATCATCGCAATTTATCATAGATGACGTGTCTTTTCACTTACTTTTCACAATATTTTTGACGTCATCTTCGGTAATTGTTGAGCCAGGCGCCTTCACAACACACGCGGCCGGATGCTCTACGTCTTCTTCGTGGATGATGCCTATAACGCACACGTCCTGGACTCCGTCTAGGGTTCTAATCAAGTTTTCAATTTCACCAGGATATACCTGCAAAAAATTATTTCATATTTAAATACTTTAAATGAGTTAAAAGTTTCGAAAACAAAATTTATCTATTTGTATAGTACCTAACCTACTCACATGTTGTGTTTGTTTAGTCGCTAATCTGTTATTGAGAATCTGTCCAATTGCTAATATTATCAAAGCATTAAAAGGTGAGAAAATATTTTTTTAATGAAAAGTTACAGAAATATCGTCTTCAATCTTTGACTTACATGAATACTTTTGTATTTAACAAGCGCTTTCGTTCTATCAACGTAGTAGTAAATCCCGGCCTCGTCCCTGTATAGTAGATCTCCAGTCTTGAACCAACCATCGACAAACGCTCTCTTCGTTGCCTCGGGGTCATTATAATATTCCTGAAAATTAAGATATAAACTTATACTCCTTTTTTTAATGTTAAGGTATAAGAGGCTCCAGTATAAATGGAGCAAGCAAACAAATAGGCTTCATTTTAATTTGGACAATATTATAAATTCATAAATAGGAACGGTTTAATTTTAATATAATAATAGTATTTTACCTAACAACGTTTCGTTTAATTGTACTTCTCATGACATTAATGACATAAAATAGGACGAAAGGTGAATGTGACGAAAAGCGAAGTGGACGAATAGCGAATGTGGTGAACAGCTAAGTGGACGAATAGCGAATGTGGTCAAAAGGTAAGTGGACGAATAGCGAATGTGGTGAAAAGCGAAATGGACGAATAGTGAATGTGGTGAAAAGCTAAGTGGACGAATAGCGAATGTGGTGAAAAGCGAAATGGACGAATAGAGAATGTGCTGAAAAGCTAAGTGGACGAATAGCGAATGTGGTGAAAAGCGAAGTGGACGAATAGCGAATGTGGTGAAAGGCGAAGTGGACGAATAGCGAATGTGGTGAAAAACTAAGTGGACGAATAGCGAATGTAGTGAAAAACTAAGTGGACGAATAGAGCGAAAAGCTAAGCGGACGAATGGCGTCAAACTCTCACGGAATGGTATCCAAGAGACGGAGTTAGAAGACAGGGGCGTCCAATAAGAAGATGGGAAGACGATATTGGCCGTGGGACCATATTGGCCGAGAGTGGCTCTAGATAGAGAACAATGGAGGCAGTTGGAAGAGGCCTATGCCGAAAGCCACACCGAATTGAGGGGCATTTTGTAAATTTATCCATCCAGCGTGATTATTCATCCAAGGGCCTGTCTCGTAAGAGCACGTTCCCACTAAGCCGGACCGGCTGTTTTCTCGGTCCGTCTAAACAGACGGATATGCCAGTGGCAGTACAATTGATATGAAGGTGTTCACATTTAGACGGATCAGGGTTTTTGGACGGACGTTTTACCACTGCGAAGGTCCGTCTAAACGACCGCATTGTGAACGACGAGACGGCACCAATGTGCCTCCCTCCCACACTGCGGTTCCCGCAGACCTCCTCGCAAACATCATAATAATATATGTATGTAAGTATGTATATATATATGTATGTAAGTATGTATATATATGAATATATATGTATGTATGTATGTATGAAAGTCGGATTACTTACAGAGAAACTTAACCTCGATTTGCAGTACAGCTCGCCGGTGACATTTGCTTCTGTTATTTCCTTTCCTGTGATTATATCTACCAACTGAAAACGTAATTAAACTACACTATCTACTAATGACGTATCATTAAACATAAATCCGTTTAGGGCCTCTTTCACCATCTCCGTGTAAAGTGTCAAGTAGGCTAACCGCCACTTAAAGTCACAGGTGAGAAAGCGTACGAGTTTCACCATCTTTGAGTAGCATTACTCAAGGGTAATTTCAATGAAATTTACACAAGACACTCGTAGCATTAACTCGCCAATTAGTAATTAATCAACACTTTACTTGTAGCACCTGTCAAGTAGGCTAACCGTCATTTAAAGTCACCGGGGATAATGGAGCTGATATACCTTTGTTTGTAATCTATATTAGTCTATACTAATATTATAAAGAGGAAAGATTTGATACAAACATGTATTGACTATCGGTCAGTATCGGTAGAAATCGGTCCAGTAGTTTCGGACTACTGGACCGATTTGAAAAATTCTTTCACTGTTGGGAAGATATATTATAGGCTATATAAAGTTACGCGGACGAAGTCGCGTGCAAAAGCTAGTGTTATAAACGTGACATAAACACAGTTTATATCCAGGTACTATAGCATTTCGCTTCCGAAAAACTCCAACCCGCTTAAAGTTTACTAATGGATAGTAATAAGAAAATAGTGAAAAGGCTTACTTTAATATCGCTGAGGATGTCCATTTTGATACCGCAGTTCCCGTCCGGACCAAAAGGCACGACATTTAATGTTGGACCCAAAGTTTCTGTTTGCCCGTAAATTTCACTGAAGACTGCACCTTTCCGCAATTTAGACTGAAATTATAATTCCAATTAAATATTCTTTGGTCGTATAGTATAATGTCACAGGGTAAAATGAAATTTAAAATCGATAAGACATATTTTTTCATCAAAGTATCTTAATAAACTATCGAAGTGTGGTTGCGTGATGTTGTACGCGATGATGAAAGTGCAACCCCAAAAGGGGGTGAAACTAGATCCAAAATTATCGTTTAAAGTTCAAGTCAATAGTAAATAAGTCCTTATAGACTTATTATTAAATGCAGTTGAAGTTAGATTAAAAAGTACATTACCTTTATAATAGGGATGTAATGTTTTTGCATTTTACTACCAGCAGATATAACAATGTCAAAACATGTCATGTCACAATATTTTTGGCTGTTTACAATGGCGCACAGCAGAATAGGGGCGCTCGTAGTCGTGTTGGGCTGAAATTTAAAGAAAATAATTCATTTCAGCCTCAGGACGTCCATTGCTGGACAGAGGCCTCCCCCGTTATTTTCCAATAGGACTGGTTAGAACATCGATGTATATGGATGGGCCCTTTCCATACAAATAATACTGGCAAAACAATCCGCAAAATTACACATGTACCCACATGAGTACATGGTTTCACTTTATTCGAAACCACAGTCGTGTCCACTTACACGAAGCTGTAACACCAATCTGTAACAGTATCTAATCGGACTGGGGGTAGAATAGAATCCGACTCTACTAATATCGCCGAGCAATACGACCCACCAACGAGTCACTAGATCGGGCCGTACCTACAAAAACTAATATAATTTTGCGAATTAGATTAGTTTTGAGAGAGTGATTTTTCTTGTTTGAAAGGGCCCATCCATACATCGATGGGTTCGAAGCAATTTGTGGGCGGACATCCTACGTTGCGCTTGCCGCTCCGTGGGCCTCCACTCCATTCTATTTGTCCTGGCCACTGCCACTTACTGATCCGCCAGCTTATGTCGGCAACTTTCTTACGTCCACGGATCTCCTTGTTTCTGGTTAGGTCTCGCGGTGTAACCCCGAGCACATCCCGCCCTATATCTAGCTAGTTGAGCGACGTTATTTCGTTGCGTTGAGATTTCTTATACATTTCTTATAGAGATTTCTTATAGAAGACACAGACAGGCGATTTTGCGTCTATGTGCCAGGCTATGCAGCTTATTTTCTAAAAGCGTACTGGCGCCAATGAGCCTCCTAGCTCTTCGATCCACCGAGTCGAGTGCATCAAGTTGGATGAGCCATCCCAAAGGCCCAAAGGTATACAAATTTATAAAATTACATAGTAATTATAGTATGTAATTTTTGCAATAAAATATGGGTCGCTAGTCTATACTTCTTTACTAATATTATAAAAAGGAAAGATTGATTGTTTGTTTGTATTGAATAGGCTCCGAAACTACTGGACCTATTTGAAAAATTCTTTTACCATTAGAAGCCGACATTATCCCTGATGAACAGAGGCTACTTTTTACCGCGGGAAAATGCTTCATTCCTACGGGAAAACGGGTAATAGGACAACGGGTAGTAAGAATTATCCTTCCGTACTTATCTTTTTCATCACATAAGTTCTAAACGGCTGAACCGATTGGGTTGAAATTTTATATGTGTATTTCCATGGTTTCACAGACACGAAAGTTTTATATTTTATAAAGTACGAAGTCGCGTGCAACAGCTAGTAAATTATAAGATAAATAGTACCTTGTACTTATTGATGATGTCGATAACGTGATCTGCGGTTGCAACTTCTGACGATTGTATCTTGCAAGAGTTTAAGACGACATGAAGTGAGGCAATGTAGGCCGATATCCATTGGGTCGAAGTTAAATGAAGGGATTTCTTTCTTTTTCTAAAAATGGAGAATGAATATCAATCAATACTAATAATAAATCTGTAAGTGTAGGTATTTTATGTATGTATGTTCCTCCATAACTCTTAACATTTAGACGTACAGGACACAGGATAGGCTACTTTTTTCTTTTTCGAAGCGGACGAAGTCGCAGACGACGCAATCGTACGATTACATATTATTGAACTACAAGAAAATCTTACCCTGTCGGATTTAGGTATGGTCGTATTATTTCGAAGCACATTATTGCGGTTTTGTGTTTGAAGGCAGCCACCTTCGGTAGACCAGTAGTGCCACTTGTGGACACCAGCCACGCGTATACCTTATCTGTGTCGAATTCTGCTGGTCTGAAATGAAATGGTTGTATTTTTCAATTATTGCTGCTAAAACTATATCAGCGTAATTTTTGAGGGATTTTGAGCTCTCGCGCAAACATCTTAGATATAATAATAATAGATGTATAATAATATCTGTAATAATATATCTATACTCTATTCTAATAAATAAATTTGAAGTAGGTATTTGTTTGTATTGTCAAAATAATGGCAGCTGTACTGACAAAAAGTCTTATTTTCAACCAACAGATGGCATAATTTAGCTGATATACCCTTTTTTGTACGGTAAAAATCCCAAACATTAAATAGAAAATAATAAAAAAAATCGCCTATCGAAGAATGCACTAAACCGAGTGCATAATTCAATAATTGATTGATTTCTGTACCCGTGCGCCGTACATACCGCCATCTGTTGGATTTTAAAGGAACTACATATAATTAACACAAATTTTTTCGCGTTAAAAAAGATAAAAAGTAGCCTATCACGTGTCCCGTACTTCTAAATGTTTATCTACCAAGTTTCATGAAAATCAGTTAATTCGTTTAAAAGTTATGGAGGAACATACATACAGAAAAAAATTCTAAAAATCGTCAATTTAGTTTCAGTATCGTATATAGAGATATAGGCTCTATTTCTGAAAACAAAGTAAATTACTCCATGACCGACCCCTACAGATTTATTATTAGTATTGATTAGCCTTAAAATTGTTAAAATTATAATAAATAAATAAAATAGATTTATCAAAATCCGAAAATGTTAAAAGATTAAAACAGACACTTCCTCGAGGAATTAGTTAAATAAGTTAGATAAGATTGTTATATAAGTGGCCAAATAAAAGATTTAAATAAGTTACGTAAATAAAAGGATTACTTATTGATCAATTGATAACACTGATTTATGGACTGTATTATTTATTCTGTTGGGATTATGTTATAAGCGAAAACAGCGGTATCAAGAGCGGTTTATATTTTTAACGAGTGATCGTTTAAAAATATAAAGAACAAAGCTGGTGCTCGCGACTTCGTCCGCGTTTAAAAGTATAAAACGCCATCTACCGTGGAATCATCGCTAAAAATATCACCAAGCAGTTGTCATGTTAGTCGCTTCACCTGATTTGGATAGATGGCGCTGTCTCCCGGGCCAAGCCGCCTAGTATTTACTTTTATTTTAGACTTCCCTTAAGAATGAAGCATTTTCCCGCGGTAAAAAGTAGCCTATGTTCAACACAGATAATGTCGGCTTCTAATGGTAAAAGAATTTTTCAAATCGGTCCAGTAGTTTCGGAGCCTATTCTATTTAAACAAACAATCAAATCTTTCCTTTTTATAATGTTAGTAAAGATTGGCCGCCACTGTCGCGTGGCAGCGCCACCGTCGTCGTCACAGTCACAGCGATCGATGTCATGCATTATTACTGTATTTTCTTTTTCAACGCGGACGAAGTCGCGGGCGCAAGCTAGTATCTATTATAAAGTCGCTGCGCTATTATAAATAACCCAAAGGATTTTGTTTGTTCGCCTTAAGGTCTGCCTCAAGGTTGTTAGTCCTAAGATTAAGACTTGTTTCCCGTCCAAAGTGTAGTGCTTTCTTAATATTGTGTGTGTACAGTCGGCCGCATAAGTCGATTAACGCAAAACAACTAAACACTCAACTTACTTACTGAAGCTTTTTACGATCGTTTGTACATGAAGTTTATTTTGTTCTCTAAGTCGTGAAACGACTTATGCGCGGTGAGAGTTGTTTTGCACTTTTGAATGTGTTAATCGACTTATGCGGCCGACTGTACATTTCAATTCAATACTCACTTGAATTCTTCTGTAGTAGAGAAAGAGTGTGATTTAACAAATTTCTTATAACTATTGGGTGTTAACAATTTGCTGAATGTAACAATTTTCGTGTCGAGTTCTAATTCGTCGACAACTTTCTTGTAATCTTCATATTTGTCTGATTGACAAAAAGCTATTTTCGGTTTGATTTTTGTGAATAAACTCTTCAATTCATCTGAAACAGAAGAGCAATTTTTTATTCCGTATTTAAAAATCATTGTTGAGTTTATTTTTTTAATTAGGAATTAGAATTTTCAAGTCTAAAATTACCTGAAACAATCAATATGAGGCCTCATATAATGTCTCATTGGGCTCGATGTTTATAAAGTCATAAAAGATTATTTTCAAAATCACATTAGTTTTAATTTTCCAGAACATAAATAAAAAAAGACATCTAAGTCAATGAATTAGATTTAATTTACATGATATTATCAGCTTTTGATTTTCGATAAATAACTATTCTTTATTAATATCGTTCTGGTAATCTACTATCTAATCTGTTGTAGGTATAATCTTAGTTTATTTTTTCAATAAAATTGAAATCCCAACCATCAATATCAACGAAGTGTAACTTACCTGTCTCAAATAATGGATCTACTCCCGCAATGGGTAACCCGTTAAGCAGACCCGCATAAAATGGTATATGAATATCTAGATGATTTAATCCACTCAAAGCGATCACATCTCCTGGTTTGAGACCGAAATTTCTGAAACAATTCGCCAGTTCTATACTGCGCGCGAGGACCTGAGCATTTGTCTCCGATTCTCCTGTAGCTGCGTCAATCTGCGTGAAGAAGATAGCAATTTTAAAAACGAATTGTGGAATAGTTTCCACACAAAATTCCTTGGAATTACTATTTTTATTTGAAAAGGCGGACAGTAAGACACTTTACTATATGGTAGGTGGCTGTGGCTACCAACGCCTATAAACATTCTTGTCGAAATCCCTCTTTTTCGGACCAAGCGCTTTAAAACAAGCTTTATATTACCATTGCCAAGGTTTTTTTTTGTCATGAAACCCTCCAGCATCATGCGCTGAAGTCTATATTTACTACTCATTCATTCCACTTCTCGCTTTCTTGCCTCTCGCACTTTTATTCTTCATACTGTATCTTTCTTTCATCCATCACTCATTCATACCGTTGCAGGTGGGATTCCCGCCTATCTATCCTAATCTGTCTGTGTATATATTTATCCTTTATTTCATTACCTAGCAGTTGGGGCAACACACGGTGAATAATTATACACAATATTAATAACATTACACGCATGAAACATCACACTGCCAAGGTTTAGAACTCCATGCCACGTCTGTGTTTCCGAACTCATATAACCCATATATTTGCAAAGTTTGAGTGAATAGGCATCTTCTGGGTGAGCTCGCTCCATCATAGGCCTCATCCTGCTACAAAGCTGGTTGTTGGCCAAGAGCAAACCCATCTCCAATAAAAAAAAATATTATAGGCTTTGGCACCCCTTACTTATACGCAGAAATGCAACAACACACATCTTATTTGGTTTGGTCCCATATCGTCAGAGCTTCATTACGGAACTCTGACTCTGACTCAGACTACACTCCCCTATAGTAGTTTTACAGCAAACATTGCTGTTGTTTCAATGAGTGACTTTCCCTAGTAATACCGTTTTTCTTTTATCTTTTATCCCACTAAGTTCAGCAGCGCACTTTCAGCACCTACTTATATAGTTGGTAGAGTTGATAGGTGACGGTAGTGACCGATTGTCAAGTGTACCGTCACCCGCCTGTCGACTATAATGTACCCTACATCACCTACATGCAAATATATGAGTATAATAAAAGAGAACTTTATTTTTAAATATTATAAAGATAACAAAATAATATATGAGTATATCTTTAGTACGACTTCAAGTATCTTCTAAGATTGTTCCAGTTTCTTCACAATTGTTTTCTTTTCTTAATACCTATACTTCCGGTAATATGGGTCTCTGGAATAGAGGGAACAAAGCTCTAAAACATCATCGAATCTGCGAATCTGACCTTATCATCAGATATCAACCTAGCAACGTGACCTTCCTACATCTTCCTACATTCAACTAAGTTTCTTTGTCACATCCCATTACAGCTCCATAATATTTTCTTTCTTTGTAAAACTGCTAACATCGTTCAATGAAGTGAAATAATCTATAATATACTTTTACGTATTCCTAAAAAATATTCAATTAACACTAGGTATCGCCTATAAGTATTATCTACATGTTAATTTTAAAATGTAGGTAGATATCATAATAATTTTCAATTAGGGATCAATCTAGAACTTCATTATTTGTTATCAAACAGAAGAAAAATTAATACGGGGTTTATGTTGCTGTTTTGATTTCATTTGTGATTAGGTTTAATTCCGTTTATCTCCTTATCACATTAATTGTGATGTGACGTGATTAGTGACGACCGCTATGCTTTTAGTGCGCGATCCGTATAGGAAATATTTGTATCAAAAGAAAGGTTATTCACTACCTATAAGAATTAAGTTGACATAACAAAAGTTTGTCACATCTTCCTAAATGTGCCCAGGGTATTACGCAAGTAAATTTTTGAAGATTTTTGAACCCCTTCCCCCTTTAGTAACGCGCCGTATCGTTTTTCTGTACCTTCCTTCCCTCTCCCTAAACATTAGTAACAACCAAGTGACAATTTTTACCAACGAAAACCTCTAAGATTCCCCTCCCGCCCCTGTAACGCATCGTAACGTAACGTAAGACCCCCCAAATTCTACCAAATTGCGACGACGTGGACGTCCCCCAGGCCATTATTATGTATTATTATTTGCTTAGTGGCTATTTCTGTCTATTAGAGAACCAGTATCACTTCGTCCATTGCTGAAATATTGTGATCGCCACGTAAACTAAAGCTCTCTACCTATACCTACCACGTTGAGAAACTGTAGTACTTTTTTGATAGAGGCATGCTTCACATCTTCACAAGCCATTCCCTTGTGAAGATTCCCCCAGGCCATTGAGGTATACCAAAAAATGCGTTGGTCTTGGACTGTCTAGAACACAATCTGACTACATCTAGTACCGAAAATATCTAGAACACATTTCGCTTACCGTTGTATTTTGTTTTTGAATGTACAGGCGAGATGAAAAACAGATACAGATCTACTTGTGTCATAAATTTTAGATATATTATGTTAAATCAATAATCAAATGTTGGACGGCAAATTAAATTAATAAGAAAAGTCACTCCAGAACTCTTCACGATATTAAAATAAATTTGGTACTTCATTTTAAAGCTCTCTTTATGTCTTACTAGCTGTTGCTCGCTAGTAAGACATAAGACATATAATATATCGTTAAAAATATCACCAAGCAGTTGTCATGTTATTCGCTTCACCTGATGCTGGATAGATGGCGCTGTCAAGCATGTTGGAATGAAGCATTTTCCCGCGGTAAAAAGTAGCCTATGTTCATCAGGGATAATGTCGGCTTCTAATGGTAAATGATAATTTTTCTCAAATCGGTCCATTAGTTTCGGAGCCTATTTAATACAAACAAACAAATCTTTCCTTTTTTCTGCTTGAATGTCCAGACATTCAAGTGTCATAGTAGATTTGAGTGTTCAACTCATTTTGCAGTAGTCAATTTAAGCTCTAGGCAAAAATCAAATGTAGTCAGATTGTATTCTAGACAGTCCAAGACCAACCCACCTAAATGTATATACCTATTAACGTGCTAGAGACCGCCTGACCTAAGTAAAAGTTTTGCTCCATCATACTTTTACATTTGCTCCATAAATACGCTGCAGCGCTAAGACAATAATTATATTGTCACAACAAACAATTGAAATACCTATGTAGCGCTAGATTGCTTTTAGGTGTGTTCTCTAATAAAATAATATTACCTAGGTACATTTATTATACCTCAATGGCTACGCACTCGCACAGTAGCCTAGCTGTTAAAGTTCTACAAGCGAGCGAGGTCTTCAGTGTCAGATGCGTTGCGTGCGCCACTCCACGAGGGCGTATAAAGGTACACTAGCGCCACTCATTTAAAAAAATATTATCTCGTGACTGAGAAAGAATTATTAATAACGGCTACACAAAGCCCTCGGTAAGTATGTCTACAATTTTTTGATACCTTTTATAAAGTTTCATATTTAGACACGAAGCAATAAAATTCGATCTAAAGAAAAGCGGCCACATTCCTCTAAATCGTATTTTGTTGCTTTAAATCTGCGGAAATCTGCCATATTTAAGATTAGCTGTTGCCCGGGATTTCGCCTGCGTAACTTTGTAAATTATATACTAAAACCTTCCTCGAGAACCACTCTACCCATTGGCGAAAGCAGCATGAAATTCGGTGCAGTAGTTTTTGACTTTATCGCGAACAGACAGACAGACGCGGCGGAGGTCTTTGTTTTATAAATGTGTAAGGATGTCACTCGCTTATATTGTATAGCTTTCTATAGGTAAAAGAATTTTGAAAATCGGTCCAGTAGCTTTTGAGTTTATTCATTACAAAACTACAAAAATACAAACATAAAAAACATAATATATTCTGTCTTTATAATATTTGTATAGACTAGCCTCATATCCGCATCTGCAAATGATTCGCGCGGAAATGGTCTAATATTAAGGATGCGGAAATGGTCTAAGCGGTCTAAATCTATGCGGAAGTTCCGCATTTGCGTATGCGAATATCCACAACCACAACAATTTTACTTTGCATCCGTAACCACTGATTTTTAATTTTTTCATGATTTTTAATTTTTAATTATTTTATTTTTATTTATTTGTAAAAAAAAATAATATTAAGAAAGTACCTAATTAATTATATTATAATAAAAGAATGCTTTATTGTCTACATATAATACTTAATAATTAACGTATGATAATGTCCAGTTGCTTTAAAATAATTTATTTTAAAATAATAATAATAAATGAGCTTACATGAAAAATTTCATCCGGTTGCTTCTTGATCCAATGTAGGAAATAATGTCCAAGATGATAGTTTTTGTCATTAAAATCGACTATACCATTAATATTATTAGCCATGGTGAGAACTTAAAACGCGAAGTTAGATGTAACGACTAAAGACTTTGTCGCGTGTACAGACTTTGCTTTTATAGTCACCCGATTAAGCTGTTTGATTAATTTGCTGTAGATTTAATAATTGATAGGTATACATATATCCAGATAGTCAAAGTTTTCCTCCGCGCTGCTAATTTATTATACTTATTAGATACATATAATGAGATAGTACACATACATCACAAAACTTTATCAGTTAGCATTTTTTCCCAATACAGAAATGAACATTAAAGATCACGATTCAGGACTTAAACTCAGACCGAATACAATTTTTACTAAAATATGCAATTAAAATTAATTAAATAATTAATTAATTATTGCACAAGAAATTTTTGTATCTTCTCGGATGTAACTGAACATAATTTAAAAATAGTTGGGGCCCGCGACTTCGTCCGCGTTCTCTAATAGCCTATACTATAGCTATATATTATTAGCGCGTACAACCAACCTAACTAACAAACTCTTCAGTTCAAAAAAGTTTGAATCAGGCAGATTTAAACAAAATAATCTATTTTCTGAAGAGCACCAGCTAGTATATAGTATATTGTGCAATGTATTTTTTATCTAAGGCTTCGATTCTCGGCAGGGCCACCTTTTGAAATGAACTTCTCAAAGTTGGCTCTGGTCTCGAGAGTAGTAACAGGGACTCATAGTAGCCAGTCTGGGCTGCAGTAACCAACCCCACACAGAAGACTGCTGTGAAAAAACAGCACGTGTGCTGTTGTGTTTCGGTGAGTGAGTAGGGAATACCAAAGGCCATCTCATTCCAAAATCCTTAAACCTAATGCGGCAGCGCACTTGTGATTGTGTGTCTCAACTCCGACACACGACTGGAGTTTACTCCTTATGATCCAGTCACATTAGTCAAAATTAGGTAAGAATCTCGGAATTAGAGATACCGAGAGCTATAAACTCATAAAAAACTTGTATTTTGACATCGTAAAAGTTGTCTCAAAACCTACATATTATGGTACGCGTCTATTAACACTAAGGTCAAAGGTCACAAAAATAACATTTTTTGCAAAAATCTCGTTTTCTATGGGGATTTCGCAATTTGTATTTCATATCAATATTGTAGAGGATTAAATTCCCTACAACTTTTGTTTCAAAATTTTTTTATACGTTGAACCGTTTTCGAGATAGAGAGCGGAGAGTGCGCGGTTGCCTCGATAAAAACCAGTGTTATTTTTTACATAAAATGTAATCGTACGGTTTTTATCGGATGAAATAGTAAATTATTATTATTTTGCCGACAATAATTCGATAAAGTTTCAACGATAAAGATTCAAATGATAAGATCATTTGACATTGTCTGTGTCACTATGTAATTTTCCACGACATGAACTATTATTACTTTGTGCTCATACCGCCTTCCCCTTTCTTCCATCGGACATACAGACGTATGACTGGTTACCATCCTCATCTTGTCGAAATCCCTCCTTTTCGGACCAAGCGATTTGAAACATCCTTTATAACGCGCACTGCCAAGGTTTGGAACTCCCCGACGGCGTCTGTATTTCCGAGCTCATATAACCCAAATATTTTCAAAGTTCGAGTGAATAGGCATCTTCTGGGTGAGCTCGCTCCATCATAGGCCTCATCCTCGGTACTCAGCTGGTTGTTGGCCAAGGGCAAACCCATCTCCAATGAAAAAAAAAAAAAACTTTGTATAATGTTTATTTTTAAATCATTGGGTTGCTTTCTCTTATTAACAAAAAATAAAACCGCCGAAAAAACTGAAAAGCATAAAATAATCTTATTATTTTACCTAAGTAATTTTGAGTCGCCGCCGCGCATCACTCTTTACGTAATTTTTGCTTGTTTGGCACCGACTCAAAATTACTTAGGTAAAATAATAAGATTATTTTATGCTTTTCAGTTTTTTCGGCGGTTTTATTTTTTGTTAAAAAGTTTTATCGACCGACGAAAACGAAAAAACAAAAAGGACCTCCTCCTTTTTGTTTTTTCGGCGCATATATATATTTTTTTTAAATTTTTTTTTAATCTAATATTTACTACATGCTTAATTTTTAATTTTCCCACCCTTAGGGTAAGAACTGTTTTTCCAAATTTATACGAGACCAACTTCGAGGTATACCCTATCCATTAAAAAAAGAATTATTAAAATCGGACTACTCTGTAAAAAGTTATGCGTGATTATACGCTACAATCGGTGAGTGAACAATCAATCATCCCCTGTTTTCCTACCCATAGGGTTGGAATTTTCCTTTCCAAATTAAAATGGGACCCCTTTGGGGTGCACGCTTTCAAATTAAAAAAGAATTATCAAAATCGGACCACCCTGTCAAAAGTTATGCGTGATCATACATAAATATATATATATATATATATATACATACGCGTCGAATTGAGTAAGTACCTCTTCCGTTTTTGTTTTTTCGTTTTCGTCGGTCGAAAAATAAATAAATAAAAAAACTTGGTTTTATAGGCACGACAACTTCTACAAAACCAAGCGGTTAAAAGGTTAGTTAAAAAAACAATTAGAGCCATAACCACTAAAGTTAGAATAGAATATTATAATTCAAATAAAACCTTGAACTTCCACGTGAAAGAATACCTATACCTATAACTATATGCTTCGATCAGCAGGTAGTTGTTATCTCAATCATGTTCGAAAATTATCCTCTACAGAATAATTTTGATTGGCTAATTATTATTTTAATCATCTTTTACCTGTTCTAATGCGACAGACTGACGTTTACATAATGTGCACCTGATAATTTAGGAGATATACAATTGATTTTAATAGATTACGGGCCTCTTTCACCATTTGTCAAGTAGGCTAACCGCTTTCCATACAAACGTAGAATGATTATTACTTCGCTGTTTTATGTTTAATTTACAAAAGTATGCATGATACCGATTTATCTTGTCGTTAACTAGGTTGCTTTTCATACAAACTTTTAAAAAAAATTTGAAGATATGATCCTTGAAAAATTATACTAACATTGATTCAACTAGTTATTCGAGAGTTCAAATAACTTTACACGAAATAGATATAAGAGTAGTTTTGTCAAAAAGAGTATTAAAAAATTACTCCAATGCCGAGTTTTTCGATATTGAAGAAAAAAAAATTCTTTATCGACGTATATCGAAGGACAAGGTGACTATGTTGAAAAAATAAAAAAAAATTGATTCATCATGGTACATATATTATATGTTACTTACAAATTCTGGAGTGATCCACAGGTGACTATTCTTCAACGCCTTCCTCTTGTCTTCCAACGCGTTGGAGATGCTGGCTTTTTGGTTCACACACTCGCGACGGGACATCACCCAAGGTAGGTATAATATATCCAGCTGATAATCCTATTCAGGATCCTGAAATCCTTCACGTGATCGCACATTTGGAGAAGGCTCCAAAGGACGGTAGTCCTGGACTACCGGTTTAATTTTTAACGGATTCGTGATTAAGTAGTCGCGCAATATGGTGCATTTTTTTAGGTAGGTACTGTTTGAAATGCCCTAAATCCTTATATGTACAGTCTGCCGCAAAAGTCGATTAACACATTCAAAAGTGCAAAACAAAACTAGAGAACAAAATAAACTACGATAAGTAAGTTGAGTGTTCAGTTGTTTTGCACTTTTAAATGTGTTAATCGACTTATGCGGCCGACTGTACTTATTACAAAACTGGTACCTACTATGATAATACTACTAACCGAAAACGAAATTATGATTGGATCAATCGAACAACTTAGCCAAGGTGCAAACGCTTCGTTGCGTACTTTGGAAACGACGAGAGAACGCTTGGTGATTTTGTGATTGGTTTTGTAACGTCAAAATAAAATTTTGACCAATCACAAAGTATTCTCTTGCGTAGCGTAGCGTAAACAGGGCCCTTAGCCAAGAGCACAATGCAAACGGGAGCGTTACGCTTATTAACGAAACGATAGAAAATAAAGCCCGGTGATTGGTTGTTGTAACGCCCACATAAAATTTTGACCAATCATCGGGCTTTATTTTCTGTCGTTTCGTCAATCTACGACGCTCCTGTTTGCACTGGGTGCTCTTGGCTAAGGGCCCAGCTGTAGAAAGCACACATGGCTACGGGCCTTGGTCACTTGAAACAATCAGGGTCATCCTTGAAGAGTTTTTATGGTAAGGTCCACTTGATGGTAGGTGGCTATGGTCGCCTATGCAACGTCACATGACGTGCTCAGCTGACCAGAATAGGATTAAGGATAATGGATTGAGAGGGGATAGGGAAATGAGCTCAGTAAATAATAACAATTGAGCTTAGTGAATTCACAACTATACATTTGATCTATTATTGAGAATTTACATGTAAAGAAAGATAATATGTGAGACATCAACATTAAACTTAAGTTAAACTTGCCTACTATTATAAAAGATATATCTAAGTATATGAAAAGATTAAATTAATACAATTTAGTACTTCAAATAGAGATGTAGCCATGTTGAAAATCATGTTTAAAGTTTGCCTACATAAAATCCATTGCTTAAATGAATATATTATGTATACTATGAATTATATACATAATATATATAATTATGTATATTACCGGACGATCTTGCACTGACTAAGTAGTACATACAACCGAGTTCGACTTCGAGTTCCGAATTGTTGATGCGTCATATTACGACGAGCTGAATTAATTTTGCGCAAAGTTCTTTTAAATAATCATATTTCGGAAACTTTTTAACATTAGACTATTTAATAAAATTAACAAACTTATACAATTTTACATATTATTAGCCTACGTTTAAACTATTTATTTGCCGTTCACCGATCCCCTGATCATTTGTTTTAAGCGCATACGCGCTATTTTACCAGTAGACGTTTCGGGCATTTCCTTCAGGAAAATCACGCCGCCACGAAGTTGATTTTTGTCCGACATGTTGTCTGAAAAATAGAGTTATTATTTTAATATTGTCAATAAAAACAAAATTCATGGCTACTGTTACTTAGAGAGACAACAGAAATACTTTTTAAAATTTTATAACGTGAACTGAGAAACAAGACAAAAACTGTATAAAAGACTAGGCTGATTTTTCAAACTTCTACATTCTAATAATCTAAATTCTGATTTGACGACACGTTTGGTCTAGTGGCTAGTAACCCTAACTGTTATCCAAACGGTCGCGATTTCGAATTGTACCTTTTTTTTTAACGTTGGGAAATCCTCTTGGATACCCGGCAGTGATTCTCGAATTGTATGAGTCGTGGATGATTTGTATTTACAAAAAAAAGTAATCTATGTAAATATACAAGCATTAGTTGCTTAGTGTAGAACTAGATGATGCTGTGTGGAATGTGTAAAGATATTTTATATACCGTCGGAGGCCAAATTAAATTATTACATCAGTCAACAAAAAAAAAGCATTAGCTTAAATTCTGATTCTAGACATCTAAAAATAGTTACATTTTCATTTTTAGCTTTTAAAGTTTGCTTTTGCCTGATTTATGACGATAAGTAAGATACGAGACAGCCCATACAAACATAAGAGAAACACTAAAAATATTCATTTTTGAACTTAATTTTTCCGTTATTTTACATATATTTCCTGTTGTTTATAAAAAATCTTAAATGACAAAGGCTCTAGTGTTCAACGAAAACTTTTTTAATTGTAATTGAAAATAAAAGTATGGAAATAATGTATGAATCTATCATTTGTCTTAAAAAAATAAAAAAAATGCTCTAGTTTCTACAAAAGCAAACTTTGATCAAAAAAATTAATTATTCCCTTATTTTTAATATAGAAGAAATCAAAATTTCATATGCAGAAGCCAGACCCAAAAATCGTGTTGACCTGTATTATTATAGAGACAGTGCTCATATAAAAGACAAGCGTGAAATAACAGCATGTGCTCTTGTCTTTTGTTGAGTAAGAGTTGTTGATGCTGGAGCCCATCCTTCCTAATAACTTATGCTTTGTCATACAAAGGTCGGCAAGGCGAAGTCGTAAAAAACAAGGCAGGACTGGGTCTTATACATTCGTATAAGTCTTATACATTCGCTGTTTTCATATGGTCTCAGACTGAACTGGACGCCATGGATTAGGGTCCGCACAACTATGATCTTCCACAGAATGCGCTTACCGATATCATTGGACTAAAGGATGTACTTATTATGTACCAAAAGCATGCACAACTTTAGACATTTCGTCTTGGTCGAATCGGGTGGCAAATTACGTAGGCCAGGCGTGTAATGACAACAGACTCACCCAGGTTATCCCCAGGTTGCGACTATACTAATATTATTGCTTTATATTTTTGATTATTTTTAAATTATTACATGTGTGGCAACCGTTTTGATAAATGCTTCTTTTCAGCCGAATCAATGCAATTTATCTTAGGTAACGCATAAAATGCAAAACACTGTAACTTTCTTACTTTTCACAATATTTTTGACGTCATCTTCGGTAATTGTTGAGCCGGGCGTCTTCACAACACACGCGACAGGATGCTCTCCGTCTTCTACGTGGATGATGCCGGTCACGCACACGTCCTGGACTCCGTCGAGGGTTCTAATCACACTTTCAATTTCACCAGGATATACCTGTAATAGAGAAGATAGATTACTGAAGGGATTTTTTAAGTGAAAACTTATATGGGGGCGTGGTGCAAAAACCCTAAACTCGACCATCACGCTCTAATGATAATGAACAAAATATGATTTATCTTCCACAAAAATAAGTATATGTGATATTTATTTTTATGGAAAATAAAAAAAAATAGTTTGTTGTAGTATTCCATAAAGTTTGTTTATTTATTTATTTATATACAATTTTAAGGGCTAATATATAAAATAACATGTAAAATGATAACACTAAAAACCACTGAGGTTTAGTCTCGTGTTAGTTAATCAGTTAAAGCTAGTTAGTTAGTTACTTTAGTTAGTTACTATCGTTTAGTTTAGTACTTAAAGTACGTGATAAACCAATAGAAAGATTTCTTCAATCCTATAATTAATAATATCTACCCTAATTAGTACGTACTTCTTTGATAATAATATGCATAATTTTGTCATTGATTTGACAGGATGTTAACAGATGACGTTGTTTTCACTTCCGGCGTGTAGTCCTAAGACTGACAGTTTTTTTAATGAAATTCATTGTTTAGGTTCGAATTTACAGAAAACATATCTTTGAGTTGTAACTTACATGAATACGTTTGTATTTAACAAGCGCTTTAATTCTATCAACGTAGTAGTAAAGCCCGGCCTCGTCCCTGTACAGTAGATCGCCAGTCTTGAACCAGCCGTCGACAAACGCTTTCTTTGTTTCCTCGGGGTCATTGTAATATTCCTGAAAGTGAAAATATTAATTTTAACTAAGTCATCAGAAGAAGTGGCTGTTCAAGATTTGTTTGTTAAGTTTTACAAAGTGCGAAAAATTTAATTAAATACTACGTTATCAAGTTATTTGGGCAGCCTGTCTGGGCGAAAGCAACCATCTCCTAACAGAAAACCTTCATGGTATCCATATTTCCATGAAATCCCAGCCAGACCATTATCCAGGCTTATTATCTAAATGCCTCTTCTGAGCGACAGGCGAAAAATTTGTGCAATATCACCCTAACTCGTGTTTTTGGTATCACGTAGCTCACAAGAGTGTGGTTTGCGTAAAAATTAACGACTTAGTGTGATATTGCACAAATTTTTCGCATTTTTCGCCTGGTCGCTCACCAGAGGCATTTAGACTGAGTGTGTAATTTCTAGATCATTTTCTCCTACCATGGAGCGATCTTGATTAGATGCCTATACAATGAATCTAAACGTCGACGCTGCACCATTCGGACGATCGGCAAGTCCACGTAAAGCAAGTACATTGAATTTCCTGACAAAGTGCAATTCCTGACACACTTCAGCCTGTCTTTCGGTTTCAATCTTTTTAACAACAAAATCCGTCTTTTGTTACCTAGTAGTAATTTATAGTCTCGTAAGTCGGATTACTTACACAGAAACTGAACCTCGATTTGCAGAACATTTCGCCAGTGACATTAGCTTCTGTTATTTCCTTTCCTGTGATTACATCCATCAACTGAAAACGTAATGAAATTAGTTTAATTGAAATCGTTGAATATGTGCACAGTGTCGACACCAAACGGTGGTGTCGCGTTCTGCTTATCAATCATTCAGAAATTAGGAAAATATCGGTTTTATCATGATTATTTTTGAAGTGAAAACTTCTTTAGGTGCGTTGTCCATTTTCGAGATGGAATATAATCATTGAACTCGCGACAGTGTCATGTAATGTAATATGTAACCATTGATATTAATTTAAAATAAGAACAATAAGCAGACAACTGCATATGAAAGTAAACTTACTGAATATGATAACAAGGATCAATATGGTATACACCTCTGACCAATAATATAGATTCATATCAATATCAGCCGTTTTTAATAGTCCGATAGTCTGTCATTATGAAATTCAACCTTAGTAATAAATAATAATATTATAAATGTGAATATGAATTTGTTTGTTTGTTACGCTTTCACGCAAAAACTACTGAACCGATCACCACGAAATTTTGCATACACGCTGTCTGGGACACCAGAAAGGACATAGGGTACCTTTCATCGTTCAACGCAGACGAAGTCGCGGGCACCAGCTAGTGTTAAATAAATATGTTCTATTTATTGTCATTGTGTGTCAGTGTCATATATTTTCTCTTGTATTTCTTGCGATCAATAAAATTTATAGATAAATCGAAGTATGAAACTATTATCTACATCTAGATAGTATAGTATAGTACTTGCAAGAAAGATTACCTTGAAAATTACGAATAGATAGTAATAAGAAAGTAGCGAAAAGGCTTACTTTGACATCGCAGAGGATGTCCAGTTTGATGCCGCAGTTCCCGTCCGGGCCAAAAGGCACGATATTCAATGTTGGACCCAAAGTTTCTGTTTGCGCGTACATTTCACAGAAGACTGCACCTTTCCGCAATTTGGACTGTGGATAATACAAATTATATTTTATCTACCTATATATATTATATTGTCGTTTGAAAAATAAAATTTTAAATCGATAAAATGGAACGGCTATTCACGGGGTCCTTTTTGTTAAATATTTTGCTACCAAATTAAGAAAATTCTGGTCATAGGTGGCAGAGTCTTGAAAATTACAAAAAGCAATCTACATAATACAAAAATACATTATCTATCTTTATGAATTTTTTTCGTGTATATTCTATAGGTCGTAAACTATTTTTTATACCCCTAAGTGATAAGGGTGACCCACCCCAAAAAAATCTGAAAACAACGTTTGCCGGGTCAGCTAGTATTTATATATAGTATTTATATAATATATCATAGGGAGTTAAATATAGTTAATTAGAGTTAAAATTACCTTTAAAATAGGAATGTATTCTTTGGGCATTTTACCTCCAGTACATAAAATAATGTCAGAACATGTCATGTCACAATACTTTTGGCTGTTTACAATGGCGCATAGCAAATTAGGGCTGCTCGTTGTATTAGTAGGCTGAAAATGAAAGAAAATAAATACTTTTTGGAGTTTCCTTCAATCGATTTTCATATATATGAAAAAATTATGGGAGTAAAATCAAATGTCACAATATGTCACACACACGTTACGCGTTACAAGCTACAATATGCTTCAATATATATTAATATCATGTAATACATATATAATAATGATATGTTTCAATTTTATTTATTAAATTATTGGAGTTTACTCCTTAAGAATCGATTTTCATATATAAGTAAACCCGTGGTATGAAAATTTATGGGAGTAAAATCAAAATTGTCACACGATATGCGTTACGTTCTATTTTCGAATATTTTAGAATATCTCTGAAGTTTCAGTTTATTTATTCGTTCGTTCGTATTTATTAAATTATTAAATTGTTTATATTTAGCGTTCGTAAAATAAATAAACTCCAGTCGTGTGTCAGAGCTCCAACCACACAGTTTTTTTGTAATGAATAAATTCAAAAACTTCTGAACCACCGATTTTAAAAAATATTTCATGTATAGAAAGCTACAATATTAGCCAGTAACATAGGTTATCAATACTAATAATAAATCTGTAGGGGTCGGTCATGGAGTAATTTACTTTGTTTTCAGAAATATCGTGTATGTAGGCTCTATACATAATACATGATACTGAAACTAAATGGACGATTTTTTGAATATTTTTCTGTATGTATGTATGTTCTTGTTCCTCCATCACTCTTAAACGAATTAACTGATTTTCATAAAAATTGGTAGATAAACCTTTAGAAGTACGGGACACGTGATAGGCTACTTTTTATCTTTTTTAACGCGGACGAAGTCGCGGGCAACAACTAGTATTTTATAAAGTTACGAAGACGAAGTTGCATGCAACAGCTAGTAAGGCATAAAATAAATAGTACCTTGTACTTATTGATGATGTCAATAACGTGATCTACAGTTGCAGGTTCTGACGATTGTATCTTGCAAGAGTTGAGGGCGACATGAAGTGCGGTTAGGTAGGACGATATCCATTGGGTCGAAGATAAATGAAGAGTCCTCTTTCTTGTTCTAAAAATGGAAAAAGTTTATCTATACTAATACTATTTTTTTTTTTATTATTAGAGATGGGTCTGCTCTTGGCCAACAACCAGCTGGGCAGCAAGGGAGAGGCCTAAGATGGAGCGAGCTCACCCAGAAGATGCCTATTCACTCGAACTTTGAAAAGATTAGGGTTATATGAGCTCGGAAACACAGACGCAGGCAGGGAGTTCCAAACCTTGGCGGTGCGCATTATAAAAGATGTTTCAAAGCGCTTGGTTCGAAAAGGGGGGATTTCGACAAGATGAGGATGGTAACCAGCCGTACGTCTGTATGTCCGATGGAAGAACGGGGAAAGATTTGTTTGTTTGTTTCTTTGAATTGAATAGGCTTCGAAACTACTAGACAGATTTGAAAAATTCTTTCACCTATAGAAAGCTACGTTATCAAGGAGTAACATATGGACGAAGTCGGGTGCAACAGCTAGTTTTAAATAAATATGTCTTCTTAAATAACTATATAAACGTTGAGGCCAAGAGGCGCATCGAACAATTACATACAACAACAAAATCTTACCCTGTCGAATTTATGTATGGTCGTATAAATTCAAAGCACATTATTGCGGTTTTGTGTTTGAAGGCAGCCACCTTCGGTAGACCAGTAGTGCCACTGGTGGACACCAGCCACGCGTATACCTTATCTGTGTCGAATTCTGCTGGTCTGAAATGAAATGGTAATCATCATAATAAATTTTCTAGTTAGTTATAAAACAATTCAGCTAGTTATAAAATAATGTCGCTGTTAGAATCTGTTTGTTTCTTCGCTAACTTCTCTACACCTCATTAAACTCTTTCACTAATGGAAAGAGCGATATACAAGAAAGGTATGCTTTCATAGGTAAAATAATTAGCATAAAAAAATTTATTCGTGCGAATTCTTGGGCTAGTCGCTAGTATTATGTAATTTATTATTACAACTTCCTATATTTAGTAAGTTTATCAATAACAATTATAAGACGCCAGTTAAATTGAATAAGTGGCGTCGGCAAAAGTTACATGATTGATTGACATGTTTGTCAAGTACTGATATATTTAATTAATAAAATTGATAACTCTATTATGATTACTCTATTTGATTATTCTATTATGATTACGTTTCAAATTATTAGGCGAAAAGGTCTAGTAGATATCGTTATAGCGAACAGGTGTTAATAATTATTCAAATTAAATAATTTATATATAAAAAATAAGACAACACTGCCACTTTTTGAAGTCCAAAGTAAAACTATTACGGTATATATACCGTTTCGAAAACAAAAAGGCGGAGAAGAAACGGCGAAAGAAACTCTCCAAATAATTAAGACATCCTTACCTACCTTTGTCGTTAATCCCTAAACTACGGTTAAGATTTGTTTCACGTCCAAAGATTTGTTGTGTTTCGGTGAGTGAGTAAGGGATGCCAGAGCCCATTACCCCATCCCTCCCTTATCTCTTATCCTTAGTCCTTCTATGGTCGGCAGCGCACTTGTAGCACTTATGGCGTTACTTGTGTTATAAGCGACGGTAGCCACCTACCATCAAGTGGACCGTCAGCCTGTCTGTCGACCTTAACATAAAAAAAGAAGAAGTTGGCGTCGTCCCTTCTTAATTTTGTGTGTGTACATTTCAATTTGCAATACTCACTTGAATTCTTCTGCAGCAGAGAAAGAGTATGATTTAACAAATTTATTATAACTATTGGGTGTCAACAATTTGCCGAATGTAACAATTTTCGTGTTGAGTCCTAATTCGTCGACAACATTCTTGTAATCCTCATAGCTGTCTGATTGACAAAAAGCTATTTTCGGTTCGATTTTTGTAAATAAACTCTTCAATTCATCTGAAACAAACCGAGTTATTTTGTTGTATTATTTAAAAAAAAAAACATTATCGATGTTTTATACGTCTAAAGTTACGCTTAGTAATGTTACGATGATGCTTCAGACAATCAATATAGCCTGATTATTTCATTATTATTATTTTTAAAGTTACTCTTCATTTTTTTATCGTTAAATTCCTCTAAAATTGTTTTAAAGGTTTGAATTTTGCAATATTGTACAATCTTAGATTTTTCAAAAAATATTGAAATTCATGTAGAAAAATTCAGTGTAAGTAGTACTTACATCTCTCAAAAAATGGATCTACTCCAGCAATGGGTAACCCGTTAAGCAGACCCGCATAGAATGGTATGTAAAGATCCAGGTGGTTTTTTCCACTCAAAGCGATCACATCTCCTGGTTTGAGACCGATATTTCTAAAACAATTCGCCAGTTCTATACTGCGCGCGAGGACCTGAGCATTTGTCTCCGATTCTCCTGTAGCTGCGTCGATCTGCGTGAAGAAGATAGAAACATTAAAGACGAATGTAGAATGTAGAACAGTTCATACAAAGTTCCTTGTAAGGGAATTAATATTTAAAAGGGAAAAGACGGGCAGGCAGACTTTAAACTAGAGGCTACCAATGTCTATCAATATAAGTATACCTACTGTGAAATACCGCATTGTGTTTCTATGATCTATCTTCAGGCGAACGTTAGTCGTACTAGCTTGACTAACTGGCTTCCAGTGTTTACGAGCATTAAGTCTTTTTTTCCTACATTCCTACTTTTTTTGACACGTCCTAGTAAATACAGCTTCTATAATATTTTCTTACTTTCTAGAACTGCTTCAATGGGATGGTTTGTGGAGAGGGACGTTTGTGTTTGCCTTTCTGTATGTTATCTATATACATGTTCTTTGCTACAAATAACATATTTTCTATTCTATTCTATTTAATATATTACTCTTTCTACGAAGTAAAATATTCTATCTCTACTTTTATCCGCGTTTAAATATAAAAATATATAACACATGAGAAACGCTTATATCTTTACAAATTGGGCGCAACGCCCAATTTTCTATATCTTTAGACAATCCTTCGGGAACTTGACATTTTTTCAGGATAAAATTAATCCAGATAAGTGTGCCAATTTATATCTAAATCCGTTTAGCCGTTTTTGCTTTTTGAGGAATAATCATATAATCTTTCGCATTTATAATATTATTAGGATTAAGATCAAAATCACAGCCTACATGTTATCATTTAGATATTCATAATATTTTCAATTAGGAATCAATCATGAGCCTAAAAATTAGGTGATAATGTGATTATAACGCTTATCAGAATCGGATTTATGACGCAAAAAGCAAAACTAACGCATTATTTGTTGTTTTGATTATAAGATTAAGTTTACAGAATTCCGCTTATCATCTTATCATCGTATGTACCACCTAAACAACGGAAAAACCTTCGTTTCTGTACCTACTTTATTAATCCATTTCATATATGGAAAAGTACGGTGGTCAATAGGCATCTGTATAATCTGTTACGCAATAAACTGACTCAGTTTACTTAGCCTAAAATAAAAGACGTTAGAAATTGAATGTGGACAAGACGAAAGTTATGTCTAATGTAATGTCATAGACATACATTGTTCCCACCCCAGTTTTTTTTATTATTTTCTTCTATTATAAAAAATAGTAGAACAGTTTGGACATGTTTCATTAAAATTATTCGAGTCCAAACTGTCATACTGTGTAGTAGAACTACTTAGATGGATTTTTTTTGTCCAAACTGTTCTATCGTAGAACAAATAGTAGAACAGTTTTGAACAACTCTAAAAGTGGGTTGGGTATTCAACTCTCGAAGTTGTTATACCAACATCACTTAAGACATACAGTTCAATTAGGTAGAGCTTCGATTCGAGCTAACTGAAAACAAAAGCTTTTAACCAATAGCTCCAGAGGTGAGGGACCAAAACTGCAACAGTTTTATAAAGGCTGATATTTTAATATTAGGTCATAAATAGGTTGAATATCAAAAGCCTGCCGTCAGTCAGCCAGTTTTTGGAAAGGGGATGGTTCCGAACTTGTTAAAAAACACCTACGTTGCAACTGTTTCATAAAGCCTGAAAATTAGTCTGTGGATAGTAAGACAACTAAAAAAACTATGCGGGCATAGTTAGCCTGCAGAATATTGGAACAGTACGCGTCAACAGTCCGCCAAACTCTTCAAAAAATTTAGTTGGTGAAAGTGAAAAAAAAAAAGTGTGCTGCCAGTGAATATTGGTACTGAAACTTGACCGTAACGTCCTTGTAAGAAAGCTCAACGTCGTTCAACGAGCTATAAAGAGTGCTATGCTCGGATTGCTCGGGGTGGGTTAGTCCAAACAGTTCTACTATTAGTTAGTTCTACGATAGAACAGATTGGACAAAAAAACAAGTAGTTCTACTCCAGAGTATGTCAGATTGGACCCGATTCCCCCGCCTGGGGATTGCTCCGGTGTCTTCGGGCAATCCCCCATCGGCGTCAGCCTAGCCAGTAATGGCTAGGCCGCCCTGAGGGTGGATCGCAGTTGTTACCTCGGCAGAGCCCGGTCCACCCCCGCATAAAGGGCAAGGACGCACCGGAGAGTTTTAGTGGGTATTGGCCGGGCCCGCTATGACTAACATAGCGCAGAGCGCCGGCTGACGGCCACATACCCCTACCGTCTAGCCAGCGGTAGGGAATCTGTAAACGGATTTCTCCTCGAAAAAAAATATGTCAGATTGGACCCGAATAATTTTAACGGAACATGTCCAAATTGTTCTACTATTTTTATATTACTGTAAGTGTAGGTATTGTATGTATGTAGGTATGTTCCTCCATAACTTTTAAACGAATTAACTGATTTTCATGATACTTGGTAGAAAAACATTTAGACGTGGACGAAGTCCGCGTTGAAAAAGCGACACATTTAGGGACACATTTAGGGTTTCATTTTTATTTATAAAGAACATTTTATATTTATTAACAAATAATGTCATAAAATTAGAAATTAATATTTTATAACAAAATCTAAATTGATTATTTGATTTTAAATTTTATTTGCGAGATAGCAAGTAATAAGGCTTGCGAACCAGGGTTCTTGCAAATTTTTGGAGGATCACATTCGCGAATGTGGATCGTGGATCATTGAGTTATACCCGGATGCAGATTTCGAGTTTTTTTAATAGATTTAATTTAGTAGAAAATTAAAAAATATAAATTAAAAAAACTCAAATAATTTCATTATATTCATCCTGGGGGATTGTGGACTAGCTGCATATCCGCACCCGCAAATTGTACGTAACTAGTTTCGTAGTAAGAAAAATAATCCTTCACATGTAACCAGTTACGTAGCATTGATTTTATTGAGAATGACGGAAACGGTGGCGGTTACTCAGGCCTAGTCTATATCCAGTATCTGTGATAAATTTTATGGTAATTGTTTCATTTTATTATTTTTATTACTCTATTTATATTAATTAATAAAAATTAAATTTAGTTAGTAAATAATAATAATAAATGAGCTCACATGAAAAATTTCATCTGGTTGCTGCTTGATCCAATGTAGGAAATAATGTCCAAGATGAAAATTTTTGTCATTCAAATCTATGATACCATTACTAGCCATGGTAAGAACTTAATACGCAAATTTCTATTGCAATGTATACCTATTGTCCAAAATCACGACTAAAATATTTGCGTGTTATAAATTGCTTTTATAGTCACTTGATGATTAAGTGAATTGATTAATTTGTGTACTAATTGATATTTCCTGATAGTCAATGTCTTCCCCGGCATTGCTATTTTATACTAAACTAGCTGCTGCCCGCGACTTTGCCCGCGCAACCTTGTAAACTTTATACTAAAACTTATCCCGAGAACCACTCTATCCATTGACGAAAACAGCATGAAATTCGGTGCAGTAGTTTTTGAGTTCATCGCGAACAAACAGACAGACAGACGCTGCGGAGGTCTTTGTTTTATAAAGGACTAGTCGGTGAAAGAATTTTTAAAATCGGTCCAGTAGTTTTTGAGTTTATTCATTACAAACAAAAATACAAATCTTTTCTCTTTATATGTCGTTTTAGTACGTTTAAACTAGCGACCCGCTTCCGGCTTCGCCCGGGATGTAAATTTTTTGTACACACATATTTCCCTTATACATATATCTCTCATTCCATTAGTGTAAACCGTATTAAAATCTGTCGATTGGTTTAGAAATAAAACGGAGATTACACGTGGACAATTTCGGCGATTTTGGCTGCAAAATTTTCAAATAAAATTTCTTACATGAAAACCTCATTAGTTTTTATTATCTTACTGTTATCCATTGAGTGGTTTTTTAGGAGTTAGCGGACAGACAAACAGACGCTTAAAACGACTTCAGAATACCTACTATGAACTGATTAAGTATGTGATAGTAGGCACTCGTACATCACCAAATTTTATCATTTGATGATATGATGATACGGAAATGGGCATAAATGATCATGTTGATTTGTTTTTATTTAGTTTTTAATTTGATTTGATAGCTCAGATTCATCAAGGAAATTAACTTATCATTAAGAGTATCTTTCAAGCAAACGCCGATCAAGGGAGAGTCAGTTTGTTGTCTTACTATAGTGCGAATACTATAAATGCTATAACTTACTACTATAATGCTATAACGCTATAATATACTATAACTATGCTTATATTTAAATTATAATATTACTAGCTGCTGCTCGCGACTTCGCCTGCGTAACTTTGTGAATTATATACTAAAACCTTCCTCGATAACCACTCTATCCATTGGTGAAAACAGCATGAAAATCGGTGCAGTAGTTTTTGCGCTGCGGAGGACTTTGCAAGACTTGAAATTGGCAATCGGAGCAAGCAAAGATGTATGACCGAGAAGCATTTATTAAAGAAATATTACAGTTTTATAACTAGTTTTTTTCTAATAAGGGATATCCATGAGCACACTTTAATAGGCAACACAATCGCGATTTATTTTCTCATAGATAACAATTGATAAAATATATACCTTTCGTCTGGTAAACATAATTATGGGCGAAGGACGACCTCTCTTCGGATTCTATATACATTAAGTACTTATTTTTTTAATGAAAGATACAAATATGTCGTTTTTTGTTGATACCCTTGACGTGTAACTTTTGAAAAATTTCATGATTATCGGTTGAGAAGTTAAGCAGTGAAAGAGTCACATACAAATAAACAAACCCACTTAGGCAAAGTTAGGCATGTTGAATGTGTTTGTTAGTTTTTACTGTAATGTCATGGCGTGAATTAAAGTGTCTAGACAAACCTAATAAAGGTTTACAGACATTGTTATCATATTTTTTTGAAATTTATGTGTTCGATAGTAAATAAATTAGTATTAATTATTTTGAGACTTAAGTTGTGTAAGATGCTGTTCCTGTTGTAGAGGAACATGTTGATTTAGTAGTTCTTCCAATGGCTCTATCACCACCAGCAAATTCCTTCATTCCTTGTCAAGTCAGTAAAAGCGAAACGGGAACCAAAATATTTTCGTCACAAGAACTCCAACAATTCCCGTTTTGTTTTATTCTTTTTCTACTTACTTAATTTAAGCGGCTGCGACTCAACCTCAGCTATTTATAGGAACAGTCTGAGTTTGAATTTCTAAGTCTTGTACACTTATTTTTTAATCTAAAGTTTTATAAGTCGTGAAAAATATATAGTGAAACAAACAATGTGCAATGATCTTATCTTATTTAAATAGTTATCTTTATCATATATATATAATGTCTGCAAAACATGCTAAATATTATGTCTGCAAAATGTCTGTAAAATATGGTACTTAGCTCACTTAACCCGATAAAAATTAATATGAAATATTATATAAATATTTTTTACACATCCATTCTTACTAACATTGTAAATACGTAAGTAACTGTGATCTGTTACCGTTTCACGCTTTAACTACTTAATCGATCGTCATGGAATTTTGCATACATACACTATATGTTAGGACCATATGCGAGTAAATCGCTGTCAGTCAAATGAAAGGACATTTCATCCAGAAAAAAGTACCTACTGCTTTTTCTGGATCACCTAGAAATAAAATCCAACGCATGGCAATGGATTTCAGGTGTTATATTGCTTATACAGGATGTCCCAGAAATCAACGTCAAGCGGCAGGGCTATAGGTTATAATAATATTATGTTATGAGAGCTCTGGGAAAAATAAGAAAAAAATTTTAAGAAATAATAGTCACGTGGTTAAGAAATAATAGTGATACATTTATTGAATACTAGCAGTGCCCGCGACTTCGTCCGCTTGAAATAGTGAGTTTGGGTAGCATTTTTAATTATGTAGGCTTTTTATTTTACAAATTAGACACATTTTAGTGCTTCACAATAAAAATACTTATTAACTCTAAAAAGAACATTCTAAAGCCGACAATAGTCGTATGTCACCCGTGAGACTAATCATCTTTTTTTTCAAATTCAAATTCAAATTCAAATATTTTATTGCAAACCATAATGTATAAACGATGTTCAAAACCCCGAGCGCAAAGAGTTTCCATACAAACTGTTATCTCCCCTTTAAACCCCTTACAACCCTTTTTTTCGCATTAAGAAGTAGCCTATGTCCTTTCTGAGGTTCTAGACTACCTGTGTACCAAATTTCATTTAAATCGGTTCAGTAGTTTTGGCGTGAAAGCGAGACAGACAGACAGAGTTACTTTCGCATTTATAATATTAGTAAGGATGTGGAAAATCGTCACCCTGGACGACATTTTTGTATATGTTGTCAGGCTTAATATTTTTATTTTTCGACACGAACAAAGTCACCTTATATACTAGAAATCGCGAGAAAAATCTAGTCTTTACTAGTATATTAGTAATATATTAGTAGTCTTTACTAGTATATTAGTAATATATTACTAGTATATTAGTAAAGACTAGATTTTTCTTGCGATTGAACTGAATTTATATTGAAAAAATTTTTTTTAGAAAAAACAATTAATAACTCTTGTTGAGAATTCATTCAAGTTTTCAAAACCTACCTTGAATTTTCTGTGCAAACTTTGGTTGCTGAGATATTGATGGTCAAAGACGAAATGATCCTTTTCCATTCAAAGACTGATCTCAGCAAAAAATGGTCGTATCAAGATCTTCAAAAAGGACAAATTGAAGCTGAATGAACATGTTACCCGGTCCATATGATGATTAAGACAAAAAAATATTTTCCAAGTCCGTAGATCAAAAAGAAAAACTTAAAAATTTCAAATTTTTTTTTGTCGGTCGTCTTCTCAAGATTACTCGAAGAAAAATTTTGAAAAAAAAATTTGTAGATCAGATTCAAAAACTAGAAACTTGGAGCTACAATTTGCTTTTTTAAAATTTACTGTAGGACAAGTCGTCTTCAAGTTACAGCCTGTTGAAAATAACCTAAAAATTTGAAAGTTTTTTTTTGCTCCTTTAATTTTTGTGCGGAGTGTAATAGACCCATCGAATTAATATAAACTAATAGACCATGTAAAATTAAATGAAAGAGAAATTTAAGTTTGTTTACCTAGGAATTAATAAGTAATTTAGAACCTAAGTTGAAAATGTAGCTTGGTCAAATAAAGGCTTTTTTATTTTTTATACTAAATAAGTAAATAACATACCCAATAAAACAGCTTCGTAGGATTTCAAAAACAGATTTAATAATTTTAATAAATTACACAAATTTATTCCATTTTTACTAAACAAACGGATACCTACAATACAATACATAATATGTCAAGTAATATCTTAATTATTAATATATTGAAATATACAAATTTATAATATCTACGTGTGTTTAATGAGTCATAGAGATATACCATAATTATCAACATTATCAAATAATGTTATAATACCTTATCAGATTCTATAAGGTAGATTAATTAGAAAACTAAATCAAAGCTAATTTGAAAAGGGTAAACGTAATTTTATCGCTAAATAATAACCGAAGAACTTAAAGTTAATTATATTAGCCACCTACCATCAAGTGGACTGTCTGTAGGCCTTAAAATAAAATAAAAAGATATAATATAATTCTTTAGAGTAAGTAGATACTTACAGAAAAACCAAATTTTGGTTTGCAATACATTTCGCCAGGAACATTCGACTCTGTTATTACATTTCCTGTTTTTACGTCCACCAACTGGCAATCAAAGAAAATCTTAATATGTGGTCTAATTTATGTAATCTATACTTAAATCTCTATGAATTTATGTGATAAAAGTTATCACAAAACAGTAGATATGGTTGCCACACATTTGGTTGCCACACGAGCTCACTGAAAGAAACCTAAGTAATGAATCGTGTACTCATTTGCGAGAAATCAAACTGTTTTTGAACAGATTGATCACTGGTGATGAAAAATGGATCACCATCAGCGACAAGAAAGTGCGACAAAGATCGTGGCCAAAGGGCAATCAAACTCCGTATCCAAAATTTAAATTCAGCATCAGTTTCCCCGATTCTGTCTTACTTAAATTTTAAAAAGTACTTTGCGATCCTAACTAAATAGGTATTTAGGAAAACACATGCATGCTATCGCTCGTACGCTCTTGCACCTGACAATAGGTAATTTTTTTGATGCAATTTTCATTTCGGGAGAAAACAGTTTCCACTAACTAAATCTTAACAGATCACTTTGATTTTCATGTCGATCGTTTCAGCATAATATATTCCAGGTTTATAGGTTTCGCTTTTTTTAAAAAATTAAATTGTTTTTATAAAACAAACGGTTTAATTCGACAAAGTTTTAATCACAACAATTTAGTTATTCGAGGTGACTATAAGTTTGAATCTATTGCAAATTTTGAAATAAAATAAGAAAAACCTATAAAAGGAAAATTTAGTCTTTCATTGTGTCAATAACATCAAAAAAATCATTGGAAATTCAATCATTCTCTTTTCAACCGACTTCCAAAAAAGGAGGAGGATCTCAATTCGACTGTATTTTTTTATGTTTGTTATCTCAGAACTTTCGACTGGGTGAAAAGATTTTGATGATTCTTTTTCTATTTGAAAACTGGTGCTTCCCGTGTGGTCCCATTTCAATTTGGTCCAGTTCTCACAAAGGCATCCATGAGAAAACGGTTTGAAGTCGGTTTCTTTTGTTAAAAATAATTATTGTACGGACGAGTACGTACTATTCAAAAGTTTAGCGTACGGCCTACAAGTTTAGTTTAATTACAAGGTCTAAAAATGCGAGAATTAACCACATTCAGCTCAAGGGCTCCTTGACAAAATTTGATACATATGCACAGTGCACTTCACGCCACTGGTTGCAACTATGAAATTAATTATGATTTATTAGCATACCTTTACAATAGCGATGTAATCTGTTTGCATTTTACCACCTGTCGATATTATAATATCAAAACTTTGCAAATTGCATTGCTTGTTATTGCTTAAAATAGCACACAAAAGATTAGGGCTTATCGTAGTCAACGTAGGCTGAAAGTTGATAAACATGTTATTTTATATAATTAAATAGATAACTTATAATCACCTTAGAAATTCAGATAACTTATAATCGAATCAGAAATGAGGAGATCCGTAGATGTACGAAAGTTACCGACATAAGCCATCGGATCAGTAAGTTGAAGTGGCAGTGGGCAGGGCACATAGTACGAAGAGCCGATGGCCGCTGGGGCCGGAAGGTTCTCGAGTGGAGGCCACGGACCAGCAAGCGCAGCGTAGGACGTCCACCCACAAGGTGGACAGACGACCTAATAAGGGCCGCGGGTCGACGGTGGATCCAGGCTGCTTCTGACCGGTCCAATTGGAAAATTTTGGGGGAGGCCTATGTCCAGCAGTGGACGTCCTACGGCTGAGATGATGATGGTGATGACAAATTGAGTGACCAGTCAATAGGAAACACCAGTCAGGTATATGATGATCATGTTTAAGACAGAAATAACCTAAGACCGAACACGGAGCTCCCGAACGGATGGACCAATTTTGATGTATTTTTTTTTGTTTGAAAGCTTACGTGATCGAGATGTTTCTTAGCTATAACTTATGAAGATCGGTTCAGGCGTTTGAAGATCATAGTTTATTTATGAAACGATTTGAAGTGTAAATGTGAAAGTGTATTTCCATGACCTGGCTTACCAGGTAGTATGCGATACTTATAGTGCAGCATCAAAAAGTTTGCCGAAAACCCAACTCCCCAGCAACTTGCAACAGATATAGCGTGTTTGGGCTCAATAGAAAGTCGGGGGTTAGTTCATAATTTTAATTAAGTATAGCAGGTGTCCTTTAACGATAGCAAGAATGAAGAGGAAGTTGACAGAAGGATCACACAGGCCTGGAAGAAATTTTGGTCGCACAAGGAAATATTAAAAGGAAATTTCAGTCCAAATATTAAAAAAATTGTAATGGACACATGTATTCTGCCAGGCCTTACATATGCTAGCCAAACATGGACTTTCACTAATAAAGTAAGAAATAAAGTTAAAACCTGCCAACGTGCTATGGAGAGAAGCATACTAAAGCTACGAAAGATACAGAAAATAAACAGCAAGGTTATTAGAAATCAAACTAATATTATATATGCTCTGAAACAGTCTTTAAGTCTTAAATGGCAGTGGACAGGCCATATTTCGCGATACCAGGACCGAAGATGGACATTGCAGGCAACACAATGGCCAGGCCCGACAGGAAAACGACTTAGAGGCAGACCAAGGAAACGGTGGATGGACGACATTGTTGCGTTCGCTGGAAGTGACTGGATGCAGTTGGCTAAAGACAAAGAGAAATGGAGAGGGCTGGAGGAGGCTTTTACCCAGAAGGGGTCCATGGTTTGATAAAAGAAAATAAATCTTGTATATATTGTATTTGCAATTTGTTAGTTATAGGCTATGGAAATAAAAAAGCTTTATTATTATTATTATTATTATAGCTGATAACCATCGAAATACTACAATGGAATTTGCGTCCCAAATTCCAAAGCGGCACATAAAAAGAACGCCTTTGACAGAATCATGGCGGACTCTTGCCTTCGCGCGTCAATGGTACAAGGTAGTAACTATCAACACCTTCTTCTTCTTCTTAGGTTATGGCAATGAGGCTCATTTTAAAATGGCCATTATCTGCCAGTGTCAAGTTAAAATAGCAATTTGTAATAGCCTGAAAACAAAATCAAAAGTAGCAGACTCAAGTCTAGTCAGTCAAGTCAAGTCAGTCAAGTCTATAATTTTTTCTTGTTAGTATTCCAAAACAGGTCCGCCAAGTCCAAAGCAGTCAGGTCAAGTCCTATCAACTTCTACTATTCATTTTAAACACCAATGTGTTGACGTAAAGTCTACTGTTACTTTAGTTTACGTAAGACTAATGTGTTTGTGTTGAAGTCTTTCTTTAAATGACATATTATATTTGGTAGGTTTTAAATGACAGTTCTTGCTCCACGCATATGTCACTTTTCATGGCATCCATGAGAAAAACCATGAGACGGTTTGAAGTCGGTTTATAATGTAATGTTTGCATAATTGATAGCCTTGCCAAGGTTTCACGTAAAAAATGTCCCCCGTACTTATGACGTACATTGTAGTCTTCAATCTCATCAATCAATGTATAATTAATCAATTTTATCAATCAATCTTTTTAAAAATATGATTATATGTAATTCAGCCTACCAAATTATTTCCGCTTGAAAGATTATTACTTATATCGGCGACAACCCTACTAAGTAATCTAATCTTTGCATGGATAATGTAGTTTTAATATTTAACAATAATCGTTTTAACGAATGTTTTAAATATTTATATTTTGTTGTTGCTTGTTGAAAAGTGTATATAATTTAATTATAAATAGTTTAAAATAAATCCATAAAATAATATCCATACCATACCATTTCTATTATTACCTAAGAATTTGAGTGAAATTTTAATTATTAAAATAAGCAATTGTAATTACTTTTAACGTCGATCGACTTTACTATTAAAGTAGAATTGGATTATTTTAATAACGCCACTTTCTTATTTCTTTCTTCGAATACTTTTTTCTGGACGTCATTCCCAATCCAATGAGCTATCGCTCATATTTTTAGGAGCTTTATCACTATTTAACACGAATATGAGTTTATTGACTAGCCTAAGCAAGGAACATTTATATGAGCCTAAGTATAGATAAATATACCTACCATACCCATTACCCAGATATATTTTAAAATTTACCCATTAAGTAGGATTGAGATGCCGGCGTATAGTTTCAAAGCATTTAATCATTTTCTTATGCTTGAATGCAGTCACTTTCGGTAATCCTGCAATCATGCAAGCCACGCAAATATTTTATCAGTATCGAATTCGGCAGGTCTGAAATTGAATAATTTCTGTTAAAATATATATAACTAGCTGCTGCCCGCAACTTCGCCCGCGTAACTTTGTAAATTATATACTAAAAACTTCCTCGAGAACCACTCTATTCATTAGTAAAAACAGCATGAAAATCGGTGCAGTAGTTTTTGAGTTTATCGCAAACAGACAGACGCGGCGGAGGACTTTGTTTTATAATATGTAAGGATAAATAAGGATAGAAGTATTTATTGAAGTTTTAAAGAATTTTTAAGTAATTTGTCGAACAGGATGGTAAGTGACAACAATCGCCTTTTAACACAAGCAACGCCACATAAGTGACAGGTGCTGAAAGTGCGCTGCCGACCATAGTAAAATTGGATTAGGAAGAGATAATGAACGGACTCTGGCATACCTTGCTCGTTCACCGAAATATAAAAGCACACATGCTGTTATTTCAAGCGGTGGCTACTGAGACCAGACGGCCTGCCAAATGCGCTTCGGCCGCCGACGAAACCAATGCTACATAATCGGTTACGTGTGAAGGATTATTTTTCTTGCTACGAAACTAGCTACGTACGACCGCCTACGAAACCAGTTTCTGACACATCTTTGCATTTGTGGGAAAGGGACAAAACACATTTTTGTATTTTGTTGACACAGGCATTGCTATTGGCTATATCGTAGAAAGAAAAAAAATATTTGTACGTAACTGGTTTCGTAGCAAGAAAAACAATTCTTATCACGTAACTGGTTTCGTTGCCAGGCCAGGCGGTCACCCATCCAAGTACTGACCGCGTCTGACGTTGCTTAACTTCGTTGATTGGACGAGAACCGCGGTGTATTCAACGCAGTTGGATTGCACAAAGTCAAGTGCCCAAATCCAGAGACAACTATGAAAAGTTCATTTCCAAAGTTAGCCCAGTAGAGAATCGAATCCGAGACCCCAGAGACAGCGCGGTGGTCAGTTTTTGAAATCGTCAGACTGTCAAATGGTCAGAGTACAATCAAAATTAAAAAATCAAATGGTATGTTTATTTTTAAAAAAACTAAACGACTAAAACAAAACCACTTATGTATGTTTTAGTACTTTAGATATAAAATTACGCAAAAAGAATGCGCAAAAATGGCAAAAATAAAAAATCAGCGGAGTCATCGTCATGACAGCGATAAAGATATAAGATAACCTAATTCATATATTTTCATTTTTCAACACGTATGAAGTCGTTAGTTAATAATTTACTTATTCAATTAGTAATTACACACAAAACTTACTTGAAATCTTCCGTAAAATCTCCTGAGAATTTTTCAATAAACTTTGAGTAACTTTGGATTGGTTTAGGGAACATTGGTTTCCAAACGTTACTAGTTTAGTGTCGAGTCTCAGTTCGTCGATTGCTCTTAGGTAAACGTCGACTAGGCGGAGCGCATAAAATACGCCTGCCTTATTTTGTATTGAACTGCGTCCATTAGAGTCGCATCAGTAGCACTACCATGAGTTTATGACGAGCGAAATCGCTAGCGAGAGATGAGCGAGAGCGTAAAATATTTGTATGTAAAATTGTACAGCGCCTCTAGCGGTCACTCAAAGAACTAAAACCAGTAACACGAGTTGCATAAGTGAAAAACCTATCGAATGTGGTCGCTAGCGACCATACGCGACTAATGCTTTGACTGATGCTCTCGAGAAATACCGTAACGTTAGTAGTTAAATCATTCACTAGCAAATTGAAGGGTGAAAGGTTCGTTATCGACATAAGTAAACTAACGTAAGATTTCGATAGCAACTCATGGTAGTGCTACGGACGGGCGACCCGATGCGACTCTAATGGACGCAGTGCCTAAGTACCTAAGACTCTAAGTGCGCTGCCGACTACAGAAAGGAAATGGGCCCTGTGATACCTTACTCACTCACCGAAACACAATCGCACACATGCTGTTATTTCAAAGTGGTCTTCTGTAAAGGGGTGGTTACTGCTGTGACTGCGAAACGCAGTATTTCTATGTTATATGGATTCTATATGCGGAAACATATCTGTAGATGGTATATATTAATTTGTTAGTTAAATGTTAAAAGTTATAGGCGATAAAATCGCCTATAACTTAGGGCTTAGGGCTTCTTTCACAATCTCTGAGTAAAGTTTCAAGTAGGCTAACTGCCATTTAAAGTCACCGGTAAGAAAGAGTACGAGTTTCACCATCTTCGAGTAGGATTACTCAAGGGTAATTTCAATGAAATTGACACAAGATACTCGTAACATTTACTCGTCAATTAGCTTTACTTGAAAAGTAACTAATTAACACTTTACTTGTAGTTGGTGAAAGAGGCCCCTAGTATTACTTCGGTCAACAGATTAACATTGCCATACAACATTTATTCACCTTGACTTAAATCTATTAGGATTCCGCTTGAGGGCTTACTTTATGTTTTCGGTGTCGAGAAATCCGAAAATAGTAATCTGCCCCTCGAAATCCGCATCAAAGTGGCCCAAAATTGGGAAAAAATGCACCCAAAATTGGTTTTTCGCGAATATCTCGAAATCTATTGCGAATTTCAATGCTGTTTTCGGAAATTCGAAAGAGCGGAAGAAAGCCAAAAAAAAAAACGTTATATCTGTGAAAGTTTTCGCGCAAAATGAGTTAAAACATTTGTCGTTTTTTACATTAATATGGGTACTTATAGTATGATGCCAACTACACTTTTCCCGACAAAAATGCTGAACTTCTCTGAAGATAACTTTAAAAAATTCCTACAAGCCTTTCTACTTAAATATTTTTATCACAATATTATAAGTGATGACATTAAACTGTGTTGATTGATGTAAAACATCGGGTGCATATTTTAATACTAATATGTTATAATACTTTTATCAATTGTTCGTACGTAGGTATTACAGTAGATATAGATCATTCCGATATTTTGCAATGGTTGGTATTTAAGTTCGTTGAAATTAGTAGTTTCTTTAGAAATTGAATTTCTTCGATTACCAATCATTATCATACATACCAAAAAAGATATGGATAAACAGTAAATTTAGTCATTATTAATTAAATACTAACTACCTGTTGCACGCGACTTCGTCCGCAAAACTTTATAAAATATAGCCCATGTTACTCGCTAATAATGTAACTTTCTATACGTGAAAGTTTTTTTTTAAATCGGTCCAGTAGTTTTTGAGTTTATCTTTCTTATAATTATACTAGCTGTTGCCAGCGACTTCGTCCGCGTTAAAAGAGATAAAAACTAGCTTATCACGTGTCCCGTACTTCTAAATGTTTATCTACCAAGTTTTATGAAAACCGGTTAATTCCTTTAAGAGTGATGGAGGAACATACATACATAGAGCCTATACACGATATTTCTGAAAACAAAGTAAATTACTCCATGAATGACCCCTACAGATTTATTATTAGTATTGATTAAAGGCGATGTGTGTGTTTGTATGTTCCATATGGACTCCAAAACCGCAGAAAAACATTTTGGATAGGAGTAAATATAACAAAATAACACAGTTCAGGTGCTACAAGTGCACTGCCAACTATATACCTAGTAATTTAATGATGAAGGATTGGGAAAGGAAAAATTAAATTAATTAATAGGTACTTAAATTTTAGCTGTACCTAAGTATTTGTATTTGTATTTGTATTGTAAGTATTTGTATGTTATTTTTGTAGCTTTTTTTAACATGATACTGTATTTTATTATGGAATTTTAAACCCTTTAAGAGTTATAAAGGTATCATACTTTTGCGTGACGTACGATTTACGTTTTTACAATTTCAAAACAGTTGTTTAACACTGGCTTAAACTTTAAATAAATAAAAAATAATATCCAAATGCAATGTCCATAGGTAGGTACACTCACGTATGGCCTTGGAAAATCCCAAATTTATGATAAAACTTAACAGATTATGATAAAAGACAATGCTAAAAAAAATATAACTGAAAATGTAGGTAAATATGAGGTAATTAAATAGTGCGTCATCGAAATAGATGGCTAAATGTGTGAAATTGGTACTTGAATTTTTACATGCACTATTTAATTGCCTCATTTTTACCCATAATTTGAGTCCCTCACCTGGATTTTTTTCTGATTACTAACAGGCTGAACTCCGTGAGTAACTTCGGTTTGCCGAGACGTCCACCTTTTTCCTCTGCGAAAATTCTCGATGTAACTAAAGGAATTAGCAGCCGTAAAAAGTTTCCAAGCGTAGGACTGGGAAAACGTACCACTAATTTGTGGGACTATGCGGCCATTTTATTATACAAAATTGTTTACTAAGCTGCAGACAAAAAATCAGCTGGGGCCCTAGACAAAGTGACATGACGAAGACGATAACGAAGTTCGAAACAACAAAATGTATGGGAAGTATCACGTGACTTAACGATGGCATATGTCAATCCCATACATTATATTGTTTTCGAACTTCGTTATCGTCTTCGTCATGTCACTTTGTCTAGGGCCCCAGGTTAGTGTATACCCATCCCTCCCAATATATCAAAATAATAAGGCCATAAAATTATTACTAACCAGCTGATTTTTTGTATCCAAAAAACTAAAATTAAACTCATTGAATTTGATTTTTTAATATGTCACGTTTGCTAAGTTCTGCTAAGTTAAACGTAGAGATATCGTATCGAGCATTCAAAATCAAATCAAATTCAAAATATTTATTATTTTGATAATGACGATCATTATCAAAATAATGATGATACTAAGATTTCTTCTCATGATCTCAGAACTAAGGAACCTTCTTGTCTGTTCTTTTTCTCATCTTTAAAAATAATAAATTTAACAATTATACTTACTCCTGTAACTCGTGAAACACACGGTAAGAAAATATAAGTAATACTAGTTATAAATTACTTTATTATGGACTTAACTATAATCAAAATCAAAATCAAAATATTTATTTATCAATTAGGTTTCTACAAGAAACTCTTTTGATCGTCATTAAAAATTTAAATTTAAATTTACCAATTTACACCTTTACATATGACGCAAGACAATCACAATTTTCTTCAAAATCAGCAAATAAAAAGAATAGTACGTTTTTATCTTGAGATCCCATTAAAAGTTTTAGAATTTCTTCTTTATCGTCTTTAGAAAAGCAGCGATATCTCTCGTTGAAGATATATTCTGCTAACAGCTGCATATCGACGCCTCCATACTCTAAAATACCTCTAATAATAAATGATAAGAATTTGTACCAACTCTGGTCTTCATGAAAGTATGCCTCCAAGAATTTTATTAATGATTTCTTATACAAATGCAATATTGATGCAAAATATCTCTTTTGCAACTCACTTATTTCATTTGCTATATATTTTCCAAAGATGAACCCAATGAGTTTTACACCCTCGTCTCGTTTTGTGATTTCATTAGCAAATATTTCTGGTCTTCTACTTATGGCATGTCTCACCGACTTACAATAAATCATAATCAAATGAATGCTGACATATCTCTCAAACCACATCTCTATTGGCATAAACTTTCGCATTGACTTAATTACTCTTTCAAATAGAACCGTACAATAAATGTAGTTACTATCCATAAAAACTTTAGTAAATTTTAAGGAAAAAATAAAATCATCAAATAAGTTTGAGTCTAAACTGTCTAAATTAAACTCATTCTCTATGTGTAGTAATATTGGTTGACCAACTTTTTCAATTTTGCGTTCGAGTTCTTCTTCGGAGACAGACAGCAATAAATATTTGGCAGACAGATGTACGCAAAGGGAAGCGTAAATGTTAAAATAAAATTGATCGCCTTTATCTCCTTTTACCTTAACTAAAAATTCATTAATGACATTAGCGACAAATTCATCATCTAGCTCAAATATTAATTCGATAAGCTTTTGTAAAATTTGCACTGAATGTTCTAGTGAAACTTTTCTAAATATGTTGTAGACGTCTACCCAATAATCTAGTTTAACTCTTTCCGGTACTGTATTATTATTGACAAGTGCTTTTTGCAATTTATCGTTACGATTATATGTAAAGTTTATACGCTCAATAAATCGTTTTACTACAGCCCATGTTTCAGGATCACATTCTTCTTTGTTTATACGAAAATACCGTAATACTGCAAGAAGTGCCGCTGCAGGTCGTAATTCACCTATAGAACGTAAAATTTCTGGTAGTATTGTTTTTAGTTCTGAGCGCATTGCCAACACAGCTGCTATTCTCGCAGTTTTTCGATTTAAAAGAAGATTTTGTATATTTATCTTCAAATTAACGGTGCTACAAACTGTTACCTTATTATACAATGCCACAAGACCGGCTAGTTGCCATCCCACTTTATTTAAATCAATCGATGGTCGCGACAGATGGGCGTTTGTTTTTAATGCATCTACGAATTGTCTTTGAGACCTTTGTGCATCTTTTGAATCGAGTGAAACAATCAATGGCCACAAGTTACTACCTAACAAATGCGCTATTGGGCGAGCTAATCTGGTATGTGGATTCTCCTCAATTAAACGCTGCATGACTTCTAAATGCTGCATCGCAAGTCCATTTTCTTCATAGAAATATATCAGGACCTTTCTCAAATATCTATCCAAACGTATTTGGTTTTGATTTTCAAGAAGCTGTTCATAATAGGTTGTATTAGTTAATAATTCCATGTCATGTTTCAGTGCATTTAAGTACGAAGCTTCATCCTGTATTAAAGCAAAATTTTCTTTAATTAACTCTCGTCGAGCAACGCGTGCCACGAATAAGCGACGCAGGATTGATGCGGCAGAATTTGAATCACGATGAGCGAAGCATGTTATTGCGGTCACTACCTCCGGATATTTGTCGACACGCAGTTTATATGCATCAAAAGTGTCCAATAACTGAGTAAGACGATCATAAGAATCAGCTGGTTCTATGTTAATAGCAGCAAGTAACATCGTTGGCAGGGAGTTACAGATTTGCCGACGCTCTGAAGGGTTTAAGGAATATTCAGCAAAAGATGAATAGTTATTGAAGAAAGCACCAAGAACCGATGCGTCGGTACTAACATTATTCAGTATGTCACGTATAACTACAGCATGAAGGCCTTCAATACAGTTGACTTCAGAAGGAGTACCATCTAATCCTAAGCCGTGTGCAAATTTTCGGAACATTATCCATACATCAGACGGTAATCGCCAAGCTGCAGCACGACGTACTAAACTTCGTATAACAGCGGCACGCAATTTATTTGGTTCATTCATATGTCTACCAGTTAGTAGATTTAATAGTTCCGTAATATTCTTCGAGTGTCCGCCACTTTTACTGACCAACACTAACATCATATACTCACGATTCATTGCATTGCTTTCAGCGGATATACGTTTCTGTATTTCAACAAGAGTCCGTTCGAAACCAAAGAATCTATATTGATCAAATAATTGATTTAAGAGTGTGTTTTTGCCTCGTGATTTCATAAATTTCATAAATTTTCTTTTCTTCAACATTGCTCTAAAATCCTGACCTTCATTAGGCATCATTTTGATAATATCGTCGTACACGTGAGTTTTCTCAGTGGATATTTTCGGTGCGGACGGAATAGGATAAGGCCAGTTCAAAATCTTTTCTCCTATGGTCTTATCTACAAATATTTGCTTTTTCAAAAGTGTCCTTTCTTCGACGTTCAGATGTTTTATAAGTGTTTCTATGTTTTTATATGAAAACCATGATTCTAGATATTTGGCTCTTGCAAGTTTTAATAAGAGTTCCTTAATTTCTTCGCTATCTAAGTTTTCAGCTAGAGTATTCTTTTCGAGTAACCAAACTGTATAGAGTTCGGGTTTGTTAAGAAATCTATGTTTATGATGTCTAATAATATATGTTGTTGCTTTCGAACTCAGATGCTTAAATAATTTTTGATTGAAGAATTTTTCAATAATATCAAGGTATGCGTCAGTGTTTGCCTTCAATAAAAATTTTACACTAGAGAAATATTCTTGTTCTTTTTCTATATAACTTGTTTGCAGCACTTTGTTATTTTCCAGACTGTTGAAATAGCGTATGGCGACCTCTGGACAATTTTCGCACATTATTTTTAAAGAATTTGGTGTAAACAATTCCAATAAATTATCTAATTGGCTCAAAATGAACTCTTTGGAACAATGGCGTACGTACTTTAAGGCTTTGCCGAAATCTTTTTTGTCATAATAGAACTGGTAGAATTCTTGAAGTCTTTGCTCATCGCGTAGATGAAGATGTATCCAATCATGTGTCTTATTAACAGCTGTTGTTAACATTTCTGGAAAAATTTCCCTCTCCATGTGAAGCGGATTGATTATGTGAGAATACTCTGGGTCCAATAACCATAGGCATTTCAGCGCTCTGCTCACATACAGCATGTCCTCGTGTTTTAAATTTTCCAATACATATTCCGAAATTTTGTATTTGGAAGCGAGATCAATTTTAAACAAACGGTCAACAGGCGAAGATTCTGGAAAGTTTTTAATTGCTTCGAACGACAATCCTTGGGAGAATGCATCGTCAACTAAACTGTTCAAGAATTTTTGGCGTTTTCCTAAGTTGTCACCTTTTAAGGTAATCGGGATTACAGATGACATCTGGAAAGAATGATAAAACTATATTAAAATTAAAAAAAAATAAAAATCACTACAACATTAACATAAAATTATTATCTAAATATTATAATATACTAGCAACCCGCTCCCGGCTTCGCCCAGTGCACAATTTTTTTTTATATACAAAAACGTTCCTCGTTTTATCCCTCTTTCTATAAGTGAAAACTGTATTAAAATCTGTTGGATGTTACCAGTGTTAAGTTTACCTATTCAGTTTTTTAGAAGTCCTAAAGCGAATAAAAGCGAAATCTCATACTAAAAACCAACGACCTGCCCCCGTTCCGCACTGCTGCAATTTTTTCTTAAAATTCTTTCCATTAGTAAAAAACGTATCAGTGTCTCAGGTGCCGCGACTTCATCCGTCTTCAAAAATAAAATATATATTAACAATATAACGCTTGACATCTTTATTGCTATTACACTTTTGCCAGGCGTTAGTTTTCTTAATTTTAGATGATCCCTCGGGACCAGTAGGTACTTTTTTCCGGGTGAAAGAAACCCTAAGACTTTTTCTGTATCGCTGACAACGTGTAGGTATGTAAAATTTCATTATGATCGGTTGAGTAATTACTTAGGCGTAAAAAAGTAACACACAGAGAGAGAGAGAGTTATTTTCACATTACCTATTATGTGTTAGTATCGATTATGTAGTAGATAGTATTATCTCTTAGTATGGATTTCGCTTTTATTAAAACTAAAACAAATACTTAGCAATTTGGAAGTTAGCCAGTTCATACAAGTGTTTTTTCTGATCTTTTGAATCATCACTCAAAATAGAATCTCACTGAATGATTAAAAATGTTAGGAGATATCTAATATTCATTATCATATCAAGCAATTAAGTTAACAAAAATATCTTACCATACGACTCGTTAAAAAACAAGTAAAACCAATATTATTGTTAAATTATAAAGGCCACAAATGTTACAATAAATAATCGAACGTGTGAACGCAGTAAATATTTCGTCGGATCTAAATTACACTTATAGGATATTAGCATGTTTCTATTATACCAGCCTCGTGAAAACAACATATCTTACGATAAACATATATTGGAATCCATTTGTCTTACCAAACCGAACTGGCCTGATGAAATTCACACAGAGCAGTGACAGTGACACCAGCAACAATTTGACAGATGGCGGCTCTAAACTGCGTTCAAGATACAGGGAGCCTAGACAAGGTGACATGACGAAAACGATAACGAAGTTCGAAAACAACAAAATGTATGGGAAGTATCACGTGACTTAACGAAGGCATATGTCAATCCCATACATTTTATTGTTTTCGAACTTCGTTATCGTCTTCGTCATGTCACTTTGTCTAGGGCCCCTGAATAATTTATAATAGCAATTACCACAGTTGTGAACTATACTTTGCTATTACTTAATAGGATTTATTTTTCAATACATGAGTGTGAAATATTGTGGAGGACGTGTACCACGTTTTGAAGGAATGTTTCTGGAACGAGGACGTGCGTAGGCTAGGCTTCAGCGCAAGTATTAAATAGGCTTAGGTCGCAAGTAGGTGACCTAAACAGCGCAGCGCCATGGAATTCCCATTATCCGATGATGTCAGGGAGCTTTACAATATATTTTACTTGTAGAGTTAATGTTTAGTAAAATATATATTATTTTAGTTTGTCATTTATATACGACCTTTCTCAACGAGGCGAAAGCCTCGCAATATAGATTAAAAAAAAACCTGACTTGATTTTATATTGCATAGTTCAAAGATTAAGAAGCACTGTCAGTCAACAAGTGTTCAATGGACAATATATTATAATCATAGCAATAAAAGTTATTTTACAGGTTCTTTTAAAAATACAAAGTCCTTTTATATTAATATTTATCCATAATCTTACTTGAGGGCCTAGTGCGAGTTTTACACTATCAAACGCGTCGAACGCGTAAACGTCAATTTGTATGGGAATGAAGCAATGCTACACGTTAGCCACTAGGTGGCGCTGCTTCCTTCCCATACAAATTGACATTTATTCGAAGCTTTTGATAGTGTAAAACTTGGACACTAGGTTGTTGTGGGGTGCAGATGCGGCCAAAGGTGGACCACGCTTAAGCCTGGGCTCGACCGCGAAATGAGCGAGGTCATTAATGAGCCCGCTTAACTCGCAACGGTTTTCATAGATGAGGCTTGACTGCGAAAGAGTCTAGCGGAGCGGGCTGACATTATCATTTTAACTATTTCTCGCTTCAAAAAACTCGCTCAGCTCATTTCTGTCCGTTCATTTCGCGGTCGACCCTCGGCTTTACCCAGATAAAATACTACTTGTACTATACTGGTTAAGTAGTATTTTATCTATGGTTAAACTAATAATTTACGTGGATCGTTTATAATATTAGGGAATTATAATAAAAACGAAACGACTTGACCATATACTTTATTACCACAAAAAAAGTTGAGGAATGTCCAAAAAAAATTAATATTTATTAACAAGATAGATATCTTTTAATACTTATGTATTATAAATATGTGGACAATTGAATTAATTATTTCTATTACCTTATAATATAATATTATAATAAAATGCTAACATTTTATAGATTTTTTTTTAATTTCGTATACGTCACATAGAGTAGGTATACAAATAACGATTACTAATTAATATAACTCGTGCCTTATAACTTATAATGACTGAAATTAAAACCGTTGGTGCTACTTATAAACTTTCCACGACGAGAGATGTGTATTTTTTTCCCTATAGAATCATTATTAATTTTTGAGCAGGAAGAATTTCGTACATTTACCTGTTATTAGTTGTCTCTGTCGTTCCCGCGTAAATACATTATATTATTACCTTCGCACTACAGATTTAATGACCGTAGTTTCAAGGAATTGCAAACCTTTTTATTAGCGAAAATAAGATAATTATGTTATTGTATGGATTGCGTCGACATTGAGTCAATGTCAAACAATTAAAATAACTAAATAGGGTGAAATGACCTAATGTTGGCACCCCTCCAATTTATTGGCACCCTAAACTTTTCACTAAAAAATAAGAAAACTATTCCATAAACTGTGTTCCCACAAAAAATAAATAAATCTCAGTATAGGTTTATGAGAATTGTTAAAACTTGTTTAGTGTAAATGTTAAACTTTCAAATTTTATTTGAGTTGAACAAATACGTCGAAAGGTACCAATAAATGGTCATATTTCTTAAAGTGCCAATAATTGGGTATTTTCCCCTAATATTAGCTACATTTTTTTTTTCTTTTAAAAATATTTTATATAAATTCGCACTTCACACAAAAAGGTTTGCGACCACTGTCAGTAAGTAAGGTTATTTGTACGAAATTCTTGCTGCTCCGCGACCGGACACTTTACAGTAAGCAAAAAATAATAAATAAAACTTTACGGTTAATTGTCACGCTTCACGCAGACATAAAATAATATAGGATACAAATAGCACAGCCATAAAAAGGTTACACAATAATAAACTATGTTATGCATTGTTTTTGTCTTTATTCAAACGTCATATATTATTAGAGCTGGGCTGTTAAGATTTGTAATCATTTAAAGGTAAACATGTACTTTATGTTATGTACTTGAATCAGTCAAAAATCTTAGAGGGATTCCCCGAAACATAATCGAAAAGTGTTGCCATTTCGGGAGATTTTGATTGCCTAGTTTTTATATTTAAATAAAAAAAACGATGTTACGAAACGCCATCAAAAATTTCTATTTTATGATACATTTTTTAAACAATTACGACCGATCGTTTATCTAAAACAGCCCAACCCTCCATCGGGTAACAATGTTAAAACTACTGGCTATAATATATATTATTATTGCTTCGTAACAACGTGACTATTAGAAGATATTATAATGATATAATTTTAATGTGACAATTATTATGAAATATTTACATAAATATAATAAATAGTTAAATACTGATGCCATAAACGTACACATATTTACAAAATAAGTGGTTGCGCGCCATCTATCGAGAATTGCGTAACTAAAAGCGTAAGAGAATTACGTTGGTATTATTGAATGATTCATTATTATTGTTTATATGGGGAAAACACTCATTTTTCGGCTCGAATTGAATTTAATGCTGAACATTTATGAATGTATAAAGAAAAATCAGAAGAAAATTTATTCATAAATAGGTTTGTTATTTCAAAACCAAGTCATTGGTTTTTTTTTTACTTTCACTTTGAAGAATTTGGTAATAGAAGTCTTTCTTAATTTCAGTGATTTCCTGTGAATATTTCAAATTTATAAAATTCATTTTTAAAAAAAATCAGATTAAAAAATGTTTTTCTACTATTTGCTACTTCAATATAAATAAGTTTATTTTAAATATTAAAATAATGTAATCACTGCAAAGGCATTTTAAAATAAATAAGGGTCAGTACTCAAAGGGGGATGGGAGACATTAAATAGGATAGTTTTCATTTATAAATAAAGACGCTAAAGATTGTTATTAACAGAACTGGGTTTATAATAAAGTATGAGAAGGTTGCCATACCATTTATTTACTGTAAGAATAAGAAGTTTCTAAAATCACGTGCCCCTCACCCCTTAAGGTCTTAAGTACCCTTAAGGCGCCACCACCACAACTTATTATTCCATCTACTTTAAGAACTTTAAGATAAGATAGTTGAATTTATATTATGATTATTTAAATAATCATCACGCAAATTTAAGCGAAAGCATCAACAAATCAAAATGCGTAAAGAATTCATTTAACTGCGTAAGAACACGTGTGGTCCTACGACTGACACTTTTTTGTAATTAACTTTCAAGTAGAATTTTTAACGTAACCTTTTTTTCTGCTCAATGCACATTTTCGGTTTGACTACAGCGATTTGCTTGAACCCATACCTACGCAGGTGTTAACACTAATTGTCTCAATGTGTACCTGAAGAAACTAGTAAGGTATTTGATTCTGATAGTACTGTATCATGTCGTATGTTCTCGTTCTGAAGTTGAGGAACGAACTCCTTATTATGGAGAGCATGTAGGCGGCCGCCTCCTTCTCGGTGGAGTTGGGCGCGAAACGCGACCGCAGGAGGCGTATCGTCTGTCCTCGGAAACATGGCAACCCCGTGTCCAACATTAGTGATACCATTGATATTATTGCCTCTTGGTACGGCCTGGGAATGAAAGTAAAACACAATTGATTCTCACCTACCTGCCCGCGACTTCGTCCGCGTTAAAAAAGATAAAAAGTAGCCATCACGTGTCCCGCAGGCTTATTATCTAAATGCGTCTGCTGAGCGACAGGCGAAAAATGCGCAAACATTGTGCAATATCACACTAAATCGTATCTCGTAGCTCATAATCGTAGTGTGATTTGCGTAAAAATTGACGATTTAGTGTGATATTGCACAAATTTTTCGCATTTTTCGCCTGTCGCTCAGCAGACTATTTAGATAATAAGCCTGCAGTACTTCTAAATGTTCATCTACCAAGTTACATGATAATCATTCAATTCGTTTAAGAGTGATGGAGGAACATACATACATACATACAGAAAAAAATTCTAAAAATCGCCAATTTAGTTTCAGTATCATGTATAGAGTCTATATACACGATCTTTCTGAAAACAAAGTAAATTACTCCATGACCGACCCTTACAGATTTATTATTATTAGTTTTGATAATGATATCGTCTGTGTGGCAGTCACCACCACCTTACGAGTAATAATAAGTTAGCGTGAGTTGCACCATCTAACTTTAACGGTAACCATATCCAAACCAGCCGCTAAATATTCGGTTCACTAAGGGTGGGTTGCACCGTAGGCTTGGTTATTGTTACAGTCAAAGTTAACTTTAGCGGTGACAGTCGAAATTAACAATCGCATGTTGCACCATGATTACCGATTGTTTGTCACTGTAAAAGTTAAAGGGGTTGCCATTATAAAATAATGTAATTTTCCTATGTTGTCGTACACATATTTTTATTTAACATGGCAACATTCGAAGTCACTTATCACAGTTGACTTAACTGTAACAATAACAATGACCGGCCAATATCGAGCGGTTATTGTTATCGTTAAGTTATGACGTCATTTTAGCCGTTGTAAAAATGATGCAACGCATATTATGCTTAGCGCCTCTTTCACAAACGTCAAGTAAAGTGTTGATTAGTTACTTGTAGAAATCATTTTCTGTTTTATTGAATTATGCACTCGATTTAGTGCATCCATCGATAGCCGATTTTTTATTATTATTTTCTATTCAATGTTTGGGACGTTTACCGCACAAACAAAGGTATATCAGCTCCATTATCCCCGGTAACCGGTGACTTTAAATGACAGTTTGGCCTACTTGAGGTTTGTGAAAGGGGCGCTTAACCGAATATTTAGCGGCTGGTTTGGATATGGTTACCGTTAAAGTTAGATGGTGCAACCCACCCTTAATATTCGGTTAAGCATAACATCATGCTTAAATATCGTGGTGCAACATGTGATTCAAATGCGATTGTTAATTTCGAATGTCACCGTTAAAGTTACCGCTAAAGTCAACTTGCCTACGTTGCAACCGACCCTTAATTAAAGTCATCGTTTGAGTTACGATAGCCGTTTTTTTTTGTTGAAATTAGTAATTTTTAAACACTCACCTGACAGCTAGGAACGCTTGCACGCACAGCTCGCAGAACCACTTGAACGGTGGCGCTTCCATCTTACCACCCATCACCATCACCATCTCGTCAGTCAGCTTTATGTCCGGCTCGAAGCCGAGGTTGCCACCGGGAGACGATTCAAACATGAACCCGAAGTCTGGAGAAACATCATTAAGGGCTTTTTGAGAGCGTCGAAAATTATATCAGAATTAATTATTTATTATTAAAGTAAAAATGTCATAACGCTCTGTCCTCCTCGGTGATGTTTTACTGTATGAAATAAGCGCCATCTATCCAAATCGGTGCGTACTTCTTCGTTTTGTTTCGGTGAGAGAGTAAGGGAGGACAGAGCCCATTACTTACCCCCCAACCGCTTCCTTATCCCTTATCCTTAATCCTTCTATGGTATTGGTAGGCGGCTGTAGCCACTTACCATCAACGGTAACGTCAGCCTGTCTGTCGACCTAGTCTCCCCATAGATCTAACAAACAACACAAAACAATAGCATACCTATGTGTATGATATGTCCGTCCGTGTCCAGCATTATGTTACCGTTGTGTCTGTCTTTGATTTGGAGCAGAAAACCTATCACGCTGTACGCCGCCATCGACATCACGAAGCAACGCCTTGCAGCCTGCAAACGAATATCAGTATTGATATTACAATTGAAAACCTATTATACAGACACAAGCTGTTATAATTAAAAATAATACCGACTTTCTATTGAGCCCAAACAGAGGCCGCCTTAATATGGACACAAGTGTATGTAAAATGACTAACCTGAAACTCCCTCGTAGTCTCGTCCCCATATTTCTTGATGAAGTACTCGTACATCCCGATGTCTGTCTGTCTGCCCAGTTGGTCGCGAGACTTTGCGTTCGGCACGCACTCAATCACGCCACACTGAAAACATATTGAACATATTGAGAAATTAGTTTAAACTTGTTAAGAAATTAGTTAGAACTTGTTGAGGAATTACGTGGAACTTGTTGAAAAATCAGTTTGTACTTGTTGAGAAAATACTTTGAACTTGTTGAGAAATTAGTTTGAACTTGTTGAGAAATTAGTTTGAACTTGTTGAGAAATTAGTTTGAACTTGTTGAGGAATAACTTTGAACTTGTTGAGAAATTAGTTTGAATGTTATACACACCCCGGGCGCAGTGGCGACCACTTTGTACGGGAACAGGTACAAATCGAGGCCGACTTGCTGGAAGATGTTCTTGAACAGAGATATCACTTGCAACGCGAGCATGTCCTGTCTGACGTCGTCGCCCACTTTAAAAATGGCCGCCTGCCAAGTCTCCGCTGCTATTGAAGTAAATCTGTCTTTGCCTTCCTCCTAAAACCAAAATTACATATCATTATGTTACATTGTATTAAGTTTGTATACACAACTTAATATTAGGGGATAAAGTAGAAGGTAGAAGATGAATATGACCTCACCAACTCGAGCTGTCACAAGTTAAATAAATGATTACAATATTACTTTTCCTTTAAATTACTTATTACTTAGACAATTCTGTATAATTTACCGTGGGTGGCTCTTCTCCAGAGGCTATTGCCATCGCCACTGATTCCATCTCCTCAATGCCATACTTCCGCACCCTGAACCTCGCCAAGTACGGAGCTTTGGCCGCACTCTGCATCGGTGTGCCTATAATATATTACAAAATATTAAAGGCAACAATAAAATGGCATAGGTACAGTGAGTTTACTAAAATTATTATGAGAAGGTAAAGGTATTACTGTCCGTATGTAGGGTAGCACTTACCACTTTTGTAGTCTATGTCCAAAACCATGGAATCTGGATTGGACGGGAGGTAACAACCAGGTTGAACCTATAAAACAAGTTTACAAGAGAATTAAATTATAAATTCTATATGAACTATTTATTTTAACGTGTCAACAATTACGTTTAAATAATTACTACTTTTTATATAATGTGTATGAGATTTTAAAAAAGAAGTACCTATAAATTTTAGGGGGCTTGGATTAGTTCCACCTTTTAATGTACTTAATAAAAAAATATAATTTACTAGTTGGTGCCCGCGACTTCGTCCACGTTGAACGATGAAATGTGCTTATGTCCTTTTTGGTGTCCCAGACAACGCACATTTATAATATTTGTACGGATTTAGTTGTAAATTATAATTTAGCTTACAGTAATATTCTTCAACGCTTCCAAGCAAGCCCGTTTCCTTTCGGCTCCCTTCGGGTACGGTCGGATGATTCCGGAAATGTTCGTAATTTGACCGAAAAAGTCGAATTCTCGTTCGTAGAACGCCTTCGCCGGTCCCGATAAACCGTCTACTATACTCTTTGTCAATGCTTCTAATATATCGTACAGTACAGCTGTAAAAAAAAATTCTTTTTGTTAATATAAAATATAAAATAAGAGAGCGTCATTTGAGAGCAAAAGAAATCACTTTAGATTAGATTTTAGTTTTATTTTTTTAACAAGAGAGTACTGAAAATTTTCACATTGCCATTAGTCCACGTAATCAATATAATATAAGTTATCATAATATATTTCAATATGAACCGAAAATTAAATAAAAAAAAAAAACAAAAGTTATTGACATATTTACACTAGCTGGCGCCCGCGACTTCGTCCGCGTTGAAAAAGAAAAAAGTAGCCTATCGTGTGTCCCGTACTTCTAAATGTTTATCTACCAAGTTTCATGAAAATCAGTTAATTCGTTCAAGAGTTATGGAGGAACATACATACAATACCTTCACTTACAGATTTATTATTAGTATTGATTGATGATTAACCAGAACAATGGTGTTTAATTGTTTTATCCCTCTGCCAAATTCTCTTTACAAACTCCCCAACAAGGCCACCTAGAGAAATTTTCACTGCAATTATAATAAAAATAGCAAAAAACTTACTGTCTTTATTGTGCATTTCTTCGTCTGTGTACATATTTGTGTGCATGTTCCATATCAACTGATGCGCCACAACTTGAGACTTCTTCGACAGCGATTTTATCAACTCCGATACATAGCCCATCTGGAAATTCGTATTGAAGAAATGTTGGCCTTTATAAATGCAATAGCATAATACATAGAAGTGCACAGTTGCACAGAATACGGTTCAAAATGGTTGTATAGAAGAGCAATAGAGGAGACGAAGGTTTGCTATGCATCCCATGAGCGTGAAACGAAAAAAAAAAAAAAGAAAGAGAAATTCCATACTTTATGCAAGGAGCTTGTGGACAATGAACTGTCTGATTTTTTTATTTATTTAATATTTCTCTATAGTTACTAGACTCACAGACATGTCCCGTGCCAAACAAAACATTCTTGCAGATAATGCTGTATGGGAGGCCGTGAGTAGTACTCACAGTACTCACTTCGTGAGTAGTACAAAAACGATTACACACGGGGCACAGACCTGTGGTGGTCCGTGTATGTGCAGACGCGTTCTACTCACGCGCGCTAAATGTGAATACGCCTTTAGAAAATGTGTGTAGGGGAAAATACCCAATTATTGGCACTTTAAGAAATACGAACATTTATTGGCACCTTTCAACTCAAATATTCAAGTGTATTGTTAACTCAAACAAAATTTGAAAGTTTGACAATGTTTAAATCATTTGACTGTTTTAGTGTTAGCAATTCTCATAAACCTATACTGAGATTTATTTATTTTTTGTGGGAACACAGTTTATGGAATAGTTTTCTTAATTTTTTAGTGAAAAGTTTAGGATGCCAATGAATTGGACGGGTGCCAACATTAGGTCATTTTACCCTAATTATATTTTTTTGTCTGCCGATACGCGTCTGTCACATACGTTGAACTAAGCTTCAACGTACCGTATCGTGTCTCAAGGCCTGCACGAGCTGAGGAATGTAGAGTAGAACGGCGGACGAGGAGTACGAGGTGAGAGTCGTGACAGCCGCCTGCGCCGACAGCGGATGCGGCGGATACTGGCGACTGAAGTACGACAGGGCCTCTACAGGGCTCACTCGGGCCCACGTCACCATGTGAACTAGCTGGAATACACAATTGAGCGTTACAGACATTCAGACATACATTCTGGTACTTATGGTTTTAACATACAATAAAGCGATCAAAACAAGCGAAAAATGCTTGCGTAAATTGTTACCTCCTGGGCATCGTTCAAAAGGGTCTCAGTAGTGACGAGATATTTAAGGGCTTGCGGTACGTGGCACACGGCTGTTGGTTGCGCTTGCACTTTGCGTCTTATTTCCTCAATTATACCTTCGTTCTTTATCCTGAGGACAAAATAGCATTGTGATTTGTTGAAAAAGAAAAAAGTAGCCTATCCTGTGTCCCGTAAGTCTAAATGTTTATCTACCAAGTTTCATGAAAATCAGTTTATTCGTTTAAGAGTTATGGAGGTACATACATACATACATACATACATACATACATACAGAAAAATATTTTGTAAAAATGATCAATTTAGTTTCAGTATCATGTATAGAATAGAGCCTATAAACACGATATCTCTGAAAACAAAGTAACTTACTCCATGACCAACCCTTACAGATTTATTATTAGGCCGGTTTCAGTGCTCACCTGACTACCAGTACTGACGATACACACGACCGACCGCGGTAGCAATACGCGTGCGTACGGCGTACGGTCAGGCGAGCTCTGTAACGACTTGTGCATTTTCATACAAATGACAAGCGCGTCGATCGCACGGTCGGTCGTGTGTATTGTCAGTATTGACCGTCAGGAGAGCACTGAAACCGGCCTTAGTATTGATGATAAATAGCTTATTATTATTATATCAAAATGACCTCTCACCTCTCTGGCAGGAAGACGGCGAGCACCGGGCTGAGGTCCCAGGCGAGCTTGGCGTAGTCGCGCCACGTGCGCTCGGTGCTCGGCTTGGAGCGCCACGTGGCGATGTTGTCCTCGCCGGGCACCGCCTGCTCGGGCCGCGCGTGCGGGTTGTGCCACGTCACCAGGAACTCTATCTCCACGGCCTGCACCGATGTGAAAACTTCTATAGAAGCGTTATACGACTTTGGGTACGGAAAAAGTGTATTGGTTCGCGCGTCAGCAACAATATGCTAATTAATGCTCACAGTTAGCCTCGCGCAGATGACTATGTGATTGTATGTGTGTGCGTTGGACGCTCAGTTTTAAGTTTTCACTTCTGTCCGCAGTCCTCATGACTGGCTCCGTTTTTTTTTTATGACAGACTTGCTACGCTACGCTATTTTTTTTATGACAGATTATGGCTACGCTGCCGACCATAGGATTAAGGATAGGGAATTAGGAAGGGATAGGGGTAATGGACTCTGCCCTGGCATCACTCACTCATTACTGACTTTTTACTTTTTACCGTGGGAAAATGCTTCATTCCTACGGGAAAACGGGTAATAGGACAACGGGTAGTAAGAATTATCCTTCCGTACTTATCTTTTTCACATATAACTTCTAAACGGCTGAACCGAGATTGGATTTAAATTTTATATGGCTATTTCAATGGTTTCCTGGATGATTAAAAAATACAATTGGACCCGGTAGGTGGCGCTGCTGTCTGTATGTCAACTACTAAACGGCTTGACCGATTGGGTTGAAATTTTGTATGTGCGTATTTCCATAGTTTCATAGACACGAATGTATTATATTTTATAAAGTTACGCAGACATCAGTTAATACCATGAGTTCTAGAATTAGATTCCTCTTGCGGACGTAGTCCTTGACGAACGTGTCCTGCGGCTTGACTGGCGGCTTGACGCTGCGGTTGGAACGCTTGCCTGCGATGCTGCCTGCGCCGCTACTCAGCGTCGTAGTAGACATTGGAACCTATGTTACAGAGAAAAAGAAAATTATGTCAAATCTTTAAACAACTATTCAAACGGTCAAACTAACTTACAGTGTTGATCCATCCTGTGGTCTGGCGACTTCCAATGTCGCTGCTGTTGACCGATGAACGGTTATCGATCGGTGAATTGGACGTGTAAATGCTTTGTGAACTGCTCGGACCTAGTATTTCGAATTCACCTGGAAAATTATTATCGAGATATTTGAATCGCGAGTATTGATAGTGTTGCAGAGGCACATTTAGCACTTGGCTACTGCCATCATCAGGATGTAGGATTTAGGTAAAGTTAACCGACTATAGTGATTGTAACTAAACTAGTAATACGGAACCTTGCTTTGCTTGCTTGCTCCGAATTTCAGATTTCATGGCATATTCATAGCATAGCAGATTCATAGATTTTGACGACACGTTTGGTCTAGTGGCTAGTAACCTTAGCTGTTAACCAAACGGTCGCGGGTTCGAATCCCGCTAGGGGCAAATGTTTATGTGTTAGCATTTTACCTTTGTACCTGAGTCATGGATGATTTCTATTTATAATATGTATGTATTTATAAAAAAAAAGTAATTTATGTAATATATCAGCTGTCTGGTATCCATAATACAAACATTATTCGCTTACTTTGGAACTAGATGGTGCTGGGTGGAATGTATAAGGAAGGTATACATAGCCCCTTAATTGAATTAATAAATAATAATTTTATAATTGACAAAGTCAGACAGCATGTATTGGGCAGTGTAATAGATTAGGAAGTTAGTGCTTGTGGAATGCTCACCGCCGATATCGCTGCACTTGAGATACTTCTTGTCGCTGTGCATGAGCTGCCAGAACTTGATGAGCGCGATGATGTCCTCGCGCAGGTGGGCCGCCGTCCGCGAGGGGCACTGCAACCCGCGGCAGAAGTAGTCCAGGCAAGCGCTGTACACGCGCTCGCGGAGCACGTTGCGCGCCAACGAGCGCGGCAGAATGTCGCCTTGCAGCAGCGACAGCCCGCAAGACAGCAGTCTGTCGACCACATTTTCATTACACCACTATTTATGAAAGGCAGTGAGGAAGTTTTACGCAAACTTACCTAGCCAAACACTAATACGTTTTAGCCGGCAGGAGTATTGCGGTTATGCAATACTCCTGCCGGCGGTTATGCTCGGTTATGCTGGCGGGGTTATCCGCATAACAGGAAAACAGGTTATTTGTACTGAGTTGATTACTGCCCACCTGCCATTGCCAGTTCGTGACTGCTGAACGCTTAGTGCCCTTCACTATAATAAGACTTACCTGAATCTAACACCAACAGCATCGACGTGCCTATTTATGTAGTCTCGTTTGTCGCCAACGGTTATTGGTAAAGACCTAGAACAACAAGTTTTAACGTTAACTTTCGAAGATATCAATTCAGTTTTAATAAAAACTGACAAAAGCGAATAACACTACTGTAATTTAGTACCAAAAATAAAACTTATTATTGAATCTACATTCACTAATAATTACTCTACTAATGTAGATTCACTAATAAGTTTTCCTAATAACATTTCCTCGATGCTTTTAAGCTAAAAGTTTTTGTTCAAAATGTGGTCTTTAATTATTGGCCTCGTAAGAAAGCTCAAAGTCGCTGCACGGTATATGAAAAGGACGAATTCTATGTCAAAAAGAAGTAAGAGTCTGCATGGATCAAAATATATAACTGTGCACCATGCCTTCTTCTGTTTTTAACTGGAATTCCATCGTGCGACTTTATATCAGTTATGATTTAATGCTGCTCACCAAGTGCGTGCTTCTACAATCCGACTTGATTTACAAATGCGTAGTTCAGAACTTGATATAAATTTCAATTGGGTGATGACAACCTTTTTCTGAGGAAATGGGCTACATCGTTCAACTTATGTTAATTATTTTTTTTAGGTAGAACTACGAACCTATGAAGAAGACTGGCTAACATCTCCACTTTCTCTTGGCTGTTATATTTGGCGGTTTCAGCGACTTCGCACAGGTATCGAATCCAAACAGCATGCGGCGCTACGAAAGGGGGCCGCGGCTCGAGTTTACAGCCTGGAAAGTATCAATAAATAATAATAAATAAATAATAATAAATAAATATGACACACATTCCACACCATTTAGTTCCATTTAGTAAGTTCCAATATGGCACCATTTAGTTCCACAGCAAGCAACTAATGCTTGTATTATGGATACCAGACAGTTGATATACTACATAGATTACTTTTTTTTTGTAAATATATACATATTATAAATACAAAACATCCATGACTCAGGTACAAAGGTAAATGTTGACACATAAACATTGACTATAGCGGGATTCGAACCCGCGACCGTTTGGTTAACAGCTAGGGTTACTTACTAGCCACTAGACCAAACATGTCGTCAAATATGCTAAATAATTATGTCAAAAAGCAAAATATGGTTTGAAAAATTTCTTAAGGTGAGACTAAAAGCTATTCTATCACACTTGCCAGAAATAAACCAATAGAATGTTATGGCTGGACCTTAAATCCGAATAAAAATGGAAGAAAACAAAGTTTACTGCACTAATTATTTCATAATATGGTCCTTCGAGCCTCATATACATAATATATGGTGGTAGAGTATTCTTAAAATATGCATCAAATATATAGGTCAAATATTAATATTAATAATAAAGGAAAAACCGATTAATTTATCGATACTGTCAAGCAATAGAGTCAGTTGTCAGGAACATTGTCCAACATGAAAACAGGAATGGTTTCTAGATTGTTGAAAGGTTAACAAGCAATGTTGAAACTTTTTTTAAAAAGAAAAATTGTTACCTTCATAAGCGGCCAGTGGACTTGTCTCCTCTAATTGCTTGGAGAACAATCCCATCCTCCTGTCAACGGTGCATTGCCAAGCAGCGAAGATCTCTTGCAAAAGTCGCAGCTCCAAGTCAGGTCTGGAAGTAGTCAGCCACTGCCAACACTCTATGGCCGTTGTCACGGCATCCTCCGTAAATATCTCCACTTGGGACCAAGCTGCAATTAAATTTTGAGAGGTTTTAAATGTTTTATGCATTCGATTAGGTATGTGATATTTTAATCTCAATAATCTGTAATAAAAGTATAGACAATCTATTTGACGTTATAAATAATGTGTCTTTATCGACACGACTTAAGCCGAATTTACGTCTGTCAGTTGGTCAAGACTAGTGATGATTTCTTGTTTATTTAACATTAAATTTAGCACAAAAATATGACATTGACATAGTATATCAATATTTCTGAACATAATTATCCGTTAATATGGCAAATAATCCAAATAATAATCTATACAAATATTATAAAGACGAAAGATTTGATTGTTTGTTTGTATTGAATAGGCTCCTAAACAACTGGACCGATTTGAAAAATTCTTTTCCATTAGAAGCCGACATTATCCCTGATGAACATAGGCTACTTTTTAACGCGGGAAAATGCTTCGTTCCTACGGGAAATCTAAAATAAAAGTAAATACTAGCGGCTTGGACTTGACAGCGCCATCTATCGGATTTGGGTAGAACTGCTTGGTGTTATTTTTAGCGGTCCGCTCCACGGTATCTACCGGTATCTTGATACGAATGGCCTTATCAAGTGTTATAATGTTATACTTTTCACCAGATTAGTGTTAAATAAATAAGAAATCAACACTAGTCGTGACCAACTGACAGACGTCAGGACTGCACTTGTATCTTACCAACAGAGTGCAGCAGTCCCCGGGCCGTGCTCGTCGATTGTGTGTGCGCCGAGTGATGTCTGGCGTGAACCAAAAGCGCTGTAGCGCGCCAGAGCGCTGCACGATGCGCCGTTTCGCTGCCGCTCGAGCAGGCTTCCTTCAACGCCGTTTGCAAGCGCGCACCCACGCGCCACACCGCCCCCTCACCGCCGCCTTCTGCGCTCACGGCGCCAGCCACCTAAAGTGAAAATTTCTTTAGGCTACGGTTCCCGCTACGCCGTTCTAATCGTTGTGTAACCCATTCATTGTAGATTGTCAACAATCCCAACAATTTGAGGTTGCAATATCTATCAAATGGATCTAGCTACTAGAAAGGTGTAAATGTATTTTTAAATGTAAAATAGTACCTATTGTAAAATCTTTTTCCACAAAATTGTTCCAATTTTAGATTAAAATTCACAGATTTCGTGTACATCACACACGTCTAACGAGCACATTCGAAATGAATGTACGGAATTCGAAAAATATTATGTTGTTCTGACTTATGTTGTTTATTTTAGGCTCGAATTGTGGCCAACTAAATTATTGTCCAGAGGAGATTTACTCAAATTTTTGATATCATTTTTAGTTTCCAAAATATCGAGCGCGAAAATCAAAAATTCGAAAAAAAAAAATATTATTAATTTTTTCACTATTTCGGCCATAACTTTTTGAAAAATTCTTTTTGCGCCTTACAGCTCTCATGAATACGCGTCTTTTGAGGCCGCTTTTGAATATCATATCTTCACAACTCTCCGAGATATAAGGGGACTGCACTTTTTTCGCGAAAACGCGGGGCCTATACTGATAAGCGAACGAAAATACATTTCCAATGTCAAAAACGTGTCTCACCTCCCCGGCGAATCTGCTCCGCTGCGAGACGACAGCCAACAGCGCTGCAGAGTCCTGGGTGACGCACGGCGGTCGCTTGTCGAGGGCAGAACGCGGTAAGGGCGCCGACAAACGGTTAAGGCCGGCCGCACCCAACAAAGCGCTTGTAGCCAACGCCAAGCCGCAGTGATGCCACAGGGTCGAGTTTGGGACCTGATTTTCAATTCATAATCAAGTTTATTATCAATAAATAATGAATTTTGTTTGCATTGCTTTTTTTTTAAACATTACCTGATTCAAATATTCCTGTAAATGAGAACGAGTAGACTGCGGTGCCCATTTCATCGCCTCTTGTACTATTCCGTGACAACGATCGGCGAAATCTTTCACGATACTCTGAAAAAGAATTGGAATGAATTCAAAATTGAAATTGAAAAATTATTTTTGTGTTGGATAGTCCATTTATCGAGGAAGGCTTTAGGCTATTTAGTGTGACCTAAAAGGCTAAAAAAATTTAAAAAAAAAATTATTATCCTTAATTAGATTACCGCCATATCTATCGTTCAGTGGCAGAACTATTAGGACAAACAACTAAGACCCAAAAAGTCGGCTACTCACCGCGAGAGGGCGCGGATAAGTGTTGGATAGTCATTTATGGAAGAAGTCGCGGGCACCAGCTAGTATAGATATATCTATGAATGAAACACTTGTGCAGATAGTATGGAAGTATGGATTATAAGCAAATTCTAAGATATAATATCATTCTTCAAGCATGATTACAAGACATCCACTTACTTCTCTACCTTCCAAGGTATCCTGCAATTGCATCGTGAAATCAGTGCCTGGCACCTTCAGCAGTGGCGTCTCCTGATTGGCATCCAACTCCAAACTGAAGCTCAGCACTTGAAGTATATCAAGCATCGACCAAAGGACCTAAAACGTATTTAGTTTTCTTATGGTTACTCCACTCTTATCTGCAGTAACAAAGGTGGTACGAGGTCGAACAATGTCCTCTTTGCACAATGTCCGCAGGCCTAATATCCGTTTGTTTTGAATTAATTACCCGTTTTCGTAACATTAGAGTACGGACAAGTAGTAAACACCTTTAGAACTTCAGAGAATTCAACCCTTATTACCTCTTATAATAAGATTAATGTGACGTTTTCCTGGTGCTGTCAACGCACAAATCAGAAATGACTGTGTAATATAAAGTGTGTATAAGTGGCACTGCTGTTTATCCTCAAAATTAACCAAAATGATTACAACCTATTAACTCATTTCCAATTCATTTCTTAATTCCACCATCGGTATCGTACTTGCAGCACCTGTGGCGTAAAGGGGACGGCAGCCACTTACCTTCCAGTGGACCGTCAGCCTGTCTGTCAACCTAAACTTTTAAAAAAATCCTTACCCGACAGTTCCATAGTAGATGTGGAAATCTATCGACCAGTCCGGCCAGCCACTTGTCGGCGACTCGTCGTATCTGCTTGTGAATGTGATTGAAATTGACCAACAGGAACTGCGCGTGACCTTCGAGCTCTCTTTCGCGTGACTCGTCCTTCACCTTAACAGACATCACGTCCAGAAATTTCTGGAACACCTTGTCGCCGACGCTGAAACGGACATCGCGTTGTATCTTCTTTCTTAATCATTATATGGATCATAAGCGGATACTAATGGATGCGGGGTTATGCCGGACTCGTACCGGCTAATGACTGTGGGCCACGAAACCAACCAAAAATTTCGATGCAATTTGCAGCGCCGTGTTATGGCTGGCCTCTTACATTATCTACAATCATTTGTTTTTGACGCTCGACGCTGACGCTTGCAGCGCAAAGCGAATTCGCAAAGCGATATTTTTGTGGCCCAACGACTTTCTAAATTTTGTAAAAATTAGAATTTTGTATCCCCAGATTATGACCTGTCGATCGACGTCACTAGAGGAAAAAAATTGTATTAAAAAAGTCCATTTACCTGGCAACACATAGCCACATGCCACTCTTATCTTTTTGAAGAGCAGTATCACTCAAATACTCTATGATCGGTTGCAGGCTTGGTTCTGGTGAATTGCTTACCCTTGAAAGAAAGAAAAACGCATTCAATTAATGACAGACTATTTGAGCGTTTATGTAGTAAGATTTCTTAATGTTCTCTTAAGAGGTCGACTTAGAACTGCATTTTGTACTGACCTCAATGTCTCCAGCCAATAAACGCTGAGCAGATACATGCACGGAGCAAACGTCAACTTGTTTACCATCACGGTGACGTCGGGCGGATGTTCCAGCAAATTTAATATCTGTGTTTTCAACTCTTGCAACTCGTTTATAGAGACCGAATCGTTCCTCACCGCCGACGTGTACTGAAGCTCTCTCATTTCAGAACGCAGAGACGTTTGCGAGACGAGGTATGGAGATTTGACCGCTATCTCTTTCACACCGGCGTACCACTCTTGTGGCCAAAGACCTGTTTTTTTTTTTTATTAAATCATCAATAAAAACTCATAGATCGTTAAACACGTTCAAAGTAAACGAATCTATCGCCACTGGTTAGTGGAAAATTATTTCTACGGCGAAGAAACCGGCAAAAAAGTCAGTAGTTCTTATTTACAAATAGAACTTCAATTAAAAAATTATATGAAGAAGCACTAGCTAGTTACTAGTTGAGTTCTACTAGTCTTTTGATAAATTAATTTAGTTATTGTTAGTTTGATACTTATTGATGTGTCAGATGGATAACCTACTTATTTAAGGCAAGGACTAACCTCAGACCGAACACAATTTTGACCAAAATAACCGCAACCTAATGTGCTATGAATCAAGGTGCAATATTGCGCAACAAATTTTTGTAGCTCTTCGGAGATAACCGAACAGATTTAATATTGGAAGGTTTTTCTTAAATATTTTGTAAAATATGAAAAAAGAGATAAAAGTAGCCGATTCAAACTTTAGTGTAGAACGTAAGTTAATTAATAAGCCTAAAAACAAAAGTAGTTGTCACGGAATTTTTTAGTACTGTGAACAGTAAGTTTATTTTTAGCAGTATTTTACTAATTTTTTTTCTCACAAAATGGATTTTTTTTTATAAATCTGCCCGATTCAAACTTTTTCCCATATAGTCTATTATGCACTGTATTTTTATCTAACTTGTGATTTTACTCTAAGAAGTCAAACTAGACGACGAAAATAACGCTTTTCAGCTAAGTCCTCGAATTATTTCATGGAGCCTGGAACTAGAATCAACGAATTTATCATTATGTTTCTTTTTATTTGTAAAATTTCATATACTTAATCAAATTCAAACTTGTCTTCCGATTTGTCATTATAATTTGTCATGTCAATATCTGATTATGTTATTAAGATTAAGATTTATGTTTAGCCGAAGTTTTCTGCTAAAATATCTCTATAAACGTATGGATAAATCCCATAAGGGCTTAGAAAAAATAACATTATTTAAATGAAAATATTTCTTATTTTCTATTTTTGGTAATGGCAAACTTTAAATGAATAGTAACGTCTCAAACCGCATACAAGCAAGGAGTTTTTTATTTATAAATTAATGCTAAAATATTTCCTTTATTGACTTTGTCAAAATATAAAGGAACATATTATATGTATAAAAGCAAAGTATACAAGCTGTATATTTAAAAAAATCTAATTTCCAAATATTCAATCCAAAAAAAACTGATAGGTAAGTTTATTTACAATTTGTATCCAAATGTATGTAAGAGACCTAATGTGATAACAATATTTTTTTATACTCGTGTATTACTTCAATCACATAATAAAAACAAGCAAACTCAAATTTCAAAACAAATACTCTTTCGGCAAACACATAGTTAAGTTAACCATAAATTGCTCGTAAAACAATACGATAATGATACCTCTAACAACACATACTAAACAGTCCCTAAAAGCACACACACTCTTCAACATAATATTGAGACGCACACACACACACTACAAACATTTGATCAAATGTACTCGCATGTTACCAAACATTGGTCGACCGATTTAAACGGCATGCTTCAATGGTGCTATATCTTTTCTTGTTGTGTCTATGGATAGAAGTGAGGTTTCCTATTGTCGAGGTGCCATGTTTTAAATATACTTTTTTAATGTTAAGGTCGACAGACAGGCTGACGGTCCACTTGATGATAGGTAATTACATTTTTTAAATTAAAAACATAATGCGTGTATTTATTTATATTCAGGTTTCTTAGAGACCTTTAAAATACCTAGAAATCACCTTGACACGAATAATAATCGTTTGAATTCAATTAATTAATTTCATGGTAAGTATTAAATATTTTGAAAATATATCCTCTTTTGTAGGGTTAAAAATATTTTGACCCTCGTCAGATAAAATATCGATAAAATCGATCTTCTATCTCGATCGATCGATATAAAAAGTGACAAAACCTCAGCCAAATAAGAATTTTTGAACTATAGCCAGTTTTGTGGACAACATAGTTAATGAAGCCGGTTTTAAAAATATTTATTTTCAAGTTTAGTTAGTTATGTTTATCGTATGTGAATCCATTTTTACAGCCCTTCACAATGAAATTCAGAATTTTCACAATATTTTAATAAGGCGAGGCGTAGTTTGATCGCATTTATGCTAAAAGTACGCCTACGCCGTGTACAAGTGTACATGCACAGAAAGCGTAGTTTCAGGGGCTTCACTCTGTCGTCCACAGGACTCTATATTTAGTACTTATTTTATCTGAGATGACATTGAACATCGTTACAAATCGTAGTACCAAAAAAGTTTACGATTCATTAAAACCAATCAATTAGTCAATTTTTTCATTGATATAGCACCATAACAAATTATATATAAATAACAATCAAAAAACCAAATAATATGATCATACAACTATTGGATTATTCTCTAAAAGCAAATATACTCACGCTTTCGCATGGCTACACGCGTGGCCATAGAAGAGATAATAAAATATTTAAATACATATAAAAAAGGAGACACAATTTATAATATGAATAATAAAAGTGAATACATAAAGACTTCAGGACAGATAAGAGAGTAAGTAAGATAAGTGCTTTTGGATTTGGAGATTAAAATATATCTTATAATTTGTGGGTACATTTAAGTATGTAAAAGGGAAAAAATAGAAAATCGAATAATGGGGTTACCTGATTCTGCCGCTGTGAAGCCCATAACGACGCAGTAAAGCCAAAAATCCTTGAACAATTTGTGCAGTCTTGGTTTAGGATTTTTTATTGGCGGTGATCTTTTCACTAGTACCTGTAATTATAGGAAATAAAGTTCTAGCAATCATATATGTATATAATATATATCAATAATATGTACAATATTATAAAGAGAGCTGATTACTCTCAAAATAATATGAATAACTCAAAGACTACTGGACATATTTAAAAAAAATCTTTTACCTATATAAAGATATGTTATCACTGAGTAACAGGGGCTATATTACCAATTGAGTTAAATTAGAGATTCCAACGAAAACTCCAATGATGTAACCGAAGGTGCAAAAATCCATCCGATTTTAAAAAGTATAGTTGCATTTTTGTTTGTTCAAAACTCAAAAACTACTGGACCGATTTTAAAAATTCTTTCACCTATAGAAAGCTTCACTATCGGCAACTGACATAGTCTACATTTTATAAAGTTACACGAACTAAGTCGCGTGCAAAAGCTAGTCATTAATAAAAATTAAAAAAAACAATCGGAGGCAATCATGAGGACTGCCGACAGAAGTGAAAATTTAAAACTGAGCGTCCAACGCACACACATACAATCATGTGTTGGCGTGATTGCTTACGTAGTCAGCTGCGCGCGCATAACTGTGAGCATTAGATTAGCACCATTAGCATGTTGCTGAAGCGAATCGATACATTTTTTCCCTGCCCAAAGTCGTATAACGCGGCTATAGAAGTTTTCACTTCATAAACAAAAAAGGGGGCGACGACTCACTGCGATGACGGGAATTAGCACGCCCAAGTTTCCCGCACTGCCCGACGCTTTGAGCACCGGTGCCGGCGAGCGGTCAGTGGCCCTCTCCCCTCCGAGGCCCAGCTGCACGAAAAGCTCGAGCAGTCGAGTCAGAAGCTCCACCCGCGCAACTGTACCGCGAACGTTCGCGGCTACGTTGGCCAGCGCGTTCAGCACAGCGCCCGACACGTGTCTGTCACGGAACATAATAATAAGCAGGCCGTTGGCGGTACGAGTCATCAAAGTGCTTGCTCCAGATTCCCCGGAATGTGTAAACTGAGTAAAAATTACACTTTTTAAAGTGCTCACAGTCCGTTTCACTGTATTGGCCCGTGAGTCATATGTTACGCAACGGTCCTTCAACGCCTTTCTGTTTCGTCATTTCTGTAGCCTTAGTCAAAGTAACATTTTTAAAAACGATAACGAAGTTCGATAGAATAAATGTATGGGAAGTATCACGGGATTTAGCGACGGCATATGTCAATCGAATCGAATGCGAATCGAATGCCATTTGTCTAGGGCCCCTGATCATAGCTCGTTAAGCTAAGTATGTTAAACCTTAAGTTAGAGATCACGTTTCAACGCCATATTTAATGTCATCGGCTCATCGCTGACAACACAGTTTTGTCGAAAATAATTATCAAAAACGGTCTACTCTGTAAAAAATTATGCATGATCATACATAAAAAAATTATAAAAAATAATAATATATATACGCGTCGAATTGAGAACCACCTACGTTTTTCTTTTTTTCTTTTTCGTCGATTGAAAATGTCTACGAGCTTGCCGAACGCTAATCAGAAGCTAGATTCGACTATTGACCTCGTCTACTTAATTGGAATCAATCGAATAAATAATACAAATCAAATAGAAGAAAAACCTATTCAATACGAATATTTGCTCATGGGCAATAATTGTTTAAGATAAATAATTCCCACTTTTCTCGCGTTACCTGTATTGTTTCCTGTCGTCTGTGTGATGGTAGGCAGCACTTGCCGACTCCACTGTGATGACGGTGAACATTCGCATGATTTCATCGTGAGCAGGCCCCTCGGGACTGGCCAGGGCCATGCAGCCCAACTGGTCGACTATTAGCGTGTCCAACGACGAAGGGGCACGACAGAGCCTGGTTTGAAACAATCATTGCGGTTATGGAGGCAAAACATTACCGATACTTACCTTATCACTATATCAATACTAAACATTAGTATTATGCGTGTCAAGTGAGAATAGGACTGGAAATTCGCATTTTGCTCCGTATTTCTCACGAACTTCATTACTGATGTGTACGGAGTGCAAAAAAAAAAACAAGCCAAGAATTAATTATTTTTATTAGTTTTGTAATCTGATTTATTTATTCAGGTAGTTTATTATAAAATCGTATACATTGACCCATATAAGAATTATTACTTATCTCGTGGAGACGCGTTAGCAAACTTAAGGGCTTTGCTACATAAAACCAAAGCCGAAAAGATCGTATAAATACGATTTAAATTGTAATGTAATTTACACTTATAGTTTAATTACTTAATAATTATCATATATACTAGCTGGTTCCCGTGACTTCGTCCGCGTTGAACGATAAAAGCGTAATAAACAAACAAACAAACCAACTCACATTCACATTTATAATATTAGTAAGGATATTATATATTTATACATATATAATTTTATTAGATAAAAAATAAATAAAAAATATTTATATTTTTGTTATTCGAATTTTTTTGACGACATTACTATGATGACTCGGATCATGTGAAGTTTGCAACAAGTGCGATTCTATTCTCATTTGAAACGCATAGTAAAGAGGTACGTACCTCTGTTGGAAGAATTGCAAAATGGTGTCAGTCGTTTTCGGCGTATCTTTCAGAGCGACAGCTACGTGGCCCAACATTATCACTATGTTCGTGCTGATTAGCGATGATTCACTGAAATTATGGAAAATAATTTTTTTTTTTGTTTTTGTTTATTACTAATAAATATTATGTAGTAGATTATAAAGAAAACATTGTAATGTAAAAGTGAAACTATGACTATATAGTCATAGATAATTTACTAATTTAAGTAGTTATTTATCTATATAGAGTTCTAGCTGTTGCCCGCGACTTCGTTCGCGTTAAAAAAGATAAAAAGTAGCCTATCACGTGTCCCATACGTCTAAATGTTTATCTACCAAGTTTCATGAAAATCAGTTAATTCGTTTAACATACATACACATACAGAAAAAAAAATCTAAAAATCGTCAATTTAGTTTCAGTATCATGTATACAGCCTATATACACGATATTTCTGAAAACAAAGTAAATTATTCCATGACCGACCCCTACAGATTTATTATTAAAAAAATATTGATGATGGATATGGTAGTATGCATTACCTGTCGCTCGTTTCAGCAGTGAACAGACGGTTGCTAACAGAGCCGACTAGGGCCGGCACGCAATAGGGGTCGACTGTGAGGGCCGCTTCTAGGGCCACGCACATATTCTCTATGGCGGCGTCGCGAAGTTTCTCGAAAGGCGTCGACTTAACCGGAACACCACTTTCGGTTAAACCTTGAAGCTCTTTGCCTTGCACTGCGAATATTTTGTAAAAAAAGATTTAACCCATAGTAGATAAATGATTGGTCTCGATGCACTCCACTATAGATACGGCCCTACCTAAAAGCAATAGCTAAGTGAATGCGGCAACTTTTTATTGTACAGTCGGCCGCATAAGTCGATTAACACATTCATAAGAGCAAACAACTGAACACTTCACGCGCCATAAATCTAAGTCATAAGCCATAAGTCGTAAAAAGCTTCAGTAAGTATAAAGTAAATAACTAAGTTGAGTGTTCAGTCGCTTTGCACTTTTGAATGTGTTTTCTACTTATGCGGCCAACTGTACTTGTGTGTAAAACATCGTCACTATCTTTCACTTTCTACGCAGTTTAATTATATTTTTATACAGTTCACTACGCAATTTTATTATGCCCAAAATTTAATAAAACATTCGGAACGTACATATATATCACAAACAGTTTGTGCACTGTGACTAGCTCGGAAATTCGGCGCACTAAAAGTTGCCGCATTTTCCAAGTACGGCGGCTGTATCTAGTCGAGCGCAGCGGGTCCAATCAAATATCTTTGGATTTAACCCTTTAACCGCTTGCTTTTGTGTGAGTAGGTTATGCCCCTTGCGCGTGACTCGTAATTTTATTTTTAATAGAAAGCAACTCAATTATTTAATAATAAACATTATACAAGTAGAGGAACTTGTCGTATATATCCGACTCTGGTGGCTTAAAACCTGAGAAAGATATGACGCTTTCATAATCGTATGCAGTAACAATAGAGACAGGTCACATTGCATCCCATTTGGAGGCAGTAACCATCCCCTTAAATAAAAAGTAAGAGTTGTTTGCAAATGTCCTACAAAATTAATTAACTTGCACTTTTAATATGTTAAAAATACTCACGTGTAACCTTCATGTGTTCCTTCCCATTCTTCTCGAGTTCCAATTTGTGAAGCTTGAACAATATAGGCGAAGGTGTCACTAAGAAATCTCTTAGACAATAAATAGAAGTGTTCGCAATTGAGGGAAATTTCGTTGCCAGTTTTCCGAGTCCCTGAAAATAAGAAAATATACAATTTTAGTAATAAAAAAGAAATTCTTAAATAATTAAGAATTTCTTTTTTATTAATTCTTCTTTATTAAAATTAGCTCGATTTTTAATTTACAGCCATATTAGCAGGATGAATCAAAAAGTTATTAGAATTTGAGTAAAAATGAAAGAAAAATCGTTTTTTTTTTTTATTATTTTTTTATAAGATTGAAAAGGCTTATTAAAATAAAAAAATATTACTCACCATCAAATGAAGCGTCAGCCTGTCTATCTGTCATAACATTACAAGAAATATACGATATAACACGTTCTATACTTACTTCAAGACAGACCATTAGCAGAGGCATGTGGACCAATATTAACTTGTGATTGTGATTCGAATTTATTTTCTCTGTAAGACGTCCACAGAGTAAATCTGCACCTGAAATATAATACGGAATCACAACTGAAATCTTCTTCAGTAATTGCTTGTATTATGAAATGCTATTTGAGCAGAACATCATTGCTTTAAAATCGCTTGAGGAAGCCCAAAGCCATCATAATAATTATGCGCTCGGAAAATTATATTAGAATAAAAAAACACAAGGATATATTCGGGGAACAAACAACATATCATGGCCTGGTACACTATCTATTTCTGGGCACCTTAAGCTTTGTAAGTAATAACAGTCGAAGACGTAAGTGGATGAAGGTGGTATGTCGCATTTTTGAGTTTTTTATTTTCCTATTTTTTTTTGCGTTTATGAAGGTAATGTGTCCATATAAATGATTACAGACCTTAAGATGGTCGATTTAAGACATATTTTGGAAAAAAAATAGAAGGTTGAAAATGGTATTACGTACAGTTAATCATAAAAAGAAAAACTTGCATAAAAGTTTACTTTTGTTAATGGAAGATTGAGCTATGTACACTTTTTTTAACCACGGTTTACTCAAAATTGGAATTATGCGACATATCACTTTTATCCACTCTTCAGTGTGTTTTGGATATTATAAACTTCAAAAAAGATGTTAGTAAATATAGAAAAAAATGAGCCGAGATTTTATAAGCTATGCATATATTATGTATATTATGTTGGCTTATTTACTACACCTGCTTGAATGAAGCAGTATAAAATTCAGTTTAGTTTAGTAATATTATAGGAAGAATGATTTTATAATTAGCTATAGAAAATAAAACGATTTTAGCTATGACAAAGTTGATGTCGGTTAAAAAATATTAGTAATAAATAATAATTCAATAGGTAAAAAATTTGTTAGTTAATGTTTTTGGTACACACTCAAACCCTATAAATAAAATACCTATTAATATTGTTAGAGCGTTTATAAGTGCTGGCACGGTATAGTCTTCGTCCACTGGAATAAACATAATATGCATACATATACTATACTTCAGTTATGTAGCTATATGTAAAAAGTGTTATTTTTTTGTTATTTTAATATATTATTATTATTATATAGTTATACTAGCTAGTGCTCGCGAACTTCATCCGCGTTGAAAAGTATAAAACGCCACCTACCGTAGTGGATCGCTAAAAATATCACCAAGCACTTGTCATGTTAGTCGCTTCACTTGTTTTGGATAGATGGCGCTATTCCCGGGCTAGGCCGCTAGTATTTACTTTTATTTTAGATTTCATTTTCCCTCGGCAAAAAGTAGCCTATATTCATCACGGATAATGTCGGCTTCTAATGGTAATAGAATATTTCAAATCGGTTCAGTAGTTTCAGAGCCTATTCTTTACAAACAAACAAACAATTTTTTTTTTCTATTTATAATATTAGTATAGATAAATCATCGAAATAATATATCTCTGCGAGCAAGATAAATATACACGAAGGCTCGAAAATCAAACTGTCCTATTTTATGGTTAAGAAAAGTATTGTTATTTTTATTTATATAATTTGGTCAAATTATCTCAACACACTCTTGAGTTGAGTTCATTTTAAGAATATTTTTTTGTAGAAGAATGTTCAATGGTAAATCCAAATATCTTTTTAGAAAGCTTTTTATTATAAAAGTCAATTATATTATAATTAATAATTATATATTAACTTGATCAAGAAATTGCATTTAACATCTCTGCGAGCTTTTATAGTACCGATTGGATTTTTCTTTGAGGTTAAAATTTTATTTTATGTTAAATATTGTGTTTATCGTGAGCAAGTTTGTATTGTGTCTTAAAAAGAAAAACCACAAACCTGTTTCATCGCCTATGGCCCATACGAGCAAATCGACGCAGGCCGAGTTGGCCATTACATTCACTTTGAACTTGTTCACAGTTGCAAAATTACTTTCTCTATCTTCCCTCTCGGAAGCGTCGTGGTGACGACTCTGCAGTTCCGTTTGTCCACTTAGGAACAGACATTTCACGAATTCCTAAAAGAAAAGGAAATAGAGGACCGCGTCCATTGTTTTTGAAGAGTATAACGACACTAGGAAAAACTCCCTTTAAGAATTAATAGTGTACTAACTTGGACATCTTTGGTGAAAGGTCCGGGCAAGTCCTTTTGATTTTGCAACAACTCACGCAACAGAGTGACCATAACCAAATTTATCGTCTCCGAAAAAGACCTGTATGGGAATACCTGTAAATTAAGAAGACGTAAAGTTTGTATTTTTGTTTGTTTGTAATCTTTGAAACTACTCTTTTTTTTATTATTATAGATTGGTTTCCTTTTATTACATGCGGGCGATGTCGCGGGCATCATCTATTCTAGCTATAAACAAAATCAACTAAAACAATTAGAAACTTGTATATCTACGAATACACTTACTTGTATTTGGCCTGAAGCGTAAATGTCCTCGGCTTCTTCGTCCAAAAACACCAACAAATCTTTAGTCATCAATTTCTTTGCCAATGCCAAAATCGACTGCAAATAGGTCACATAGAACTGCACGTTCACCCTCTTCTCTGGGGACTCCGAGAACCTCATGTACGGAAACTGGTTGAAACTCGAGCCGAATTTGTGGAAGAAATATGTCGTCGGATCGTAGGGGACTGAGGAGTAACTGTGCAGAGATCCCCTCTTGAGCGTTCCGCCCATGCTGTCTGTTGTATCGTGTCCGTTTTCGAGTATGTTATCGGTCAAATTCAAATTACCCGACAGTGAACGCGGTATTATCTGTCTGAACTGATTGAATTTTCTCTTCTTGTCCAACGTTGAATATTCGAAACTGGGCTCGGGCTCTTTGGCTTTCACTGGACTGCTCGGCTGCGGAAACAGTCTGCACAGCAACGGTGGTTCTACGGTTGCAAATCTTCCCATCGACCTGGCCAATCCTATTAGCGTCGGTACAGTACTTTTACAGAGTTGCAATTTTGACACATTATTGTATGCCTTATTCTCGCAACACTCGTTGATTGTATTTGTCAGCTTGGTTATGACTTCTATTTGGGTGTTTATTATTTCCTCTCTAAGCGCGGGTTGTTTTGAGGCGACATCTGATAGGAGTGTGTTCAGGCAGAAGCTAAACTTTTCCGACATTGGTATACCTGAAAAGAAATAACATTTGATTGTTAATACACGGCTAAATTATGGACAGTAAAATATTCTTCTAATGGGATCTCTCGAAGAATGAGCATTAGAGTTTGGCGCAGAAATATTTATTTACCTGATGGATTAACATAGAATACAAAGTATTCTGGAAAAATGTTCTGTTCCCGAAGGATAATATAAACATACAAAAAAATTGGGCGCCACGGTAATCAACAGTGGTGGCGCCACTGTCAGGCGTTTTATCAGATGTTATAATTTTTATTTTGTCATTTTTCAACGCAGACGAAGTCGCGGGCCCAAGTTGGTGATCTATAAGTATATAGCATTCTAAAAATAGATAATATTTTGCCTTATTTACAAAAAAAATGTACCTACACAAAAATAAACATCTAGCCAACGGATGTTACAACAATTTCACAAATTGTTATAAACAATTTAATTTAATTGTTGTAACGCGCAACCTCAACTTAACCTGTGAAACATTTAACTGTTGACCTTGTACAAAACAAGTAAACAAATCAGCGTGGGGCAAAATAACTCACACAGTATATGTTACTAAAAAACATAATATTTATATAAATAGATATTATAGGTACAGTTATCGTGAAAAGTGGCTATTTTTCATTTATTTATTTAAAGACGCCTATTTTTTCATTTTTACTTTTAGAACTTGTTACGTAATAAAAAGTACTTAATAGGAAAAAAATTATAATTTATTGCCTATTATTTCCTCGCAAGTTAGAGATGGCCTACTTTGCTTGAAAAGGGCCACAGTTAATGTCTTAGCCTTTTTAAAGCGCTTTAGTCCGCCGAAAAGTGCTTTGTTTCAGGCCTTGGTAGGCCGTAGGCAGTAATGTCAACAAAACAAAGATATTAACAACAAAAATGTTAAGTTTATGATTAATATTAGGATATATTAAAAACCAAGAACCGGGCTAACAACTAACGACTGAAGGTTAACCATCGGTGTCAAAGGTGTGTGTGCTACAATGAAAAAATGAGTCTCAAATAATGTACTAGCAGTCGTTAAAGTAATATCAAGAGTTGTGTGCGCTTTTGTGTAAATAAAGGACATCCGCAAATTAAAGCAAAGATAAATGCATTCATTACAGTTAAAAAGAAATACTCACAGAGTGTAACGAGCGACACCCTCAGTGACATTTATCTGTATGAAATAAGCGCCATCTACCCGAATTAGTCGTTTTATGAACCTTCTAGGTTAACTTCGTCAATAGTTTGTTGATGTTAACGTCTTAATTTTCACTTCTGACATGAAGTCCTACGACTGACAGTTTTTTTATGTTAAGGTTGACAGACAGACTGACGGTCCACTTGATAGTAAGTGGCTACCGTCGCCTAAGCATGATGTGGAACGCTACGGCCTCTTGATATTAAAAAAGGAGTGTGAGTGCCAAAATCATTGCCATAAGGTTATAAATAATATTAAGTTTAAGAAAAAAGTTTTTTCTGTGCCTAGGCTGCGCCATACCACAGTCAACACCGGCCCTAAGAAGACAAGCAAAACCGTTTATTTCCTCTTAATGTGAAGAAATTACTCAAGTGAGCCGCCTGCCTGTCTGCCACCTCTATACTATAAAAAAAAAAAATAAAAAAATAGAAATATACAGAACCCCTATAGAAATATCAAACACACATCGTTTTAGTTGACAGTGTAAACAAGATACCTTTTATCCTGCAATTATGATCATCATCATTACTATTTACACGATACAATCTGTCATGTCCGAATGTCTTTGTGGTATAAAAGGGACAGCATATTCATTGTACAGGAAGTTTATATCAAAAACTCAAGTGACCAAAATGTTCCAAAACTTGTTCATTATGGTGTTGTTGTCAATGCTTATTGGCAATGTAAGTACATATACTGTAATTTCTATTACTGATTTACTTACCTAAACTGTTACAGTTTTTATTGAATTTATTAATATATGACATATTTTATTTATTGAAATTTACGTAATGCGCATAATTCTATTAGCTCAATTGCTACTGACTTTTTATTTCTTTTAAATTAATTTTTATTTTAATTTGTGTTTCAGAGCATTCAACAACAATCAAGTGGTCAAACAGGTAATTAAATATTGTAACATTAATCATGTATTAATAAAAATAATAATAATTAATAATATTCTTCGGACTTTGCAGGCACTAGTGGAAACGCTGGAGGAGAATCTAGCGGTAAGTATTGACAAATTAATATAACCACCTCTTGAACAATGGACACAACACTATTAACCATGATACAAACGTTGTTATTTCATGGTGGTCTTCTGTACATGCGTGTTGGATAGTAGCTCACATCCGAGTTATTTCAAATTTTTTTGTTTTCACTCGCCTGATCGCACGGCAGCAGCTCGGTTTCACTCGCATCGTTTGGACTTCTTTTTCTTCCTCTCTTTTTTTTTTGAAGTTTTTTATAGGCATTTTCCAATTCTTGACATAATATTGTTGTCATGGACCTAATCACCGTTCTTTTAATTAAAGCATGTTCAATCAACATCGCGACAACTCGCAAGACTGTGTTGTGTAGACAGCTAAGGCGAGCCGAGCTACTGGAGTACGAGTAGATAAAACGAGTAGCTGTCTACTGGCTAGGCAGCAGCTCGCACTGTGTCAACGAGACATAATACTGATGACTGCGAAATGCAGTGTGCCCTGCCACTACTTGTAATTAGGATCCCTTGTAAATGCATCTTCGCTTTGTATTTCAGGCCAAGCAGGTGCCGGAGCAAGTGGTGGGGCTGGCGGTGGATTTGGCTTCAACATGGGAGCTGGCGCTGGTGCACAAGGTGGTTTGGGTGGTCAGAGTGGAAGCAGTGCTGGTGCTAGTTCTGGCACTCAAGGAGGTGAGAAGTCTAATAAAAACTGTTACCATTTAATAAAGTGTTTTAAACTTTATTTGAACAAATTGATTCCTTGGGATAATAGAGTTGAACAGTATAATAGGTCTGTCAGTTTTTTATTTTTTCAAATATTCATTGTAGTGCAAGAAAGGTTCTTATGGACAGAAAAATTGTTTAGAAAATTGCATCTGGGTGATGTCGGATGTAGGTCACTAGTATTTCCTGGGGGTGAATCAGAGTTGTTGCCTCGGCAGAGCCCGGTCCACCCCCGCACAAAGGGCAAAGGAGACACCGGGGAGATTTAGTGGGTAGTGGCCGGGCCCGCTATGACTAACATAGCGCAGTGCGCCGGCTGACCCCCACATACCCCTACCGTCTAGCCAGCAGTAGGGCATCTGTAAACGGATTTCTCCTCGGAAAAAAAAAAGGTCACTAGTATTTCACAAAAATTTGGTTTTGACATCAAGACATTTCTTATATTTAAGAGTAAAAATATTATAAACCATATTTTTATAACTTTTTCAGGTGGACGCTAAAATTTGCAAGAGCTGAGATTAAAATGGACTAACTACATAGTAAGATTTTCCAAGCTTAACTATTCAAAAATATATTGAATAAATGAAATGTTAATATTTTTAAACTGTTCAAACAAGTGTCACAGAAATATAATATAAAAAAAATTATATACTTTGTTTCAATTTTTATGGTATTTTTTTTTATTTAAACAAACAATAAAACAAAACAACTTACGATCTCCATTCTTGACTCTGCACAGAGGCTCCTCAAACTGTGCATTGGCGAGACCCTTAAGAATCTTCAAAAAGTATGGCAATAACTTGTCCTGATGCTGAAGACCACTTTGCAAAAAATAAAGACTAAGAGCTATACAAGCTTCTTGACTTTTAGGTGTCACATGTAGTGTAGAACTCGCTTGTGGGCATAGCATGAATAATGTATTCACCTGTAAGAACACAATTACTAAAGAATAAAACACTAATACTTTAATGAAGAAAATAATAAAGAAAAGTTAACACTACAATGTACAATAAACTAGGTTTTGCCAGCGCCTTCATCTGTGTCCAATCGCTGCCATACTTCACAGGATTATCCGAATATCTGCTTGATTAATCTGAAGATTGTCTGAAAATTTCATCAAAATCGGTTCAGCAGTTTTGTAGTCCACAGAGACCATACATACATATGTCTGTGCTTAATAGATTAACCCCCCTTTCTATTAAGCACAGACATGTTCTATATCTGTTGTAATTGCAATTCTCTAGTTATTCTATCAATCTTCATAGGTAATAGTTAGTAACATTATAATAACCATTACAAACATAACAATCTTAGGTCAAAAATAATATTCTAAGATTGGCGAAAAGAGCATCCGGGAAATATCTTGAAGAAATATATGAGAAGTTCTTTTTCATGTTATTTTAAAGTTATGTTAACATAACAGTAGGTATTTGCTGTAATAGGACATTGAAAATTTATATTATCAAGTCAAATATAATAAAACACATACATAACAGATAATAAACAAATACATATATTGATTTATGGGGCGGAAACGAATAGCTTATGTCATCTAATGATATCATAATCAGAACTTATTTTCGCTATTCGCTAGGTGACGGAAAAATATATTAAATATTTATATTGCGACAGATATTAAAAATAACAGTCTCGTCATTGTTAAAATTACAATACTTTGTATCCGGTTGGAGTGCTATTGCAAAATTTATTAATTTTTCTCGGTGTCGTAAGTACTGACCTTTTCCCATGGTGTTGGGTTAATATTGGAAAGACATCTTGCTAAATGTTGAACAGTTTGTTTGAAGAACTCACTTTCATCCATTGTCATCATTTTTAATGATATTTTATATCATTTCATTGATTTCAATACCAAAACCGAAAACATTCTCCAATCTAATTTGTATTGTAATAAATTGATTTATTTATATAGAATAGTCGATACACAGACCAACAATGTCTTATCTTGCTTGACATGACATTGATTGATACTTATCAATTTTGACATAACCTTCAACATTCACAGACCAAGACGTACACCAACTACATAGAGTGATTAAGTTTATTATGAGTGCAACAGAATAAAAGCCAAATATCACTAAATAAAAAATTCCATCGTCCTTGAAAAAATACCTCTGTTATGAATATGAGCCAAAAAACATTTTATAATTTTTAAATAACTAGATGTTTCTTTTAAATAAAATAAGAAGGTAATTGGTTTCAAAATTATTTATTAGAAATTTAATTTCATCTTTTAAATATAGTCTTAAAGCCAAACTACACGGAATTAAAAACATTTACCAAATTCTAAGAACTCACGGTCATTTTAAGCACATAATTTCTTTTAAAAATCGTCATATAATATGTTATTTTGTTATACAAATATTCCTATTTAAATTTAACCCTATCCTCGTCTAATTTCTTGAAATAAGCTATGTAATACTCGATTTTTTTCACACATTTTTTGACTTTTTTAACCTCAACCTCAAGAGTGGGTTTGCTTTGTGGAAATCTTTTGAAAAAATCACTTTCTGTCTCGCCTTCAGCGTTTGCTGTTTCAGCTCTTTGTTCCTGTGAAGATTCCACCGTTGATTCTTTTCCCTGTAAATATTCCGATACAGTATCTTTATTTTCCTCCAAGGTTGCTGAATTTTTATCGCTTTGAGAAGACTCCGTTGGTGTCTCTTCTTTCTTTGGTGACTTTGTAATGTTTTTCTTCGAGGACTTGGAAATTTTTATGCTTTCAGTGAAGAGTTGATGCATATGAGAAAGTGCGGCTAAACAAAAATATCGATTGTGTGATGCACTGGGCCCTTGTACTAATCTGAACGAGTCAAAACCCATTCTGTCCAATGTTGATCTATTTGCTTCCATTAATTTACTCTGGAAAGAAAAATATGATTAAGAAAAAGATAATATAAATGCAAGCGTTTGTATTTCTTATTCTCAATCACGCTAAAACGGCTGAACAGATTTGGATGAAATTTAGCATGCAGGATAGTTTATTACTTGGAAAAATGTTAGGTTCCTGTGGTATTTTCAAAAAACTAATTACAGTCCAAATAAAAGTTGAATGAAGTGTGCTCTGCCACTAAGGTAGAAAAATTTGGACATTGACCTTTGGAGAAAAATTTCTAGGAACAAAAAATAATATTATATTGTAGACTTTTAATCTAAACATGTTATATGCTTACCATCTCGCACCTTCGTTCGACAGCTTTTGTGGCCAATGTAGCAGTACTGAAGTTAGAATTTGTATCTAAACTTTCACAAATATCCAATATGCAGTTAGTCGCTTCCACTGCTTCCACATCTCCGTTGAAATAACGCATTACAAAAGCATAAGCGCACATTACGTTCAGTATATCAAACTGAACACACGGTGCTGGGTTGATAGACTAAAACAAAAGATTAAATTTTCAAATACGGCTTATTTAATTTAATTTATTAATGACTAGCTGTTGCACGCAACTTCGTTCGCGTAACTTTATAAAGTATAGCCTATGTTACTCGCTGATAATATAGCTTCACAATAGTGACAGAATTTTTCAAATCGGTCCAAGTTTCGGAGCCTATTCAATGCAAACAAACAAACAATCAAATCTTTCCCCTTTACAATCTATAATAATATATAAAAGGTGATGTGTGTATGTATGGCTCCTATAGACTCCAAATCACTGAACCGATTTTGATGAGACTTTTAGACAATCTTCAGATTAGTGTAGCGGGTGGTGTTCCTGTAAAGTTTGGTAGAGATCGTACGCAGACAAAGTCGCGGGCAAATACTAGTATTATATAGTATAGATGGGTTTGCTCTTGGGCAGCATCTAGCTGTATAGCGAAGGTGAGGCCTGTGATGGAGCGAACCATCCATTTGGGAGTTACTATTCAATAGGCAGGACACAGAGATACACACATCAAACTTATAACACCCTGTTTTTGCGTCTGATGTAAAACAAAAAAAAAAAATACCGTCAAATCTTCTAATTTTGGCACTTCAATTATAGGTGGACATCTCTTCAACGCCTCTTCTTCTTTGTCATCTGTCTTTCCCTCTAATTCCTCTACTTTTTTATGGTACAACCACCACGGTTCCCATCCTTCCACCAGGGTTTGAACCCAGTCCGATGAAACTATAGCTTCGAATTCATTTCTTTCATCAATTGTCAATGCACTCCACACTTTTTCTGAATCATTTAAATTTATATTTGCCATTCTAAAATCCAACGGTTCTACACCAATTTCATCATCGGAATCTAAATCATTATCGACCGCTGTATTTTGACTTACGGACTGTTGGTCATATTTTTGGAATTCATTTTTTTTATTGAGTAAAACCTCCAATTCAGCACTTAGGGCAAGTTGTTCTTCTACATGACGTCTATAAAATAATTCTGCACACTTTGAATGTTCTTCCGATTTGTAACAATCCAATGAACAGTAGTAACAACGGCAATATGAGCAACAATAACGGCCTTCATTTTTTTTACATCTAAAAAATAAAAATATGTATTAACAGATAAAACATTTGTTAAATAAGTCAGTCAGTCAGTCTGTATTAATATATTTTTGTGATTAGAGTGGTCCTTTTCGTACATTTTGTGACTTTTGACTTTATTAGTACTACTTATAATAAACATTTTATTCATATTTATTAGTACCCCCCATACTTATAAACATTATTCATATCAACAAAATTGTAAAAAAAATCGTTATTATAAATCCTTACATATTATAAAACAAAGTCCTCCACCGAGTCTGTGTGTAAGTCACTGCAACTACTGCACCAAATTTCATGCTGTCTTCACCAATGGATAGAGTGGTTATCAACGAAGTTTTTGGTAAGTATATAATTTACAAAGTTACGCGAGCGAAGTCGCGGGCAGCAGTTAGTATTTAATAAAAACCTAAACTCAGTAGGACTAGGACTCAGTAGTGTCAGTGTTGAGAAAACAAAATATATATTTTATTTTGGCATTATAATCATATATTATAATTTTATTTTATTACTATAGCTGCATCTGTTCTGGGCTACATACAGAACTATAAAAATAGTAGGTAAGGTACATTACAAAACTATCACAACTATTAATAATTTTACTTTAGGATTATTAATAGTCACAGGAATTTACTTTTTAATATTGTCAGTTACAAGAAAAAAAAAATAGGATGATAAAAGGATGTGGTCCAGAAAATATTTAAGATTATTGAGAATATTTGGAAGTAGGAATAAATGAATCTGCCTTCAATTATATTTTTTTTTGCAACTAAAACTTTTTTATAGGTTAAATTAAAAAAAAAAATTTAAGCAGATTCTTAAGAAATATAAATAGTAATAACATAATTATAATAAATAAAATCATCTCACTTTAAATATAATGTAGGTAAGTTGAGATTAATTATTAACGTTACTATACTCACAAATTACAATATCGTAACTTTCCCGCCATGTTATTTAAATCTTCAAACAAAATTAACTTATCTTCAAAACTATTTTTATACCGATTCGGACAAAAAATTCAATGAACACTATGTAACTTTTCGTTATAAGTTTAAATTTAGAAATTTCAATTCAATTAAAGTTGATCTTCTTCTTCTTCTTCTTCTTCTTAGGTATAAATGGCAATTCGGCTCATTTTAAAATGGCCATTATCTGCCAATGTCATGTCAATGTCGCTTGTCGCGTTATGACCAAAGACGCGTTATGACTGTGTTTTGTGACGTTCCACAGCACGCAAGCGAATAGACAAAAAAAAAAAATTATAAAATAATAAAAAAATATATACAATACGAGACATTACGAAAGATTGTATAACCGGTATTATTATTAATTAAAGTTTAATGTCATACATATCTACATATTTACATAACATATAAACAAAAGGGGAATTACACATATACAAAAGGAGCGACTTCATGTTAATGGGACGAGGGATTTTGGCAGGGAGAATATCATACAGGGACACGGGGCGTAAGGGGCAATTGAAAAATACATGATCTGTAGAACCTTCCTCAACACCGCAGTCACAGATAGGGCTATTTCGTACACCAATTTTATTGAGGTGGAGGGGAGTACATGAATGTCCCAACCGAAGCCTGCAAATAATTGAAACAGTCCGTTTGTTAGTTGAGCGGAAGCGATAGAACCAGGGTCTGGAGGGAATGGTGGGTTGAATGTCGCTATAGTAACGACCTTTAGCCAGTCTAGAAATTTCCCAGATTGACTGCCAATGCTTATTAAGATCGGGCAGGGCCTGAGCACGTAGATCATTAGTAGTGATATAAAAGTGTTCGCAACTACCAATTTGAATAGAGTCTTTAGCGAAAACATCAACTGACTCGTTGCCTGTGATGCCACAATGACTAGGGATCCAAGCAAGAACAATATTTAAATTATGGTTTTGGCAACTATACAGAGCCTCCTTAATTTTGAGGATTAGAGGGAATTTTGAACCAGACGTAAACTGATTACCGAGTACCGCCTGAAGGCAGCTTAAGGAGTCTGAAAAAATGATGGTCCTATTTAAAGAGTTGTCGATAACAAAATTGATAGCTTCCAAAATAGCTACCGATTCGCCAGTGAAGACTGAGGACATTGGGGGGCACTTAAAGCTTAGGAGCACCTGAAGGTTAGGTATCCAGACAGCAGCACCTACGCAACCATCATTCGTCAATTTCGACGCATCAGTATAAACCGGGAGCCACTCATTCCACTGCGAAGCTATGATTTGATTAAACTTTGTATTGGCACAAGGAGAGTTCTTAGAGATCCCAAAGTCTAGGAGGATTTCGGGTCGGAAAAGGAGGGCATCATAGTCAATGGAATAAAGTAAAGGATGAGATGTTTGGAAAATAGGGTCAGGAATATTGCGAATTTTGCGGAAGCTAATAATTAAGGGAGGAGGATCTTTATTTCGCCAATACGAGTTTGTAGGGATTGTGTCAGATAGAAACTCTAATTTAGGCAATAGGGGATGGGAGGAGTTTTGGAAGGCACCTAAGAGGAACCTAGAGCATAGTAGTTTCCTACGGAGGGAGAGAGGGGGATCAAGAGCTTCTATCTGTAGAGCGTTAGTAGGGGAGGATTTCATGGCGCCCAATATTATCCTGAGACATCTAAATTGGAGTTTATCTAATTTTAATAGCGCCATTTTACTACAAGGTTCTAGAATAAATGATCCGTAGTCAAACACACTCCGTATAATGGCGTTATAAATCAGTTTTTGGGTGTAAGGGTGGGCACCCCACCACACACCCGACAAACAGCGGAGAACATTAGTGTTAAAATCGCATTTCTTGAGAACATAGTTTAAATGGGGAACACCAGACATTTTAGAATCAAGAAATACGCCTAAAAATTTAACTACATTTTTGGCTGGGATAGCTTGGCCAGCAAAGGTCAGCTTTATTTCCGGAATTATTCTCTTCCGAGTAAACACGACAGCACAGCACTTCGGCACAGATAATGATAGGCCGTGAACAGACAACCAGTCCTCTAAGTATAACAGAGCTCTGTTGAGCCTAACTTCGGCTTCTTGGACTGAGGTAGCTGCAACATACAGAACTATATCATCAGCGTATTGAAGTATGTTACAAAAAGAGCGCACTACTTGATCTAGGTCGTACGTGTAAAGGTTATATAATAGAGGACTGAGGACAGAGCCCTGTGGTAAGCCCTTCCAGACATGTCGGGGGGGGAGAAGAGAGCCATTAAGCCGAATTTGGATGGTTCGATCCATGAACATGTTGCATATAAAATGGGCCAACCTCACCGGGATACTCAGCTGAAGCAATTTTTGCCTGAGTAGGGGGAGTAGGACGCTATCATATGCCGAATTTATGTCAAGGAAAACACCCACAAGAATTTCATTTTTTGAAAAGGCTAATCTGATATCAGTGGTAAGGATGGAAAGACTATCCATGGTGCTCAAACCTTTCCGGAAGCCGAATTGGGTATAGGATAAGATAGACGAATTTTCGACGAACCATTCGAGACGATTCTTAATTAAGTGTTCAAGTATTTTCACCAAAGTGGAGGATAAAGCGATGGGACGGTAGGAAGAGGGGTCGGTCGGGGGTTTACCAGGTTTCAATAACGGGATGATGATTTGGTTCTTCCAGGATTCTGGGATAACGCCAAGTTCAAAAAATTTATTAACTAAAGAAAGATAATATAATTTCGTATTCATTCCAGAATTAACCAAAAAGGAGTAGGGAAAACCATCGGGACCAGGGGAGGAATCTATAACACGATTTAAAACATGTGTTAATTCAGTTAAAGAGAATGGGTTATTAAATTTATGTGGGGTAATAGACGAGGGGTATGGAGAGGGAAGGGAATTCAAATTAGGAACGAAAACAGGTGCGATTTTGTTAAGGAAGGCAAAAACCCACTCAGAGGGATCATTAGAAGGAGGGGAGGGGGGGCAAAAGGAACCACGAAACCTTTTGATGGATTTCCACAAAATGGTGGATGGGGTACGGGGAGACAAATTTTGGCAGAATCTGATCCAACTCATACGTTTCTTCTTCTTAAAAAGGCGTTTGCACATGGCAACCATCCTTTTAAAAAAAATAAAGTTGTCTATGGACATGAACAGACAATACGTCAGTTCAGCCTCTTTGCGCTTATTGTACATGGTTGTGCATTCCGAGTCCCACCAAGGAGGAGAGAGTTTTGTTTTTGTTCTCAACTTTTTCAGTGGGATGCTATGGCTGGCTGCACTTTCCAGCGCTATTTGGAATTGCTCATGACATGTAGAAAAGTTGTTACTATCAGCGGGAGGTATCAGTGATGTGTTGCGATCCGTGTAACGAGAGAAACTGTCCCAATCTGCTCGGTTGAGGTTATATTTAAGTAACGGCGAAAAATCCCTTGTAGGGATAATGGAGGATTCCGGAATGGTAAGCAAAATAGGGATATGGTCACTGCCATGGGAATCTACTAAGACTCTCCACGAAATACGAGAAGATAGGTCAGGGGAGGAAAGGGAAAGGTCCACCGCACTAACGTTACCACCAGGAGGTGTTCTCCTAGTAGGAGAGCCGTCATTGAGAATCGAGATGTTTAGATCGTCAAGAAGGTCGACGAGTTTACACCCAAAGGCGTCACAAGATGCACTGCCCCAGGTTAAGTGGTTGCAATTAAAATCACCCAGTATGAGAAAGGGACCAGAAATTGCATTAAATAAGAGCTCCAAATCGGGAATTGAGACTACATTAGGATTAGGGATATATAGGGAGAGAATAGATATATCTAAATTGTGGATTTTGATTGCTACTGCATTGAGGGAGTCAGGGAGAGAGGGAAGAGGAATCTGAGAGTAGGTGGCAGTAGACTTAATTAGAATTGCTGTACCAGCATAACCATCACCCCTGTCATCCCGCAGACAGGCATATCCAGGTATCCTAAAGTAGGAACCAGGGACAAGCCATGTCTCCGAGATGGCAAAGGCAACAGGGCTATGCAAGTTAATTAATTGTAAAATTTCGTGTTTTTTAGGACGGAGACTGCGACAGTTCCACTGGATTAGGTGGAATTTGCTGGACAATTTGTACGAGCGTATTCAATTTGGAAGCAACGTTGGACGGTAAGGAACATTCATTAAACTTTGAAAGGATACTGATCAGAGTGATCAAGATGCCTTCAAGTAAGTTATCATTTTCAGGGGCACCATGGAGAGCAGCTCCGTTTGAGGGAGGAGGAGGGTCTCGTTGCCCAATAAGAGCATTGTGGGCGGCTCGATCATAGCCTCGGGCAAGAGGAAAGTGGGAGCGAGGAGAAGACATCGTAGATTTTCTATGGCTCATACGAGAGGAATGGGTAGGTGGTGAGTAGGACTGGGACTGCGAGCGTGTGGAGGGGGCTGTGGGGAAAGATGATGTGTGTTGTGGCGGTGATTGAGAAGAGGACATCACACGGGCCACATCAGAGAATGATCGGCGAACAGGGGCAAACATGGAGGCGGCTTCAAGGTACGAGATGTTATCTTGGGACATTTTCATTTTAATGCTCTTTTGCCGGGAGTGCTCAGGACAATTTTTATCTGTGGCACAGTGACGACCTTCACAAAAAAGACACGAAAGCTGATCTGATGGAATTTGACAAGATGATCCGAGATGAGGTTGGCCACACTTAAAGCAGCGTGGTTTCGAGCGACATTTGTCTTTAATATGCCCAAAACGGCAACAGTTGAAGCATTGGATAGAGGGCAATTGATACACCTCGACTGACAAGGAAGAATATAAACAATAAATATGAGGAGGTAAGTTTTGCCCGCTAAAAGTAAGCACAATAGTCGTGGAAGGGGCCCAGTCTACACTGCCATCATTCTGACGAATCTTCCTGTTGAGACGCCTTGCTTTTAAAATTTTACCACATCCCTGAGGGATTTCAGACATTTCGACTAAGTTGTCCATTGACCAATCTGTTGGGACATCCCGTACTATCCCCATGCGAGTCACGTTGAATGTAGGTATAAAAGATTTGTAATTGCTACTGGCAAGAACAGGATTGTTTACGAATTGGTTAGCGTCATTGGGATTAACAAATTCGACACAAATCCTGTTCCTACCAATATTCTTAATACCGTGTTTAGAAATTTTACCGACATTCGATTTTATGAGCAGTTGACCAAAGTGCAGAGGATTGATGGAATAGCCCGCTTTGGGGTGCTTTTCAATGCGCTGTACGTGTACAATAAATGGGCCATCGTCACTGTCTGTATATTTGCGAGGTTCGCCTAAACTAGGGTCAGTCCATGTATCTTGCCTAGAGTCTGATGGGGGATGTGATTTTTTGGCTGATTCATTAGATATATTAGAATCGGAAGGACGCTTGCGTTTTTCCAGCCCCAAGTCGGACGGAAGCTCCATGGCGTCATGGAAGGCTTCAGGAGGAGGATCAGGGGGTTCAGGGGTGGACACCGACTCCATGTCGGTGTCCAACCAAGGCGATATAAGCAGCTAAACTATTATTGTAGGTTAGTAACTAATAAAAAATAAAATAAGAAAATATAAAGAGAATGTTAGTTTTATTAACTAAACCCAACACCAATATATAAAAATAATCTTACAATAGTTCGTAATGGGGAATTATATACAATTATAAAGTTAATTTTAGTTGGTCTAATTCGCAAACATGTGTTTCAGTCTCGACCACAGAAGCGAAAAAAAAAAAAAAAAAAAAAAAAAACATTAAAGTTGATTAAAAATGAGATGGGAATTGGGAATGTGCGCGAGACAAGACAATTAGATTAGACTAGACAAATCTAGACCTTGACAGCCATTTGACAGCAGTCAGATGAGAACACTGACACTGACACTGAGTGGACTTCAACCTCGTCTGAACTATTAAATCTATTAAAAAAATCCGCTCTTTTTACATTATTAAATAAATTGTTAAATACAATTTGTAATAATTTGTGTACCATTTAATTTAAACCTTTAAATTGTTAAGTGTATTAAAAATAGTTTTTTTTTTTCGATCGAAAAATACAATGACATTTTAGTAACATTGACAATATACCTGTTTATCTGTCATTATGAATTGTCAATGTTGTTGTCGAACGATGTTCATATCATTGAATTTGAAATTGTCAATTTTCAAACCTAGTTTCAAACAATAACAAATTTAACATGAATTTATTTAACAAACAAATGAAATACTATAGGAATATACGAACGATTCGAAGTATTCGAAAGAATTAACTTAACATGGAATCTTATGGAAATTGGAATTGATGGAATTAACGGAATCAACGAACTACGAACCAAATCTAAACGCGAATGCGATAATAAATAAAATTTTAAAGTAATTGATTTGTTCATAAGATCTTAATGGCTGAACCTGAAGTAATTGAAGATTTCTACGGCGTATATTTACTTTGTAACATAAATCCTAAATACAAAGGCCGCACTTACATCGGTTATACGAGAGATCCCAATCGAAGGATTATGCAGCACAATAGAGGAACCTGGGCCGGAGGAGCTCACCGAACAAGTAACAAAGGACCTTGGTAAGATTTGGAATAATTTATGAATTGAAAGCTCTAATTCGATTGATTTTATCCCATTTATTTTTAACTTTATCTCGTATCATTTTAGGAAAATGGTTATGATCATTCATGGTTTTCCAAACAACATATCGGCATTGAGGGTAAGTTATTTTTATTAATCTATATTTACAAATTGACGAGTCCCAAGTACGATTTCTGGCCCCGTCAACTCCCCCCGTTCCAAATTCTTTACTATTTTAAATCTACTATGGCTCGCATCGCATTTTCAGAACCTGTTGTGTTATACAAAGATTTGTTTATAGCTGACCGTCAAGTGACTCTGGAAACCCTAATTCACTCATGAAACACAAAAGCACACGTGCTTTATTTCAGAGTGATCTTCTTTGATGTGGTTTTTACTGCTGTCAGACTGGCTGCCCATATGACAATGAAAAGCAATATTTCTGCTATATTCACATTTAAGCCAAGATGAAAAGATGCTTTTTGTTTGCTTTTAGAGAAATAGCACCTTTTTCTAGCACCTTGTATAAGTAATAGCACTTTAATTTTCTCACTTTGTTTTGTTTCAGTTTGAATGGGCTTGGCAAAATCCACAGCGAACAATCAGACTTCAACATTTAAATTTGCAAAAAGTTTCGAGGAAAGAGTCTGAATATCAATTCAAATTAAGAGTTCTAAGTGAAATGCTGAATGTAGGCCCTTGGTGTAGGTTGCCTTTGACAATAAGATGGCTCGAAGATGATTACATTAAGGAATTTCCTGTAAGTATTTAATTCAGCGAAGGGTGCAGCTCAAAGGTGATTTTTAAACTTGGAATTTAATTAAATAAAATAGAATTACCAACACTATTTAACTGTATATTTGATTTACAAAATTACATATATCACCAAAGACTTTCTTTATATCCTCTTTCAGGCTGAAAAAACACCTCCGCAACACATGAAAATAATCAAAGGACCCATTAAAAGTAGAAACTCAAAGAAAAATATAACAAATCAATCGCAACCAATAAAGATTGAGTGTTTGTTGTGTTCTAAGTTTATTAATGATAGCAAATCAAAATTGACTTGCATTAATACGAATTGTGATTTAGTCGCTCATATTACTTGTTTAGCTGAACTGTTTTTGACACCAGACGAATATATACCAGTTGAAGGAGATTGCCCTTTTTGCAATAGAAAATTAATCTGGGGCGAATTAATAAGGAAAATGAATGGTTACCCTCAGAACGCAATCTCGAACAAAGACACAGTTGACAGAGAAAATAATACCAGTGATGAGGAACTTTTGTGTTCACAAGACAAAGGATTTGTCGATAGTAATTGTCAGTGGCTCGTTGAATGTGATGATGAGTTATGACGTTTATCTGTGTATGTGGAATATTTAACATTCATATACTTAACAGAGTTTGTAATAAATTAATTATTTGTTTAGTTGATTTTCCTTAACTCTTAATTAACCGATTAACCGATGCAAATAAATGATTTGATTTGATTTGTCTTTTTACTGAACCCGTTCAGAGGAAAATTTTGCCAACAAATAAAACATAGGAATCTGAAGGACAAGGACTTCTCAGCAATCAAAATGATTACAATGTATGCTACTGTAAAAGCCCAAACTATATAGTAAATCCTACGATTTATCTACTTTAGTGGTTCCCCAATTTCACCATTCACTTGGTAAATCTTAGTTTTAACCATAGATAGGCGATAAATGCTGAAATAAGACACGATGAAAAGATGAAATGGTTGAATATAAAAAAAAATTATTGAGAAAATTGTAATTTCCTAAAATTGCTTGATATCTTGCATCGAAATAATATATCTTTGCGATGATGGAATACGATTGCAAAACATCAGCCTTTGTCATCTAATGTATTTTGGAATGAATAAATTGCTGAACCGATTTAAAAAGGAAGAGGTAAGTACATAAAGTCAGTTTCAAATCAAAATAATCATATGAATACACGGCTACACCTTAATCTTGTTATGTTGTTATAGTCATTGTATGATAGATGTCGCTCGTTTTGGAGCTTAAATCGCGCTATCGTTTCGTTCTTGTGAATCGGTTGGTATTTATCATCTACCATGTTCACCCACCACGACAAGGTCTTGGCGCACTATTTAATTTTTGCGCAATTTTTGTAGGGGTAGAGAGAGAGCTTTTGTCTCTACCTTAACTTAATTTAATTAATTAATTAATATGGCGCTTCGTCGCTGGCTGATTGAATGAATAATATGAATATTGAATAATTTATAATATAATAATATGAAGAAATGAAAATTTATGAAAATTATGAAATGAATATCTTATATTCTAAATTCTTATATCATATCATAATATTCATAATACAAATATACAATACAATACTACTCAGTGACCATACCACATTCTTAAAACACAGCGTTGCCAATTGCCAACTAGTCCAACTACCTACACTGTAATAGTGTAGGTACTTAGGTAGTGGTATGGTAGAAAGTTCTTCTTCTTCTTCTTCTTGGGTTTATGGCAATGCGGCTCATTTTAAAATGGCCATTATCTGCCAGTGTCAAGTTAATAGAAAGTTAGAAACACTGTATTTTTACAGCAAACTAATTTCATACAGTAGGCCGACGGAGATGTCTAGTCTAAACAGGGCAGTCGTGCGGGGTGTGAGGGGTGAGACGCGAGTGGGACGAGCCCCAGCTGCATTTGCATACTTTTTCGTTCTTAGTAGCTTGGGACAAGTTTTCTAGGGCTATCGCGTTTTTAATAACATAATTTCTTTTCTTTAAGATTTTAATTTCTTAATCTAAATTAATAAATATGGTGCATACGACTTGTGCTGTAAGTGCATGCAAATCTTCATCTCGCATAAATAAAGAACTAAGATTTCATCAATTTCCGCACGACGAAGAAAGGTAAGCATTTTCAACGGACGAAAACGAAAAAACAAAAACGGAGAAGGTACTCAATTCAACGCGTATATATATTTTTTATGTATGATCACGCATAACTTTTGACAGGGTGGTCCGATTTTGATAATTCTTTTTTATTTGAAAGGGTGCACCCCCAAGGGGGTCCCATTTTAATTTTGAATTTTAATTCCAACACTAAGGGTAGGAAAACAGGGGATGATTGATTGTTCACTCACCGATTGTAGCGTATAACCACGCGTAACTTTTTACTGAGTAGTCCGATTTTGATAATTCTTCTTTTAATGGATAGGGTATACCTCAAAGTTAGTCTCGTATAAATTTAGAAAAAAAAAATTCTACCCTAAGAGTGGGAAAATGGGGGTGGGAAAATTAAAAATTAAGCATGTAGTAAATATTAAATTATAGCCACAAAAAAATATAAAATATAACTTTTTAACAAAAAATAAAACCGCCGAAAAAACTGAAAAGCATAAAATAATCTTATTATTTTACCTAAGTAATTTTGAGTCGCCGCCGCGCATCACTCTTTAAGAAAGTCGCTGAATAGCGACTGAGCGTTTTGTATCGATAATTCGATTTTAGTAATTGGTAAATTGGTATTGTAAGAACGGTAGTAATTCTAGATCTATGGTAAATATCATAATGCGTATTGAAGTAAAAGTTCTAACTTAAATTTCATGAATCATTATTTATTACATTAAAGAGTTGACGGAGCCTGGTACTAGGTATCTATCTAGACTAGGGATGGGTATATCCCTTCGAAAATTTAAAAATACTCGAAAACCAAACCGTATTAAAAACGTTAAAGTATTCTAGTCTAGAGATGAGATATCCTACTTGCAAAATTCAAGTATTCAAGTATAAATCGTACTCGAGTACGATTGAAAAATTTGACATTTTCCAAAACCAATCAAATATTAACAATAGAGAAAAATAAATAAATTTTATCCCCTACAAAAAAGGTCCATACGATTTTTAACGTAAAACCCACCGTTTAAAAATCCAAGTTTGTGTCTTCCGAAACCGCGAGCGTTGGCCGCCATCTTGAAAAATGCCTTTTTGCAAATATCTCGCAAACGGAAAATTTTTAAAAATCGTAAATAATATAGACGGTGGCAGACGCTATATAAAACATGTAAAAATAAAAATTCAGCGACATCTGTCAAAGCTTGCCAAAACGTTTACAAGTGAGCCAAATCGTTGAAATGATTCCCGTCAGATGTCGCTGTTTCATCAGGTTATCTCGCGGTATCGACTTGTATCCGCGTATCGACGACCCAAATTCCTTGCCAAGTTACCGACAAGACCTTACTTCATAGGATCATTTCTATAGTAAGCTCTTCGCTAGGACATTCACGCTATGTGAGTATCGAAACCGCCACGATGAGGAGACGTGGCGCGGCGCCCTGAGCGTGAGGCGGGCGATGGTGGTTCACCATCAGCCCTCGATGATCGTTCGCTTTTCCCTTTGGGGAAAAGTGTGGGGCGTTGTCGCTGTCTGAGTGGTATTTTTGAAAACTATTTTATTTATGAAATTAAAAAAAAAAGGCTTTAATCTAGGGATGATCGATGTTAACATCGAATCAAACATCGATGTTTTCGGTAACAAATAATATTATACAAATACGTATGAAATATTTTTATTACTATTATATTATTAAAATCACAAAAGTTAAATGAAAAAATTAATATTCCCAGTATTTTTTAGCCACACTCTGTAGTGTGTAAAAAAATTAACTTTGACAGGTCAAAATTGAAGTTGACAGTATTTTTTATGTCTTAAGAAAGTTGAGAAATGCAAAGAAACTATTCGGCTTACTGCGATTACGTTGATACATTGATCGGTGACGGTGACATCTAGTGTAAATTGGTTGAAGGTGAACTAATTAGTAAGCAATAATATCTAGTACTCCTAATTCTCGTTAGATGGCTTGAAGTGTAACGACGTTCCGATATTTATATCATAACATCGATGTGTGAGATGTGTCGATATTATCGAAGACTTAACATCGATGTTTATTTAATATCGATGAATATCGATCATCACTAGTTCAATTCAATCAAGGTTCAACTTCTGGAACTTCTGGGTTGGGTTACCCAAATACCCATTTACCCAACCCAATTCCCTCCCATCCATTAATATGGTAGTGGATTTTTTAAAATATAATTATAACAAAATCAAATTGGATTCTTAAGTTGAAATTTATTCATCAACTTGACAACTTGTCCACCCTTTGTAAAAAAACAGTGACTTACTTCAAACAACTTTAATAAAAATAAAAAAATAAAAATATAAATCATATATTATTTGCTATCAGGTACATAGTATGTTAAACAAATACAATCAACATTTTACTACAGTTGTAGATATAAATTCATACATTACCATTACCATTACCACCAATAAAATATTATCATACAAGCATACAACTAAATCTCAATAATACTTGCCAACAGGAGCTGCTCTCAAATTAATTTCACATCTAATACATTTTTAAAATTTGCAGATTTTGTGACATTTTTCCGTAGATCATTTTCTACGGAAGCATCATAGAATACCCAATATTTAATTAAAATATATTAAATTATATTTATAATGTACATTACCCAATATTTTCGCTAAATTGAGCCAACCAATTCTCCCAAACCTATTATATTACTGACATCACTCGCTCGTACAGGGTGCCCTTATACTATACATACATATTAAATTTAAATACTTAATAAATAAATTAAATTATCTACTTAACATAATTATTATAAATGCAACAATATTTGGTATCTATTAATTAATCAATAATTAATTATTTAACAATATTTAGGCACTGAAAATGTTATTAGTGAAAAATTCGCTTTATAACAAAGTGTATTGAAGAAAATAATTTTCGAATTGTATTAGTTTAAGCGCCTGTTTCACCAACGTCAAGTAAAGTGTTGATTAGTTACTTTTAGAAATAATTTTCTGTTTTATTGAATTATGCACTCGATTTAGTGCATCCATCTATAGCCGATTTTTTATTATTATTTTCTATTCAATGTTTGGGACGTTTACCGTACAAACATATACCAGCTCCATTATCCCCGGTTACCGGTGACTTTAAATGACTGTTTGGCCTAATTGACGTTTGTGAAAGAGGCGCTAAAACTTTATCAAGTGATTTGTATTCATCATATTGTATAGAAAAAGAGTGGAAGCACAATAACCATCATATACAAAGTAAGTCTAGGTACTCTATAAGAACATAATGACCCTACATGTACATATTATATTCACAGGTGATATTACAGTATATATTTGATGGTAGCAATTTTCCTTGATGTGACAAATGACTACCTCTCTGTGCTTCGACGGTTTCTTAGTGAAACTTTATTGGCCGTTTTATCATTTACTAGCTGATGCGCGCGACTTCGTCCGCGTTGAAAAGTATAAAATTATAACACTTGATAACGTCATCTATCGATCGATCAAGATACCGTGGAACGGATCGCTAAAAATATCACCAAGCAGTTCTATCAAGTTCTATCAAGTGTATTCCGGGCCAATATTTACTTTTATTTTAGATTTCCCGTAGGAATGAAGCATTTTCCCGCGGTAAAAAGTAGCCTATGTTCATGAGGGATTTCAAATCGGTCCAGTAGTTTCGGAGCCTATTCAATACAAACAAACAAACACTCAATCAAATCTTTCCTCTTTATAATAGTATAGTTCAATGGATCTGTAGGCGAAATAAAATCTGATACAATGATGAAAGTGCAATGTATATATGAAGTCCTTTTATACTTTCCTGAAAAAATAACTAGAAGAACCTATTATAATCAATAATCATGATTGATTATAATATATCATGAATATATTATAATCAATCAATACTAATAATAAATCTGTAGGGGTCGGTCATGAAGTAATTTACTTTGTTTTCAGAAATATCGTGTATATAGGCTCTATACAAAATACTGAAACTAAATTGACGATTTTTAGAATTTTCTTCTGAACGAAAACATTAGAATTAGAAGTACGGGACACGTGATAGGCTACTTTTTATGTTTTTTAACGCGGACGAAGTCGCGGCCAACAGCTAGTAATATATAAAAATTTCGTGTCACATGTTTGACACCAATGAGCTCCTAATTAATGAACGGATTTTGATAAAACTTAGTAACTATGTGTAATTTGGTCCAACTTAAAACTTAGGACAGTTTTTATTTTGAACCCGGGCGAAGCCGGGAGCGTGTAGCTAGTGAAATATAAAAGTTAAACCTCAACGGTGATCTTTGAATGCATTATTGACTATTGATTTATTTTCAAAAATATCAAAATAAATATTTTTAGTAAACTAATTAAGTATGACACTATGAAGTATGCGCAGTAAAAAAACAAACATTAAAAAGCAATACTTAGAAAAAATCCACTATCAATAATCGTCATCAAAAATGCTATCGTCTTCGTCGTCATCAAAATCATCATCGTCATCGTCAGCGCCGGGCGGCACAAAAGCTCCGTTAAGCACATCACTCAGAGGCTCCTGGAATCCCATAACTTTAGCGACACCGTACACCAGTCGCATCACTAGAAGCCTCGTGAAATCCGTAGGCGACGTTTCTTTCCTTTGCAAAATTATTTGCTTTTCCGTCGGATAATCGCTAGATTTCCTCTTCGTTTCACAAACGGACAGAACTAAAAAGATGAACACGAAAAATGCACAGAATTTCATTGTCAACACACTTTTTTTTCCCCGTCAATAACGATACAAATATTCACGATCTGTTCACGAATTCGTAAAAGTTAACTGAGCGAGTTTTGCGTGAAATTTATCGCATATTTTTTGTTTTATTTGAAACGTGCGACGCCGTGGAAAGTGAACATACGAATGTCTGTGTAACGGAATGTAGAGGCGGCTACGAGTGAATGAAGACGTCGCGTGCTGTGCGTCTACAAGAAGTGGATGTGCTATACCTACGAGTAGTTGCGTGTATGGATATCTAACTGTCGCACTAGGAAAACGTAAAAGCAATGTGTCGTCGAAGAAATTGTTTTACAGTTACCTACTTTGTAATTGAAAGAGGCCGATTTGCAAAAGAAACTGTGGCAGTTATTTCAAGTACTTTATAGCTACTTGAGAGAATATAAATTCTTACTCCATAGTAGAAGTCACACGTCTATAATTTTATCTTTCAAGAAGTTTTGTTTATAATATTTTATTTGTTTTACTTTTTCATCTTTTCTATATCTATACATATATATACATATTCAATCAATAAATCAATACTAATAATAAACCACCCAACGGATTTTGATAAGGTTTTCAGAGCTATAAACGAGAAAGAGAAACACTGACATTTACAGTCATTACTGACATTTACTTACACTGACATTGAATGAAAAACATGAATATTTTTCAAAGAATATATGAGTTACGAACTTGACCTGACTGCTTTGGACTTGACGGATCTGTTTTAGAAAACTTAGAAAAATTATAGTCTCGGCTTGACTTGACTTGACTGACTAGTCTCGCGATCTGCTATTTTTGATTTTTAATTTCAATTTTGCTATTTTTACTAATGAAACTGGCAAAATCATCGGAGAATATCTGATGGAGCCAAGACATTAAAAGAGAAGAAGAGATATAATATGAGTTACTTTTACGATATTAGCAGCATTGGCTAGAAATAAATGATAGGTCAGTAGAAAGAACATTGCATCGAATCTCAAAGTCAGACTTCTATGATTTCTCAATGCTTAATGACCCAAGTCAATGTTCAATGTCAACTCAGTCTGCTCAGTCAAACTCAAGGCCCAACAGTGAGAAAAAATATGTGTACAACCTAGTTTTTTTTATTAGAGATGGGTTTGCTGTTGGCCAACATCCAGCTGTGTAGCGAAGTTGAGGCCTATGATGGAGCGAGCTCACAAAGAAGATACCTATTCACTCGAACTTTGAAAATATTTGGGTTATATAAGCCCGGAAATACAGACGGCAGGGAGTTTTAAACCTTGGCAGTGTACGCTATAAAGGATTATACATAACTGTGTAGACTCATCCACATTCTCTTTGACGGTGTTTTACGGAGTTCGCACACCTAGAATGTAAGTATGCATCACATTTAGGTCTCCGGTTCAAGCAGTCATGTCATGCCTTCGAGACTAGACTAAGTGCGACCCGCATCACACACGGACTGTAATTTTAAAAGAATGTCAACAACGATTTGTGAGATTCTACTCCTTGTCATATTTATTTGAGAAATGTGTTTAAGTTTTGAGTAGTACTTAGTACCTATAGAAAAAAAAACTCATATATTTTTATATTATTTACTAATATTATAAATGTGAATGTGAGTATGTTTGTTACGCTTTCACGCAAAACTACTGTACAGATCACTATGAAATTTTGCATACGTATACACGTTGTTTGGAACACCAGAAAGGACATAGGGTACAATTCATCGTTCAACGCGGACGAAGTCGCAGGCACCAGATAGTAATATTATAAAGAGAGAAGATTTGTATGTTCGTAATGAATAAACTCAAAAACTACTTGACCGATTTTGAAAATTCTTTCACCTATAGAAAGCTACATTATCAGAGAGTAACATAGGCTATATAGGTGAATTAATTATTATATTAAGGTTTTAAGGCGGGACTTGTGGGGGAATCGGCGCATGTGTACAATTGCGCACAAAATTGCTAAGAAAAATTACTTTTTTTTTCTTATTTCATAATTTTTCACCTCACTAACTTAACATTACAGGCAGTGTTGATATTCCTTCCATAAAATCATCATGCGATGTCGAAGAAGAACGTTTTTTTAGGCATTTATTCAGCATGACGTATTTACTAATACGATAAAACAATCTGTACGCAACAGTACCAAAGAGACTCGAGACGCGCGAACGAAATGCGGGAGGGGAAGAGCGACTGAGTCTACCAATAACGTGTCGGCACACCGACGCGTACCCGCCCCTCACGTTCCTCTGCCCCCTCAAAGACCTAAAAATAGGATTCTACGCACATTTGCCGAGAAGTCATTATTCGCTGCACGACCTATACAGATCGCGCGGCGAGAGTTTGGCTTTGACCGTTATTGCGCAGAAATCAGAAATTGGGTATCAACGGGCAATTAGCGGGGTGCGGGGCGGGTGTGTAGGCGCACGCGGTGCTCTGATTGGCGCTCCAGTCGTTCCCTGCCTCTCGCATCGATACGACGTACCGCGCACTCCTGTTGTACAATCACGTTCACAAGTGAATTGCTATTTTCGTTAATTGTTTATTGTTGTCGATTGTTATTATTTGTTGAGTTTGTTTGTTTAAGTTTGTCAGTTAAGTTTTTTTTGTTAAATATTAAAAAGTGATTTGAAAATGCGTAAAAAAAACATTGTTTTAAAAAGGCAAGCACGGAAAATATTGGAAGTATTGTGTGCGTGACAGTACCCATGCGCAGTAATCCCCTCCACCCGAAGGTCAAAGCCAAACTCTCGCCGCGCGATCTGTACTTTATAAAATTACGCGGGCGAAGTCACGTGCAACAGCTATTTAGTTAGACGAAGTCGGAGACACCAACTAGTACTTTATGAAGCAATCCATATTGTAGTATTAATTGAGTTAAGTTCCCTATTATGGTTTCAATGTGGTTTTCTAATGGATGCATTCGGACTGATTCTTGATTAGGTATCGAATGTTACTTAGGTCATCCGGTGAAAGTGAAATATGTGGCCCACAGCCTGGTTCCGATCTTTTTCAACTTTTAGCCACGAAGCGTACACGAAAATGCAATTGAGTGAACATTATTATTGGATTTTATATCACATACACTAGTTTCTGCATGCAGCTTCGGTTGCACCATATAGGTAGTGGTTTTGAAAAAAAAAAATGTTCTTTGTACATAGTCAAAACTTTACAAATCAATACAAAAAAAAAAGTTTCTTCTGTATGTCATGTACGCTTAGATCTTTTAAACTACGCAAAGGATTTTAATGCGGTTTTCACTAATGGAAAAAGCGTTAAACGAGGGTTTTTATATTAAATTATACGACTAGCCGCTGCATTAAAAAAAATGAAAAAGAAATATCAAGTTTGACATGATTAATCCTGTCCTAACTAGCTGCTGACCGCGACTTCGGCCGCGTTTGAAAAAAAATGAAAAAATAACAATCAAGTATAATTTGATTAATTTCCTGACTCTTTATTTACGAATCTCATTTTAATTTTTTAACGAGAAAATTTATAGATCTAGCACAGAATTTATTTTCAAAAAATTGGAACCAATAATTCCGTAAATAAAAGATTGACTTACACAAAAACATTTTCATATCTATACTAATATTATAATGGAAAGATTTGTTTTTTTGTTTGTTTGAATTGTTGAATAGGCTCCGAACCTATTGGACAGACTTGAAAAATTCTATCACTGTTGGGAAGTTATAAATTATCAACGAGGAACATTGGTTATCAATCAATGCTAATAATAAATCTGTAGGGGTCGGTCATGGAGTAATTCACTTTGTTTTTAGAAACTAAATTGACGATTTTTAGAATTTTTTTCTGTAAGTAAGTATTTATGTTCCTTCATCACTGTTAAACGAATTAAGTGATTTTCATGAAACTTGGTAGATAAACATTTAGAAGTACGGGACACGTGATAGGCTACTTTTTAACTTTTTTAACGCGGACGAAGTCGCGGGCAACAGCTAGTATTTTATAAAGTTACGCGGAAGAATTCGCGTGAAACAGCTATATATAATATTAATATAGATAATAATTTACTTATGCTATATTAAATCAGATAAATAGTACTTATATTAAGCAAAAAATTGTTTCGCCTTAACGAAATGAGAAAACGAAAGCGTTCCACATTTTTAAAGGTCAAACAAAGCTATTGACTTATGCCCACCGACGGATATTTTTGGACAAACATTTGACCTGAAAGTACAAACATTTGACAGTGATGGCGCGGTAAGTTGTTTTAAGTAATTTTCAATGTAAACTTTTACTTTTTGCGGTAAATTGAATTTACTGATTTCTTTTTTATTTTAAAATTTATTAATTACTAGCGACTCCCTCCCGGCTTTACCCGGTGTACAATTTTTTTATATAACACTAGCTGGTGCTTCGTCCGCGTAGAAAAGTTTAAAACGCAATCTACCGTATTTTGGATAGATGGCGCTATCTCCCGGGCCAAGCCGCTAGTGTTTACTTTTAGTTTAGATTTCCCGTAGGAATGAAGCATTTTCCCGCGGTAAAAAGTAGCCTATGTTCATCACAGATAATGTCGGCTTCTAATGGTAAAAGAATTTTTCAAATCGGTCCAGTAGTTTCGGAGCCTATTCTATACAAACAAACAATCAAATCTTTCCTCTTTATAATATTGGTTGCAAAATTTTCTTTTTTTTTCTGATTTATTTATTTAGCAGTTAATTTTATAGCGTGTAACAGTGTAGACAAATTAAAATGTTATAAGTACAAAATAATAATTACAATTGTGTGTGCGTGTGTGTGTAAACCTATAGTAAGCATTTATAGTGTTATGCATGATAAGATATGATACATGATAAGATAATATGCGATGATTCTATTTAAGTACTCCACGTTAAGATAAATAATGAAATAACTTTTTTATCACGCGCCTTAGTGATCTACTGTCTCTCGAAGGAGAATTATACAAAGTGTTTTGTAATCTTAAGGTAATTAAATTACATACAAATTTTATCTCTTTATAATATTATTAGCTGACCTCGCGACAGTTGTTTTGCCAAAAATATTTAAATTGGGATATAAAAAATAGTTTACACGAACAAATTGATACGTGATACGAGAAAGAGAAATTGTAAACACTATGAAACGAGAATTATAAAGAGGAAAGATTTGTTTGTTTGTTTATATAGGCTCCGAAACTACTGGACCGATTTGCAAAATTCTTTTACCATTAGAAGCCGACATTATCCGTGATGAACATAGGCTACTTTTTACCGCGGGAAAATGCTTCATTCTTACGGTAAATCTAAAATAAAAGTAAATACTAGCGGATTGGCCCAGGAGATAGCGCCAACTATCCAAAATGCGGTAGATGGCGTTTTATACTTTTCTACGCGGACGAAGTCGCGAGCACCAGCTAGTATTATATAAGAAGAAGATTATAAACTACGAGTAAACGAGAGAAGACCTCCTAGTCACGTGACCACCGTGAAGCTTTTTGAACAAGATACACAGAGGTTTGAAACACAGCCAACGTTTGCACAAAAACCTGAATGACCAGCTTGTCTCTTACTTGGTGTTAGTGTCCATTAATTACTAGTAGTCGATAGGATAGGATCAATGCCTCTGTATGTATTATGTACTTGATGTAATATGAACTTAGGCGCACCGTAGTTGGCCATGTTTTAAAGCTTAGTCGAGCTTACAACATGGACATGAACAGTATTATATTGACGCTCTGCGTTGTTTTTCATGTAAGTGATTTTATATTTAACTAACTGTTGCACGTAACTTCGTCCACGTAACTTTATAAAATTAGCTGCTTTACTACTAATATTACTAGCTTTCTATAAGTGAAAGAATTTTTAAAATTGGCCCAGTAGTTTTTTATTATTTACATTTATTTACAAGTAACATGGGTCAATGTGAACCAGTTCTTATTAGAGTATGCTAACTCATGCTACTGCTACGTCTGGCGCGTAAAATTTTAGTTTTAAATATATTACAAACATACAAATCTTCTCTATTTATAATATTAGTATAGATATATGTGTGGGCTGACGGTACACTTGACTGTAGATGGCTACCGTCCAATAAGAAAATAAGCAATAATTGTACTAAGTTATCGGACAAGTTGAAGATAGAGAAATGGGCTCTCACGTCTAATACTCTCCCACGGAAATAATATGTAATAATAATAGAGTTCGTTTCTTCAGAATGTAACTGCAGGACGCATTACGCTCTTCTTCCAACAAGTGAAGCTTTTATAGAAAAAAAGAAAAGTAGAATTTAAAAAGTATTTTATAACGGACGCATTTTTAAAATTGTTCACGTTTGACGTCGGAACGCATCTTGTATAATAATGACGAGAGACAATTAGTTTGCGCACCTACTGACACACTAGCAGAGATCTATTATGTACAGTAAGCTTAGTTACAAAAAGAAAAAAAAAAGACACAAGCACTTTGGATTTATAAAAACATTATAAAATACTATTAAAACGTCCACCCCAAAATGATAAGGGCCGTGGGTTTTTTTTTTATGAAATCAAGGCTGCGCTTGGCCGCGATCTCAGTTGATGTTAGGTGCAGATGCGGCCAAAGATAAACCACGCTTACCTAGTAAGTGCCCATTTACCCTAGACTTGAAGACCCCGAGGTTGTAATTTTGGGGAAATACGGACGCAGGCAATGAGTTCCACTCCTTAGCAGTCCGGACAAGGAAGGTGGAACTATAACGCTTCGTGCGTGACCGGGGAACATCAACCACGAAGGGATGAAACCCCCGCCCGCGCCTCGTGTTCCGCAAGTGGAACGGCTCTGGCCGGATCAGATTCCATAGGGTTGACGCACAGACGATAGAAAACCGATAGGCATGCTACTTTACGGTGATACTGCAGGCTTTGAAGGTCGACGGTAGATCAATTTTGAAAATTATGCCTGTATACAGCAGTGGGCTAGCCCAGCAGTGGACATCTGTAGAACATAGCCCTCCCAGTCTGTATTGGGTCGTATTTCCACGACCTTCGATCCACTGTAGCTTCGCGGCTCTTATCAGATCGACTGTCTACCTCGTGGATGGACATCCTGAGCTGCGCTTGCCGGTCCGTGGAACCAAGAACCTTCCAGCCCCAGCGGCCGTTGGCTCTCCATTCTATGTGTCCTGCCCAATGCTACTTCAGCTTACTGATCGGTAACTTTCATACGTCTAGATCTCCTCATTTTTGATTCGATTTCGCAGTTTACCTATAGCCTCCATATACAATATACAATCATATACAATTAAAATCAATCAATATGCAATTTATATTGGTTCCAGGTAACAATGGGCGGCGAAACTCCAACTAGAGACCTGAATGACGGTAACAAAATACCGATGGTTGCATTGGGTACTGGTAGAGGTACGGCGAAAGAGGTTAGTGACTTATTACGCACATAGCGAAAATTTTGTTTTGTAGTTGGCAACGTAGGTACAGTCGGGGTACGAAAACCTTCGTCAGTTTTTAAACTTTATCAACTCGTAGACTCTTATTACATTTTGAACTTAAACACTAAGCAGACAATTACAGACGTTCGCAATAAAATTTTAGCATGCCTTCGTACAAGCAAATGTCGACTTTATGGTAACGAACCTCTTCTTACCCTGATTGTCGCGTTTCTTGTATTAAAGGTGACGGTAACCATTTATAAACAAGTGGACCGTCACCCTGTCTGTTAACCTCAATATAAAAAACATGGCTTCGCAAATGGAACATTGACATGATTTCAGACTGAAACTGTGGATGACGTCCGCAAAGCAGTATTCTGGGCCATAGAATCAGGTTATCGTCATATTGATACCGCCGCCGTGTACAAAGACGAAAAAGAAGTTGGCTTGGGCATAGCCGATGCAATTGCTAAGGGTATTGTAAGAAGAGATCAATTGTTTGTTACTACAAAAGTAAGTATCACCTCGTTATCATCTATTCACTAAAGGATGTGATAACGATGTAGATTCCTTATCATGAAGGATCAATCATCATGTTATATTATATCATATCAAAACATATGGTGATATTATCAGAATTAGGATGTTTTCTTTTAAAAATAATTGAATATTATTCTTGTAAAATATGTACCTACATATTTTAGTTTTTTACTAATTTTATTTAACTTTCTGAACTTTCAGTTATGGAATGACAAACACGCACAGGACCAAGTCGTGCCAGCGTTAAAAGATTCCCTGTCGCAACTTGGGTTAGATTATGTGGACCTATATTTAATTCATTTTCCTGTCTCCACAAAGGTAAGTACTCGTAAGTTGTATTTTAGCAATGGATTACTTTAATTATGACAAGAGGTATAAACAACCTTTTGCAAACATAATCTCAACAATAATCTTTTACATTATCATTTTCGTAAATATTCATACAGAAAATAAGAGCAAAATTTGTTTGAAATTCCGTGTTCGAGGTTACTTTAGGATTTAATTGTATCGAGTGAAGTATTATAAATCGTGTATCGAAAACTGTTCTTTTACAGATTACATCTTCAATATTCATATATATATTTTTCATATATAAAAATATTAGTATTTTTTAAAAAAAACATGATCTTTTTATGCAGAATTTTGGATTAAATTATCATTATTACTGTCTGATTATTACCTCATTATAATAAACATGATAATGCGTAATACATTGTTAACAATTGTAATTTGTACCTGTATATATATAATTGTTTTTACCAGCTAATAATACGTAGTCGATGTTTTTCAATATATTTAAAGTATTTTTTCAATTTATTTCAGAGTGACAATTCACCGGATAATATCGACTACTTGGAAACTTGGAAGGGAATGGAGCAAGCAAAAGAACTAAACCTGACAAAGTCAATTGGGGTTTCCAATTTTAACATAAAACAGTTGGATAGACTTTTTGCCAATAGCAAAGTCAAGCCAGCAGTTAACCAAGTGGAGGTTGTTTTTTCTTTTTTTTTTACATAGGTATAAACTTCATCAGACAGGCCGAAGCTCAACTTGATAGTAGGTGGTAACTGTTGCCTACAATACAAGCAACGTCACATTGCTGTAAGTGCGCTCATGCCGATATGGGATTAGGTAGAGATAGGGTTGGTAACAAAACGTCACCAAGGGACCAACACCTAGGTCGCGTGATGGCGTATGTTTAGGCAAAAATCTTTTGCTATGCCATGCCGCGCTATGCCGTCAGTGAGCGCTGGCCCTAACACATTCAACTAGCTTATTATGAAACTTTTCTCCAGGTCAATCCAACATTAACTCAAGAACCTCTTGTGTCTCACTGTCAACAATTGGGTATAGTAGTGATGGCGTACAGTCCTTTCGGTTTTATGGTATCCAGAAAAGTAGAGGAGGCACCGCCGCCACACATCGACGATCCTATACTAGTGGAGATGGCTAAGAAGTACGGGAAGAGTACAAATCAAATTGTTCTCAGATATTTGGTAAGAAGTTTATAAATATTTAAAACTTTTTTAAAAGAACCTAAACCCTTTTTTAACCTTTTTTTTGGCAAGGGGAAATCATCATGGATACCCACAGGCCCGGGGTGACCTGTGGGTTATGTCGGACTTGAACCGACTAAAACCCCTCGGCATTCCTACTCTTTGCCAGGTGGTGGAGACCGGGGAAATAAAAACTTGTCGTCCGAGACTCCACCGGCTACACACATAAAATAACTTTTTTAACCTAACCTAACTATACACCCAAATCTTTGATAACACACCCAAATCTTTGCGGCGCAGAAATATTCATTTAGAAATAATAAACATAGGTATCATGTTCGTCTCAAACTCGCTATCAGAAAACAGCGCAATCAGAAATCAGAAAACATTTCAGATGTACTACAATTTTTTTAAAATTAGTAATAGGTTGTCTCTTATCCAACGTCTAGTCGTGCAGGAAAGACGAGGCCGATGATGGAGCGAGCTAACCCAAAAAATTCCTATACAATCGAACTTTAAAAAGATTTGTGTTATATGAGCTCGGAAAAACAGACGCTGGAAGGGACTTCCAATCCTTGGCACCTAGTGTACAGTCGGCCGCATAATTTCATTAACACATTCAAAAGTGCAATACAACTGAACACTCAACTTACTTACGACTAGACAACAAAATAAACTTGACATACAAACGATCGTAAAAAAGCTTCAGTAAGTAATTAAGTTGAGTGTTCAGTTGTTTTGCACTTTTGAATGTGTTAATCGACTTATGCGGCCGACTGTAACTTTTGAGCAATTATAATAATTGGCATACGCGGACAAGTTTGAATATCTACCTAGTCTCCCATGTCAGATCGCATACGTTGCGTACATGGGACCATTTTGTCAGTACCTTAACATTAATTTAATTTATCAGCTTTAATTAATTATATATCTAATTTTCAGATCGACAGAGGCCTAGTTCCTGTACCGAAGTCGACAAATAAGGAACGCATTATCCAAAACGGGGACCTTTTTGATTTTAAACTGTCTGCCGATGAAATTAAAACCATTAGTGGTTTTAATAAGAACATTCGAGTTATTAATGGCATCTTTTTGAAGGGTTACCCCAATTTTCCATTTGATAATGAATAGGGATGAAAATAATGCATTTTTTTAGTAGTATTTTAAAAATTTTATCATGTTAATTGAATGTTAATGAAATAATATGAAAAAATATTACATAATTTTTTTTTTTATAAAAATATATAATTTTCAAGTACAATAATTGTTGCAATTATTATTCAAATAAATCTGTAAGTGAGGGTATTGTATGTATAATATGTATGTTCCTCGTGATTTTATGAAACTTGGTAGCAAAGCTCAGGTTACGTACGCGGCCGATGCGAAAATATTATGAATAAATCTGTGTTCTTAAATATTTTCAATTTTGTTTCAATTTAACATAATATACCTACCCATATGAGTTTGCTCATAGTATTTTTAAAATATTTTAACTGGTTCATGATAAGAATGAAGTTCAGGAAAAAATACACTTAATGTTACTGAGAAATGCGACAAGGAATTTTTTCCCCGCTTTAATGTGATACTAGTATGTGAATTAATTAATTACCTAAACAATATTTTTCCTGGTCTGAAATGTAAACAGTATTTTTTTTTTCTTTAAAGAAATATCTAAAATATAAACAAAATGAATATTGGATTAAATTAAAATATTGGATTGAATTTGAATTTTTAGAATTGTACACAAAGTGGAAATCCAGTCTTCAGTCTTCTGTCATAAGTATGACAGAATATGACAGAAGACTGAATAATGGAAATATGAAAATGTTTCCGATAACTTCATATGACGCTAACAATGCAAACGTAAACTGTTGTTAACTAACAGATTATTTACATTTTTTTTATATCATAGGCTTACCAAATCCCACTTTACTCCAAAAAAAATTAGCTCAAGCTTTGACTTTAGGGTCCTGTGTGGGGTCGAATCCCAGCAGAGGTTATTGGGAGCAGATTTACTCGTGTGAATGGGCGATGGTTACCAAATATAATCAAGAGGACCTGAAGGTCCCATCTGACGACCTTCGTATATTTATTTGTATTCTTATTGTGATCATTTAAACACGGAATATTCCTTAGTCAACGAGGAAGAATAGTTAAACAACAAATAATCGTTATTTAGTTAAAATATTGTTAGACAGTTTTTATAGTTGCGTATTGTAACGTAGATATCAGTTGATGCCTACTCGAACTAATCGGTATTGCAAACCCGTTAAACTGGACTAAGACGTGATGGTATTTCTATATCGCGACTCTTAAGTTTTAAGTCTTCTTATATCGTGATCCAATCTAGTGCCGTATTGGCTCTATACTTGCTTATCTAGTGCACTAATTTAAGCAGTCTCTGGCCTAGGCTAAACTAGTTTGTCCTAAGCCCGACAGGCCAAACTAGTTGATCCTGATATGCGGTGCGTAATTCCAGGATAAACTAATATGGCCTAGCCTAAACTATTTTATAGTGCGTTTCATAATTCAAACGAGTAATTATATGACCATACATAAATAGTGATGTGACCTAATCGAACTTATTAAAAAACTTACGGTTTTATAAAACCGTAATCAATGCTTTATAAAAAACTAGCTGGTGCCCGCGACTTCGTCCGCGTTTAAATACTTTTATAATGTTAGTAAGGATTAATTAATTATTATTATTAATTTACTAATAAATTTATTTATTTTTAAGGAAAACTTATAGTGATATTTATACATTATTTAATAGCTAAATGACAGAATAACTTTACACCATTTACAAGTTTCCGCATATTGAACTATATAATATAAAAAAAACCGTTTCAAACCATATCAGTAATTGGAAACAAACTACTACTAAAAAAAGTACAGCTTTTTTGAACTTAATTAAATAAAATAATTTGAGAAAAGAAAAAAAATAAACAATCAAAGTAAAGAGGAAAAATAAAAGTCTAAAGTGAAGAACGAGAACCCAAACCATGATTTTGAGAGTAGCTCTCTTATTTTGTAAATCTTAGAATTAATGATCACCTTTTTTTAACATTGATAGGCGGACCGCGGGGAGTTTATGACACGACGTCGGTGCCACGATGTAATGGACACCTAAGGTTGTTCACACCGCTGAATAATTGGATTAACACTTTATTAAGGCTTCTTTAGTGAACAGAAAGTTCAATTAGTTTGTTTGTTCATATTAGTGAGTGGATCACGACCAATTCAGGTGGAGAAAAGTATAGGTATTATATAAGTAGTAAGTAAGCTTTGGTAAGTATAGGATCCAACAGATCGCTCCCTTGATCGCCTCATGTGTAGGCAAATCGTAAAAATAATTATAGGCGATCTAGGGAGCGTACTAGGAGGCTTTCCACTACTGTCCCGATATTGCCACCGATTTTAGGGCCCCGTGTAAAATGGCGTCAAACTCGTTCTTTATGATATCGTAACGGAATCGTATCGTAACATGTAAAATGACGCAATAGATTTTTAATAGTGTGTGATAATTTTTTTATTATGTGATTGGATTATTACAAGCAGCTCATTCAAGTTCTGCTACTCGGACCGGTAAGATGGCGCGACACTTTATTTTGTTCACTGTTCTTTTTCATGTAAGTTATTTTTTATGTTAATTTGTTATAATATTGTAAAATTGTTATAATCTTCTACTAATATCTATACAAATAATAAATCTTAAACGAGCCGTGTCTGTAGCTACATTAAATATTTTTTTCAAAAATACTTAGATACAATTTGACCGAGGTCAAAAAATTGTTTGTCTATTTTGTCTCTGCTTTGCGTACGCTAAACGATTTTAATGCGGATTTACCGGAATAAATCCTTTCATTTATGTATCTGAATTAACATTATATAGCATGCTTCTTATCCTGGAACAATTTTGGGTTTTTGTGGGATTCTTATTTTGAACGGGGTTTTTTTTTTTTAATAATACAATAACTCTTTTTAACAAAAATTAAACCGACTTCAAAACGTTTTCTCCTGGATGCCATTGTCAGAACTGGACCAAATTGAAATGGGACCACACGGGAAGTACCAAATTTGAAATAAAAAAAGTATCATCAACATCGTTTCACCCAGTCGAAAGTTATGAGGTAACTAACATTAAAAAAAAAAACACAGTTTGAGAACCTTGCGAATTGAGAACCTCCGTCTTTTTTGGAAATCGGTTGAAAACAAACTTAACGATAGTACGACCATAAACAACTCGATAATAACACGAGAGGGTGCATTAGAGTATTATTATAGCATAAATAATAATGAATAATAGTATTAATAATTATTATTTATAGTATAAATAAATAATAAAAAAAATAATTAATAGACTTATTTAAAAAATCAAAGGCACTGCTATCTATTTTCCAAAATTCAATACTGTTTTCGTATTCGATTCGATTCACAGGCCTATGTTAATTTATTCTAAAGTTTACATTGCGTAAGTAAACCTTGATAGAGTCAATAACCCATGTGAACTCAAGTTCAAGAATGTATCTGTACATATAAGTTATTCCAAGTATGTATTCAGTTACAAATAAGATCGTAAATGCAAAACGCCTTATTTATCCACATCTTATGTACATATACACTACCAGCATAATTATGTAGATCTAACAACTACATAATATATTTAGACGACAAGTTTGTAGTGGCTAGTAACCCCAGCTGTTAACCAAACGGTCGCGGGTTCGAATCCCGCTAGGGGCAAATATTCATGTGTTAAAATTTTACCATTGTACCTGAGTCATGGATGTTTTGTATTTATAATATGTGTGTATTTAAAAAAAAAAATCTATGTAGTATATCAACCATCAACTTCGGGTTGGCAGGTCAATGATATCAACTGTCTGGTATCCATAATATGTACAAGCATCAGTTGCTTAGTGTGAAACTAGATGGTGCTGTGTGGAATGTCTGTAGATATATTTATTTATTTATTTACATAATTAAAAACTATTTCGCCCAAACACACTATATCTGTTGAAAGTTGTTAAGGAGTTGGGTATCCCACATACTACATTTTCCAGCATCAGGTCAAGGTTACACCAGATATCAAATTAATTGAACCTGAGGAAATTAGTGAACTCTCTTCGGCAACGAGCTGTTGATCTTCAAACGCCCAAAAAATTGCCAGGGTAAAAGTATCCTATACGTTGATCCAGGTAAATAAACTATCTGTGTGCAAAATTTCATCTAAATCCGGTCAGCCGTTTTGGCGTGATGAGTAACAAACATCCAAATACATAAACTTTGGTATTTATAATATTGTAGTAGGATAACACGCACATTAATTTGGAAATAATAATTTGTAACTATAATCCATTCTTAAGTAATATAAAAATCCAGCTCTGGTAGAGACCAGAACTGGATTCCAGAGGATGAGTTTTATAACAAGTAATTCCTTCATTGGTTTGCAGAGCAATCTTTTATTAAGAACAGCGATTCTTTGATCCAAGAGCGGTAATACCGGAGAAAAGTTGTTTCGGACATTGACTGTATTTACCAGTTTAAGTCGTATTGAATCGGTGACAGTACATTACAAATGACAATTATTTTACTCTACCGGTTACATGAGCGCTTTCACTGATCTAAATTATTATTGTTTAACGTCCGACGCAAAAACGGGGTGTTATAAGTTTGATGGGAGGTGTTTGTGTACCTCTATCTGTGTTCTGTTGAAATCGTAGCTCCTAGAAATCATTTTGATCCGTTTTTTTTTGAAAACTGACGTTATCGGGATCGTTCTTACCATTCGACCTGATTATGGGGATTACCATGTCATGGAAATATCATTGGAAGTAACAGTAAACGAAATTTCATACCAATCGTACATTTGGAAGTTAGTGATATACCTTCTTAGTTATCTAGCAAATGGGCTCATGGTCTTCAAACGCCTAAACAGATCTTCACAAATTATAGCTATAAACTACCTAGATCATGTTTGCCTTCAAACAATAAAACCCAAATCAAAATTGGTTTATTCATTTGGGAGCTATGATGCTGCAGACAGACTCACATCTTTTGCGTCTTTTTCAAACTTCAACTCACAGTCTTTTGGTCAGGTGTCTTAAATAAAACCAATAACTAGTTCCCACTTTAATATTTAATTATTTTTTATATTTAACAGTTAAATATAAAAAATATAAAAAAGTCTAATAATGACTCGTTAAAAGTGGTTGCAATTTTTTTACAGAGTATTTTTTTAAATGATTATATAAGTCGATTTGATACCGAATGAATAAACGGTGCATAAAATAAATTGCTTCAGTCACTGAGAGGTCTAGTTCGGAATCGGTTGTCAATTTTCAATTATTATTATTATTATTTTTTCAGATAACAATGGCTTCGGTGCCGACGATAAATTTGAACGATGGTAACAAGATGCCTGTCCTGGGTTTGGGTACTGCTGGTTCGGTAAGTTATATATTTATTCATTCTAAAATTATATCAAAACACATTTTGTGGTTGTTGTGTGAGATAGCATCAAACATAATAATTATAAATTCATACTTAGGTATGATATTTATGAGGATATAGTTATCCTTATAAATAATATAATATAATGATCTTATAATATTATGTAGTTATTCAGATGTATGATTACATAATAATATACAGTAGGTACTAAGTACATATACATACGCTGTAACTACATACGAGTATATGTATATTCTAATTATATTACTAGTGTAGAAATTCATCAAATATAGTTCAGTAGTTTTTGCGTGATAGTTTTCGCGTTTATAAAATTATACAAATTCCAGCTTTTGCCGGTGATATCTTCCGCGAACATTTATAAATGTTAGCCTTTTTGTTGCTGTGATGTTAAACTTAGCTTATTCTATATCTATTAGTCCATTATCCCCCACCTGAATTTTTACTGATTACTAACAGGCTGAATCTTCGTGATAATATTAGTAAGTAAGGATAGAGGCAGCTAAAGTAGTTAGCAGCCGTAAACAACTTCCAAGCGTAGGACTGGGAAAACGTACGGCCACTTTATTATACTAATGTTTACTAAGCTGCAGACAAAAAATCAGCTGGTTAGTAATCCCATCCCTCCCAAAAAACCACTCCCAATATATTAAAATAAAGAGGTCATATAATTTTATTACTAATCAGCTGATTTTTTGTCTACAGCTTAGTAAACATTTGTTTAATAAAATAGCCGCATAGTCCTACAAATTGAGTTGTATGTTTTCCCAGTCCTACGATTGGATGTTGTTACGGTTGCTAACTACTTTAGCTACCTCTATCGATATACAGGGTGGAATTTTGTAATGCCACCTGAAGGGAAAGTACTCTTAATACTGTAGATAGAAAATTTTACTCAAGGAAAACATTCCTTTATTTTTGAATAGAAAGAAAACTGCATTCAAAGATTTTCAAAAATTCGCTTGCCACACTTGGGTATCGAACCGGCTAAAATCTGTAAAAGTTACACCCTTTACTTTTATTGCATCGATCGTTAGGGTCAATTATAAGGATGAAATCTCTCTAACAAACTTGATAAATTAAATGAAAAGAAAACCATGAAATCTGGATTTATAGATTTTAGTCGGTTCGATTCTCGGGTGTGGCAAGCGAAATTTTCGAAAATTTTTGAATGCAGTTTTCTTTCTATTCAAAAATAAAGGAATGTTTTCTTTGAGTAAAACTTTCTATCTACAGTATTAAGAGTACCTTCCCTCCAGGTGGCATTACAAAATTCCAAATATAGGTATATTTTCATTAAAAAATGAAGTCGCTATCCGCCTTTATTTTTAGAGACCTTTATTTAAAGAAAAAAATTGTATCTACGCAAAGCTAGGAACGTGTCGATCTGTAAATTAAAAATGTGAATATTTCCTTTTAAATGTTAACTAGCACGCAGAGAAGAGAAGTCAATTTTACAATTTAAATTACTAGGTTGTAATAATAAAAACAGAATGTTCTGTAAACCAGTTTTCCATAATTGGTTTGGCTTTAACCTCTAATCTTAGGAGTACATCTGCTCAACTAGATTTAGCTGATGCATTTCAGATGCGTTTATAATGTAGGTATTTCATGTGAACTGATCAGCAAGAAATTATGATTTTCTCGTCCTCTTTATTAATCATCTAATTACTGTTATAAGTAAACTAGCGACCCGGTCCTGGCTTTGCACGAATGCAATTATTTTCTGCAAATTTTAAATACACAAACCCGTCTCGTTTATCGCTCTTTCGGTTAGTGAAAACAGTATCAAAATCCGTTGAGTAGTTTAGAAGAAAAAAAATAAAATGAAATTTAAAAACGAAAGTATATATAAGAAGCGAAAAGCGTCTTTATTTTATAATATGTCTAAATATAGATATAATTATTTATTAGTTCGTTAAAATATATAGACGACGTATACTTTGAAACTTCTAAACAATATTTCTATAAAAGAATTTATTAATATAAGCGATTTTTTTAATATTCTTACTGCAAAAATCCCCGGTAAGGTTGACCACCTATTTTTATTGTACCTGTTTGGTGAATTTTTAATAGGTATATTTTTAAATTCTAATGTAAGCTAATACCAGTCCAATTTTAATAAATATTTTGGCGTTTTGAGTAGCAAACTTGAATACAGCAAGATAAATTATTTCGATGACCCCAAGCATTTGAAATTAGCATAAACACCGACAAAATTAATACTAATAATAAATATGTAAGTTCCTCCATAACTCTTAAAAGAATTAACTGATTTTCATGAAGCTTGGTAGATAAACATTTAGAGGTACGGGACACAAGATAGGCTAATATTTTTTTCAACGCGGACGAAGTCGCGGGCGCCAGCTAGTGCTATTATATAAAGCTGAAGAGATAGTATGTTTGGTTGAACGCGCTAATCTCAGGAACTACTGGTTTGAATTGAAAAAATCTTTTTGTGTTGGATAGTCCATTTATCGAGGAAGGCTTTAGGCTATATAACATTTTGAACGCGGACGAATGCGCACGCGCATGTAATAGCTGGTCTTCTATATTGCTGTCATTTTTTATGTAGGTATAGTTTAATGGTTGAGTTGATTTTTTTGCAAACAAAGAAACGTGATCCAATGAAGCATTATCAAGGCTTCAGACAGATAAATCATTTGGATAATGCAATCAGCTGCACCGTGATTTCCTCTAGCCGTGTGTTAGTGAAGGCTATTTGCTTTGCGTTTGTCTCAGATTAGACATCTTAACTTTAAATCGTGCACAAGAAACAAAGTCACTGTAGATATATTGTGTCTGTCGGTTGTTTTTCACAGCAATTTTTTCACATGGAGAGAAACACCGATTCTTAACACTTGTTCAATTTGTGTCGATTTTTCAACATGATCAGCAGATCCAATGAAATTTTGCTTTTAAATTCAGAACTTAAACAGTTTTTATGATAACATTTTGAAAAAAAAAAAAAAAATGTTTTCTTTTTATTTGGCGGAATCTATACTTCTATACTAATATTATAAAGAGGAAAGATTTGATTGTTTGTTTGTATAGAATAGGCTCCGAAACTACTGGACCGATTTGAAAAGTTCTTTTACCATTAGAAGCCGACATTATCCGTGATGAACATAGGCTACTTTTTACCGCGGGAAAATGCTTCATTCCTACGGGAAATCTAAAATAAAAGTAAATACTAGCGGCTTGGCCCGGGAGATAGCGCCATCTATCCAAAATACGGTAGATGGCGTTTTATACTTTTCTACGCGGACGAAGTCGCGAGCATTAGCTAGTATTAAATATATTGAAAGAATCACTCATTAGAAAAAAAACCACATGTGCCTACATATAATCATTTTATAAACAATTACGAATTTTTTTATCAAAAAGATCGTGCATCTCTTGGTTCATTTATGTCCTAAGTTACCTACTCGTACATAATTTATATTATTATCTATGCTTTATTATTTTAAGTGAAAGAATCAGTTTTTTTTATGTTGGTACATATTTAATTCCAGAATTATGGACAGAGTGATAAAGATAAACTGCGGCAAGCCATCAACTGGGCTGTAGAGGCTGGCTACAGGCACATAGACACTGCTGCCATCTATTACAATGAAGAGCAGATTGGACAAGGCATAGCCGATGTTATAGGAAAAGGACTCGTTAAGCGGGAAGATCTTTTTGTTACTACCAAGGTGAGAAGATGTCGTGTATAGTTTGTAATATTTTAATGCTAAGGCAAACACTTCAACTTGTGTTATAAAGGAACAAAAGGGTTGGGTGAATTCTTATATGAATGCCACTGTATTGTAAAATAGGTATGTACCATAATTATGATAAAGTTGGTAGAGACAGAAGGAACGGTTTTGATATTGATATTTACCATTAACGTATAACGTAAAGTTAAGTAAAGTTAATTACGTCGGAATCTCAAAATTAGTACAGCGGAAAATAATACTAATATAAATTCGTACGATGAAAGTGAACAAGTAAAAAAAGAAGTAACAAGAAGAGAAGTATTTTTATAGTTGAAAAGATGTAAGACTTAGAGAAATATTTAAGAAGCATACTTTGTATGTTATTTTTAATACAAATTAATGTAGAAATTAAAAACTAAAAACATTTTAGATTTTCCATAATTGTTTACTCAATATTTATTGATGATAATTTTTAATTTATTGATAATTTTTTCCAATGTACTTTTTATCTTTTTAAAAGACTTTTTATCTTTTTAACGCAGACGAAGTCGCGGGCAACAGCTAGTAGCCAATATGGCCATATTAGCCATGCAGAATTAATAACAAATAATAAAAAAAATGGATTTATTTAATTTAATTTGAAAATAATGTGATTTCTTGCATACCTAGATAAAATTTGAAACTGTTTCAAACAATGTTATGCTAACTATACTTTTTATTACTTTTTAGTACTTTTATATGGTTTGAAACGGTTTTTTTTTTAATATTATAGGTATAGATTCAATATGCGGAAACTTGTAAATGGTGTAAAGTTGTTCTGTCATTTAGCTGTTAAGTAATTAATGTATAACAATCACTGTAAGTTTTCCTTAAAAATAAATAAATAAATAAATACTTTCAGCTGTGGAATGATAAGCACGCGCGTGACCAAGTGGTGCCCGCTTTGAGGGAATCATTAACGAAATTGGGCTTAAACTATGTAGACCTGTACCTCATTCACTTCCCAACGGCTGAAAAGGTAAGTTTTTGTAGGTTAACAAAATTTATTAAGAGCGCGTATAAAGGTACACTAGCGCCACTCATTTAAAATAAAATTCGATCTAAAGAAAAGCGGCCACATTCCTCTAAATCGTATTTTGTTGCTTCGTGTCTAAATATGAAACTTTATAAATGGTATTAAAAAATTGTAGACATACTTACCGAGGGCTTTGTGTAGCCGTTATTAATAATTCCTTCTCAGTCACGAGATAATATTTTTTTAAATGAGTGGCGCTAGTGTACCTTTATACGCGCTCTTAAGCAACCCTCATTCATTGATATGAACGACGACCTTCATATCATAGGAGACTTCATTTTTCATAGGAGACTCATTCAACAGGTACGAGCCCGTTGAATGAGTGTTCAACATTCTATTCCATGGTGTCCGGTTTCGAGTACCGACCGGGTCAACTTTAAAAATAAACTTTTAAAAGTAGTCTACTGGATCTGGTAGTTAAAAAAAAATATTAACAATAAAATATCCAGTTAGACATAACTTTTTTAATTGAAATGAAAATGAAAACTTATTATCCTTATCTTATCCTGCAAGTTTCTTGTTACGAAATTGGCTTTCTTTCACATTAATTTATGTTTTTAGTGATATCCTATCTACGAGATTTTGTAGTCTATATAATTATTATTGTATCGCACAAATATTAAATTTAACGATTTCTAAGATACAGGACAAATTATGTTCAAGACCATACTTTAAGACACGCTGTTCCAATCCCAGCTATAATACATTATTTTTCCACATCTAATGCCAGTCTTAATAAAGCAGTCAAAAATATTCATTATACTTTCAGGCCGATGGTTCCCCTAGCAATATTGATTACCTGGACACTTGGAAAGGTATGGAGGAGGCAAAAAAATTGGGTCTGGCTAAATCTATCGGTGTATCCAACTTCGATGACAAACAAATCGATCGACTTATAGCTAATAGTGATGTTAGACCTGCTGTCAACCAAGTTGAGGTATGTCCAGTTAAACACTTTTATTTTACTAAACTTGACCATGTCAGTTAATTATTGAGATAACAAATAGGTGGATGATAAGGTACTGTCTTAAATTACGTTATCGCTCCATCTCAGGGGTCACGGGTTCGATTCCCGGCAGGGACCGTCATCCTGTCTATAGATCTTCATATAAAAAATATAAAAAATGGACTATATATTATACAAATATTTGCGAAATTTATTCACCCCAACTGCTATACGTACAATATCAAATACGTGTAATAATAGAGATGTAGAAATGCAAGAAATGAAATAAAGTATCAATATTCTGTCAACACGTTGACTGATATCTGATATATTATACCTACTCGTAAGCATTGCATGATAGAGGTATACAATTTACCTTTTCAGGTGAGCCCAACCAACACTCAGAAGCAATTAGTCTCCCACTGCCAGGAGCTTGGAATTGCCATTATGGCTTACAGTCCATTCGGTTTCTTGGTGAACCGTCAAACTAGCGATACACCCGTCAACCTAAATTATGCTCCTCTGGAGGGAATTGCCAAGAAGTACAACAAGACTAACACACAAATTATTTTGAGATATTTGGTAAGTAAATATTTGGAATATTTTGACAATACTTTAACAACCAAAACAAAATTTTTGGTATCCATAACACAAGCATTAAATTTAGTTGCTTATAGTGGAACTAGATAGTGCTGTGTGGAATGATGGTATTATTTATTTATTTTGACATTTCTACCCAAATACACCCAAATAACGGATCATTAGTTATTTAATAAAATTTAACTCGCTGATAATTATTACTATTATTTAAAGACTTTTTCTGTACTAGTGTTTACCCACTGGTGGAAATTTAACCTTAACTTCGACCTATTTTTTTTTGCCTTCATTAGAGAACGTTAATAGATAACTGAACCAAACAAAATAAAAAAATACATTGATAAACAGAAGAAAAGAATTATTACTCCTAATATTTTAAAATTTCATAAAAATTATTTAATCATCTCCATCCAGGTTCATCATCTTTAAAGGAATTAAATGTGAAAAATAAAATTTTGCACCCTTTTCATCTTTTTTTAAATTATTTTATATAGTACACAATTTTTTTCAGATCGAACGTGGGTTAGTGCCCATACCAAAGTCTACAAACCGCGGAAGGATCTGCGAAAATATAAACATATTCGATTTCCAGTTGACCGATGACGAGATTGAAGTTATGGATAATTATAATTTGAACAAATCAGTTTTCCCTTAGAACTTGCATTCCAGGAATAAAAAGGAAGGCACTATTCTTAAGGACTAAATACTTACATATATATGTTTAATCTCATACTCTACTGATTAAGTAATAAAACTGTGTATTAAACATATAATTGTTTGTTTGTTTTTTGTTTTTGTCCCAAAAATATAAACTTATAGATACATGGTTAATACGCTCAACGAGCGAAGAGTATTGGTGTCCACAAAGTACTGATAAATGGTTTATTTTTTTTCATTATGGCTTGTTGGCAGCTGGTTGTGTAAAAAGAATGAATATTCTTCTATCACAACTGGTTGCCATGAAAGACTAAAAGATCCTCGTAGAAAACTGGTTGTGATACACAGTTGCGATGGCGGCCGGAATGGAAAATTTGGCATACACTGTTTCTCTGTAACGGATTATTTACATGATAACATCTCATAATCTCAGCTGGAGGACGTCCACTGCTGAAAATAAGCCTTCCACAAGGACCAATCAGAAGCAGCCTGGACCCACCGTCGACTCGTAGCAACCAAGGGGCTAAACTCGAAAATAAAAACATTCATTTAGGAAATTTGCGAAAAATATCCGCGCTGCAGTTTGTAAGGACTATCAAATCCTAATTAGGCGTTTGATTGCAATACTATAAGTACTGACTGACTATACACGCTTTGACCTATTGGAGAAATTTACATGCCCAGATCGTCATCGCTTGTCGTTATACTGACGACGCGTTGCCACGAGACAACCGCGACGCTTTAGGATAAGAGAGAAAAGAGATCTCCAGTACCTCTACCATGAGTTTACAAGGACAACACTCGCTAGCGAGAGTACAGAGCTTCGCTAGAGAAAGGTAGGTACTTCGCTTTGTTGTCATCGAAAGAAACTATACTCCTCACTAGCAGAAAGAATCAATATTTAATTTTGCTTTGGTCAACCTGCGCAGAAAGATCTCAGACAGTAATTAGCGTATGTGGCGATAATAAAAGGTATTACTTAATAAAACATATTATATTGATTTATAATATTTATTTTTAATCCTTTTTTATATAAAATCAGATCATATTAAAATACAAGCGCTATTAAAACTTAAAATACAAAATATATTTAAGTATTGTAAAGCATTTTGTAATGGACGCATTTTGCTCTCATTTATAGGTAAGTAGTTTGTGAGAATTCAGAATCTCAATAGAAATATTGAATTAATCAATAATTTAATTATTATAACGTGCCTTTATAATTTTAGAAAATATAAAAACAGATATGTGTTTTTTTTACTTAGGATAATTGAAAATGTTAAAAGAATTTCATATCCGAGTTCTGATTTACTTGATTTCCAGATTTTACTGGTGATAGGAACATTCTTTAGACCTCCAAAAGCCATATTGCTATTATTAGTGACAGTTTTCAAATACAACAGATCTATAGTCTAGATAGACGTATAGATTGTATACTGATAGGTATTGCAATTTTCTTAATATAATTCTTACAAAATAAAGCCTAGAATAATAGAAGAGTGGAGAATCATAAACTTAATGTTTTAAACATAGGTAAATTTTAGATAAAAAATTCAAATACGAAATACTTATACTATGTCAAATATAAAAATGATTTTATTCGCTGTAAAGAGAAATATGAATGACTGTGTTTTTATTAAATATTAAATTATTAAATATTTGTATGGCATAACGTAAAATATATCCATACCAATATTATGAAGAGAGAAGAAATAAAGAAAATGTTCACCGAAATCCAAAACTTAGACAGCTTTGTCAAGCTTAGAATAACTTTAAAAAGTATATGTTATTTCGAAATAATATATCTTGTATTTTAAGTTTATGTTTTATTAACATTTCAAATAATAAAATATTATTTGGGTGCAGTGTTTTCGGATATAACACACAAACTTATAATTTGCGTATATATAATTTCTATAACTTCTATAATATTACTAGATATATATAGATCAATATTTTTATACTAGTTTTATTTTCTGAACTGTTTGAGATAAACATGTGAACATATGAAACTCATTCCCGGTTCCCGGTACAATTTTGTCAAAATTATTCAATGGATTTATTATTTAACTTTAAAACTAATACTGCGGAATATAACTGGCTTAAATATTTTTCATTTCTTGAAATTACAGTTATTATCTTTCCCTTTACAGCTTGACTAATTAAGAAAGTGAGTTAATTATAATTCTAAAGTATCACAACAGTATTATCTCAACAGTAGCAGGGCATCAGTCGATTGCGAGTTGCCTAAATGATCCGTCAATGCCGAACAGTTCGTCGTAGTTTGTTGGTTTCCCAGGCCTCAGTGATTCATTCGCTTTGATGTTCTCCTGTGCTGCGAACCAGTCGCTATATTCCTCTAATTTCTTACTCCATTGTTCTGAAAGAGGCGAACATTCTTATAGAAATTCAAATTCAAATAATTTATTCATAAGTAACATGGGTAAATTTGAACCAGTTATTATTAGTTGGAATATTTAACCTCAGTACTGTCACGTTTGGCATGTGAAATCATAACTTAAAATATGTATTTACTTATAATAATTAAGAAATTATTATAATTAGCGTCTCTTTCACCATCTGTCAAGTAGGCTCACCTAACCGTTATTTAAAGTCACCGGTAACCGGGGATAATGGAACTGAATATACCTTTGTTTGTACGTTAAAAGTCCCAAACATTGAATAGAAAATAATTAAAAAAAATCGCCTATCGAATGATGCAGTAAGCCGAGTGCATAATTTAATAAAACAGAAAACTTTTAAAAGTAACTAATCAACAATTTACTTGTAGTTGGTGAAAGAGGCCATTAGAAAAAAATATCGTAATCAATTGTAATACATAATTAAATGTCAAAATATTCCCTTAAACTATAAAATGATAAATTAATACCCATTAAATGAAATTAAACTTTGTCAGGTGTACACAAAAGAATTTACTCGTAGGATACCTTTCGTCGAGTAAAAAAAAATATAATGCCGGAAGGATCTGAGAAAATTTAAAAGTAAATGAATGACAAATTAGAAAAATAGATCAGCAATAAATGTTTATTACTAATCCATCTATGATGTGGACGAAGTCGCGAGCACTGGCCAGTTTATTTTACCTTGAAGAGAATCCATAGTTCCACACTGACCGCCGTATTCAACAGGCAACATTTCCTGCGGCACGTATTTGTACAAATCTTTTAACTCCTTGTGAATGAAGATCTGGAAGAGAAACATGATCACACCAATAAATAAAAATCAAACGTGAAATATAAATTATATAGCAAGGCTATACTCGATTTACTCCAATTGTCATCCAGGGTGAAGGAAAAATTTTAAAGTAATCATAATGAAATAAATATCATATAAATAATTCGCTTCGGTCGCTTTGGAAACCAAAGGTTCGAAACCAGTTTTCTTTTTTGGAAACCTGGTTTCGAATGAAGAAAAATAATTCTGTTTTTTTTTTTCAATGCAGAATATAGAATCTTCTTTTGAAACTCATTCACAAATTTTAATATGTAAGTATGTATTTTAATTGACAGATCGCAATTTTAGCATAATTTTTCTGTAATTTTTGTAATGCTGTCCGCCTGTATATGTTACTCAGCCATCGAAATAATATATATCTTTAATTGCTTATTTAAGTTCGCTGTACTTGGCTAACTTCTATTAAACCACTCAACAAGTTATGATACGGTTTTCCTTAATGGAAAGGGCGACAACGAGGAATGCCTGTGTATATTTTTTTTCCATTTTGTACTGCAATCTGTCCCATTATAGGATAATAGGACATTCAGCAATAGTTTTATAAATTGAATAAAATATAAGTGCCTTGTGGTCCAAGCCCAGTGCCCTAGCCATATCAAATGCTAAGGTTGAGTTATGTCCTGTTCTTCAAACTTTCTCTAGGTTAAATAGGAAAACTCCATTTGAAAAACTTGTGTATATATTTTACAATAGAAATTGCATCCGTGCGAAACTGGAGGCCGGTCGCTATATGAAAGGGAGAAGACATTCTCAAGATGCGATAAGATTTGAGTAATATTTCGTTATATGATTCAAATTTTCTCAAATAATTTCTGTTGAACACATTTTAGACTATTTCAGTTTGAGCAGATCTTAGAATAAAATAAAGACGGACTTACCCTTTTCCTTATTTTCTCTTTGAGAAACGGTTTCACGAAATTCACGAATCTCTCTACAATTGGCGATGTATTAACAATGTGCACTTCTTTAAGCTTTACCGGATACGCTTCCTGCAATTACCAAAATAGTCTCAATTGGACCCAATTAAGATGCAGAGCCTGGCACATAGACGCAAAATTGCCAGTCTATGTGTCTTTCTTTTATAAGATATACTTCGGTGAGTGTGCTCGGGGCTGCATGAGCTCATACCGCCTTCCCCGTTCTTCCATCGGACATACAGACGTACGGCTGGTTACCATCCTCATCTTGTCGAAGTTCCCCCTTTTCGAACCAAGCGCTTTGAAACATCTTTTATAATGCGCACCGCTAAGGTTTGGAACTCCCTGCCTGCGTCTGTGTTTCCGAGCTCATATAACCCTAATCTTTTCAAAGTTCGAGTGAATAGGCATCTTCTGGGTGAGCTCGCTCCATCTTAGGCCTCACCCTTGCTACCCAGCTGGTTGTTGGCCAAGAGCAAACCCATCTCTAATAAAAAAAATAAATTCTTTTCAATTTTGTAACAAATTTTCTTCTAAGTACTGACTACACAGTCAAATTACCTGAATGCATATCATGAATTTCTTAATGACGGAAGGCGAGAGACGAGCCAGCAAGCTGGGGCCAAGAACAGCTGCATCCAGCACATAGATATCACCTGCAACTCCTTCCTTCTCCTCAATCAGCCGAACATCGCCTATCATCAGCGCCAACTTTAAGGTGTCTGTGATCTGCTGGGAGTCCAAATTTGGATGAATACCTGAAAATAAAAAAAAATAAAAATCGATTAAATATTAACCACCTTTTTTATGGTAAATCAGCCTAGATGATGTCATATAGATATTCTCAGATATACTCACATTTATAATATTAGTAGATAAGTAAAGTAAGTATGGATCACCTGTCAATATGGACTTAAATAAAATTTGTAGGGCAGAGTTTTCAATATTATTTGTTTTTAAATCCTTTTATTATTAGGGTACAGTGCGCGTGGAATTATAATTTTTCTTAATAACATAAATTTTATACCGTAACATCATTTATTTATACAGTACTAAAGTTTATCTTGTCGTTTTCATAATAATCCTGCTTTAGAATAATATTAAAGTTCCTCTTTATAGCATTTCCGTATTGACTATATGTTATTATGCATACTAAGATACTAAATATAAATCGTTGGGAAGGAGAATTTAATAAAACTTAGGTATTCTTGAAGAAATTCAAAATATTTTGCAATACAATAGCAATACTATATAAAACCTTTCTCGTGAACCACTATATCCATTGGTAAAAACAGCATCAAAATAGGTGCAGTAGTTTTTGAGGTTATCGCGAACAGACAGACAAACAGACAGACGCGGAGGAGGATTTTGTTTTATAATAAGTACCTAGTGATATAAAACAAAAAATAATAATAAATATGTACTAAAAGATGCATGAGACAAAATATAGAACAAAAAGCAGTTCATCATTCTATTAGATAATTGTCCTTAATAAATTATCAAAAAAAAATTAATGAGAAAAAGAAAACATTGTTAACATGATAGTCATAATTAACGATTTTCGTATTGTTTCCTTTACATAATTACACTTTGTTACTGTTTCCTGCCACTCTAGGTCAACAGGTAGTACTTTATAAGTTTCATTGATAATATCAAAATATCAAAAGTAAAAGTATATTAAAATGCTACTTCAATAAGAGTATAAAAAATACTAGACGGTTTTACTCATACTTAAGTATTATTTTGGTGTTATAAAAACTATACCTTAAAGAAATTAAAATCTTATAAAACTGCACGAATAATAAATATTTGGGTATTTGGTCACTAACTTAACTAAAGAAATAAAAGTTTAAGTAATACCTATATTAAGTTAAGTGCCCTTCAATACCATTAAGTACCTATCCAAAAAAAAAGACTACACTTCCTTTTTAGCAATGAACTTTTTATACATTTTATTATTATTTATTTTATTTATTTATTTACAATATACATGGTACATCATTCATTAAATTATAAAAATTAAAAAAATTACAAAATATATTATGTATTAGCATATTTTTTTTTACAATTTTTAAGGCTTTATAGCTGTGTCCTTTTATATTACATGAAATAAATATCTTAATTTTTTTTTATTTGCAGGGTTTCTAAACATGAGGTAATTAAAATTATTTTTCATTCATGAATTCTTCATTTTTGTACCATTAATTTTATCCAATAGCTTAGCTTTAAGCTTAGTTTATGTATCTGTTGGTGCACCTGTTGGTAACTGGGCAGTGAGTAATCCTTGTTTTGAGGTCCGGTTTTATAAAAACTTCGCAATAAGTAAAGGCTACGTTGGAACAGGTTTCGTTGGATATGAACTTACACATTTTACTTATCCCTGAGAGCAGTAATGGCACAAGTACCTTTGTGAATCACGAGATCAGGGTTGGCAATATATTTTTTTAATTATATTTATTTTTTACTAGCTTGCGCCCGCGACTTCGTCCTCGTTGAAAAAGAAAAAGTAGCCCACCTTGTGTCCTGTACGTCTAAATGTTTATCTACCAAGGTTCATGAAAATCAGTTAATTCGTTTAAGAGTTATGGAGGAAAATAAATCCATCCAATACCTAATTACCTACACTAATTACAGATTTATTATTTTTGTAGTAGGTATGTATTGATAAAAATAAATTAAGTCTTAATTATTCAATAAAATTATTCAATGTTTTGTAGTCAGCATTAACCAGCACTGAACAGTAAGTAACTTTCGGTTACTTATTAGCTGTAGTTTTTAATTATGATCCATAAAATAGTAGTATATAGGTAAATATAAAAAAATCTATATCGAGCCATTAAATATTTTTTCAAAAAAAACTATTTGTACACGTTGTACATAATGTTACTTGTCTGTTTGTTTTAGAAATTTCAATTCTGAAACTGTTCTGAAATGTTCTGAAACGCTAATTAAAGAAATGGCTTAACCGATTTGAACTCAGTTTTTACTGATGTACTGTAGCAACCTTCCCATAACATTAGTGTTTGTTTTATTTAACTAGGTTTACAAATAATAACGCGTAAGAAGTTATGGGCACAGCTAATCTATATCTATACTAATATTATAAAGAGGAAAGATTTGATTGTTTGTTTGTTTGTATAGAATAGGCTCCGAAACTACTGGATCGATTTGAAAAAATCTTTTACCATTGGAAGCCGACATTATCTGTGATGAACATAGGCTACTCTTTACTAGGGGGAAATGCTTCATTCCTACGGGAAATCTAAAATAAAAGTAAATACTAGTGGCTTCGCCCGCCATCTATTAAAAATACGGTAGATGGCGTTTTATACTTTTCTACGCGGACACCATTTAATAGTAAATTTAGTAGAAAATCGAATGCTACTAAGAGACAACCCTGACAAATAATATACGAGGCTGAATGCAATAACCAGGTCATCGAACCTTTTACTCTTTAGTTCCTTTATTTTTTAAACTACATATTGTGTTTAAACGAGAGTACTTATATAGTCTAAGTTTTTTTTTATTTTTTATGTCGACAAACAGGCTAACGGTCCACTTGACGCTGCCAATTTTAGTATGATTAGATAATGGATTTGGGAAATGGGCTCTCGCATTTCTTATTTATCCAGCACAAATGCTGGTATTTCAAGGTGTGTGTCTTTATTAATTTTATTACGAGAATGATTCTTATTAATTTTTCTGCAAAGCAAGTCCCTACAAAAAACTTTGAGTAAATAAATATGTAAAGTAAGCGGGCACCTGTCTACATATTGCGCAGGTACGACAATTATGGGCAAAGAAACTGACACAAATAACTGTCTACGGAAATAGTAAGTACTTTTGCCAATTACGTACACGGAACATATAAAATCTGCATAATGTGACGAAATTTTCAACGCTAAAATGCCCTCTTTAGGTGGTTAAAGTCGACACGACGGCCGCTTGGCATTTTGAGATTTTTATTAGCATTCTGGATTGCTAGTATCGTTAAATATGTGGTTAAATAAAAAACCGTAACTGCTGAAAAAAGTGGTTTTAAGTCCGACCTTAAGCACTGCTTAATATGTCTAGCAATGTAGTTGTAGAACTATATTTGCCTGCGAATACGTCCGCGTTGAAACAAAATGTAGCCTTTGATGTGTCCTAAATGTTTATCTACCAAGTTTTATATGCAACATGCATACATACACTTATAGATTTATTACTAGTATTGATAAAAAAATTTCGACCTCCTTGTATTTAAAAAAATATATATGAACGAGTTCACAATCATAATAATATTGCAAAAAAAAAACTGATATATTAAGATTCTCCAATTTAGTCACACTGTTGGTTCCTGAGAGGAATGTGATCAATTTCCTATATATTTTTTTTATTTCTGTAAGACAAGAAGAAATTTTTGGCCAAATTTGCCGCCCCCTGAAATCTGCTGCCCTACTCAGCCTTCTGGTAAATCCGCCACTGAGGCATTGGGAAGGGATATGGCAATAGGCTCTTAAATTTTTTTTAATATAAATTCTTTCTCACTCACCTCGACAAACTGTGACCCTTCTGCCGTTCGGTGTGATGCCAGGAAGTGGTGGACCTTGTCTGAAAACATATAAAACAGAGAATTAATATGCATATTTTATTAATTAATATTAATTTTAAATTAAATATTAAAATAATGAATATATTATTAAAAACATTATATTGATTTGTTTGGATCTATCATGATTTGGTTGTTTATAACGTTTTTATTTTATTTAATATTTTAACAGTTTTAAAAATTTAATGATTTACACACATATGTAATAAATAAGGTTTAATCAATACATGATGTAGTATAATTGCCTTTAATTGCTGTGTAGTTTCTTCCACCTCGTTACGAGTACATCTCCATACCCACCCAAACAATTGCGCAAACGTTGTTCGTTTATGAAAAATGTCATTCAAATTTAGCCCTTAAACTAACCGCATTAAGGTACTCTATCTATAATACTACCCACAATAGTATGTGACCAACATAAGCACGTCACTCACGTTTAATGTACGGTATGTTTACACAATGATCAAATATTTAAGTATATACTCTACGGATTTCCTTGTTATGGTGTCATGTGCTTTACGATAAGATTACTGATTGAATTTTGTTTAAAGTAAACTTGAAATTTAGTAAGAACAAGTCACAGGTAGTCAGAAGGTTGAATAAGAAGAACATTTAAAAAAAATCCAATGCCTGCCAAAAATATATTAAGTACTTAGCAATAATTTATTTAATCTTCAGATGATCCCTCGGGAATGTCCTTTTCCTTTACATAGAGACAGGCAGACAGACGCAGCTTGTTTTTGTTTGGGGGACTTTATTTTATGTTACATGTTAGGATAATATTAGTTAGCATGTTCATCGGTTATGCCAGGGACGAGAGAGAATAAACACACCGGCTTGATGTATGTACTTCAATATGAAATAATAGAACAGCAGCTACAGATTTAAACTCACACTTTAGATGTAAGTATTTCACTCAAATCTGGTCTTGTAGCATCCCTGTTGGAGAAGAACTCTGGACATGCCGATCGCATAGTGAAGTACATGTCTAATTTCCGCTTGCATTTCTCCAAGGAGAAACTACTGCCTCGGAGGAAGGTCATTATCGGCTGATCCTCTGAAAAAATAAAGGAAATTATTATTTAATATCGTTATAGTTATACATACCACTGTAACTATAAATGCATAAGGTAATAACATTTTAAATGAACAATTTCGATAAAAAGGCGGAGATGAAAATACAGTTTTGTACTTGAACACTGATGACATTTTTATGTCTCGTCCACAAACTACAAGTCGATCTATGGATACAATTAATACAATTACAAAGCTATATGAAGGGAGAGGGCACTTATTTATGTTAAACGGTCTTCTAATGGTCTTCTAACCTAATGAGATATAATGTGACTTTCCAGATCCCAGAGCCAATAAGAGCAGGGAACCAGAGGGGAAGGGAAGCTTGGAATTTCTCTACAGGGATGAAACCGAAATGAGAATATCTCTTTTAGAACACAAATAGTCTTAAGGAATCAGTCATCAAAATTGGAATAAGCATGTCCGAGGACGTGCTTTGGAGAGTAGATCACGGTTGTGTGGTGATCATAGCGAATTTATCTTATGACTAGCTGGCGCCCGCGACTTCGTCCGCGTTGAAAAAGAAAAAAGTAAACCTATCCTATGTCCTGTACGTCTAAATATTTATTCACCAAGTTTCCTTTAAGAGTTGTGGAGGAACATACATACAATACCTACACTTACAGATATATTATTAGAATGATTGATTGATTGATTGATGATTTGTATAGATGTACTAAACATTTTCCGTAAATTGCATAAATTGTGGTATTTATCTGTTTCAGACCTCGGAAACGTCTCGAACTGACGTCCTGTTATTTGTTATTATCACCTGTTTATGAATGGCATTAGAAATAATTGAGCATTTATCAATGTTCATAATGGATTGCGTTTGTTGCGTAATTGTGACGGAAGATGTTTCCCTGTCGTTGCAGCTTCGTGTGATTCATTTTGATCTATTAAGAACAGTTTGTTTGCAGAATGCCTTGCTGAGAAATTTGTTCAGCTATATTGGAAACCGGTCTCACTCAACAGGATTTATGCACTTACAACCGGTACAACGTTCAATTAGTTGATAAAGATAAGAGGTTCTTTCCCTGCGTGCTTACCCTATTAATGTAAAATACCGCTTTTCTAGCAAATTGAATTCTATTTTTTTTTTCTTAATCTTATTGGCTTGCAATAAAAAGTCGTCCTGAACTAAAGAGAATTGCCATGGCTGCAAAATGTCTGGATTATGAGACCAAGGTATGGGAATAGGTTCTATTTGGGTTTTAAGTCTGGAGTACTGGAACCTGAAACGCAACCTTCAAGTCTGAGTAGACAATTGAAAAATGAAGCAAAATTTTGACCCTGTCGTATATTGAATCCGGGACCCCTGGAATAGAGCGTTAAGGCAATCACCTTAACCACTCATCCAACGGGCTTGTCGACCAAGTGGAATTCTTTGATATTTACCCCAATCATCAGGCAAATGTGGCTGTTTCTTCAACCAGTCCTTAATAGCAGCAAGATCACGCTCATTATTGGCTACGTCTTCGTTTAACTCGACTCGTATCTGCTTCCACATCTCCCCAGTTGGTTGGACAAGTAACTCTGATTTCAACTTCATGTTTACCTGTAACAAATATTTAAGTACCTATTATAAAAATGTCTTTATTGTATACTTCACCAGTATATTATGTCTTTGATGCGGTAAGAGATAAATATTATCCTTAAGCAAATATGTAAATCACAGAAAACATTGTCCGTTTTTGTATATTTTTTGAACATACTTAGGTATATCAAGAAATTACCTAATGCTGCTGAGATAATCTATTTTTTTTTATAAAAATGTAAAGTTGTGGTTTGTGTATTCTTCAAAAACTTGAAAATGAATAGACCGATTTTAATTAAGTTTTCATATTATATGGAAAGAGAAATAAACGGGGAAGAACCAGTGTTCCTGAGGTTAGCGCGTACAACCAAACAAACAAACGAACTCTTTACCTTTATATATTATAGATAGATATACATAGCTGTACATATATAGATAGATATTAAAATTTTTAATTTTCAAGTTCTTCCTTTTTCTGAAACAATGTAGTAAAAAAAAACAAGTATAAGTACCTAAATATTCGAATGTGATTCCAATATGTATTTTTTTTTCACTGATAAAAAGATACATCTTGTATCACGTACGTACAATGTTTAATCGCACATATGATAAGTCACGCAGACATTTTCGGCATAAAGTCGGCATAAATTGTGAACGCGGTGAAGGTTTGCTGATAAGATAAGAAAAGATAAGATAACTCTTTGTTTTGCAATGCTGCAATGATAGGACAGCTTTTTGTAGAACAAAGCTTTTCATAGACACGTACTTATATAGAAACAGCTCTCAACATTCCTTTTAACACGATACTAATGTCAACTTTTTTCTATACTAATAATATTATAAAGAGGAAAGATTAGATTGTTTGTTTGTTTGTTTGTATAGAATAGGCTCCGAAACTACTGGACCGATTTGAAAAAATCTTTTACTATTAGAAGCCGACATTATCTGTGATGAACATAGGCTACTTTTTACCGCGGGAAAATGCTTCATTACTACGGGAAAACGGGTAAAAGGACAACGGGTAGTAAAAATTATCCTTCCGTACTTAACTTCTTTTTCACATAACTTCCAAACGGCTGAACCGATTGGGTTGAAATTTTATATGGGTATTTCCATGGTTTCACAGACACGAATATTTTATAAAGTTACGCGGACGAAGTCGCGTGCAACAGCTAGTATGTATTAAAATTTTCAAGGATAGTAGGTACACTTTTAAATCAATATTTGACGACAAAATGAGTGCTGTTTGCTTGTCGTGAAGCAAGAGGCCAGACGTCTTAGAGCAAAATTTTTTTTTAGGTTTCTTAAGCGACATCAATCATCAATACTAATAATAAATCGGTAAGTGTATGTATGTTCCTCCATAACTCTTAAACGAATTAACTGATTTTCATGAAATTTGGTAGATAATAAATATTTAGACGTCCTGTAGGACACAGGATAGATAGGCTACTTTTGGCTTAGGTACTTTAGTTAATAAATAATTTAGTTTTATTTATTCGTTGTGTAATGGTTCAACCAAACAATACTCTCCAGTTTTATAATATTAGTAAGTATAGATTAAAAATTGTCAAATTATTAAAAAATATATTTTAAAAATTATGTTGCGAATATAGAACCTTAATTATTTAGAGTATAGTCATCCTACGAGCTCATTAACAAGACTAAAATTTCCGTCCTTGAATTTCTTGAACAAACTTATTATAGTAGGTATGTTAAATAATAGGGAAACCGAAAACCTTCGTTGAACATATTGTTAGTATTAGTATTAGTAGTTTGAGTATGACGCCGTTAATAAAAACCTTCTTCGGACTTCAACAAATATTTGAAAAAATAATAATAACGGAGTTTTGCTAATTAGCGATTCATATAATGGCCACAACAGCATATATTCACGATCTTATATTAATATTTTTTTTATTTCATTTATGTACTTTATTTGTACATCATAATGTTTCATTTAAATCAAAGTTAATAAATATAAGTATATTATCTACACTAATATTATAAAGAGGAAAGATTTGATTGTTTGTTTGTTTGTATAGAATAGGCTCCGAAACTACTGGACCGATTTGAAAAATTCTTTTACCATTAGAAGCCGACATTATCCCTAATGAACATAGGCTACTTTTTACCGCGGGAAAAAGCTTCATTCCTACGGGAAATCTAAAATAAAAGTAATTACCAGCGGCTTGGCCCGGGATACACTTGACAGCGCTATCTATTCAAAATCAGGTGAAACGACTAATATGACAACTGCTTGGTGATATTTTTAGCGATCCGCTCCACGGTAGATGGCGTTTTATAATTATCAACGCGGACGAAGTCGCGAACACCTGCTAGTATTGAGTAATATAAAGCTTCGGTCCCCTACTAGCATGTTACTTAGCTGCAACTGCAATACCTCCTTGTAATCTGTTGACCGAGGTAATATAGCCAGCTCTAGAATTGCCGGTTATTATGAATATAATTGCTCCTTAAAAACTAAAGGGCCACAAATCATAATTATACTTTTTACAGGAGAGCTAATCCTAAAAAAATAAATTATTTTTTGTCACTTTTTTTCTTATTAAATACATATCAAATATATGCATATTACACATCGTTAGAAGCGTATTTTTAAGTAGCATTAAAATATGTTTTAAGTACTTTTATAATAAACTGAATACTAGAAGAGATATAAGCGTATAAGTTACTTTTGAATATATAAAAAATGATCAAAATATACTAATTATGAAATAAAACAACCATAAGTCTCTTTGCAACATACAATATGAAGGATTGTGATTATATTTTTGCAATAAAAACATTTTTGGCTTTTTTGTTTTATGGCCCTTTAGTTTTTAAGGAGGCGAGGACTTAGCTGAAAAGCGTTATTTTCGTCGCCTAGTTTGACTTCTTAGAGTAAAATCACAAGTTAGATAAAAATACAGTGCATAATAGACTATATGGGAAAAAGTTTGAATCGGGCAGATTTATAAAAAAAAATCCATTTTACGAAAAAAAAAAAAATTAGTAAAATAAACTGCTAAAAATAAACTTACTGTTCACAGTACTAAAAAAATTCCGTGACAACTACTTTTGTTTTTAGGCTCATTAATTAACTTACGTTCTACACTAAAGTTTGAATCGGCTACTTTTATTTCTTTTTTCATATTTTACACAATATTTAAGAAAAACCTTCCAATTTTAAATCTGTTCGGTTATCTCCGAACAGAGAGCTACAAAATTTTGTTGCGCAATATTGCACCTTAATTCATAGGATATTAGGTTGCGGTCATTTTGGTAAAAATTGTGTTCGGTCTGAGGTTAGTCCTTGCCTTAAAAAATTAAGCCCGTTTTAAAAAATTAAAACAAAAGAACCTAACTAATTTATCACAAAAGAAAAGAAAAACTTGCATCATCACGAAAGAAGTGTAGATATTTAGTACCAATGCGTCATTGTCGTCTTCAAGGAAGATGTCGCAACATCTAACTTCAGAATCATTAAATAGTTTGTTAAAATTAAAATCACAGCATTTTATTAACTATAATATTTAAAATTATTATTTTATTGCCCTTAATTGGCGGATAGTGGCTTTTTTAACGTCAGATAATTTTATAGTTATTAATAATAATTTACTAAGCGCCTGTTTCAGAAACGTCAAGTATGGCTTACTTGACGTAACTGTCATTTAAAGTCACCGGTAACCGGGGATAATGGAGCTGATATACATTTGCTTGTACGGTAAAAGTCTCAAACATTTAATGGAAAATAATAATAAAAAATCGGCTATCGATGGATACACTAAATCGAGTGCATAATTCATTAAAACAGAAAATGATTTCTAAAAGTAACTAATCAACACTTTACTTGACGTTGGTGAAACAGGCGCTAAGAATGATAGAAAATAAACAAGTATGCTTTGCTCTATTGATTATATTCCTAGCCTAGGATTTAGGTACAGAGAAAGTTCTGTTTTTAAATTATTCAATTTAACCCTTCTTTTCATCGAAATAATATATCTCTGCGAGCTTCTTTTCTATTCAGTGAATTTTAGTATAGTCATTTCAAAACACAATACTCAGTTTTTTTATTTTCTGAAAGTAGAGTGCAAAAGTCATGTTGCACAGACGAACAGACAAAAATTCTTAAAATTATTTTTTGTAACATAAATGTAAATAAATTCTTTTTTAACAAAATATTTCATACACGGCTTGTCAACGATATCAAATATATGATTATCAACTATATCGTACAAATGATTTTATCATACAAATGTATGGGAGATATAGGTTTTATAGGTAGATAAACATTTATATTATAAACTAGCTGCTGCCCGCGTCTTCGCCCGCGTAACTTTGTAAATTATTTACTAAAACCTTCCTCGAGAACCGCTCTATCCATTGGTGGAAACAGCATGAAAATCGGTGCAGTAGTTTTTGAGTTTATCGTGAACAAGGCAGACGCGGCGGAGGACTTTGGACTAAGGATTGGAAAATCTATAAAATGAACAAAAATAATTTTTTTTTGGAAATTCCGAAAATTGCGTAATTAAAGTAAAGTACAAAATTATTTGGTAATAACCTCCCACGAAGTGTGGGAACGAAATGAAATTCATTAAGATTTTCCTCAGAGGACTTTGTTATGGTTTTTAACAAGGTGTAAACGTGTGAACATATAAATGCGTCAACTTTGCATTGTTTTACAATGTATGGTGATGTGTTATTCATAGGCATTTAGTTTCGTTTATAAATAACACAACACGATACTCAGATATATAACACTTTACAAGTTATCGTTGATGACTTGTAAAAATATAAAAAAATGACTGGCTATATCCATACATCTATATCTATACTAATCTATATCTATACTAATATTATAAAGAGGAAAGATTTGTTTGTTTGTATAGAATAGGCTCCGAAACTACTGGACCGATTTGAAAAATTCTTTTACCATTAGAAGCCGACATTATCCGTGATGAACATAGGCTACTTTTTACCGCGGGAAAATGCTTCATTCCTACGGGAAATCTAAAATAAAAGTAAATACTAGCGGCTTGGCCCGGGAGATAGCGCCATCTATCCAAAACACGGTAGATGACGTTTTGTACTTTTCTACGCGGACGAAGTCGCGAGCACCAGCTAGTATTATTATAAAGAGAGAAGATTAGTATGTATGTAATGAAAATTTCAAAAACTACTGGGCCGATTTTAAAAGTTCTTCACCTATATTTAAAGATATATTGTCAGGGTACATTGTTACATAGGCTGTATTTTATAAGGTTACGCGGACGAAGTCGCGTGCAACAGCTAGTATATCATCATCATCAATACTAATAATAAATCTGTAAGGGTCGGTAATGGAGTAAGTTACTTTGTTTTCAGAAATATCGTGTTTATAGGCTCTATACGTGATACTGAAACTAAATTGACCATTTTTAACAAAAATTCTGTATGTATGTATGTATGTATGTTCCTCCATAACTCTTAAACGAATTAATTGATTTTCATGAAACTTGGTAGATAAACATTTAGAAGTACGGGTCACGTGATAGGCTACTTTTTTTCTTTTTTAACGCAGACGAAGTCGTGGGTACCAGCTAGTATAATATAAAATCATAAATGAGTGTTACATTCAGTATTTTTTCAAAAAAACAATTTGTATAGGTTGTACAGTCGGGGTACGAAAACCTTCGTCAGTTTTCAAATTCATTCCTTTATCAAAATCGTAGACTCTTAAGTACCTTTTGATACTAAAGCTCTAACAGACAACTGACATACGTTTGAAATGAAATTTTCCCATGACTGACAATTGCCCTGGTGCAAGCAAATTTCGACTTTAAGGTGAAAAACCTTTTCTTACCCCGACTGTACTTACGTTACCGAGGTCCAAAAAAGTTTTTAAATTTTTTGTCTGTTTATCTGTTTGTTTGTGCAGGCTAACCTCGGAAACGGTTTAACCGATATGAATTCGGTTTTCACTGGAGCGATAAAACGAGGAAATTTAAGGTTTGTGCGTAGAATTTTTGGGGAAATATTGCATACGTGCGAAGCTATGTTATTTTAATATTAATAAACAATTTTGCGAGAATCGCCTCAGTGTTACCTTCAGACTTTCTATCCAGTTCCTGCTCCAAGCGAAATCAATGCCACACGGTAACCTTTTTAGCTTAAGAAAGCAACCCCATTCGCTACTTTAGTCATAACTTCCATTGTTCTTCAGTTATTTGTTGCAAACGATGAATGTAATTGTGGAAGTCGCTAATGATCTATCACTTTTTAGTGACTTTTATTCTATAGAAATTTAAATTCTTTTTAAAAGGGGCGAATATTTAAGGCGAGGACTTAGCAGAGCAGACGTTAACTTGACTTCTTAGAGTAAAAATAAAACTTAGATAAAATGCATTGCATAAATAGTTGTAAAATTCTATTATCTAAGAAAAACAATAGTAAAATTACTGCCCAAAAAAAACCTTTCTAGTCTAATATTGCACCTTAATTTATAGTTTACTAACTGGTGCCTGCGACTTCGTCCGCATGAAAAATAAATAAGGCTTGAACTGTACTTTTTCCTGGGTGAAAGGTAGCCTATGTCCTTTCTTGTATCCCTGATAACGTGTATACAAAATTTTATGATGATCGGAAGTAGTTAAGACGTGCAAAGGTAACAGACAGACACACAGACAGAGTTACTTTTACATCATCAAAACTAATAATAAATGTGTAAGGCATCGGATCTGATTTGTCAAGTAAAATATTCAAAATTTAATCAAAATATAGTTAAATTTTATTCTTTTATAAATGACAAACAAACAAACCAAAATCTTTCCTCTTTATAATATTAGTAAGTATAGATATTGTCGTTTTTTTTTGTAATGATAATAATAATTATTGATTCCATTTCTTAGTTTTCTACTGAGATGAAGATACCTTTGTATTGATTCGATATTTTTTAATCTCTTTAAATAAGATATTTAAATTTAATTTAAAAAAAAGTAAAAAGTCGAAACAGTTCTATGAGAAACACTTCGATTTTATTTATTAGTATGATTATGAATTTTTCAAATGATAGTGGGTGGTATATTGTGTAAATATTCACATATATTATTTTTACTTTCAAATTACTGTACAAGTTAACTTTGTGTTACTATATTAGAATGAATTCAGATTTCATTCGAGATTCTAATATTGCGTTCTAATAATTATTAAGTAAAATGAAATACATTAGTAAATTGTTAAAATGTGTTGTAAATTTTTGTTTTATTGAAAATAAATAAATAAATAAACCACTTTGTTGAAAATAATAATTAAAATAAAATAAAATAACTTTGTTAATTATTTATTATTAGGCACCCTGCAGCAGATTTTTTAATGTTAAAATTCATTGTAGCGAATACAATTTTTTTTTTTAATTTTTCAAAAAATTTCAAAAATCCCCTTAACAAAAAGTACCCTCAAAATGTATTTATAAAATGGATTAGCGGATATATAGCAAGAAAACATTAAAAATTAAAAAGAAATAAATATCCACTTACTTCTTGACTGAGTTACACTGGAACAACAAACTATTTTTTTTTAAATATATGTAGGTAATTAGCACAGATCACGACCGACTAAGTGCAGTTGCTAGCGGTTACTGATGGCCTCGTCTTGCCTCTCTCTGCGTCTCTTGGGAAATGCACTCAAGCAGACAACACACGTGATACTATTGCGGCGAGCCGCACGTTATCTCCACATCTCAGAGATTTTAACACGTAATCGTAACGAATTGACGTTAGTGTACTTTAATTATTTATTTATATATAGCTAGGTATGTATAGTAATAAAATGATGTAAATGTGCTACGTTGTAACTAAAATAAAACTAATTTTTTGAGGCAACCAGCTTATTTTACAATGAAAATTAAAATTCCTGTTCAATATAAAACTTACGAGTGAAGTTCAATAACTATTAAATGAAGCTATTCATATAATAAAAGTGGTTTCAAATAATTTCGATATTATTTGTGAATAATCAATCATCGTCATCAATCATTACCAATCATGTTGTTATGTTTGTAATTATGTATATCTATGTAATTGTGGACAATCTATTGTTTTTTGTTTATAAAAATCAATACTAATAATAAAATCTGTAAGTGTATGTATTGTAATTATGTATGTTCCTCTATAACTCTTAAACGAATTAACTGATTTTCATGAAACTTTGTGTATTTAGACGTACTTATACACAGGATAGGCTACTTTATTTCTTTTTCAACCCGGACGAAGTCGCGGGCGCCAGCTAGTACTAATCATAAATCTTTATGTGTAGGTCTTTATATGTTCCTCCATCACTCTTAAACCAATTAACAGATTTTTATGAAACTTGGTAGATAGACATTTAGACGTACAGGACACACGATAGGCTACTTTTTTTCAACGCGGACGAAGTTGTACTTTTATTGGAAAATAAAGTACGTTTTTTTAAATTTTATGTGACTTATGTCCAAAAATAAGACAACAGTCATATTGTATTGTTTACCTTTGGCCTAACAATTTACATAGATAGCACGGCTTTGCACGTGTGCAATTTTTTTATTTAAGTGAAGTACATAAACTTTCCTCGTTTAACGCTTTTTCCATTAATTTGAATCGCATTAATATCCGTTACTGTGGGGCCACATACCACATAGGCCACACAGTGCTTCGGTAATACTGTAAGAGATACAATACCTACAATATACAATACAATCTGAAACGAGCACATGAGTTTCTATCTACAATAATTATATAGAATGGAAGCAATATTTAACTAGCAAGTAAGATTTCAATCTCGCGAAAAAAAATTTATGCGACATAACAACAAAGTCATTTTTTTAAGGTTTTTCCTTTATATATCTTGAGACCTTGATTCTTGACGTATTTCATGATTCTAGGTCGACGAGAAGTACCCTAAGCTTTTGATGAGTGACTTTGGAAGTATAAAACACGTGATATTATAATTTTGTTTTAGAAGTATAATACATTTTTCAGAGATATAATTTTTGATGATTTCTAAACTGAAACGTTCGACAAAATTGTGCGACGTGTATCTCTCTTAAAGTTTGCACTCGAATGAAAGTATTAACTCATACATTATTTTAATTTGTTCTATAAATAGACAGTAAAGCGGTTTAAAGAACTATATCGCATGGTTTAATATTAACGGTTTGTTAAAATAAATAAGTTTTGACGGCTCGTTGGATGAGTGGTTAGGGTGTACGGCTTAATGTTCTGTTCTAGGGTTCTCCGATTCGATTCCCGGCAGGGTCAACTTTGTAAATGACTTTTCAAAATTTGGCTCTGGTCTGGATCGGGAAAACAGAGACAGGGCACCCTTTTTCCAGCATAAGCAGGTTGTAAAAACCTGTGCTGGTCTTCCGTTAGAGCAGAGCAGAAAACATAATACATAAACAAACGGAACACTGTGTTTTGCAATCATTTTTGCGGCACCTCACAGAAGATCACCGTGAAACAACAGCACGTGTGCTCGGTAAGTGTCTAAGGCTGGTTTCAGTGCTCTCCTGACGGTTAGTACTGACGATACGCACTCCTGACCGTGCGACAGACGCGAATTTCATTTGTATGAAAATCGTTACAAAGCTTGCCTGACCGTACGCACGCGTATTGCTACCGCGGTCGGCCGTGCGTATCCTCAGGCCTGACCGTCAGGCAGGAGAGCACTGAAACCGGCCTAAGGGCTCATTTACTGACATTACAATACCGACCCAATTCCTTATCATTTATCCTACTGTAGTCGACAACGCACTTGCGTCACCTGTAGCGTTGCTTGTGTTATAGGCGGCGACTTGATGGAGTTGACCACCATAAGTGGACCGTCAGCTGAAATTAATTTAAAAATTTTACCTTTCAATATTTTTGGAAGATTTAATTATTTAGTGTACCTAACCTATGGTTGAATCATTCTTGTTAACTATTTCAAGCTACTAGTTTCTGTTCCTAACTTTGTACGCGTATATCCGTACTAATATTATAAATGCGAAAATTTGTATGGATGTGTAAATGTTTGTTACTCTTTCACGCAAAAACTACTGAACCGATCACCATGAAATTTTGCATACACGTTGTCTAGGAAACCAGAAATGACATAGTATCTACCTCTCATCGTTCAACACGGACGAAGTCGCGGGCAACAGCTAGTTTATAATAATTTAATAGCTGGTGTCCGCGTTGTGAAGTAAAAAAATAGCTATATTTTTTATTCTTTAATTATTGATGGCGCCATCTATCAAACTGCAATAGAATTAGGTAAAGTGATAGTGAAGCGGTCATGGTCACGGGACATCTATCGGATTAAGTTAGAACTGTAGCACTACCATGAGTTGCTATCGAAATCTTACGACAGAAGTACTGTCGATAACGAACCTTTCACCCTTCAATGTGCTAGTAACGTTACTGTATTTCTCGAGAGCATCAGTCAAATTTGTAACTCATGGTAGCGATTTTGTATAGAAATGTCAAGTTAAACGTTAGTCGCTAATGGTCGCTAGCGACTATATTCGATAGGTTTTTCCCTTATGCAACTCATGTTACCGGTTTTAGTTCTTTGAGTGACCGCTAGAGGCGCTGTTCAATTTTTCATACAAATATTTTACGTTCTCGTTCATCTCTCGCTAGCGATTTCGGTCGTCATAAACTCATGGTAGTGCTACTGGTGCCACACAAGTAAGCTGCCAGATGACTTTCTATCCGTTCTTATAAACTGAGTCCAGTGGTCTCAATTTTGGAACAAGAATAGCTTTCGCTTGGGTATGGATGCTTAGCAGTGACTGATATGGTTATCTCATGCTTGCTTGCCGTGGATGCTTGCCTTAACGCCCTGTTCTAGGGTTCCCGGGTTCGATTCCCGCAGGTTCAACATTAGAAAATAGCTGTTCAAATTGGCTCTGTTCTGGATGTGGTAAGTAGTTACTACTGGCAGCCAATTACTACTGGCAGGGCATACTGCGTCTCACAGTCATTTGGACAGCCGTCTGGCGAAAGTAGCCACCCCCCCACAGAAGGTCACCGTCAAATAACAGCACTTTTGCTATCCTTTTCCATTCCCTTATCCCCTACTGCAGTCGGCAGAGGGCATTTGCAACTGCAACCTGTGGCACTGCTTGTTTTAATCCCAATACCATCAACTGGACCGTCCTTAACATTTTTAAAGAAATAAGAAATTTAAAGAAAAAATATAATCTATTTTATATATTTGTTAAATATTAAGGTTAATATTTGTTAAATATTATTAATATATTGCTGTAAGGTTAGCTATTAAATAAATAAAAAATAAATAAATAAAAAAATAAAATAAAAAATTATATTTAAAGACACCTTCCTCGTGTTACTGTCTTTCTACTTTCTATTAGTGAATTCTATTAGAATCAAAATTCGTTGGTGCTTTAGAATAAATTAGAAGAAAATTTACTAACAAATCACAATTTGAGTCCCTAAGGCCTTTTTACAGCTCTCCTGACGTCGGTCCTGACGATACGCACGACCGACCGCGGTATCAATAAACGCGTGCGTATGGTCGGTCGAGCTTTGTAACGATTTCGTATTTTCATACAAATGACAAGCGCGACCGACATACGCACCGACCGTCAGGAGAGCTCTAAAACCGTGCAAAATCCTGGGCTCTTTGGAGTTTTTCGGCAAGCTGGTGAAGTATCTGACAGACATCATTGGAAAAAGTTCCGGCAGCTTTTTTAAATACCTTAATTCATCTATTAATTAATTACTGTTGTCTTTGTGTATTTAAAAAATAACACTCCTCCCGCTTTTAATTATATTTTTATTGTATAAAAACATTTAGGCATAATAATATCTTACTCTTATTAATCAATTACAATACAATTTATATCACAAGAAAAGACACCGTTAACACCGTATTGCATGTATGATAATTTGAGGCTATTTGTTGATAAAAATATATTATAAAAATAAAACAAAAATACTTCTTCTCTTCTTCTATTTTGCCTGAATCTTACATACAAGGGTTTGTAAATAAACATAAATTCTGTGGTTATATTGCTAAATTTAACGGTAGTCACTAGTGTTCAAAAATACTCTCAAAATAAAGAACAAGCTAGAGAGTATAAAACTGAAGCTTCTCATCTCTTTTCAAAATTGCTCGAAACATTTAAAAGAAATGTGATAAAAATTGAATGAAACCTCATAATTTAAAGTGCAACATTCTAGCATTGTTCGAATAGCCATAACCATCCATAATTGGTAATTGTAAAATAATTGATATGTGATTATCATTAAAAATAGCAACGTAATAGGTGCAAATATTATTATTAATTAAAATAAAATATAAACTTTAGATTTGTCTGTAAATATTTAAAAACTAATCAATGGTTAATTTCCTGAATGAGCCATCGATGCCGAACAACTCGTCATAGTTAGTCGGTTTGCCCGGCCGAACGGCTTCGTTGGCAATTAAAGATTCTTGGGCCTTGAACCAATCCGTGTAGTCTTTCATCTTCTCAATCCACGCTTCTAAAACAAATTAAAAAAAAAACGATGAGAAATGCTTACAACAGTGTACAATTCTACTGTCAGATCGCCAGTTAGTTTAGTCATCGTAAGTCAGTGAATTTGCTGAAGCGCAGTAGAATTTGCTTAACAGGAAGAATAAATTTTTATAATAGAACTATAATATTGTTCTATGATACAATCTTACTGTTGATTTCAACGAGTGTTCCACACGTTCCTCCAAGTTCCTCGGGTAACATGTCTTTGGGAATGTGTTCATAAAATGTACTCATGTCTGTGTGGATGAATATCTGGAATAGAAACATAGTTAGTTCAAAAATACGAGTATAAATGATAGGGCTGGCTCAACGATTTGTAGTGGTATTGTACTCGGCTTTTCGCAAACATAATTTGGGCAACAGTGACCTTTGACGGCAGTAACCAGAAGGTTATTGTGAAATACATTTTTGTTTTGAAATACAAACAAATACAGCAAGCAAACCTACAGTTTTATTACGGTTATGTAAAGTAATATACGTTAGCATGTTACATTATCTATCAATTAGTAAATTCAATAGGACTATCTCAGCCTGTGTAATCAAAATTGAATTTTAACATAATGATATGAACAATTTAATGAAAGAAAATAATACTTTTAGATTTTTAATTTTTCAAATTTTGCTTAGATATTTTCTACCTAGAGCGGTATCGAGTCTATTTTCAAAGAATGATTGTAAAAGTGCCCATAAAATACTCTAGAAATATAAAAATGCTCACAAAATTTCGGCCTTACCCTGTTCTTCATCTTATCCTTGAGGAAGGGCTTGACAAAATTTACGACCGTGTCTATGAGTGGTGAGGCATTTATTACATGTACTTCTTTAAGTTTGACCGGGTATGCTTCCTGAAATTGAATATTGATAAATTATAATCAGTATGTATGTAATGACACTTATGTCATTATGTATCTTAATAGCGTACGTCAATTACTCGCCTGCCTTACCTATAATCCAATCGTGGCCTTTATGCTGCCGGGGTTTTAAAAAAAAATTAAAATCATCAACGATTTGTTTTTTTTTATGTTAAAGTTGAATTTATGTTTTTTATGTTTTTATGTTAAATCTACCATTAAGTGACTGACGGTTCACTCAATGGTAGATTGGTAGGCTTATAGATGCTACAAACCACAGTATGATTACTATGGTCGGCAGGATGATTATTATGGCATTTGGAAATGGGCTCTGGTACCCCTTACTCAATCATTAAAACGACCATAGGATTGAGGATAACGGATTAGAAAGGAATAGTGAAATGGGCTCTGGTATCCCTTACTCACTCATTAAAATACACATGCAAACATTTTTGTTGGTGTTCTACATGCATCGTTTATATTAAAGTCTAAATTAAGTAGAAGTTACAATAAAAATCTGGTTAGATTCTGAATAAACTGTATATTTTTTTACATCATACGGAGGGAATTCTATTCTGCTGAATTAGTAGGTAAATATTAACTTCGTTCACACCCCTCACTTGTGTTATTGTGACGTGCTTCTCGTAATTTTTAATTATGTAATTTTTCTTGTTAACTGATATTTTCTACTAATTCAAAATATAATCACTTACCTGAACACAAATCAAGAACTTCTTAATAGCTGAAGGTGAGATTTTGCCCAAATGGCTTGCAGATACAACGGAGGCGTCCAACACGTATACATCTCCGGCGACACCTTCCGATTCTTCTTTCAGTCTGATGTCACCGATCATCATCGCCAATTTAAATGCATCGTTCAACTGATTTGTATCCATATCCTTGTCAAGAGCTGTAATAGGTTTCATGATATTCACATTAGTTCACGTTGGTTAAAACTATTTATTTCTTTATAATACTGTGCTTTCGAAGAAATAAAATGATTTACAGAAAATGTTCAGCAGTAATCTTGCTTAGTGCTTTTTCACTCAGAATCTGTGATGCCAGAACCTTATCATATTTACGTAAACTGGGCAGCCCGTCTGAAGTAAGTGAAGTAACCACCACCATATGGGATACAACCATGAAATACAGCATGTGTGTTCTCGTGTTTAGGTAATTGAGTAAGATATGCCAGATAGCAGCAGATAGTAGTGTATCTGATAGATAGACCTTTCTGATGCTGTTTGATTTTATAGAAAACCAAAGTGGAGCTTGCTTACTCGCCCCTCCTTTAAAAAACATTCCAAAATGTATTCCAAACTTTATTATAATTAGAAAAGAGCAAGATAAGACTTTTTTAATACCTCTGCAGATGGTGACGCGACGACCATTTGGAGTTAGTCCGGGTAGTGGTGCGCCTTGTCTGCAAAAAAGTAATAATATAATTTAGAAAAGACCCCCAAAAAAAAACCCTAGCAATACTGCTATATTTTATCTGCTATATTTATCTGATTAATGCTTAACTTACGCTTTAGAAATGATATCAGCAAGTTCCGGCCTTGAGATGTCCCTGTTGGCGAAGAATTCAGGACATGCAGCTCTCATCGTGAAGTACATGTCTAATTTCTTCTTACATTTCTCCAAGGAGAAACTGCAACCGCGAAGGAAGGTCACAATGCGGTCAGTATCTGAAAGCAGAAATATTTTCATTAGTTAAATGAGAAAGAAAGAAAGAAAGAAAGAAAGACATTTATTCACTGCACGAAGGACATTAACATGACATTACATAAGAAACAGAAACAACAAAAACAAAATGACACAATGAAATTAATGAAAAAGGGGGTAAGACGTGTGTGTCCTCGCGGCAGTGAATCGGATACTGGCTCAGCATTGTGCTGAGACGCTAGACAAGCATCTGCAGCGCTGATTTTCAGCCAGCACCGTAAATGACGTCTCTAGAAACTATGTGATTTCAAATTATAACAACAATCTTTACCGTACACTTAAATATTGTATTTTGTTTCTTCCCTACCAAGATATCCAGTATTTAAGCAATTCTTATCAGAAAGAATACCATAAGAAGAATTTAAGACTAGATCTGTTGCATACATTTTAAGAATGGAAAATAAACGTATTTGCTTTCTTACCCCATTCATCAGGTAAATGTGGCTGTTTCTTCAGCCATTCTTCAATAGCAGCGACGTCCTGGTCTCTTCTGTTAACATCCTCGTTAAGTTCCACACGAATTTGCTTCCACAAATCTCCAGACGGTTGAACAAGGGTAGCTGCCGACGCCATCTTTTTTTCTGAAACATAAAAATTTCATATTCAGAACAAAATAAAAAATTGCTCGTTTGGGTAGATTTTGTTTTGTTTTTCATTGTCGTCATCATCATCTCGGCCGTAGGTCGTCCACAGTAAAATTTTCGAAATCCTCGGCAGCGCGCTTCCAAAACCTAAGTAAATAGCCTGTCTGTCGACCTTATCATAAAAACGATAAATAAAAAAAATGTTTTTTAAAAACGGTTAAATAAAAGATGTATATATAAGTTTATTATTAAGTCCTTATTAAAAAACAATTTGATTTATTAAAAAACAACATTAAGATGTCATTGAACTGTGTGACAGGGCCGTTGTTTCTAGCAATTACCTTTTGTAAGAATCTTTGCTCTAATGCACAAAACGTGCTCGACGCTAACGATCTTAATTACGTTACCACACACATTTGCTCTTGTTAAATTATCCTAAAAATTTTGAAATGTATGCTTTGTATAAATGCTTAACGTTATAAATGCGAATGTGAGTTTGTTTGTTACGCTTTCACGCCTTAAAAATGACCCAATAAATAATCTCCATAATGTTTTCATGGCTCCTTAGATATTATATCTGTTGGACACTTGGGAGAACTCAACTCAATTCTGTATGATCCTTTCTTATCTTCCCAAAATAACCAATCTGTAACCTGGTGTATCAGCGATTCCACAATAGTTGATAAAGGTAACCATTTACCACCCAGTAAACTGCCTATCTACTTGCCATATTTACATAAAACCGAAGTTATATTTCATTCACCGCAATCTATATTGTCTTGTATCAGAGTTGTAAGATGAAGGATATTATGCTCTATAGGCGAAGGTTGTCTTTCAAAGTCTCTAAATGGTTCTATAAGGTTTCTAACGGCTCTAATGGTGTTAAGCAATAGGTCTAATCAAGTATGTTATAGAACAGAGGTACCGTTGACCCTTATTGTTACGAAATCCACGCTGGCCAACTCAAGGGCAACTGGTGGAGTAAGTATGTATTAGTTTCGCAATTTTGTCTCATTTATGCCTCGAAGCACGTTGCCGAGATAATCAAATATTTTGTATGCAAATCGATTTCCGTAACTGGTTTTTACTATTATATTCTTAAAATATTTATATAGGTGTATTCAAAAGATTTGCTATTTGATCTCGAGATTTGATCAATCTTTTAAACCTTTGATCAATCTATACTATATATATACTAATATTATAAAGAGGAAAGATTTGATTGTTTGTTTGTTTGTATAGAATAGGCTCCGAAACTAATGGACCGATTTTAAAAATTCTTTTACCATTAGAAGCCGACATTATGCGTGATCAACATAGGCTACTTTTTAGCGCGGGAAAATGCTTCATTCCTACGGGAAATCTAAAATAAAAGTAAATACTAGCGGCTTGGCCCGGAAGATAGTGCCATCTATCCAAAACACTGTAGATGGCGTTTTATACTTTTCTACGCGGACGAAGTCGCGAGCACCAGCTAGTATTATTATAAAGAGAGAAGATTAGTTATTTTTTTGTTTGTAATGAATAAATTCAAAAACAAGTGGACCCATTTAAAAATTATTACACCTATCTTTTTTAAAAATCTTTTCTCTATATCCAATATCAATCTAATTACACAAAAAATGGTAGTAAAAGTAATTTGTTTCAAATAATACCTACATTAAGACCGTACAATTACATTGTAGAAAGTCACAAGTAAAAGTCGTGCTGTAATTATTAAAATTTTCACATTGAAATGATAAAAAAAAAACCAGAAAAACGTACTTAGAAAAATATTAACTTTCACCGTTCTAGTGCTAGTTCGAGACGAAACAAGTGCAAATAAAAAATTGCTCATCGAGTATGGAGAGCAAACGGTAAATAGATGTAAGACACTTTCACAATATCTGACAACAATAAGAGCAATGAGCAATAGAAAGAGGTAGAAAATAACTTCTCCTATAGCTATTTTTATTTAAAAAAACCAATTTATTAGATAAGTCATAGTCATAGTCAGTTGTCTTCTCAGTGCTTTAATTTCAAAAGATACTAAGAGTCTATAACCTGACTTAACCTGACTTCTTTGGACATGACATTTTGGAAAACTCGATAAAAAAGTCAATGGCAAATTGACAAAAACATTAAGAGAGAAGAAAAAGAAGAAGACTTTCGGATTTAATAAAGGAATGAATTTGAAAATTGATGAAGTTGCGTACCCCGACTTTTCATGCTGTAAATTTGAGTATTTAATTCATAAATACAACCTAAGTTTTTCAACGCGTAAATCTCAAACGAATAAGTACTTAAATAAATTACCTGTACTTAATACTTAAGTACTACACTTAGTTTTTTTTAAATATTTTATTTTATTCTGAATACTTAGTAATAATTAATGAAGTTTTAGTACATTCGATTTAAACATATATTTTTTGTTTTAATAAGGTTTTTATGTATTTAAAACAGTTATTACAATAAAAAAATAGTAAATATATTTTACAAAATTATAAAGAGAAATATTATATAGAGAAAATTATATTTGTATTTCTTTTGTAATGAAAAAACTCAAAAACTACTTAACCGATTTCGAAAATTCTTTCACCTGCAGAGAGCTACATTATGTATCAGCTATAGTAACACGGGCTATCTATATTTACTAATATTATAAAGCTGAAGAGTTTGTTTGGTTGAACACGTTAATCTCAGGAACTACTGGTTCGAATTGTTTTTTTTTTTTTGTGTTGGAAAGTCCATTTATGGAGGAAGGCTTTAAGCTATATAACATTTTAAACGCGGACGAAGTTAGGGGCACCAGTTAGTCCGTACTAATATTATAAATGCGAAAGTTTGTATGGATGTATCTCAAAAACTACTGAACCGATCACCATGAAATTTTGCATACACGTTGTCTGGGACACCAGAAAGGACATAGGGTACCTTTCTATAACTAGCTATATATAGCTAGTAGGCTATATTTTAAAATTACGCGGACAATTCTCGCGCAACAGTCTGATATAGGGTATGTATATGAACTCATAAAGATACGCGGACAAGTCGCAGGCAAATGCTAGTCGAAAACAAGTAATTTGCCTTCAGGCTTTAAAAAGCTGAATCATTATAACAAAAACTAACATTGCAAGAAAATATATGCAATAACATTTCTTACATAACACTCGTCCAACAAAATGTAAGGTCAATTTCACAAGCGGTAATAACTTTTGCTTTTTTCGTCTAGTGATTGCACCAACTAATCAAAGAACCTTGACGAAGATATGGACACATATTATTATGTATGTTATACTCTATGGAAAAAATAAAAAATTGTGTGTGCCAGCTTCGATATACGACTGAAGATTACTCCTTACGAAAGATTGTAAAATTTAAAATTTCACAATTCGAACACGCCAATAGAACAACATTGTTCTTTTTTAAAATAATATTGAGTAGATGGCGCAATATCACTGTAACTTCAGAGCTATTCTAAAATATTCAAAAAATAGAACGTAACTATATAACGCATTCGTGTGACAATTTTGGTTTTGCTCCCATAAATGCAAAACTCCAAAAATGATTACTCGTTGTAATTCAATACAAATTATGCGTATAATCCATACTATAATATTATAAATAATAATACTATAATATTAAAACCATTAGTGGTTTGCAGACATTATGATAATATTGTGTGTAAACGTGTTAGATAATAAGAAATAAATAAATGTAAAATTGATTGGTCTGTCTGTCTGTTACATTTACACGCCTTAATTGCTCAACCGATCATCGTGAATTTTTGCACATACGTTTTATATGATACAAGGAAAGGACATACTTAGGTACCTTTCATTCAGAAAAAAAGACTGTTCCCGAAGGTTTTTTCCATCTAAAATAAAATAAAAATCTTAAATGGTATTCTTATTTGCCAATTATTATTCATTGTATTAATGTATCCACTGTGCAATTGAAAAAATGCAGTATTTCTATAATCTTTATTGTTCTTTACCACACGTAAATATTTTAGTAAATTCGCCTGAAAATTAAGGAATTTTAAAAATAATGTCTCAGTGATTGATCTGCAATTCAAGTTATTTTTGCTCGCGTGGATTATTTAACCTATGTCCAACCTGAAATTCTATTCTAACTATAGTTTTGTAATATATTTTTTAAATCCGATGAATATTTTGAAAGAATCCATACAAATTTTGACCACTTTATATATAAGTATAGACTTTAATAATCATACGTATTAAATTAATACGAATTTTTGCTAAGAAATAATAAATTAGGAAATAAAAAAATAATTTAGAAACACAAAATTAAAAAAAAAAACTAATTAACTATGTAACATTCAAAGAAAAATCATTAAGAAAATAATAATAATAATAATAATAAAATTATATTGTGAAAAATTTAAAATTAAGAAAATAAAATAAATAAGTGCATAATAATAATAATAAAAAAAAAACAAATTATTTAAATATTGTAATACTCACTTCAGAAATATAATCACACAAATTCAAAAGGTATGGAGAAGGCTTATTTCAAAAATGAATTATCAATCACACGCGCTCCAACGCGCACACTTTGCGGTCTAATGTCAAAGCAGAACTGAGATCATAGCGGAGTCAACCAGTCTGATCACATCTTGGGTTAAGTCACGGATTACGTCTGCCTCTAGTCTTGTACACCTTGAATTAGGTTTCAACATTGGAAAGGTTTAGGTTAATAATTATGCGTGGTGGTCCATCCTAATCTACGCTAATATTATAAAGAGAAATGATTTTATATTCTGTACTAGCTGGCGCCCGCGACTTTTCACCGTATCTTTATATTATAACTAGCTGGTGCTCGCGACTTCGTGCGCGTTAAAAAAGATAAAAGGTAGCCTATCACGTGTCCTGTACTTCTAAATGTTTATCTACCATGTTTCATAAAAATCAGTTAATTCGTTTAAGAGTGATGGAGGAACATACATACATACATACATACAGAAAAAAATTCTAAAAATGGTCAATTTAGTTTCAGTATCATGTATAGAGCCTATATACACGATATTTCTGAAAACAGTAAATTACTCCATCACCGACCCCTACAGATTTATTATTAGTATTGATTGATTGATGATGATTGATGACTGTTGAAAAAGAAAAAAAGTCGCCCATCCTGTGTCCTGTACTTCTAAAATGTTTATGTACCAAGTTTCATAAGAGTTATGGCCATAACTCTTTAACGAATTAGTATTGATGACTGATACTTGCTGACGGTCCACTTGATGGTAGGTGGCTACAGGTTGCAAGCGCTTGCTACATAATGCCTGCACTGCAGTCATTTGGGCAGCCCGTCTGGCGGCAGTAACCACCACCTTACAGAATACCACAGTGAAATAACAGCATTATGTGCTGTTGTGTTTCGGTAAGGGATGCCAGAGCCCATTGCCCCAACCCAACCTTATCCCTTATGCTTAATCCTTCTATGGTCGGCAGCGCACTTGTCGCACTTATGACGTTGCTTGTGTTATAGGCGACGGTTGCCACCTACCATCAAGTGGACCGTCAGCCTGTCTGTCGAACTTAACATAAAAAAAATATACAGATAAGGTGGCCACAGGTACTGTAAGTTACCTGCCAATCATAGTAGCACTAAGAATGAGGAATTCAAAAGGGAAATGGGCTATGGGTATAAGGTATAAGGCAGTAAGGGTATAAGGTAAGGCAGTAAGGGTACAAGGTATAGGCAGTAAGGGTATAAGGTATAAGGCAGTAAGGGTACAAGGTATAAGGCAGTAAGGGTACAAGGTATAAGGCAGTAAGGGTATAAGGTATAAGGCAGTAAGGGTACAAGGTATAAGGCAGTAAGGGTATAAGGTATAAGGCAGTAAGGGTACAAGGTATAAGGCAGTAAGGGTATAAGGTATAAGGCAGTAAGGGTAGTTACTGCCGCTAAACGGGTTGCCACTGTCAGGCCCAGACCAAGGCCAGCTTTAAAAATAGAATTGTCGTTATTCCAACCAATTATGTTTTTTTTATATCTCTTTATGGCCGAGAAAAACATTAAAAAAACAACGTTTTAAGTGACATTACAATTTAACTTAAAAACAAATTTTAAGGTAAGGTGAAGAATATTTATTTATGGAATTGTAAACAACCCGGCTTATTTATGTGATTAAAGTTTTTGAAAAATAAAAAGGTATTGTACCTACAACCTAACGGAACCTCCGTTAGGTTGTAGGTCTTTGGCATTTGACGAATATTATCTATAATTCTATACTTCTATACTCTATACTAAAATTATAAAGAGGAAATATTTGTTTGTTTGTTTGTATTGAATAGGCTCCGAAACTACTGGACCGATTTGAAAAATTCTTTTACCATTAGAAGCCGACATTCTCCCTGATGAACATAGGCTACTTTTTACCGCGGCGGTTAAATACTAGCGGCTTGGCCCGGGAGATAGCGCCATCTATCCAAAATACGGTAGATGGCGTTTTATACTTTTCTACGTGGACGAAGTCGCGAGCACCAGCTAGTATTAAATAAAAAAATATTCAACTCGGAATTCCGGGTTTACTGAACTTCTTCAGCCTTAGCAACCGTGTACTTGAAAATGAAAGGCTTCTTACTTTAAACCAATTATTTTTTCGTTCCTCATAATATTACGAGGTTATTTCTTAAAAAGAAAGGACATATTCTTAAGACCGTGGAACTCCAACTTATTGTTAGTCAATTTAAATTATCGCCCTTTTTGTTCGACACATCAGCAACTAACAACAACTTAGCTCAAAATTTTCTAAAGAAAAACATTTCACAATATTTTTAATAATATTAAAATAACTTCATTCTTTTGTATTAATTTTAGGAAATTACAAATTAATAGTCCCACATTTATGTGATTAAGCTAATACTTAAATTCATGATAAAGCTTAAAGGATAAGAAATAAGGAAGGATAGGACAGTAATATTTTTTATCCTTTACTCACTCATCACAAAATATAAAAGGTTATATGATTACTGCTGCTAAACGGCCTGTCCACTTGTGACTGAAGAAAACAGTATTACTTAAAAAAATTCTGAGGCAATAAACTTCATATTTACTTTAAAAAGTTATGGATACATTTTAGATATTTTTTAAAAGCAGACAGGCTGACGGTTCATTTGATGGTAGATGGTTATCATAACACAAGCAACGCCACAGCATAAACAAATACACACTCGCTGAAAATTGATAAAGAGTTTAAAAAAAAGTATTTTGGCTGGCAGTTTATTTGTGTTAACACTATAATTAATTTTCATGAAATATGTAAATACAGATAAAGAAACATTTATTTATATTAATTATAACATTTTAAAGCTTTGTTTACCAACGACTATTATAATTTATCTACTACATCTTCGTCAATCTCTTAGATAAAAATGGTAAATTCCAGAATTTATCATTATCTATAAGTTCTTCAGCCTCTTGACAATTTTGAGGCAGTCTTTTATTCGCTGTATCTGGTAACGTGAGAGCTAAAATCGCTCCAGTACCAGCTACACACCCTAATATAATGAGAGGTAGCCCGTGAAAATAATTGCCTAAATATGCAACGTATGGGCCAAATATCATCGCAAAATATCCACATATATGGACAAACGCTGAACCAGATGCTCTAACAGGCGTGGGTATTACTTCAGGAACCCAAAGATCTAATGTTCCATAAGCCATATTCGCAAAAAATCTCGCTACAACAATACATACAACTGATGGCCAGCCACTGCCAATTAATGCTGATAAAATACAGAATATTCCACTAATACTAAATGAGATAAATGCTACCCACCTCCTGCCTAACAAATCCAAAACAATTCCTACGAGTATAAGCGAAGGAAATTCAGTGAATGCCATAATTGAAAATAGTTTGAAGAAATCAAAGTCTATTTGACCAAGAGTCCTTATTAACGAGTCGAACAAAAGCGTACAGCACATGAACACTATACACATACAAATCATCATTTTTCTAAGCTTTGGTCTTTTTACTAGTTCAACACAACTAATATCTTCTTCTATCTTCTTATTCTTTTCACTAAGTTTGAAATTTTCTATTAGAGAATCCGGTACTTCTTTCTTGTTCACTTTTCCTATTTTAACTACTTTCTGAATTGCTTCGTCAATACGCCCCTTGGATAAGAGCCATCTCGGACTTTCAGGTATGATAAACGGAGCAGCTATAACCAGTAGAATGGGAACACTCGTGACTAATGTAAAAACTTTCCAATGTCCACATCCAATGGCTAACCACGGAATTCCCGTAGCTGGTATAGACAGAAATAACGCAAAGGACATATTTCCAATTATAGGCCTGTACTTCGGTGCGACATACTCTAGAACTAGCAGGTAAATAATAAGCATGCACTTTTCGCCTGCGAAACCCATAATGAATCTACATATGGCGAACTCTGTGATATTTCTTACAAAAACGCTTAAAATTCCACCAGCACATGCAATGAGGTTGATAGTAACGGCTGCAGGAACTCTTCCAAAGCGATCTGCAAACAGCCCAATAGGCAGGCATCCCATTAGAGAGCCAAAAAAGTAAACAGATTGCGCCGAGGCTGCATAATGATTTTTGTCACAAACCCAACCCATTTCACTTGATATAGTAGGATAAGGAATTTCAGATTTATCGAACTCCCATCCGTATTGGCAAGTTGTAGTCTTCCAAGTAGCATCAGGCTTGACGCCACTTGCAACTTCGGTCCAATTTGCAACATAAACTTGGCATCGTGAATATCCGAAACGATTATCCTCAGCCGGTATCGCCAGGTTTCTTCGATCAATTTCTGTTAAATTTTCAAGCTCTGGAACCCAACACCAGTGGTTTGTCGAAGTTTCCGTTATAAATAGTTGAGATAGGTATACAAAAGAGCCGAACAAATAAAATGGCGCCGTGGAAAGCACCAATATCATTTGATATATTCCAATTTCACCGGCTGAAGAAAGTACCTCGTCATAGTCTGTATGTTTGTAATTTTGTTCAACTTTGTGACTGATTGGATCTATAGGTTCTTCTGTATTCGTTTTTGACATTTTTAACAATTTTTCCCTGCATCTACTTTAATTATGAGCTCGTTAATGTGATTTCATATATTTTATATAACAGTACAGTAGTTATTATTTGCAATGTTTTATTATAGCGCTTCACTTATCTCTCCGCTAATACCTATATTGCCTTATACTACGTTGCTACGTGGCATATATATTCCACGTGGCAGTAGGCTGGTTTAAAAAGGTTTATGTAATGTAAATAGAATTCTTACTGATATAATAAATACATTTCAATTAACTTTTGTCCGCTACTTCGGCTGCCTAGATGATCTTACGCATCTTCATAAAATATAGTAATTTTTCAAAAACAGTCTAAATTATCTCTATATATGCTTACTCAAATAAATATTAGCCGCCATGTGGTTATTATATATTCGTTAAATTCTTAGATAAACATGGTATTCTCCAAAACCTATCATTGTCTATTAGTTCTTCGGAGTCTTTACAAGTTTGGGGTAATTTTTTATTTGCTGTATCTGGTACCGAGAGAGCTACTATAGCACCAGAGCAAGCTATGCAGCCTAATATTATGAGAGGTAGTCCGTGGAAAAAGTTGTCTAAATATGCAATGTAAGGACCAAAAATCATAGCAAAATATCCACAAACATGAACAAAAGATGTACCAGATGCTCTAAGCGGAGTTGGTATCACTTCCGGTACCCAAATATCCATTGTACCGTCAGCCATATTTGCAAAAAATCTCCCAATAACAGCACATGTAACCGATGGCCAGCCACTACCAACAATGATTGATAAAATACAAAAAATTCCACTAAAACCAAATGATACAAAAGCCGCCCATCTTCTGCCTATAAAATCTAAAACAACCCCTGTCAGCATTTTTGATGGCAGCTCTATGAAAGACATAATGGAGAATAGTTTGAAGAAATCAAACTCTATTTCTCCAAGAGTCCTTAATAACGAGTCGAACACAAGAGTGCAGCACATAAACACTATACACATACGAATTATCATTTGTCTAACCTTTGGTCTCTTCACTAGTTCAGCACAATGAATTTTTTTTTCTATCTTCTTGTTTTTTTCGCTGCGCTTGAAATTTTCTATTAGAGAATCCGGTACTTCTTTCTTGTTGACTTTTCCCATTTTAGCCACCTTCTGAATTGCCTCGTCAATACGTCCTTTAGATAAAAGCCATCTTGGGCTTTCTGGTATGAAAAATGGTGCAATAATAACCAGTAACATTGGGGCACTGGTTATGAAAGAAAATATCTTCCAATGTCCAGATGCAATAGCTAACCATGGAATCCCTGTAGATGGTATAGAGAGGAATAATGCGAAGGAAATATTTCCCATTATGGGTCTGTACTTCGGTGCAACATATTCTAGAACTAGTAAATATGGAATAAACATGCATCTTTCACCGGCAAAGCCTATAATGAATCTACATATGGCAAATTGTGTAAAATTTGTTACAAACACGCTTAATACTCCACCAAAACATGCTATCAGATTGACAATTACAGCTGCTGGCACACGTCCAAAGCGATCTGCGAACAACCCAATAGGAAGACATCCTATGAGGGAGCCAAGAAAATAAATAGATTGCGCCGTGGCTTGGTAATGGTTTTTGTCACACACCCACCCCATTTCACTTGATATAGTAGGATAAGGTACCTCGGACTTATTAAACTCCCATCCGTACTGGCAAGTTGTAGTCTTCCAAGTAGAATCAGGCTTGATGCCAGTTATTAGCACTTCGGTCCAATTCGCTACGTAAACTTCGCATCTAGAATAACCGAAACGATTATCTTCAGCCGGTATTGCTAGGTTTCTTCGATCAATTTCTGTTAAATTTTCAAGTTCTGGTACCCAACACCAGTGGTTAGCCGACGTTTCCGTTATAAAGATTTGAGATAGGTATACAAAAGAGCCGAACACGTAAAATGGCGCCGTGGAGAGCACCAATAAGATTTGATATAATCCAATTTCACCGGCTGAAGACAGTAACTCGTCGTAATGTATATGTGTATAATTTTTTTCAACTTTGTGATTTGTTACATCTGTAGATAATTCTGATTCAGTTTTTGACATTTTGAACAAATTTTCACTCTGTTTAACAGTACAATGATACGGTGACGTTGTGAAATATGTTTTATAATTACAGAATATATTGTTTACATACACGTTTTGATTGTGTGTTATCTCGCTGCTAATTCAAATAGAATTATCGCTGCCAAACCATTTTATTTTTAACTAGCGGCCCGCCCCCGTCCTCGCATGGATGAATGATTTTTTCTGCAAATTATTCATAGGTACGAAAACTTACCTCCACCGTGACTTAATATAAAAAATAAAACGAGGCTTTAACGCTATAATTTATATTATGTATACTTTCCTCCCTGCATACTTACCTCTTACAGGGTGTGTCCTTTTTATATAATTATCATCATTATCAATACTAATACCAAATCTGTAAGTGTAGTGTATGTACGTTCCTCCATAACTCTTAAATGAATTAACGGATTTTCATGAAAATTGGTAGATAAACATTTAGATAAACATTTGGGCGCCAGCTTGTATTTAAATAAGGCAATGTTTCTGTCCTCGGTAGTTCGTTTTATAGATTAGTTTAGTAGTTTCAAGTGAAAACTGTTTATATTAAGTTAGCATGTTAGCTTTTAAGTTTTTGGTGGTAAGGACTGAAAGCTTCACACTCCTTGATATCCTTTAATAAAACGATTGTATGAAGAATAGTGTTTATTGCATAAAAATCTAACAGTAAAAATATATCAACAAAACTCTAGACAAATTTTGAGCAAAGCACTTTGGTTGAAAATAACCGTATAATATATTATAACACAGTTAAAAAAGCTAAACGCCAACTGATCTTCAAGCGACAGTAGAAATATGTTAAGACTATTAATTCGACCAAATTTAAACGATAAATCGTTTTTTTTATATATAAATTGCGATTATGCATTTAAAATTACTCGAATTTCCATATGAATATAATAATTCCTAAAAACAATAACTTAGTCCATAGAATTTATACATGTGTGTGTTTATTAAAATCGAAACACAATTTATATCTTTTGTTTAAAATAAATTGCATTATTTTTCAAACTTATTAAAATTTGTAATGTCTGATAATATTATCTTTTGATATATTAAATTATTGTTTGTTTTGTTATGTTAATAATGTATCTAATTGGAACGAAATTTTGGTGCAATCTTTACGTAATAGTAGCAGTAAAATATTATATCACTTTTTATTTATTTTCATAAGTTTTATGATTTTCTCTCTATGGTAATTTAGTTAATTGTTCTAAGGACTAAAATAGTCTCTCAAATCAGTCAATGACCAATTGGCGGAATGAGCCGTCGATTCCGAAGAGTTCGTCAAAGTTGGTCGGCTTGCCAGGTCTAAGAGACTCGTCGGCCTTCAGATTCTCTTGTTCCGCGAACCAATCCTTGTATTCCTCTAGTTTCTTGACCCATGCGTCTGAAATATTATATTTTATTTTAGTAAAGTTAATTTAGTAATTTCACTAAAATACTTAAGTTAAAGTTAATAGTAATAGTAATAATTTAATTACAAAAAATAAAATACAATGACCACAAGTTATCGTGGGAGTCTACTGAAATACATAATCATATTATACATAATTCGTCTATATAATATGTCTAATTATTAATATACAATAATTTATAATAAATACACAGCAATTTATTTACAAGTTAATTTAGTTAATTAAGGTCCTCTTTCACCAACTACAAGTAAAGTGTTGATTATACTTTTAGAAATAATTATATTTTTTATTGAATTATGTACTCGTTTTATTGCACCTTCGATAGGTGATTTTTTTTATTATTTTCTTTTTAATGTTTGGGACTTTTATCTTAGCTTTATTGTTCCTGGTTACCGGTGACTTTAAATGACATTTAAGCCTAATTAATTTGTTTGATTAGGTAAGTGAAAAGAAAAGGATACCTCTATCTTCTAACAACGCATCGAAAATGCATTGAGGTTTTCTATAACAAAGTGGATTCAACCAAACAGGCGTAGGCGCCTACAAACTACTTTTTTATGAATAAAAATAGAAACAATTCTTACTATGAAGATCAGATATGGAACCGCAATTGCCACCGTATTCATTTGGAAGCATCTCTTTGGGAATATACTTGTAGAGTTCACTGACATCACTGTGTAGGAAGATCTGCAAAAAAAAAATTAGTTATAAAATATTCATAGAGGGTTCAAAAGGATTTTGATAAAGTGACCAAATAATTTAATTTCATTGGAAGTTAAACAGAATGGATATTATACTTTAACGTACCCTCTCCTTGATCTTATCCTTGATGAAAGGCTTAACAAATTGAACGATTTTGTCAACCAGAGGAGAAATGTTGATGACATGCACTTCCTTCAGCTTTACTGGATACGCCTCCTGTAAAGAGAAATTTAAGTCAATTCCATAATAAATTAATATCATTTGTTAATACATTAATTTTAATAATAAAGTTTACAATATTAACATTCGTCAAAATAAGTCGATTAAAGACATATTTTAGCCTTCAAAGTCTGTCAAGTTTGCTTGTTTCCAGCACTTCTCTTCCAACAATTACCTTAGCGAACTGGTGCTTTAACCATGATCACCACTCTAAAATTCATCTACCTGAATTCCCATAAGTAGCTCGACAGATATATCCCTCCAAGTCACGGTTAAAATACCTAGGTATAGTTAGTGTAGCGAATAAAGACTTCTCGGAAAATGTGCGCAGAACTCTATTTTTAGGTCTTTGAGGGGGCAGAGGAAAGTGAGGGGCGGGTACGCGTCGGTGTGCTGACCCGTTATTGGTAGACTCAGTCGCTCTTCCTCTCTCGCACTTCGTTCGCGCGTCTCGACTCTCTTAGGTACTGTTGCGTACAGATTGTTTTATCGTATTAGTAAATACGTCATGGTGAATAAATGCCTAAAAAAACGTTCTTCTTAGACATCGCACGATTATTTAATGGAAGGAATATCAACACTGCCTGTAATGTTAAGTTAGTGAGGTGAAAAATTATGAAATAAGAAAAAAAAAATGGCATTTTCCATAGCAATATTGTGCGCAATTGTACACATGCGCCGATTCCCCCACAAGTGTCGCCTTCAAACCTTAATATAATAGTTCACCTATAGCAATATAATAATATAACAGCCTATTTGTGAGAGAAAACATTAATACACACCTGTACGCAGACTAGGAATTTCTTAACGAGAGTCGGTGTGAACTTGGCAAAGTGAGCTGGTGTTGCTACACTAGCGTCGAGAATGTAGACGTCACCTGCCACTCCTTCCTTTTCCTCGTTCAGTCTCACGTCGCCCAACATCAATGCCAGTTTGAAGGCATCCGCGACATTTGGAGATAAGTTATCTTTGTCAAGGCCTGGGTATTGATTTTGTTATTAGATGCAATAGTCAATGTCTACCTAAACAATTATTGTAGTAAACATGCTTGTGGGTATTTGTTCTATTTATGTGATGGCTGTCAGACAGTCAGACGGTCTCCTCGTTTGTAGGTGGCTACCTACCATCAAGATGGCTAAAAATTATATAAATGTTTAAAATGTTTAAGCATACGCTTTCTTCGGTACGGGTCCCTTTAAAATTTTAAAGTAGGATAATCGTTCTGCATGTTTATTTATTTAAAAAAAATAGTATTATAATATAAAAAGATATGAATTTATGAGTGTAAAAATTAATATTAAATACCTCTCATCAGAATCACACGGCGTCCTTCAGGGGTAAGACCAGGCAGGGGTGGCATTTGCCTAAAAAATATAAATTATTACCATACAAATATTTAATTTTACTAAGTGCTTGTTTCACCAACGTCAAGTATAGTGTTGATTAGTTACTTTTAGAAATAATTTTCTGTTTCATTGAATTATGCACTCGGTTTAGTGCATCCATTGATAGTCGATTTTTTATTATTATTTTCTATTCAATGTTTGGGACGTTTACCGTACAAACAAAGGTATATCAGCTCCATTTTCCCCGGTTACCGGTGACTTTAAATGACAGTTTGGCCTACTTGACGTTGGTGAAAGAGGTGCTTAATTAACAATTTATACATAATAACATGGACACTGTTTAAATTGAAATATTTAACGTAGGTGACATATTTTTAAATATTTTAAATATTATCACAATTAGTATTGTCCTTTTTTTTTTGAAAAATATAATAGTCAGTGCGACAGTGAGGTCAAGATAACACAATGGATGTGTTCATTTTGTTGACGCTCTTTAACAAAAAATACTTCAGGGTAATGAATAATTAATATCCTTTTTATGTTTGTTTAATAAATTTTAAAATAATACATAATTTATTGTTATAGATCTTGCACATCTATAGCGTCTATTTATAGAATATAAATATAGATAATAGGGAAGGTTAACATTAAATTTTCTGGATTCTAATTCCAAATTCAAATTGCTACCAGTCGGGGTACGAAAAGCTTCGCCAGTTTTTAAATTCATTCCTTTATTTCTCCGACTGTAGATATATAAAATATGTACCTTAAATAAATAAGGTCGAAGTTACAATATAAAATATTTGATTATTTATTTCCTTTTTCATTTGCTTCTACATTTTTAGCTACATTTGCATTTACATTTCTACATTTTTAAGTTTAGCCGGCTAATGATAGAAGAAATTAACATTAACCACTCACCGAAGATAAACTTAAGATTAGCCGGCTCAACTTAAGTTTATGTTCACACCTATCTTATAGAGTTACTTACACCATGTTTAATATCTCCTGTAGTTCTGGACGTGTTGCATCGCGATCGCTGAAGAATTCGGGAACAGCCGCTCGCATAGTGAAATACATGTCCAACTTACGCTTGGTCTTTTCTAAAGAGAATTTGCAGCCGCGAAGGAAGGTCATAATGCGCTGGTCATCTGTCAGAGATGTTTGACATTTAATATAATGTTTATTTACAATATATTGTTGATCATATAACACAACAAAGGTGTATAAATCTATCTTTGGTTTGGAAAGCTACGTATAAATAAACCTACTATCAACAAAAACTCGTACAAAAATAAAATCAATCATCATCAATCAATCAATCAATCATCAATAGTAATAATAAATCTGTAATTGTAGGTATTGTATGTATGTATGTTCCTCCATAACTCCTAAACGAATTAACTGATTTAGACGTACAGGACACAGGATAGCCTACTTTTTCTTTTTCAACGCAGACGAAGTCGCGGGCGCTAGCTAGTTAAAATATATTTACACCGAAAGTTATTTTCCTACATTAAGATAATATATTTTTTTCTATAGACAAATGATTGCAATTTTGTTACTGATCAATAAAATATAGCTGTACATCATTTGTAACTATATTAAGTACTGTATACCTTACCTGCCCTTAAAACAATTAACTTATTTTGAAACACTTAGAACAAGGAATAAGAATATATCTTTATTTCTTACTAGCTGGTGCCCGCGATTTCGTACGCGATGATAAATTAAAAATATAAAAGCAATTACAACGCTTGACAACTTGTTGCTATAAAACATTGGCCAGGCATTAGTTACAGTTTTATATTTTAGATAATCCCTCGGGAACATTACCTTTTTCTTGGATGAAAGGCACCCTATGTCCTTTCTGGTGTTCCAGACAACGTGTGTGCAAAATTTCATGGTGATCGGTTCAGTAGTTTAGACGTGAAAGCGAGACAGACAGAGTTACTTTTGCATTTATAATAAGTAAGGATGTTAAAATTGTGAAAAAAAAAAGAGAACTTACCCCACTCGTCAGGTAGATGAGGTTCCTTCTTGAGCCATTCTTTGATGTGTGCTAAGTCCTGGTCTTTTGTGTCTGCATTCTCATTCAGTTCCTCGCGGATCTTCTGCCACATTTCTCCGGTCGGCTGTTCCAGGGTCATGTTGGCGTCTGTAGTCGGCCCTATTAAAGTTATAATAAATATATATAATGATTAATCAAAATCGCGTCTTATATATTATTATGCTATATCAAATCATAGTTTTAATTTAGGGGTTGTTATTATTATTTATCCCTTTTAGCTGCAGGTGCTTTATAGTTTTAAGATTTTGGTAACATAATTGCACGACCTTTTTAAAACAACAATATTTTATCTATATACAAAAAATTCTCGTGTCACAGTGTTTGTAACCAAACTCCTCTGAAACGGCTTGACCGATTTTCAACCGACGAAAACGAAAATTCTCAATTCGACGCCAAATAAGCAAATATATAAATTAATTAAAGTGTGATGCGCGGCGACGACTCAAAACAACGTTAGGTATACTTACATTAGTTTAAGAACTTAGTTATTATAAGGTTAAATAAACTTATTTTTTGCTTTTCAGTTTTTTTCGGCGTTTTAAGATTTTGTTAAAAAGTTTTATTATGAATTTTTTTGTGTATATTCGGTAGGTCTGAGAATTGGTCGTAAACTATTTTTAAATCACCAAAACTTTTTTATTAGAAAATCTTTCAAAATCATATTAGACTTATGACGGACACATTAAGACAATAATCTTAAGACATTATCCGGATAAAGACACTGATGTCATGCACGCTGGATAGTCCAACTAAAATGACGAAAGGTTATCGCAAGCTAATCGCCCTTGTGTTTGTATATGATTAGGAAACTCTCCTTGGCTCGGTAGACGCTAGCATATTGTGGCGAAACTAATTGGTACAGTGTTATGGTATAATGACGGCTTAATATTACGAGCGTGATTTTTACATGTATTGTTTCGGCGTAGGCGCAATTAATTCGTGCCTTTCCTTATTTGTGCCTCTTTCCAATGTCGAAACCGTATCAAATCCGTTGGATGGTTTAGAGACATCCATCAAGACGTTAGAGGGGAAACAGACAGACGCAGTAAGGAACTCTTTTAAATATTATATTCCAGAACACTATTTCTAGATTACTGCAACTATTTCTTACTGTTCTTTTGATTATATTAAGATTAATAATGTTTAACAACGGTGCATTTAAAACTATTTTTATGAATATGCATTACTAACGCTAGTATAATATGTGATTTTTGTCATATTATATTATAGTAGACATTATGAATACCGAAATTAATTTCTCCGCTAACTATTTCTGAACCACTCTACGGATTTTGATACTGTTTTCAATTATGGAAAGATCGATCATTGAGGAAGCTTTGTGTACACAATTAGCAAAAGAAATAGGATCTGTGCAAAGCCGGCGGCTTGCTGCTAGTTTTTTTTATAATTTTATAAATTGTCTATTAATCACATCTAAATAATATTTAGTTATTAAAAGTATTTTAATATTAAATAAGCAATAGATAAATTAGGTCACTTCAGCGAAGAAATTTCTTTATTATACTTTTTGAAACCCCAATTTTTTTTAAATAAAAATCTTAATTGTCATTTTATTTTTACATTACAAAGAATTTAGTTTCCGTGACCGTAGTCATGCTAGTAATGCTAGTTTAGATACCACGTAACGTCAAATTCATCCACGTTATATCATTAAAAAAAAACTGATTTTGTTAACAACACGATTTAGATAACCGCAGAGCGTGACCGCTTTCGTGCAGGGAATGTTTTTGTAGCTAACTTTCACTGTGAAAATTTTGTTTGTTTTATGCTTACATAAAAGTATATTTCAAATAAGTTTAAATAATGCTACAATAATATTAGTAGATATACATAGATATATTTTTCGTTTATTAACGCGAACGAAATCAAAAATAAGAGGTAATTTACCTATGTTTGTTTGTAAACAATTATAGGCTTTCGACACACAGTGATCTTAGAGGTCTGTGGTGAAGACATTGGGCAACTAAATTATGCCTTTCTCGAGTTGTTGCGGGCACGAGCAACGACTTAACTCGCTCTGATTCCTCATTAATTGGCACTTCACGTGACTCTACCGTTGCACGCCGAAAAAAAAAACTGAGTGTACGTACGAATCTGGAAACTTAAATTTGAAATTCGAATGCACTGTCACGCTAACGAGGTTAGACAAAAGCGTTCGTGCGTTTAGTGTTTTTATTCCACTAATTAATTATTTTAATTTACTTGCTAATTATGCTCCTAGGGCCTCTTTCACCAACTGCAAGTAAAGTGTTGATTAGTTACTTTAAGAAATAATTTTCTGTTTTATTGAATTGTGCACTCGGTTCGATAGGCGAATTTTTTTTATTATTTTCTTTTCAATGTTTGAGACTTTTACCGTACAAACAAATGTATATCAACTCCATTATCCCCGGTTACCGGTGACTTTAAATGACAGTTAGCCTACTTGAAAGATGGTGAAAGAGGCGCTCACTGTCACATAATTGGGATAACGGCATTGAATATTGTTAAAATTTTGTATTGAAATATAAAATTTACTTCCAAGTAAGTTACTTTGCTATAATAAAATATCAGGCGTTTGTCTTTGTTATGGTAATTGCATTTATGTTTGCAATTTGTGTTTCATGGTAGGTGGCTCTGTCGTCTAGTAATCACAAGCAAGATCAAGAAAGCTTGCAAATGCGCTGCTTGCTTTGCTGAGATACAGTTAGATAATGATTTATAACTGTGAGTTATGCGTCATCTAAATGCAAAATGCACATAGTATGATATAGAGTCTTTAACTAGTACGTTCAAATTGTTTGACATGTAGTTATTAATCAAAGAAAGCGTTTCATCTCTAAAAATGTTTCTAGAATTTTTTTGAAAATAATATAAATTAACTTACATTGGATTTCCCTTTCCATTAGTGAAAACCGTAAAAAAATCCGTTAAGTATATAATTTACTAGCTGGTGCTCGCGACTTCGTCCGCGTAGAAAAGTATAAAACGTTATCTACCGTATTTTGGATAGATGGCGCTATCTCCCGGGCTAAGCCGCTTGTATTTACTTTTATTTAAGATTTCCCGTAGGAATGAAGCATTTTCCCGCGGTAAAAAGTAAAATGTTCATCACGGATAATGTCGGCTTCTAATGGTAAAAGAATTTTTCAAATCGGTCCAGTAGTTTCGGAGCCTATTCTATACAAACAAACAAACTAACAATCAAATCTTTCCTCTTTATAATATTAGTATAGAGTATAGAAGATTTAAAAACTTATCCTCTGGCTGTTTCTAATCAAACAGCCAGAATGTAGATATAAATTTGATATAGATATAGATTGAAGTATAAAAAACAGTTAATAATAAATTATTTCTTATTAGAATGCTGCAGGACTTGACAGGAAGTTTGATTGGTTTACATAGAATAGCATTTCCGAAAACAGTTAGCCCACATCAAACAGTATGAATGCGTGTTGAGGATAAAACAATACAAAAAGTATTTTAATGGCATCATATAAGAGTCTTTTAATATTCAAAACACGTCTTCTTTTCTGCAAAACGCGCACGCATTTAGTTCGCGATAATTTCCGTTTAGCGAAAGAGTTTTAAGTAAAATGAGCAAGCTTTTCCGTACAATGGCCGCTTTTATTGTATTAATATATATTTTTTATTGCATTACACGTAACAGCAGCTGACTTAGCAACAGTTATTGTAGGAGAAAATATTATTTTACTTGGTCTTCTCCAGGCTATGAATAAAATCGGATTACTTGTGTCCCACTTCCAGCCCAAAAGAATTTAATTATCGAGTTGTTATTGGGATAGGATGTAATGAAACTAATCAAGAACTGAGGATATATGTAACCTATGCTCATGTAACATATAGATGTAAAAGTTACATAGGTACTGTAATGCGTATTAAATGAAAATTCATAACAAGCCTTAATTAGAATTATCTAGAGTTCGTAAAGGATCTCCTATCCCTGGGGCAAGTTTTTTACATTAGAAGCTTAAAAGTCAGAAACAAGATTTTTTTAAATTTAAAACAAGTAAGTATTTAAAAACTTTTTAAATATTTTGATTTTGAAAATTTGCCTGATTAAATTGAGGATTTAAGTAAGCAAGCTACGAGAAGAGAGAATGACACGCATTAGGAGGACGTTTCTATAGCAAAACTTTTAGGGTTGTTTAACCTATTTTTCGGGACGTAATAATAAAGTTAAGAAATCTATTGAATTTATAAGGGTGTTGCCACACCAATCGATCAGTAGACTGGATAGATAGCAGAATGGATCACTAGACGTCGACCAACCCTTAGCGTGTTACCACATATTGGATTGTACGTGTATATATTTTATATAAAAATTTCTACTATATTCTACTATTCTATATAACGTTATACTAATCTTAATATAAACCAATATCTAGTAATACTAGCTGCTGCCCGCGACTTCACCCGAGTAACTTTGTAAATTATATACTAAAACTAAAACCTTCCTCGAGAATCACTCTATCCATTGGTGAAAACAGCATGAAAATCAGTGCATTATTTCTTCAGTTTATCGCGAACAGATAGACAGACATACAGACAGACAGTTTTATAATGTGTGGTGATATATCTTAATATACACAAAAAAAATATCTTTAAAATTTTCTTGTCTTTTACGTTTCATTATTAAGAGCACCCGTTATAATCTAGTAACCACAAAAGCGTATACGAAAACCTAAATAGCCAAGCGGTTAAATTCATAAAAGTAAGCTAACTGTGCAAAAAGTTTTCGCCTCGAGACCGCTAAATTGCATGTTTATTGCGCGACTCCATTGCCCCAATTTCCTTTGCAGCGGCTAATTTATTTTCTCTAATAACAGTCTATCCACAGCAACTCTAGTGATGGGGAAAACATAAAACTTTATATCACTTCCGGCGGATATCTTTGCTTGTTATGAAAATTAGCTATAAATACGTTATCTTCTGTGGAATCAACATTAATCCATACTAATAATAAATCTGTAGGGGTCGGTCATCCATACTAATAATAATTTACTTTGATTTCAGAAATATCGTGTATATAGGCTCTATACGTGATACTGAAACTAAATAGACCATTTTAAGATTTTTTTTTCTGTATGTATGTATGTATGTTCCTCCATAACTCTTAAACGAATTAACTGATTTTCATGAAAGTTGGTAGATAAACATTTAGATGTACAAGTCACAGGATAGGCTACTTTTTATTTTTCAACGCAGATGAAGTCGCGGGCAACAGCTAGTTAATAATAATAATAAATCTGCAAGTGTAGGTATTGTATGTATGTATGTATGTTCCTCCATAACTCTTAAACGAATTAACTGATTTTCATGAAAGTTGGTAGATAAACATTTAGATGTACAAGTCACAGGATAGGCTACTTTTTATTTTTCAACGCAGATGAAGTCGCGGGCAACAGCTAGTTAATAATAATAATAAATCTGCAAGTGTAGGTATTGTATGTATGTATGTATGTTCCTCCATAACTCTTAAACGAATTAACTGATTTTCATGAAAGTTGGTAGATAAACATTTAGATGTACAAGTCACAGGATAGGCTACTTTTTATTTTTCAACGCAGATGAAGTCGCGGGCAACAGCTAGTTAATAATAATAATAAATCTGCAAGTGTAGGTATTGTATGTATGTATGTATGTTCCTCCATAACTCTTAAACGAATTAACTGATTTTCATGAAAGTTGGTAGATAAACATTTAGATGTACAAGTCACAGGATAGGCTACTTTTTATTTTTCAACGCAGATGAAGTCGCGGGCAACAGCTAGTTAATAATAATAATAAATCTGCAAGTGTAGGTATTGTATGTATGTATGTATGTTCCTCCATAACTCTTAAACGAATTAACTGATTTTCATGAAAGTTGGTAGATAAACATTTAGATGTACAAGTCACAGGATAGGCTACTTTTTATTTTTCAACGCAGATGAAGTCGCGGGCAACAGCTAGTTAATAATAATAATAAATCTGCAAGTGTAGGTATTGTATGTATGTATGTATGTTCCTCCATAACTCTTAAACGAATTAACTGATTTTCATGAAAGTTGGTAGATAAACATTTAGATGTACAAGTCACAGGATAGGCTACTTTTTATTTTTCAACGCAGATGAAGTCGCGGGCAACAGCTAGTTAATAATAATAATAAATCTGCAAGTGTAGGTATTGTATGTATGTATGTATGTTCCTCCATAACTCTTAAACGAATTAACTGATTTTCATGAAAGTTGGTAGATAAACATTTAGATGTACAAGTCACAGGATAGGCTACTTTTTATTTTTCAACGCAGATGAAGTCGCGGGCAACAGCTAGTTAATAATAATAATAAATCTGCAAGTGTAGGTATTGTATGTATGTATGTATGTTCCTCCATAACTCTTAAACGAATTAACTGATTTTCATGAAAGTTGGTAGATAAACATTTAGATGTACAGGTCATAGGATAGGCTACTTATTATTTTTCAACGCAGACGAAGTCGCGGGCGCCAGCTAGTTTTTTAATATAAGTATTACTAGCGACCCATCCATAGGATGCAATTTGCCAGGCATTTTTCCAATTTTTCACTTCATAAGAACATTCATCGGCACACTTAATTGAAAAAAGAAATGGCGAATTTTTCCAGCTGTTCTCGAGTTTTTTTTTTGTGTAAGCACAAAAAAAAAACTAAGGCAACAAATTCAGAGATTCAATTTTATTTATTTATATATAGACTAGATTTAGTCAATTTTGTCAACCAACGAGGAGTGTACGAAATTGTTTTCATATATTTTCATAGATGTCACAATTTTCATAGAGTTTTCATAAACGCTGAAGTATTTCTTCATTCTTTATTGCTGATATAATATTTTTGTCAGGCGTTGAATTTTCGGGTCCTTACACTTGGATTTTCTACTTAAGTACGCGTGATAAAAGAAAAGACATAAAAATAGTTACATAAAACAAAAGATAATATAAAAAATAGTGACACTAGTTAATAATGCGCTTTCGTGTTGGAATTCTTTACGTTCTGACTAATTATTTTTAAAAAGTTTAAAAATTTCCATTCACTTTAAGTTTAGATCTGATATAAGAAAAATTTTCACTCAATATTAATTGGACGTAAAATCACGGACCATCAATAGCACGAATGCTTTCTTTATAATTGAATCCAGTCTCATAATAACCACGCTAACTAACAATGCTTCGATTTTCAAGATAGTGTGCGGTCGTTACTTACGTAGCGATAGGTTTTGCTTCATTTGTCAGAATTATAGACGTTTAGAAATTGAGGGGTTACTGCGAAATTGGAGCTCGAATTTTCGACACAGATATTTGGGAATCGCAATTATGGTAAATGGGAAAAGATGTTTCATCAAATCGAAAAGACATATAACTTTTTAGCAATCGATTGTTAGACATAATTATAATAATGATATTGCCATAACTATTATAATAATAATATTAACTGTATGACTCCAAATAAAGTAGCATGCAAATATTAGTGTGGAAAAGGAATTATATATCTATTAGTTTGACACATATTCACCCCTGACTCAAGAGTTCAACTGTGACCAAAGAAATTACTCGACTGGTTTCAAATTTGCATTTTAGCTATTAAATGCATTTTAGCTTTAATCTATTATTTAAAAGAAAAATTTCCATTTCTACTAAAATTTTGATGATTTTTAAATTTCCTAATCTGATATGATTAGTCTTAATAGAATTTATAAACAATTAACTGTAAATTAATCGTGGTTAATTAATTGTTTGGTAATCGAAGAAACTAGGCTCGATTCGTAATTTCGAATTCCATTTTTAGAATAAGCCCATCGCTTCTGGTCAATGGTTGGAACGGTATATTAATAGAGTATGAAATGAGTATGAAATAAATCATATCGTACTTCGTATCATCTATGATTTATTGATTCATTTCAACTTTTATATTATGGGTACTTTAAAGTATAATATAATATAAATTAGGTTTTAATTATTTCCCTCATGAAGATATTATCCATTATAAAGATTTTATCAAATAAAATAAAAGTTTATCATTATTTTAATATAATATTAATTACAATTTTAAAATTAAAAATAATATTTTGAAAGTTGTTTATTTGATGTAGTTTCTTCATATAGTTTTAAACTGTCCTTTGAGATCATTTATACTCTATAGTTCTAACGTTAAAGTACTCTGCTAAAATGTTTACTTTGCGTTTCCTATATTCAATTTCACGTTAATACTTAGTGTACGATTAAAATCAATCCTTACCAGAAATTATATCCAAAGAAATCACAACACAAAAACACCTTTTGAAAAAAAAAATTATACAAATAAAAATAAAATAATAATAATAATAACCTTTGAATTCGAAAATCAAATCACACGCCAATCTCTCAACGACGATCACACTGGCACTTGAACGCAACGTGTTTGCTGATTTTTGAAAAATTAAAATTTTTAAGTGTTATTTTTGGAATATGTTTGAATTTTGAATTTTATGTGCGCGCTCAAACGCGCTGCAATGAATGCGTTCCGTTTTACACGGTTCGCTCTTTTTATGATTTCGTCACGCGGAATGAACGCCTTTATGATGATAGTTAGGGTGGTGGATGAATGGGGGTGGTAATCTTCAGTTGAATGCAACCAAAAATATAATTTCTAAAAAAGGAAAGTAGATGCAAAAGAGGTTTCGTGTTAGCGTATCAGAACTGTTGATTCTTTTTCATGATTTTTGTAAATTAATTAAATATTATTACAAAGTTATTGAAAATTATTATTTATTGCTTGTTTTGTTCTTAGTTAAAAGAAGTTATTTATGTAAAGGTCGTCAGAGAGGCTAACATTTCACTTGATGAGAAGATGATGATGACCTTATTGGGACTTAGAATAAGGGATTGGGAAGAGATGGACTCTTGTATCCCTTACTTACTTACCGAAACACAAAAGCACACATGCTATTATTTAACGGTGGTCTTCTGTAAGGGACTGCCACTACTTTAAAAAGTACTTAAGTTAGAGTAAGAAGACAAAAGGAAAAAATTATTGTTCCTCTACTTAGTTGATGGAGTAATTTGCTTAAAGGGAATTTCTTTCTTAGTTTCTTTAAAAATAGACATACGAAACTTCACACTTTGTGTGGAGTACCTACTTTGTGTAAGGCACATAGCCTTTCCTTTTTTAGAATGTATATATAGTATAATTATCTACATTTTCTCCAAGTGAACTCCTACAAACTATCATCTGACGAAATTTCATGAAATTTAAAAGCTGTACTAGTTCTAATATTTCCTGGTTAGTCCTTGATTGAGTGATATTTCACTATCCTATAATACAAATTTCTAAATTATTTTACTTAATTTACTTGGAATTTAGGATTGTCATACAGAAGCTTCATAAAAATATTCGGCATTGTTGTAATTGACATGTTGATGGTCGTTTTTAGGCCTTTATTATTTTGTTCTCTTATCTTTTATATTATTTTTCATATTATTTTATATTTGTCATATTATTTTTCTTATACATAAAACATTAAAATGTGTATATGAAACATTATTATGTACTTTTTTATACTACAAATTTCGCTCTATCGTGGTTTAGAAGTAGCACAGAAAAAGACAAAGGCGTACAGCGACTTTTTTTATAATATGCATGGAATATAGACATTGAATTTAGATATAGAAGTCTACAACGTTCCTTTTTGTTATTGTTTTGTTGTAGTTGCAAACGAATTCATGCGCTTATTTATTTGCTCCAACAAAAGACATCAACGCGCGAAGAAGCGCTTGAGTAGCGATCATTGACTTGAATACTTATAATACTAACACAGTTACTCAACGTGTGGTGACGGCTGGTGAGTCATCGAGTGGCGTGATTCACTCCCCTCTCTCCTTTAAGGGGTGTTGCGAAAACAATATTACTAGTATAATGTCTCTTATTCGCATTATTACAAATTTTGTTAGACATTATTTCAAGTAACATGCGTTGTCTCGAAGGCAAGCTCACGTGCCTAGTATTACCTGATAGTGTTTCCTGTATTGACATATATATATATATATATATATATATATATATATATATATGTATATGTAGTATGCTTTTTATCTCGAAAAGTTAGGTTCCCGAGAAGTCACAGACAAATAGATATATCAGAAATTTTCTCAGGTCTGGCAACAAATAGTAAATTATAACGATTTGAAGACCAATGTAAGCTTTCATTCATTTATTATTAAGTTAAAACGTCTTTAAACTTTTAAATGATTCGATCTGAAACATTCTTACGAAATTTTGTGATACTTACATATAAAAGTTTCATTTTTTGTTCAAAATTAAAATTCGAGAGTAGGTTATACTTTCCACTTAAAAGTTTACTGTTTGCAGAAAGGATTAATTAAATTATAATTAGAGTAATGTTAATCACTGAGTTAGTTTATTTAAAATTTTGATTTCTCTTGTTACGATAATTGATGTTCTCAAAATTATACTTATTGTTTCTTCAACAGACAAACGAAACTTTTGAGATATTTCTGAATGTTTTAAAATCTCTATCTCTTGTAATATCAAATATCTCTTGTAAATAAGGGTGGCGGACAGATCTAGCAGTCCACTTTATGCTAGGTTTATATCACCTATCTATAATAAGCAAGGACACAGGTGCTGCAAAAAAGGTATACAATCTTATTGAGTTCTGCCATCCCCTCACCTTTCAGGGGATGGCAGAACAGAACAAAATGTTGTTATTTTTCCCTGGTATTATTCTGTGGTAGTTTCTGTGTAAAATTCGTTTTCGTTGGTTGAAAACGAATTTTCGTTGGTCGCTCGTTAAAAAAAAACATAAAATATATTTCAAAATGTTAAGTAAATAATTTAGAACAATGTTGGTCATTTATTGGGCAAATCCTTACTAATATTATAAATGTGAATGTGAGTTTGTTTGTAGCGCTTTCACGCAAAAACTACTGAACCGATCACCATGAAATTTTGCATACATGTTGTCCAGAAAGGACATAGTGTACCTTTCATCGTTCAATGCGGACGAAGTCGCGGGCACCAGCTAACCATTATCGCACAAGTAGTAACATTTTTATTGGTGTTATTTAAGTTTCGATTTCTAACAGTCGGTTGGTTACGATAACAAACAGTTTTTGAACAACACAATTATGTAAGTGTTGCTAAATTTGGTAGTAAGTACCCGCGTGAATAAACGAATGCAGCTTATTACTTGAGGTGACCATGAGTTTAGTAAAGTTGGCTTAGTTTAATAAAAGAGTTATTTTTTTAATATCCACTTTAGCATAGAAGCTTTACAAAAAGGTTAAATTAAATAGTAAATCCATCTAACAGCATTGTCCAGTTCTAACTTAGTTCTAAATAAACTATGTCGTGTGGAAATTGTATTTTCTGTTAACTCTATGTAGAAATGAATGCGGTAATTAAAATTGTATATTTATACATAATTGTAATAAAATCGTGAACCGTATCTGTAGGTACATTAAATATTAAAAAAAAAAAACATTTGTACCAGGTACACATTGTACTTATGTTGCCAAGGTAAAAAAAATATTTTTTTTTTTGTCGAAACTAGTGTAGAATTTTTGTCTGTATGTCTGTGCGTTTGTGCACGTTTGGAAAAGGTAGAAAAGGTTAATCTCGGAAAAGTTTAGACGATTTGAATGCGGCTTTCACTGAGGTATTACTGATTACCTGGAATAATTATAGCATAGTTATTATACTGGAATTTTTCTTTTTTTTTCAAAATACAGAGTTGTGGGCATCAGCAATATATCCGATCAACCTGGGCTCGCCTTACTGAAATGCTGAAGCCTTATTAAAAAAAACTTAATTTTAAATTTAAAAATCTTAAATTTTATTTTGGCATAAGTTAGATTCCAAGTAGAATATATTTTAAAAATGAAAAAATAAAAAAAAACTTACACAAATTCTGTTTTAGTCTTCCATATTTTATACTTTCTGTTTTTGAAGTTTTTGTGGTCACCCTACCTGTCTTTATCAGTGCGCGACGCGTTGCGTGCGTCCGTTTACGATTTTCTGCCTGCGCTCGCATCGGTACCGAATGTACTTACCGTTTTGCCATATCCAATCCGCGCAATTACCACCTCTATACTTATCACTTTAAAAACAATATTACAAAGCCCTTGAGACTTGGAGCGGATTACACACTATCGTCATTACTCATGGAAATTACGAAATGACTTATGTGTCTGTTACTTCTGTTACTTCGTAAAATGATTGCATATTACAGGATAGACGGTATATTCGCTCTTGAGCAATGTATATCATAATTACAGAAATCTTGGTACCCATTTGATCGTTTCATTAAGCACGAAATATCAGTCCGAAAAAACCCAGTTCGAGATATTACAAAAGATTTAAAATTTTCTCATAACACACGAGCAACTTACATTCTACGTATGATTCATATTCTATTCCATTTATATTCTTATAATTACTAATTTGTTATTGGTCGTAACGATACATAAAAATACATGACATTTCTGAGATACAATATAAAGGCTTGCATGCAAACAAAACAATGAAATTAATCTTATTATGTAGTAATTAAGAAATTCTAAAATGTGCAGAATTTCTGACATTTTTTTAGTTTACTCTTATAATTACTGATCAAAAATCAAAAATGTTGAGCTATTTTTTATAATCATTATTATCAAAACATTCACCTATCTTTTTGAAGGTTGTTGCGTTCTATTAGATAAAAAATGTTGGTCTGTGTATTAGTATAAGTACGTAGGATTTATCTTAAAAAATTATTGTCATGCCTCGTTCCTCTATATCTATGTATCTAATAAATCCTCCACTCTCTTCGGAGGAAACCAAATAGCTTAACAAAATTGTTGGAAGTGTTGAAATTTAATACTGGCTAGTATTAAAAAATAAAATAGTTTTAAATAGGGAAAAGGAAATTGAGAAAAATTTGATGTCAGACGTGTTTGTGATATTATATGTATTAAGAATTTTGTTTTTAGAAATATTGTATTGAATATATTTATATTATATTATTAGTAAGGATATTTACATAGCTATGTAAAATAATGAAACAATTTAATATGTAGATACTATGAAGATAAAGAAAGTTTTATTAGTTAACAATAAAATGGGTCCTTTTTAAAAAGCCAGAACATAATAAGATGAAAATATACCCATAACAAAAATAACTACTGTTATTAAAGTGAGGGAAAAAATTAATTGTGTAAATATTTATAGTAAATCTAATCAATAGTTAGTTGCTCTTGTTAGTGAATGCAAGTCAGTGTAGCGAATATTTTTAACGAAGATGGACAGTTTAGAAAGTGCGGTGCAGTAGCGGTCATATAGCGCTTGCAGGGGTGCGGTACGGGTTGTGGGGGCAACGGATTAGCACTATCGTGAATTGTTACTTTTACCCACTAGATGGATTTCTGCTGAGGCCGCTTTATAACTCACGTTTTACCAAATGTAGCTAGTAGCTGCTTCCCGCTACTTCGCCTGCGTAACTTTGTAAATTATACACTACTAGCTGGTGCTCGCATCTTCGTCCGCGTAGTAAAGTATAAAGCGCCATCTACCGTATTTTGGATAGATGGCGGGCCAAGCCGCTAGTATTTACTTTTATTTTAAATTTCCCGTAGAAATGAAGCATTTTGCCGCGGTAAAAATTAGCCTATGTTCATCACGAATAATGTCGGCTTCTAATTCTACTGGCTTCTAGGGAGGTTTTAGTGTATAATAATATTATAAAGAGAAAATATTTGATTGTGTGTTTGTTTGTTTGTATAGAATAGGCTCCGAAACTACTGGACCGATTTGAAAAATTCTTTTACCATTAGAAGTCGACATTATTCGTGATGAACATAGGATACTTTTTACCGCGGGAAAATGCTTCATTCCTACGGGAAATCTAAAATAAAAGTAAATACTAGCGGCTTGGCCCGGGAGATAGCGCCATCTATCCAAAAACTAGTTAAGCGACTAACATGACAACAGGCTTGGTGATATTTTTAGATGGCTTTTTATACTTTTCAACGCGGACGAAGTCGCGAGCACCAGCTAGTAAGCTATAATATTATTGTAAAGTTTCATTGAAATCCATTTTTTTGCCAGAAAGAATAACAAACATCCATATATCCATACAAAGTTTCGCATTTATTATATTAGTACAGACTTTGTCAATACTTATGTGAAAATCAGAAGATATAAAACTATTATGTACACGTATACGTACATACATATGTATACACTATATAGTGGCGTTCTTTTAATGCAGTAGCCGAGAGCGTCGAGCGGTCTGCATCTTTCGCCTTTCACTGCTAAGTGAACCATTTTGTTTTGTTGCACTTTTAAAATAGCACACAATAATTGGTTTTATTATTAGAACATACATTACAGTTCAACTATTTTTAGAAGTCTATTTGTATATGTTTTATTTTGTCTTCAAAAGTGAAAATATTTGTTTATATAGTCGCAAAATTAACATATATACTTTATCAATATATATTGATCAATCAATATTTAAAAAGTATAGGTTTTTAAATATTACTTGTACAATATATAAAGTTAGGGCATCTTTCACCAACTAAAAGTAAAGTGTTGTTTAGTTAAATTTTATAAATAATAAGACGTGAGTGGATGAAGGTGATATGTCGCATTATTCCAATTTCGAATAAATCGAGGTTAAAGTTTTACACTGAATTTTTGAGATAAGTCGCCACGGAACTGTTTTTTGTACTAAATTATGATGAAAAGTTGTGTAAACAACCTAAAATATTAATGGTATGATAGCCAGTAAACACTAGTATTAATTTAATTAATAAAAAGTTAACATAGCTCTCTCGTCCATTAACAAATATAAACTTTTCTGCACTCTTTGCTTTTTAAAATTAACTGTACATAACACCTTTTTCAACTTTTTATATTTCAAAAATGTCTTAAATCGACGATCTTAAGGTCTGTAAACATTCATATGGATATATTACCTTCATTAACGCAAAAAAACGAAAAAACCCAAAAATGCGACATAACTCGTTCATCCACTCACGTCTTGAATTTTATTTATGTTTTATTAAATTATGCACTCGGTTTACTGCATCCTTTGATAGGCGAATTTTTATTTTTATTTTCTTTTTATGTTTGGGACTTTTACCGTACAAACAAAGGTATATGAACTCCATTATCCCCGGTGACTGATGACTTTAAATGACGGTTAGCCTACTTGCGAGATGGTGAAAGAGGCCCTTAATGTTATATACTTAGTAAACAAATACAGTTATACGTGGAAATTCTTTGATTCCTCAGTTATCGAGTGATTTTTGATGTAGATAATGAATAATGTAGCTACAACATCAAACTCTATGGAAGCAGAATACGTATTCAAGTAAAAAAAAAGAATTAAAATAAAATTGTGTTAAATAAATCACAACAAGAAGATTAACTGAATAAATTTTATTTATAGGTTGTCATAATTATTCACTTTTCATCTCTTATTACATTTTAAAAATATTTTACTAAAACTAGATATGCTTAAATTAGTTTAAAATAGGTGTGATAAACGAGGAAAGTTTGTGTGTATAATTTTCAGAAAAAAAAAAAATGAATTCGTATAAAGCCGGGGCCGGTTCGTTAGTATATATTTATATAACAAATGCAGTTCAATAAGTAGGTATTTTTTTAAAATTTCTACTCATTATATATACAGTCAATTAACGAAGAATTAAAGAAGGTTTTTTTTTCTAGTCACACATATGAGCGACAAGAAATTAGAAGTGTCGCCTTTTTCTGGGTTAAAATTTAATATATACATATGTCGATTTAAAATGTAATATTATGTTGTTAGTTTCCTATTATCCGGTGTTTTGCAATCTTACTAGGATTTTTGCAAAAATACTGCACATTTTGCGATAAAGGAATTAAATTTCTATATATTTGTAGGTAATATTTCTTAACCATATAAATTCTAAAATAGATCAATGTTACCCGACGAAGTTATGTACAAAATTTTCATAAAAATATGAAAAAATACTGAGTCAATTTAAATATAAAAAAATATATATCATTTTTAATTTAACCTACCTATGCTAAACTCAAGAATTAGTATAAATAAGACAGTAAGTTCTAAACATTTTTCCGTCACTTTCCTTCTATTACATGTGAGCCTTATTATTATGCCAGCCGTACACGATCAAACCTATATCGTTCAAGCGGCATGATACGATTGATGAGCCATTTACCGTGTAGGGATCTAACTAAGCGTATCATGCCTATTGAACTGTAATAAATGATACACTAGATTCTGGGTTGCTTAACTAAAAGTGGCATAGTAGAATATCACCGCACTCACAGCTTGGAGTGATATTTCAAATTAGTTGCACCAAGTTGTCCTTAAGGTGAATACGACCTTAAGGACGTTAAGGTTAAATGATGTCAAATCAGTAATGCAATATTCATCTTTTTATCAGAAATTATCGAGAGAAAATTATAGCATGCATAAAAAAATCCAGTGGACACGTTTTCGCAGTGATTTTGTTTAAGACCCTGAATCTAGTGCATCCTTTATCAAAGCTATTGAATGATAGGCTTAATGGCGTAACCTAAACTTATGTAAAAATAATGATTTAGGTACTTATTCTGTTTTAGCCTTATCTTGGGAACTAGGTACTTTAAAAAGTCATTGGTAGCTGAGTTCTTTTTTAAAGTCACTCTGGTTTCAAAAGGACAAGTAAATTATAGATCACATTCACTTTACACATAGAAGTCTCTTTCTGACGTCATTTTAAGGGTTCTGTATTCACCGTGAGTCCCTTCGTCCAAGTCTTCGTGTCTATGTAAAGATCTACACGAGTGTGTTCTAGTGATCATGTCGTAGGAACCGTTGCTTCGTAACGTTCTGACAGCACTTCGATGCCTGGTGCGCGCGCGCACTTCTGGTTTCAGTTCCGTCTCGTAGAACTTCCTTTCTTCTGATTGCAGCCATTTTGAATTTGATAGCAGCTTTTTTGTCCATTCATCTGAAATATTATAAAAATTATTAGATAAATCAGTACTAACATTAAATCTGTAAGTGTAGGTATTGTATGTATGTATGTATGTATGTTCCTCCATAAATATTAAACGAATTAACTTATTTTCATGAAACTTGGTGAATAAACATTTAGACGTACAGGGCGCAGGATAGAGTACTTTTTCTTTTTCAACGCGAACGAAGTCGCGGGCGCCAGCTAGTTTTATTAATAAAAATATACTTCCTAGCGCTATGGCGATTCAGACCTAGTTTTTAAAGTGTCAATAAGTAAAACAATCAGTTAAACTAAACTTTCTGTTGAAAATTCTGATACGACTTGAAAGACATAAAGATTATTCATCAAAGGGACATAATTATGTTGAATTTCTTATGTTGTTCATATCTAACAAATTGTTGTTTTCATAAAATAGTATATTGGTTACGTTTTGAAAATATGGTAGTTACGTACCGTTCAAGTCTTTCATAGCTCCAGCTTTGCCACCGTATTCAAATGGTAGAGCTTCATCTGGAAAGTAGTCTAGGCCCATGGCTGTGTTAATTTGTTCAGCGTTTGAGTGTATCTGAAAGACACTGCGCCTCCATGGGTACAGTCCAATATGCAGGAGAAGTAGGGATAGCATTTTCAATCTTTGTGTGTTAATCACGTGAACCTCGGCGAAACGGAGTGGGTATGTGTTCTGCAAAAAAATAGATTCAAGTGATATATAATACAATGGGAAGCAAATTGAGAGGACATCTTTATGACAGGAAATGGAGAGAAATCACTCGCATCGCTCGGACCCTTACGGCAGTAGCTCGCCAGTCAGAAGGAAATCTGTTTTTAAAGAATCAAAGCCTAGTATTATGGTCATTGACCTCATCACAGTATTTTTTATATTAAATTACGTTGACTCGATATTACAGGACTACTCTCATCATGCGATCATCATGCATGCATGCACGCACGAATCAACAAATCATGCGAGCAGCTGTCAACTGTAGTCACCTGCTCGCACTGTGTAAACCAGGCATAAGAGAACATGTTAAAAAATATATAAAAAACACGTACTTTCTAGTGCGTGAACTTATTTTATAATAGTAAGAGCGATATGGAGGCTGTCAGGCTACTCGATCATATAATATTACTACTGGTGCCGCGACTTCGCCCGCGTTAAAAGTAAGAGATGTGCAGCGCCTGACTAAATGTGTAAAGTAATATAACGCCTGACATCTTTGCTGTTATAAAAATTTCAGGGGTTGTATCTTTATTTTTAGTAGATAGCTGGTGCCCGCGACTTTGCCTGCGTTGAAAAATATATACTAAAACCTTCCTCCTGAATCACTCTATCTATTAAAAAAAACCGCATCAAAATCCGTTGCGTAGTTTTAAAGATCTAAGCATAGATAGGGACAGACAGACAGAGGGAAGCGACTTTGTTTTATACTATGTAGTGATAGTGAATGGCTACCGTAGCCTACAGTGTAAAACAAATACACACACACCTTCATACACCACACAAAATCTTTCCAAAAATTTCCGCGCAGGTGATTCTTAACGTGTGACGGTTGCAGATCGCTTACATCAATGAATACTACTTCCTCTCCAGGAGTAGGGTCTTCTCGTAATCTGAAATTTTGTTTAAGACACATAAAAAAAAATCTATGAAAACACGTAAGTTTGATGTGTTCTTAACGGAACCTTCACTTGTTCACTTTTCAGTTTCAGAACAAGTTATCTTTTGAGCTTACTAACTTACTTCTTAGCTGGCAAGTAAAGTTTTAAAACTTATATTAAAACTTACTTAATAAGGTAAGTTTGACTTGAGTTTATGTTGCTGAGTAGGTAATAAAGTTAATACCAATTTTGAAGTAATTATAAATAAGTTAATATTTTGCTAGGTATATTTTTTTTTCATGAATTAAATGAAAGAGTTGCTAGTCTATTAATATAGTACGAATATGATAGTATAACTAGCATCAAGTATATAAAAAACAAGGCAGTAAAACATCACAGCTCATAATTAATTAATTAAATTGAATTAATCCATACTATTCATTATTTAATGTGAAAGTAATCAGAATGTATATATATATATACATATATAGTCTGTTACATTTCACGCCTTAACCGATTATTTAGCATAATATGTTGTCAGAGATACAGGAAAGGACACAGGGTACCTTTAATCTAGAAAGAAAGTACTGTTCCCGAGGGATAATTTAAATAACAAAAAAATAACGCCTGGCGAAAGTGTTATAGCAATAGATACTCGTATTGCAGGCGTTATATCGCTTACTAGCTGGTGCCTGCGACTTCGTCCGCGTTGAAAAAGAAAAAAGTAGCCTATCCTGTGTCCTGTATGTCTAAATACTTATCTACCAAGTTTCATGAAAATAAGTTAATTCGTTTAAGAGTTATGGAGGAACATACATACATACATACATACAATACCTACACTTACAGATTTAATGTTAGTACTGATTTATCTAATAATTTTTATTGAGATTAGATTATTAGATTGATAAATTGATAGTATTGATGATTGATTGATTTATATTGTTTTAGTTTTCAACGCGGACAAAATCACGGGGATCAGCTAGTTCAAAATACATATAATTAAATCATAATTTATTGTGAATTATTAAGTAGCTTTACCTTATATCAAGTATCATGAGCCACCTGGAGAGGAGTGCTTTGGCGGAGAGTGGTCTATCTAAAGAGGTTGGTGCTGGAAGACGAACAAGAGTCATGCGTCTACCACCGATGCTACGAGCTTTCAATGGTACAATGTATCTGTAAAAATATAATTAAAAACAAGCTAAGTATGTAATGTAAGCTAAGCAGGAAAACGACTTAGAGGCAGACCAAGGAAACGGTGAATGGACGACATTGTTGCGTTCGCTGGAAGTGACTGGATGCAGTTGGCTAAAGACAAAGAGAAATGGAGAGGGCTGGAGGAGGCTTTTACCCAGAAGGGGTCCATGGTTTAATAAAAGAAAGGAAATCTTGTATTATTGTAATTTGTTAGTTATAGGCTATGGAAATAAAAAAGCTTTGTTATTATTATAAGTATGTAATTAAAATTAATTAATTAACCACCGCAGCACCCAATTAATAAGGTCACGGTAACAGTATACAAAATTTCACATCAATAGAACATGACGTGGAAGTTAGTAAAATCCTTTAGTAAATAATCCCGATTAAATCAGCTTTCAGATAAAAAACTACATCCGACAGGAAACTACGATTCCACACACACATACGCACACACTCACACGACACACAAACACACCTATCGAAGTTATAACACCCCATTTTTGTGTCGGGCGTCTTGGGGTTAATCTTTAGGTACATACTTTAGTTTACGTCTGTCGAAGCGTGAAGATGTATCTTCACGCTTAAATCTTTTAAACTATGTGACGGATTTTAATGCTGTTTTCCCCAATGGAATGAGCGTTAAAGAGTGTTTTTGCCCGCGACTTTGTCCGCGTCCGATCGCTACTAAACTTCGCAGGAACATCCGCTGCACTAATCTGAAGAATGTCTGAAAGTTTCATCAAAACCGGTTCAGCGGTTTTGGAGTTTATAGGAGACATATACGGGGTCATATAGTCATACATAGACACATCGCCTTTTTGTATATTTATACGATTTGCAGAAAAAAAATTCACCCGAGCGAAGCCGGGAACTAATCTATAATAAGCTGCAACGATAGTGAAAATTTGAAGACTAATAAATATCGTAATCAGTTTACTTACGCGTCTTGACAGCTCGAAAGTATATCTTCGTCATCAGGATGCCTCTTATGCCACAGTTCTGTTAGACCACCAGGCCCTCGCGCTGCATAGTACCTCCTTGCCCTCTTGGCAGCCTCTTCTTCGTCTCCCTCGCAGGTTTTTAGAAATATATCCAGAATTGATAGCTCATCGGGCGAAGGGTCTCTGGTCAGGTTGTCCCGGGCCCATCGTGATGCAAACGATGCTGCCGGTGACATCCTGATTCTGCAATCGAAATTAATGTAAGATTAAAAAGATATATAAAAAATTCGATAAGAGTTATTAGGCTAGAATCCGTCGTCTATTATATCACCCCAGATGAAATCAGGGTGTTCTTCCTTGCTTAGAGTATTCAGGGCTAGTTTTTATAGTTAATAATATACGTTAGCGTTTTTAAATGAAAACTAGCATTGCACTAAAAAAATATTAACAGATGAGGCCAGATTATCAATTATTGGGTTTAAGTTATAAGAAAAATAATGATATGATCTATATTTAAAACATTAGACTGCTAATGCTCATTTACGGTTGAAACTTATAGATTTTACTGAAAAAATATCGAAGTAATTTGATTATGGGGTTTTATACTCATATATAAGTTTGAAAGTAAAATAACTCTTTTTATCAAAAAAAAAAATCGACTTCAAGCCGTTTTCTCATGGATGCCATTGTCAGAACTGGAACAAATTGAAATGGGACCACACGGGAAGCACCAACTTTCAAATAAAAAAAAAATCATCAAAATCGTTTCACCCAGTCGAAATTTATGAGGTAACAAACATAAAAAAAATACAGTCGAATTGAGAACTTCGTCCTTTTTTGGAAGTTGGTTGAAAAAAGTATAAAATGTTTGTAAGTATAAATGTCTTTATTAATTTTCTACTATTTACAACATCTGAAATATTACCAGGAATTTACACAGGAATACAATAAAAAAAAAACAATGGCCTGATTTTGACCGACGTTTATTTTTAAATGAGAATGTTTTTATTTCCTTTTATAAAACTCTAAATATATAATATTTACTGTATTGTTACTTAACATTTTGTTAACAACTTATTTGTATGGCCGAACGAAAAAGGGCAAAGTTGTTCAGCTCTAACGAATTATTTAAACTCTTAACAAGCTGACAAGTTAAACACATTGGGAAGGTTGTTAAACGGTTCAACTAACAAGGTTGAGGATAAAATTCAAAGTGAGAAAAGCTGAATTGTATTAACATAAAAACTGGTAGTTGTATGTTCACCCAAGTGTTTAGATAAGAAGTGAGAATGACTTTTGACTTAGTTCAGTTTAAAAAAATATTAAACAGCTTCTTAAGGCAAGGACTTAAGACAAGGTGTTCTTCAGACCGAACACAATTTTTACCAAAATACGCGCATTTTAACCTAATAACTTATGCTTTAAGGTGCAAAATTGTACAACACTTTTTTGTAGCTTCTCGGAGATAACGGAACAGATTTAAAATTGGAAGGTTTTTCTTAAATATTGTGTAAAATGTGAAAAATATATATATGTAATTAAATTAAAACGTTAGTACAGAACTCAAGTTAAATTAATAAGCTTCAAAACAAATGTAGTTGTCGCTGAAAATTTTTATTACTGTGACGACATAGAGGGGATTTTTTTTGGCCAGCAATTCACTGTTTTTTCTCAGTAAACGGATTTTTCTTGTATAAATCCGCACGATTCAAACTTTTTAAAATATTATAGGCAATGTAATCTATTGTTTTTTGTCCGATTTTTTTTTTTTTTTTTTTTTAATATTAGTCTATTATGTTTTAATGTTAGACTAGCTAACACTGAAGTGGGTTCCTCTACTTCGTATAAAAATTGCTTCATCTTTTACCTCTTTATTTTATTAATTTCTGTTACGTTGTTTACATTTAAATGTTTCTTTCTTCTTTACATTTAAACTCTGTTTTCACAATTCGTAAATTTAATTCGATCTATAGTGCCCGCATGAAGGATGCGGAAATGCTATTTTTACCTATTCCATTAGGCCCGCATGCGAGAACTGTTTTCATTGGTTGAGAGATCTCGTATGAGCATAATATATTATGTTGTCATGCATAATTTCCGCCTTTCCCGCAACCCGCATGTGTCGTTTTTCCGCTTGCGATGTAATAAGTACTAATATAATATGTAGAAAAATAAAAATATATTTTTTTAATTTACACTTTATTTTATTAGTTAACTAGTTGGTGCCCGCGACTTCGTACGCGATGACTAAATTAAAAATATAAATGAAATTACAACGCTTGACAACTTGTTGCTTTATACATTACAGTTTTATATTTTAGATAATCCCTCGGGAACATTATTTTTTTCTTGGGTTAAATGTATCCTATGTCCTTTCTGGTGTTCCAGACAACATGTATGCAAAATTTCATGGTGATCGGTTCAGTAGTTTTTGCGTGAAAGCGAGACAGACAGAAAGAGTTACTTTCGCATTTATAACATTAGTAAGGATAGTAAGGATATGTTTTTACAAAAATTATAATAATATATCTATTTATTAAATTATTTAAAAATATATATGTTTAATACTAGTGACCCGCTCCTGGCTTTGCCTGGGATACAATTTTTATATACACAAACAATATCCTCGATTATCTTTTCATATTGCTACTATGCCGATTTGAAAATATTTTTGATACCTATAAGTATAAATATAATAATTACATAATATTAAAATATTTTATTTTAGCATAGTTTAAAACAAAAATAGCTTCCCGACTGTCCCTCTCTATGTACGCTTAGATCTTTTAAACTAAGCAAAGGATTTTAATGAGGTTTTCACTAATGGAAAGTACCATAAAGGAGGAAGGTCTTTATATATAATTTGTGGAAAAAATATAATTTGTAGCCCGCTAGTAAAATGATAAATATTTTTGACAGTATGTGATTCATTTTATGGTAGTACTAAAAATTAATGTTGTTATTCTAAAAAGTCATATTCCACTACTTATTTACAAAGATATTTACTCCATAGTAACTAATTTAACGTTGTTTATAAGCATATTTGGGAATTAATGCGCAGTAAATTGATAAAACACGCGATTACCTCATCATACATTAAAAATATAACTCAATTTAACTGTTTTGCTTCTGAGAAGTTCAAGAACCGAGTTACAATGCTAATATTTGATGGAACCGTCAATATTTGAGCAGATTTGTTTATTCTCCTCTAGATTTATTGAGTTTTCATCCAATACTTTTTACTATATATAAGTCACTAGTGACCCGCTCCCGGCTTTGTCCAGGGGAAAACTTAATTTCATTTTCCTTTCATTTAATTTATCAAGTTTGTTAGAGAGATTTCATCCTTATAATTGACTCTAACGATCTATGCAATAAAAGTACGGGGTGTAATTTTTACAGATTTTAGCCGGTTCGATTCCCGGGTGTGGCAAGCGAATTTTCGAAAATCTTTGAATGCAGTTTTCTTTCTATTGAAAAATAAAGCAATGTTTTCTTTGAGTAAAATTTTCTGTCTACAGCATTAAGAATACTTTCCCTTCAGGTGACATTATAAAATTCCACCCTGTATATATTTTAAATAGGTAACATAACATATTTAATATAACTTAAAAATGTGTACAATACAAGCGGTAATGAGCGTTCTAGAGTTTTATTCTACTCATTAGACTGGTACTAAATTTCATTCAAATTCAATTAATAAAGGTTAAGTAACTAATAAAAGTAAATTAATTAATAAATGCGCGTAAAGGCAAATTACGTAGTACACTTGCAAGGAAGAATACTTCCTTGAGTAAACATATACATTTAAAATTATTCACAAAAGACTTTATTGGTGTTACGTAAAATTTATTGCAATATTTTTTTTGTAATCTGGGTCAAAACTAAAACGTGCCAAATATTATAAATGTCCAAATTACGAAAGTTCGTTGCGAAAATTACAAAGTTAAGAATATTGACAGTAGAAGTGGTGGCACATTGCGTTTCCCAGTCATAAATTGGGCAGTAAGCACCCTGAAGACAAACACTGTGTAATGACAACGCTATTTTTTTTGTAAAAAAAAATGACAACGCAATAATCTATGCTAATATTATAAAGAGGAAGGATTTGATTGTTTGTTTGTATAGAGTAGGCTCCGAAACTACTGGACCGATTTGAAAAATTCTTGTACCATTAGAAGCCGACATTATCCGTGATGAACATAGGCTACTTTTTACCGCGGGAAAATGCTTCATTCCTACGGGAAATCTAAAATAAATATACTAGCGTCTTGGCCCGGGAGATAGCGCCATCTATCCAAAATACGGTAGATGGCGTTTTATACTTTTCTACGCGGACGACTAATAATAAATCTGTATTGTATGTATGTATGTATGTATGTATGTTCCTCCATAACTCTTAAAATAAATTAACTGATTTTCATGGAACTTGGTAGATAAACATTTAGGCGCACAGGACACAGGAATGGCTACTTTTTTCTTTTTCAACGCGGACGAAGCCGCGGGCACCAGCTAGTCACTAATAAAAACTTAGGATGTCGAAGCTCATTTCTTGATTATTCGTGTCTCTTATTGTTTATCGTATTAGGGTAGGCAAGGCAGTAAACTTGGAAACCCAAGTTTCATCCACATCTATTTAGTAGTTTTTGTATGAAAAATCTACTCCACGTAGGAGAATAAATTCAGATTTTTTTGCCATTTAAAAAAAATCTATTTCATGTTCACGGTACGCGACCCGAGTGCCCTTGACTTGTTGACAAGGTATGCGTAACAGCCGCCAAAAATATAAGATAATGTATTTCTCTACAACGCCAACCTTACTGAGTTACATTTCGTTAAAAAATATACTCGTATATATGTCGTCGGCACATCGTAAAATTGGGCATATCATGATATTCCTGGTCAGATCATATTTCTGTTAAAACTGAGAGGGTCGCCTCACTCCGCTCCACTTCGCTCGGCTCACCTAATTTATTTCCATGTAAACCTATCACCCTCCTCCTCGCTTTGCTTCGCTCTGATCCTCGTCGCACCTATTTTTGACTTTGGTGAAAGATTTTTGGTTTCATACTTTACGATCTGCCCAATTCTACGATCTGTCCACGACATATATACGGTTGGACACATTTTTTGCAACAACAAAGTTAACAAGCATTGTGACTGCATTTGTTAAATTAGATTTTTTTTAATGAAAAGGTCAGCAGGTAGACAGGGAGGTCATATGGTGGTAAGTTGATCAGTTGCGGATCTTTGATAGGTCATAGGGTAAATATAAAAGTTAAACATCCTAAGCTTTAATACAGAACTTAATCTAGTTTTGGGACAAGTTTCATTCAAAATTTAGCGGCTAACAAGTTACAATCATATACAATTACAATAATATTATACAATCATAGATTATTACAATAGTAAATTATTACAATATTCAAAATTTATCTACCTATTGCGAAATTCACATGTAAATGTTTCTGAATTATCAATATGAATAAATTATATACTTATGTGGAAATTTTATATATAACAATTTACATGTTTGAGGCCAATGAACTTCTAAACTACTGAACCGATTTTGATAAAACTTCGTAAATTATGTGTAATTTGGTCCAAATTAAAAGATAGGATAGTTTTTATTTTGAACCCGAGCGAAGCCGGGAGCGTGTAGCTAGTAAAATATATATATTTTTTATGTTAGGATCCGCAGATAGGCTGATGGTCAACTTGATGGTAGGTGGCTAAGGTCGTCTATAACACAAGGGAGCCACAAGTGTTATATATTGGGATCTAAAATTCGAGTCCGGGGGTAACTACCTAATACAATGGGTCTATTAAATTGTTAAACATAAAATGCCGTCTCACGTTTGTTTCCTTGACATTACACGTATTTTGTAAACGGAACTCGTTTTTCGCAATAATCCCAAACAAAGGTTAGATCAATCGGCGGATCAAATACCAAATAAGCCAAGTGTTTCTATGCGGGCTTGGTATATCACGTGTAACCTGCTTTAGATGACAATTCACGACTAAAAGTACATACATTGTAAAGAAAGTGATGTGGGATTATTATGCATTTAAAGAACAATTTTCTTTCGAAGTAATATTGCTCTTACTCACTATCAAAAGTAGAGGTGTAACTTCTCTTTACGATAAAGAGCTTGCTCTACATTGCCGACACCGAGTTTTTATTGTGAGTATGTGTAAGATTAGAATTCCTGCGAATTTTATAAGAAACACTTTTAACTCATGCATGCGCATGCAACGATACATAATAAATGATGATGAATAACTGCATGATAAAATTAAAATTCTTAATTCTATACTAAGTTCGACAGAACTATTAATGAATGAATATATATAGTACGGGAATGAGCCGCTACTTAGTTAGATAAATTTCTTTATAGGTATTCTTATAAAACGAATGCAAGGAACCTATTAAGGTTAAAATTAAGCACTCCGATTGATCGCGCAAGCGATAGATTCGCGGGTGTCGATGTCTGCAATAATCTGCATACAATCGTTATAATAATGTTCTGAAATGTGTCGACATCGACGAGATGCAGGTCACGTCACTTCCTATTGTCAACGCAAACTTGTAAAGGTCGTATTTTAATGTTTATAAAATATTTGTCAAAAATCATTATTAATTATGTTACAGACTCTTTTGTCTGAACTATGCTATTTGAATGCTTACATAATATTGTAAGAAAAGTCCCCCGGTGTCTGTCTATTTGGATGTATGTGTACGATGCCCGCGACTTCGTCCGCGTTCTCTATAGCCTATAGCCTTCCTCGATAAATGGACTACCCAACACAATTTTTTTTTAATTCGAACCAGTAGTTCCTGAGATTAGCGCGTACAACCAAACAAACAAACGAACTCTTCAGCTTTTTATAATAGTATAGATTCAACGAGTGAGTAATACCAATATTCCTTGACAAAGGTAATTACAAAAAATGTTCTAAACCTATAGACTGACATGCTTCTTTAAGCATGACTTTTTTAAAAATAGATGTGTCTCAAAAACAAATGACGCCAGCTTAACTGTTTTGTTGTTTAAGACAGTTAAGACGGAGTTATGTGTTTTAGGTGGTTAAGATTCAAGTTATACTTAATTCAACTTAACCCTCTTTCGCGTCAGGGGTAAAAAATAATAAGTTTAAACATTGCTTTCTTTTAAAAACGATTTTGAGGCGTAGTTTAGAAGCAAAGAAAGCGACTTCAAATTATACTGTGTAAAGAAAAAAAATAATATTACAATCACCTATTATAAAACATAGTCCACCGCGTCTGTCTGTTTGTACGCGATAAATTTAAAAATTACTGTACCGATTTTCATGCTGTTTTCACCATTGGATAGAGTGATTCTCCAGGAAGGTTTTAGTATATAAATTACAAAGTTACGCGGGCGAAGTCGCGGGTAGCAGCTAGTATAGTATAATAATATCTACATTGACCACGACGCTAACACCATGAGGAAGAAGACGACAGGAAACTACTAAATTCGAGTTTGTTTACAATAATTTAATCTGTGTTTAACGCGATACGTCCAGTTTATTATCTGTATAATCTCGGATGAAGTTAATGAGGGTAATCCCAAATTACGATAAGGTTTTTGTGCCACACACAACACAAAATTATGTCATTTACGGCTTTACTTTTCATACTTAGTATGATCGTCGTTGATATATTCAGTGAAAATACTTATGAAATTGAAATAGGTTCACAACGCCAGAACAAGCCATGAAGTTTTTATATCCGTTCCACCTATCTCTACTAATTATCCTATCCCCTGGTAGGTATACTTTTCGACACATTATCCCCACTGTTCAACCACTGTTCGAAAATTCAAAAAACTTATTACAGTCCTATCGAAATAATGTAACTTTCAACTGGTATTTTAGGTTGCATTTTCTAAAATATCTCATCATTTTCATTCATTTTCATATTCATCTTCATATTCATCAATTTTGTCAATGTTGTAGAATTCATAATCTGAATTTTATGAATCTGAAACATTCACAGGGAACTACTGAAATTAAGAAAGATTTTGCCAAAGTTTAAAAACAAACAATGACCTGATTTTTAAGTAAAGTTCGCGCCTAAAAGTCAAGAGTCCTATTGTAATAATATGTGTAAACACTAATAACATGTCTAGAAGTCTCCTTGCCATACTAGCAGCAGACGCGGATTTATTGAAGTGAAAACTTCTATAGTCGCATTATACGACTTCGGGTAGGGAAAAATGTATGGGTTCGCGTCAGCAACATGCTAATGCTCACAGTTATGCGCGCGCAGTTGTCTACGTACGCGATCGCGCCAACACATTGCATATGAAATGTTTTGGCTCAGTTTTAAGTTTTCACTTCTGTCGGCACGTCTCCGTTTTTTCTTCCTTACTATTCTTACAAGGCATATGCAATGTGTTGGCTTAGTTTTAAGTTTTCACTTCTGTCGGCAGTCCACATGACTGTCTCCGTTTTTTCTTCCTTACTATTCTTACTAGGCATATGCAATGTGTTGGCTTAGTTTTAAGTTTTCACTTCTGTCGGCAGTCCACATGACTGTCTCCGTTTTTTCTTCCTTACTATTCTTACTAGGCATATGCAATGTGTTGGCTTAGTTTTAAGTTTTCACTTCTGTCGGCAGTCCACATGACTGTCTCCGTTTTTTCTTCCTTACTATTCTTACTAGGCCACACAATTATCTCATAAAACATGAATACATCAATTTATTCTAAAATTTCCTCATTTCTAGGAAACATGACTGCGAGTCTGCGACCTCATTAGATGTACATTTGTTTATGAGATTGTCATAGCAATCATCTAATACATAAACCGTAAATTCTGAACAGTAAAACTTGATTGAATGCAGAATTCTCTTTATGCCGGCAGTACGTGGGTGAAGGAAGGTCGTTCGCGAGGTGATTTCCTGCCCTGCGTGTAGTGTTGAGGTAGATAATACCGATAGCTTTATCGATTGTGCTCTTTAGAGAGTTTAAAAATGAAATAGATGTAAGAACATATTCTTCTTTGTTAATAAGCTTATTATGTTCGTTCGTAATGACTATGTTCACAGTTCACATATAGTATAAACCAAAGTCGCTGCCCGCTTCATTATAGTTAATAGCTGTAACGGATTTTAATGTGGTTTTCACCAATGGAAAGAGCGTTGAACGACGAAGATTTTTAAACTAGCTGTTGCACGCAACTTCGCCTGTATAACTTTATAAAATACCCAAATGTATCACTGTCAATGTATGTATAGGTGAAAGAATTTTCAAAACAGGTCCAGCAGTTTTTGAGTTTATTCATTACGAACATGCAAAAATACAAAAATTTTGCGTTGAAAATTTTTCTGAATTTATATACCTCCTCTGGAAAAGAAGAGGAAGGTCGTTCCTTCCTTGTTTATCGCACTTTTCATTGGTGAAAACTGTATCAAAATCCGTTAGGTATTTTAGGAGTTAGCGTAGACGAAGATTAAAACAGAAAATTATTTCAATAACTATGTTACTCGCTGATAATTTAATTTTAAATTTTAAATTCGGAGCCTATTCAATGCAAACAAACAAACAATCAAATCTTTCCTTTTTATAATATTAGTATAGATAAATATATATTATCATATGTAGATCATAGATCAGACAGACAATGCACACTACGGTCAATTTTCTCTATAAACTTTTTGTAAAGACATAGGAGTCATAGTGTTTAACCTTAATAGTTAGGGGCGATCGTGACTCGTGCAATACGCTAACTATTACAATTAACATGAAAACGGAAAAATAATAGAAAAGCGAAAATTAATTACCCGTTAGGATTGCACTTCGCTAATAAACATGACGAAATCAATGTTTTCCTCAACGAAACCTGTTTAATGTTACGTCTCGTTTCCTATGATACATTTTAGAACGTTTCTAAAAAAAATATGAGTATATTTACGATATTAGTTTATAAATAGCTTTGAAACTTAATTTATATTCGACTTTGATGATTCGGCCTTTGGTTTCGCTCCGAATATAATAGTACCTATCTCGATCTAGAATAAAAGAATTGTATCTTTAAAATAATGTTTTTTTTAACTAGGAAAGTTCTTTCAGATACAAACGGAATCCGTTCTAAAATTAAAGAGAGAAAGCCATCGAAATAAAATATCTCTGCGAGCAAGTTCGCTGGAGAAAGCACAATAATAATAATAATAATAATAATAATAATAATAATGTTACAAAAAAAATCTTATTTTTCTATTATGACAAAAAGTCTTAAAAAATATATTTAGGCTTCTTTTAAATAGGTTTAATTTTTTTTAACAGAGGGATAGAGGACTTTATTTTATACTTATTTTATGTAAAATTATATTTCCTGATACCTATATTTAATTTTGCCTAACTGTTGAAATGTATAACTAGGAATCGAATACTTTTTATGGGACAAAAGGAAATATTTGCAATGTGGGACAAAATTTGTATAACTTTTAATAAATTTCAATATTTTTATGGTTTAATGACATCACTAGAGCAATTCATTTCGTTCCGGTGTCTACCTTGTTCACGAAATTAAGTTCGAAATGAATTAACTTCGTATTGGCCTTGTAGCCTTAAAAGTCACTACTCAATGTACTGCAGAGCGATTATGTTTCGCGTTTAAGATTCGTCGAAGAAATCTGCGGGAGAAAACTCTACTTGTATGCACGTCCAATACTTAATTTGGTGAACCAATTAAACGCTATTACTAAGAAATTATTTTAAACAAAATAATATCAAATCAAAATTAAAATCTCACTATGAAATAAATTTATTTTGTTACTAGCTGGCGCCCGCGACTTCGTCCGCGTTGAAAAAAAAAGTAGGTTATCCTGTGTCCTGTACGTCTAATAATTTATTTACCAAGTTTCATAAAAATCAGTTAATTCGTTTAAGAGTTATGGACAGACATACATACATACAATACTTACACTTACAGATTTATTATTGGTATCTATTCATTGATAATAATTTATTATCCTTACAATGTTCGCGTCTGTATATCTGTATAGACAGACAGTTAGATAAGTTTTTTACATAATGTTATGGCAAGTATAATCCATACTCCATACTACACTAATATTATAAAATGTGAAAGTAATTCTGTCTGACTGTCTGTATGTTACCTTTTCAAGTACTGTTCTCGGGGGAAAGTACTGATCTAAAATAAAATAAAAATAATCTATACTAATATTATTATTTGATTGTTTGTTTGTTTGTTTGTTTGCTCCGAAACTACTGGACCGATTTGAAAAATTCTTTTACCATTAGAAGCCGACATTATCCGCGATGAACATAGGCTACTTTTTACCGCGGGAAAATGCTTCGTTCCTACGGGAAATCTAAAATAAAAGTAAATAGCGGGTTAGCCCGGAAGATAGCGCCATCTATCCAAAATACGGTAGATAGCGTTTTATACTTTTCTACGCGGACGAAGTCGCGAGCACCAACTAGTAAAAAATAAAAGTGTTAAAGCAACAAGAGGTTAAACGTTACATTGCTTATTATATTTATTTTTTAACACGGACGAAGACTGTCAGCCTATTTGATTACCTCTTTTTTTAAAAAAGAGTACGTAATAAACAGTAATTTCTTTTTTAGTTTAAATCAGTTTTAAGTTATCTACTTGTAAAACGATCTCATAAAGTTGGTTCTAAGTGACCAATAAAGGGCACTGAACCTTGACATTACAAGGTTGTTAACCAAAAATTGTCAAAGTATTTTTTGTAATGTTTTAGGTATTTGGTAATAAGAACACTTTTGTTTTATTTCTGGTGTAGAATAAAATTAAAAAAAATCAGACTCATCATAAATATTTGGTAAACATAAAATACATTTAAATGTTTCATTAAAACACTATGTTATTAATTAACATGCAATATAGATTAATACTAATAATAAATCTGTAAGTGTATGTATTGTATGTGTGTATGTTCCTCCATAACTCTACATACATACATACATACAAACAATACCTACACAATACCATACCAACAGATTTATTATTAGTATCAATTATTATACTTAATTAGGAAAAAACTTCACCTTAATTAGGAATCACGAAAGAAAGAAATAAATAGAGATTTTCTTAAAATGTGAGTAGAGAAAAAGTTCTTTATTAAATAATTTTTGGTGTAAAAATATTATTCATTTTTTAAAATTAACATTTAAAATTAAAACATTTAACACCACTAAATATTACTTTATATTATCTATCTTAAACTAAAGCGCTATAAAGATTTTTCTTCTAATCTATGATAGGTAAAAAAACCACCAAAGAAACTGTAATGTTAAATCGTGTTATAAAATATATTTTAAGTATACTAATTTCTAGATAGAACTTAATAGGAAACGTGAAGAAAATATGAGGAATTAAAAAAAAAAACTTACCGCAAATGCGTCCTAACAGTGCGCCTGTCTCACCACTGACTCAGCTGCCTTAGCAGAAACTCGTGCGCCGGGGATCTCCTTGACCCCAGCGTCAAAATATTTTCCTATCAGGTACACAAATACAACAACGTAGGTCTTTATTGTACCGTTCTTTAAAGCATTTTTGGATTTTTTGTTTTATGGCCCTTTAGTTTTTAAGGAGCGATATGTAAATCATACTAACAGCTGGGAGGAATTGGATGAACAGGGCAAAGGAAAAGGAATCATGGAAGAAGTTGGAGGAGGCCTTCACCCAAAGAGGGATCGTTATCTCTTAATTTAGGAAACTTAGTTTACTGAGTAATATATAAAGTAAATAAATAAATAAATGTATATATTATAAGCAATTGCAAAATTTTAAAAAATTCGGTTTATTTGTATCACTTGAGATTTGGAAATAAAAGGCTTTATTATTTATTATTATTATGTAAATGCAAAAACGGTACAATAAAGTATGTTGTATGCTGCAAAAAGACTTATGGTTGTTTTATTCCATATTTAGTATATTTTGATCATTTTTTTATATATTCAAAACTTAACTTATATGCTTATATCTCTTCTAGTATTCAGTTTATTATAAAAGTACTTAAAACATATTTTAATGCTACTTAAAAATACGCTTCTAACGATGTATAATATGCATATATTTGATATTATGTATTTAATAAGAAAAAAATAGACAAAAAATATTTTTTTTTTACGATTAGCTCTCCTGTAAAAAGTATAATTAAGATTTGTGGCCCTTTAGTTTTTAAGGAGCGATATATTTACTTACACATAATAAAATAGTAAACGAACGAACAAAGTTTATAAATTGTGTAAAAAAAAAATACAATTTATAAACGTTGTAAGTTTACGTAACGTTAACGGGTTTTTAAAATTTATGTCTGAAATTTAACACTTAATTAATTAGATAGTTTATAACAATAACAACTATAACAACTATAACAACCTTAACGGAAAAAGACGTCTGGCTTACGTCATCCCGAATTTAATTAACGAACTACCTAAAACATTAAAAAGCGAAATAACACTCAAAAACATCTCATATAAATTAAAAAAATACTTTTTACAATTAACTTTAGATAAATATAATTTTTAACAAATTTTTAAAATGGGTGATTCTTAAGAATAGTAAATGTTTGTGAGCGTCAACAAAAGGTTTAATCAAAGGTAATCGGAATAAATTATAATAAGTATTTGTATATATAAATGTATATATTTTAATATTATTTATATTATGTAAATAATATTGTACCTACATATTTTAATGATTATAACCTAAACATGGTGTGCGGAGAAACTCTAATGAGTTTATGTTTACACCATTGTTAATTTAAATGTAAATATTACTGTATAACAAATAGATAAATAAATAAAAATAAAAATAAAATTGCCTGGACTACGAGTAACATATAGGTTACTTTTTATCATAAAAAATTTTTAGGTTCCTATGGGATTTTCAATAAAACGAACTAGTAAAATGAATGGTAAAAATAGAATTTAATGATGACCTGAGCATTATTAGTGCTTTATCACGAGAACTTCATAAGTAGAGGTAAGTCCGAAATCTCGACCTGTGAGTGGACCATAGGAGTGGAGTGGAATATTATTAATAACTAGCGACCCGCTCCCGGTTTCACCCGGGGTGCATTTACGTAAAAACCTTCCCTGATTATCCCTCTATCCATGAGTGAAGACAGAATTAAAATCGGTCCAGCCCTATTCGAGTTTTCCGCTTAGCAACACATTTAGTGATTCATTTTTATGTTTATAGATGATAAAATTTTAAAATATATAATAAAACCAATTATATTAGTTAAATGAATTAATAAATAATTAAAACCAAGACTGATATAATAGAAGAATAATTGAAATCTAAAATTTGATCGCTAGTACTCATTATTATACTGTGTTTTGATTTTAGAATTTTTAGAAAACTCAATTTTTTTCTTGTCTGATTCTAGAACCTATTCAAAGTTAGGCAACTTTCCGTAAGAGTTGAAAGCCTCATTTGCGAAAAAACATCACAATAAAGTCCCGCGTATGCGGGACATACTAACAGCTTGTAATGAAGTTTACATTTGGAAAATTGCTTTAACCTTTGTCCAGGTTTCACACGTGACTAAGTTTCTTTTGGTTACTTTTACTAATATTACTTAGTCAAAGCACGATATAGGATGTGGAATTTTACTCGTGTAGTACCTAAGATTGTATCAGGGAAATATCATGGAAATAGAAAGCAAATTTCGGGGATAAATGTCTCGGGATTTACTAGATTAAATATTTTGTTGCCAATTTTTGAGTTCAAACTTTTTGTGTGTTTCTGCGTCTGTGCTGTGACGTTATAATGTAAATATATTTTTTCGGCTACTTTATATGTATAAGTAGCTGTTGCACGCGACTTCGTCCGCGTTCTCTATAGCCCATAGCCTTCCTCGATAAATGGATTATCCAACACAAAAATATTTTTTCAATTCGAACCAGTACTTTATATGATAGATAGTATAGATTTGTTTTTAGCACGACCTTTCAATCTGAAATTTTTATTAATAAGTATATACAACTTATTTGCGATCTATTGACAAAAAACCAGACGGTATTAATGTCTTCGTCTCAGTCACTTATTCACCGGACTTAGCCGCGTGTAAAGTTTTCCTGTTGCAAAAGATGAATTAAACTGTTAGGGAAGACGTTTCGCGACTATAAAATAGATAAAATGGTGTATGGCGTTTATATGGTGACTCCACATTTAGCATCGTGGGCTCCCCTGCCATTTGTAAGCGTTTTCTAAGGTTCCATGGGTTAGTTATTTTCATTAGAAATTATTATTAAGTGAATTAGCCTCATCCACTGTCAACAAAAAATAAATAGATACAGGCCAATTTACTATAGTATGTAAAAAAGATAACACATATACTATTCATTTCGCTCCTTAAAAACTAAAGGGCCACAAATCAAAATTACACTTTTTACAGGAGAACTAATCGTAAAAAATTTAATAATTTTTTGTCTATTTTTTTCTTATTAGGGATACATATCAAATATATACATATTATGCATCGTTAGAAGCGTATTTTTAAGTAGCATTAAATGTTTCAAGTACTTTTATAATAAACTGAATACTAGAAGTGATATAAGCATATAAGTTACTTTTGAATATATAAAAAAATGATCAAAATATACTAAATATGGAATAAAACAACTATAAGTCTTTTTGCAACATACAATATGAAGGATTGTGATTATATTTTTGCAATAAAAGCATTTTTGGATTTTTTGTTTTATGGCCCTTAAAAGACATTATGGGTTTTTGGTTCTCAATGTGTGCAAGATCTGAGGTGCTCTGATGGCTCAGGTCACTGCCTATCATTAAGGGCTAAGGCCGTTCCCGCGTGACACAGATCAATAAAACTACCAAAACTCACGAACAGCTGGGGTGAACCTGGTCGTAAAGAGCGCGTGCGTGATTAAGTGTTGCCATTTTAAAGAAAATATTTTTTTCCGATTAATAGGGAATTTTTTAACTTAAATTATATATTATTATTTTATAAGTACTTTAAGTCTCTACGGCTAGCATCTTTTAAAACAAAATGCGTAAGATATGTGTCCTCATATCTAATAACAAAACAAAAAATTAGTAAAGAAACATAAGTAGATAAATTTCAAATAAGTAGGTAAATCGTAAGCCTTTTGACACTTTTTAAAAAAGCGCAGCACAATTTTAATTATATTTCATACTAACTGGAACATTAAAGTTTTAAATTTTATTCTACAAAATCTGTAACTAAAATTAATCAAATATACAAATTTTATTTTTTCTTACCTACTAAACGCTTTTTAATAGGTAATTTAAATATAAACATTTCTATAACGTTAATAATATAACATATAACATTAGAAAGGATCATTTTATTGAATGTTGAATATTTGAATGTTATTTTTTTGGATTTAATTATGAAAGTTAGTTTAACGTATAAATTGCAAATTTTTAATGTAACATGGCAACACTGGGTTAGCAATGTCATAGCGCGAATGTGGAGCGAATTTATCCGCTTACACAATTATGTTTCTATTTAATTATGAATGAAAACGTGCGAATCGTTTTATAGAATCAATTAAAATTTTATTGTTTCGGCGCGACAAATATTTTGTAGATGAAACTTTTGCAATTTTAGACAAATTTACCAAAGAACGCTGCGCAAAATAAATTTTATAAATAGCCTAGAATTATTATAATAATGTGTTCAGAATTGTAGTTTAAATATTGTTGTTAATGTTATATCGTTGTCTAGCATTGTTGAATATACTTAGTCTTCCTAGTAGAATAACATATCTCTGTTCTGTTGTTTTCTTTGTACGAGTTGTGCTTCAGGTTGTGCTTATTAAAATTGAAGAGATAACATATACAGTGAAAGGTGAGTTGAAATATATATTTTTTTGCGTGTAATCTCTGAAAGTGCCCATGAAATTTTAAACGCCTGCCATGTAGATTATAGCAAGGACTTGTCAATAAGTATAAGTGGCGTGTTCCGTCTTCAGCTACAACTGGTGAACTGATACAAGCAATATTATAATATACTAGCTTTGCCCGTGACTTCGTTGAAGTTTCTTTATGAATTATTATTCTGATTCTGAAACACAAAATCTCATGTAGTTATTGCGTGTAAATTCTCACAAACTTTCGTCTTTAAAATACTAGCTTTTGCCCGTGACTCTAACCGTGTATTTTTATAAATTATAGTCTATGTGTTATCCTAATGGAAACACTATATTAATATGAAGTTTATTGAAAATCTTTTCATCAGTTCTTGCGAGAAGTAGTAACAAAAATCCACATAAATCCTCGAATAGTTTCATGTTTTTATAAACATAAACATATAACATAAATATATAACATATGTTTTTATATTATTATATAATAAGAGGGGAAGTGAAACAAACTATTTTATAGAGTCACTTAGGTCGGTACTTGTTTAGGAAATTATAGAAAAAAAATTATAAGTTTTTATTTTTATTTTTACGCCGATAATAAAAAATCTAATAAAAATGGAAGCTTTTCTAAAGCCGGCAAGAAAAGCGCCTGAAAACTGCGAAAAGCCTCGAACGTATAATGTGTATAACCAATCCCATATTCTTCGTGGCACTACTCAGACTGAATTCTGAATTTTATCGGTTTTATTGTTGCGACAAAGAGGCCTATGTATACTCTATATACCGCTTGCTAGTATATAAATTCTGTGGAGGATTCTGTCTTATAAATTAACGTCTTAATTAATTAATTATCGCCACGAGAGTGATTTCCACCAATTATAGCATTGGTCGTTGCCTATGACTGCGAAATGAAATTCCATATTTTTTTAGCTAAAATAAAAGGCACTTCAAAGGAGCCGAACATACTGATAATACATAAATATGTATATAAGAAACTAGCTGGTGCCCGCGACTTCGTCCGCGTTCTGGATGAAAGTCTTGTCCTTTCTGGTGTCCCAGACAATGCAATAGGTATTTCCTGGCGACCGATTCAGTAGTGTTTGCGTGAAAGCGTAACAAACAAACTCAGATTCATATTTATATTATTAGTAATAAGAAATGGAAGGTCAAAAAATTGTTCGCGCGAAAATAAATTGGAGGACTCGAGCACGTTTCAAGCGCCCTCTATCGTCGTAAGGCTTCCAAATGACAGTTGTAATCGGCCGTGTGGAGAGGTGCTTCCGAATACTCGACACGTTGCCGGCTCGCTTCTTCAATTGTATGAACCTCTCTCGACCTGCCTTTTTCTGTGTAACACAGTATGTTTTTAATGAACCTCAAAATACCAACTTTTATAATATACTTTAAAAAAAAATATTATACATAAAAATCATTAAAATATTATTATACTTCTTTATAAATAGGTAAGATCATTTTAAATGTTTAATTTTTATAAAAATTAATTTACAATACATGGTCCATTTGTTATTCACGCCCTGATTACCGGTAGTATATAATATATTTATATATACCTATTTATTTTTATGTATGATGTTTAATATTCGATATGGACACCGTTTTCTAATATAACGTTTAAACCAATACACTATTGCAAAATCTACAGCCTTTTTAACGCCCCACGCCTCACGTAGTCAACTACGTGTTCGTAGTTAAAAAAAAGATTAAATCCAGGCTTTATTCATAATCAGAAATTTTATGACAAACTTGGGAACTGGCTGAGGTTTTGATAACACCTTTAAATTTATTTATAGGTCTTAGCTCTTATTTATAGGTTTATTATAAGATCGTATACATTGACCCATAAAAGATTGCAAACCTAGTATCGACTAATTAAAATAATCATTTGAATACAGAACGCATCATGCGGTACAAGAGACGATCTTCTCAGGGGACCAGAAATGCCAGACACTCCGACAAGAAGTATACTATACGTAAGTACAGAATATCTATTTCATAATCACTATTTGGGTTTATTAAACGTCTAGTCTATAACATTTACAGTTCTCAAACTAAGTAAGTATAATCCCCGCTATGTGCTAATGCGCGAGGCCGCCATTTTGGTGACGCAATCTCGTGACACACTCAGTACCGTTAGTTCTGTTAGATGTATTTTTTATTGCGGATGACGTCACACGGATATTAATGTAACATGGTTCCTGCACGTAGAAAATTTAGAGGATTATAGTTCGAGAGAGAAGCAATGATACATTTTTGTCACATATGTAAAAGAATTACAGTAGACGAAGAAGACCTTAAAAAGTTTATCTAAAATACCTAAGACTACTACAAATAAGATTTTTAGTAAGACTAAGACTATGGTATAGATCTACACGAAGTCCTGTTTGTTCGGCAGAATTAATATCTTCAAGCTTGTACTAACAATATGTATTTGACTACCTCTCACATGTTTATGTATGTAAATAAAGGCAATCCTTATCTACAGTCGGCACTTAGTACTATCTGAAAGTTATTACGAAAATCTTTCCCCGAGAGCATCCACCAAAACAAGCTCATCTCTCTCTAGACAGCGCGCTAACTTTGTTTGTTCAACTCCATCTGAACAACGGAGTGTGATTTTTCTTAGTAAATAACTCCTCAAAACTCGAAGCTGTGAAACAGATCTCTTATATTTTAAGATGAAATATTCTTTTCAAAGCTCACCTTGCAACATATACGAGCATTATCTCTCCGACATTGAGATGCTACAGCTTCACTCGGTTAAGAACTTATAAAATTCAGATATTAAAGAAATGACCTATATTATAAAAATAGCTACATTTTGCTAAAAAATGACAATTTTTTTTGTACTTATTTAAATTATATAAAAAAACTAGCTGGTGCTCGCGACTTCGTCCGCGTAGAAAAGTATAAAACGCCATCTACCGTATTTTGGATAGATGGCGCTATATCTAGGGCCAAGCTAGTATTTACTTTTATTTTAGATTTCCCGTAGGAATGAAGCATTTTCCCGCGGTAAAAAGTAGCCTAATGGTAAAAGAATTTTTCAAATCGGTCCAGTAGTTTCGGAGCCTATTCTATACAAACAAACAAATAATCAAATCTTTCCTCTTTATAATATTAGTACAGATATATATATAAATAAGGTTCAACTAAACTAAAATGGCCCGAGAGCACCTGCATCAGGCGGAATGTGAGGGCAGGTGACGAAGCCATCTACCATCAAGTAAACCGTCAGCTTGTTTTAAGATGACACAAGTCGGCGGCTCAAACTCATCGGTGCGCTAAAATTCATTCTGTCTCACACAGCACATATGCGCGGGAAGAGCAGTCGACTGAGATGCACAATCATTCATAATAATAAACAGACCCTTGGGAATATACTCTTTTTGGCAAAACTACTGCATATATCTATTTCGTGTAAAGTTATTTGAACTCTTGAATAACCGATCAATGTTTGTAGGCAAAGTATTTTGAAGTTTTTGTACACTAGGGTTACCTAATCACCCTCAAAGTTGCATTTAAACTTGTGTTTTTTTTTTTTTGGATTTTTCAAGAATCATATATCTTTAAAATTATACTTTTTTTAAAGTTTGTATGACAATGAACCTAGTTAACGACAAGATAAATCAGTATTGTGCTTACTTTTGTAAATTAAACATAAAACAGCGGAGCAATAATAATTCAAACTTTGTATTGGAGGAAAGCTGACTTGTATCACCTTAAGACTTTTACATAATAAAAATAAATAAATAAAAAATCCGATAAAAGTCGCGAAGACATATAGGTGGAGTTTCAACAAGAATATAAATCGATTCAATTTGAGAAATTAGTGTTTTATCTCTGATTTCATCTTCAGATGTCCCCAAAATGGCGCCTCGCTGGCTATGATAATCTGGCGTGAAGCCAAAATGGCAGTATCGCTCCGTGAACGCCGAATAGTTTCAAAACTTTGACAATCGACAGATACATTTTGCTTAATAATGTAGTTTGAGGTTAGGTTTGATTTGCCTTTATGGTTTAGAAAAGTTAGTGGCATCTTTGGTAAGTATTGTTCTACACACATCGATGTTGGAACTTCAGCGCCATAAAACGAATAGGATGTCACAAAAGATTTAAATTTATATTTATAAACAAAAGACTGAATCTTTTGTGATATTATTTCTATTAAAAAACAATTTTTATATGTTTCTGTATCCAAAAAAAAATTAAAAAAGTTGCATTCCGCTTCTGTAAGTTTCTCCGTAATTTCTTTCTAAACCCAATGTTCTGCGTTTTGCAGTCATAAATTGAGTTGTCGCCAGTAATCACGCATTTACAGAAGACCACTGTGAAATAACGCCATGACTGCTTTTATGTTTCAGTAAATGATTAAATGTATAGTTTCTGTTAGGTATTATTTTTATAAAAAAAAAAATAAAGACCCATTTTTATTGCTTCTTAGCTAATCGTATACGAATTTACGTGATTGATTTCAGATTCTAAGAACCAACCTAGTCAGAATTTGAGATCTTACGAAGCTGACATCTTTCGCTTGAATGGATAATCTGTAAAGAGGCGGTTAAGGCTGCTATTCAGGCCGTCTTGTTTATGACATTTTTCCTTTTTGCGAGTTTAATGCGAAAGTTTCAAAACAACGACAATAAAGTGACAACTCGGAACATTCTTGTTGAACGAGGCGTTCATAAAAGCGAAACAACTCCTCAGCGAATTCTCTCTAGATGATATTGTCAAATATATCAGTTTCAACTTTAAAGTTAACAACTAACTAATTTTCAATTGTATACAATTTGTCGGCGAACAACAAACTCCTGGAAAGTTCTTATCGTGATGTAACGACTAGATACTGAAAATTCAAGGAGTAATTTTAATATTTCGGTTGGAATAAAAGCTACCTTATCCGGTTGTAAGAGTCACAAAAGACTTTTTGCATATTTTGATAGCCTTATTCTTAAGGAAGATGTATGTAAGCCTAAGGCTACGTCAAAGGAAAGAAAAATCAGAATAAGTATATTATTATATCTACGTCTTCACATATTCAAATTTACACATACATATTGTGTGAATACGATGTTGGAGTATGTGACGTTAAGGCCCGGCGCCTATGCGGCATCGGCAAGGAAAATGATCCTTCAGCATCCCTCCACGCATGCGCACACTGTCGGAAACTATGCCTTTGCATACTGCACCGTCCTTAAGGATGCATCGTATTTTATAGCTCGCGTCTCTTCGCATTCCATTCAGGGCAAGCGATCCCCGAGTGCCGAGTGTTGCCTCGGCGTGCCGAAGAATGCCGAAGCATCCCACAGAATCCTCAAGGATGCCGATGCGGCAGCCTCAAGCGTACCGAAGCGGTATTTTTGTTACTACCACCATATTATATATTGGAAATTTCTACTCTATTCCCATGACGTTTATGTATATTTGTCACCTAAAATCCTCAGCCTCAGATAGTGGGCTACAGAAAGCAACAGAATATTATAAGATCAAAAATAATAGTGTATTTTGTTCAGATTTATGAATTAGTATATTATTATGCTAGCTGGTTCAAGACAAAATACTCTTTTATCTTCCCCTCCAAGAGATACTTTCCGAATATACTAAAATATAACAAAGGACAAAGGGTAGGCACTTATTGTCAGATGAAGGCAAGTTATTAATTAACGCCGTGTTGTTTCTTCTCGGAATCACGCTCACAGACAACTGTGATTAAGGGAAATTGTTTTTAATAACAACGTAAAAATTTTCTAATAAAGTGGACCATTCAAAACTGAATTAAATTAAAAAATGAAATCAAGTGTTCGTTATTTTACCATTAAAAATAAAATGAAAAATATTTATTTACCAAAAAACGTGCTCATGTTTAATTATTTTACTTTGACAATATCAATTCTGGTTGATACCCGAATTAATAATGCCTTGCTAATTAATCATATAATTAATTAATTAAATTAATTAATTAGCAATTTTGCGTTTCTCTATAAACATAGATTTATTTTACAGTTAAATTTACAATTTCAAAGACAGAATTCTAATGAACAATTTAATTGCAAACAACGAAACGATAATAATGATTAAATTTCAAAATAAGCGTCTCAGAAGGTTTTGTAGTATAGTTCTAAACAATGAGTGCAATGTGTGACTGTATCGTTGACACCGCCGTGTGTTTTAACTTAAAACATAAATTATATAATATACTTATATAAGTTATTTTGATCCCTTAGCTTGAGTGGTGTATAAATTTTGGATGTAGATGATAGATATTATGTAGGCGTATTCCCTGAATTTGGTATCATCAGTTTTCTGAATTGCCTCCCACTATTGAAAGACGTTATTCACGTCAAAAACGCACTGCTACTTGGCAACTCAACAAACATTGGACCTTATTTACAGTACAATGGCGTTGGCAGTCTCTATTGTCTTCCATTTTCAAACAAAAGTCGAGAGTAACCTCGGTTAGGTTGGAGCCCAACCCTTAACTTTTAAATGCGATTTCGACGTTCCCTAGCAAAAGGAAATTGTTCAGAACATAGTTTCAGACGGGTCTTTACTCCGAGTAGTGTGGACCCTTTTACGAGTTTATATAATTGAAATAATAGAATTTAGTACGAAGAAATACACTGGAGACCAACTGTAGGTATATAGAGTAATAGATTAATTATTTATTACCGAGCTTTTAGTTAAGTACTGTATGTTTTTGAGCTCATATACTTATGTATAACCCAAATCTTTTCAAAGTTCGAATGAATAGGCATCTTCTTGGTGGGCTCGCTCCAAATTAGGACTCATCTTCGCTACACGGCTAGATTCTGCCCAAGAGCAAACCTATCGGTCAATTATTAAAAAATAATAGTTATGCGAAGTATGAAACAAGAAATTGTTATGTACAAACTATTCAATATTTATGGTCTATTAAATAAACAATTCACAGTATTCATATTGAAAAACAAAATCTTACACAAAAAAAAAATATATTTCGGAACACATCTGACACCAGAGCTCTACATAACTTTTGCTTTCCCCTTACATTTATTATTCAATGGGTTGTTACGATCAACACGATATTGCTGCGTAAATAAAGTGTCTAATAAATTATTTTGTTCTGCTGATGTTCAAACAAACTTTTTCATCAAACCCGAAATTTTGTTCACAAGGAAAAATTCAAGTTACAAACATAAAGAAAGGTTGTTCGCAGCCGGAGCTGTTACCGAAGAATGCATTAGTGTTGGGATCAACTTGTGCGGCTCACAAACTTAACACGGATATTTTGTTTATAAAGATTTGTTTATGTAGCAATCGTGACAAAGATATTAAGGGAGGCCGCACATTGGCTTAAGCTTAAGCGATAATAGCTCACGTTGGGTTGATGAAGCGACCATCCGCACACACACTTAGGAGACTCTACGACAAGACAGTGTGTGTGCGGATGGTCGCTTCAGCAACCCAACGTGGGCCACCCTTAATATCTTTGTCACAATTGTTGACGTAGACTATAGAACTGTTGCATAAGCGATTATTATATTGCTAAAGCGATCAATTTACCTCATAAAATCAGTTGCTAGAGCGATAAGAACGATCGCTCAAACGTCTATGCAGTTGAGAAGTTGTCGCAAGAAGCAGAATCTAGACTAAACACGTAGCTATAGCTAATGTGCGGCCTCAGTACAAATCCAGCAAAGCAACTCAGTTGCTTGCGCGATAGTAGCCAATGAGGCACATTGGCTACTATCGTTATGGCTTATCCTTATCTGTTGCTGATTGGGAAATTTCATAATTGATTTTAAATGGATTTAATGGACACATTCTCGTCTTATACTGGGATAGATATATTTGGACAGAGTTTGACGTATTTCTTTCATGCATGGGATTTATGTAACACTAAATATACACTAGGGTCGATGTAAATCCTATTTGAACTGATCTATCTGAAATTGTTGATGATAAGATTATAAATAAGTCATAAGTTACTATTTTACTTGCGAATTGACATAATCGAAGTTTCAAATGAGTGATGAGGAAATCATGATTCATTTCGGGTACTCCTTCGGGATTACCTCAAAATGAGTATCAAATGAGTTGGACATTGAAAAGGGCAACGTGCCTATGTGTTTTTAACTTTTTAATAAAAACTCTAGAAAAGTATGGCTAATGGCAAGTGAAGGAAGTAGAGTGTTAAAACAAAATGTTCCTTTATAAGTGGAGAGTAAATTTTTCAATGTCGTTGGCACACTTTTTTAACGAGGTTTCACAAGAGATACTTTTAATTTAATAATTTATGATAAGGTTCTACATGTAATTTATGATAAGATTCGTTAATTTAATATCATTTTTAAGTTAAATATGTATATTTTTTGCTTTGCCTTTCATGTTATTTTTTTATCATTTCTATTTATTCTGACTTTTAATTTAATAATTTATGATAAGGTTCTACATGTAATTTATGATAAGATTCGTTAATTTAATATCATTTTTAAGTTAAATATGTATATTTTTTGCTTTGCCTTTCATGTTATTTTTTTATCATTTCTATTTATTCTGTAGTATAGATATTTATTTTTACATGACTTTTACTGATATTTTTGAATTATATTATAAATTTATTAAAAAAAAAGTTGGCATTCACATAGAAGCAAATGTAAAACCTCGTGGTTCGCGCACGTGCAGGCAGAACTGGCCCCTACCCACTAAAACTCCCCGGTGTCTCCTTTGCCCATTGAGTGGGGGGGTGGACGGGCTCTGCCAAGGCAACTGCTCCGACCCACCCTCCTCGGGCGGCCTAGCCATTGCTGGCTAGGCTGACGCCAACGGGAGGATTGCCCGGAGACACCCGAGCAATCCCCAGATGGAGGGGACCCGTGCAGGCACACACAGCCAGCCAGCCGTGTGCGCAGGTCCCCGAGGGCATTTGAAGACGGGCTGATACCCGCCTTCTCCTGCCCAGCCATCTCCGAGCAGGGGACCAGGGGCCACCCCCCAGGCCTCCCTGTTCCCCTGAACTCCACCAAAACACCCCGACGACAGCTGGCGAGAACTTGCATGGAGGGCTACAAGTCCTGCCCCAACCGCCGGGGTGGCCTCCACAACGAGCAGGGGACCAAGGGCCACCCACCCAGGCCTCCCTGGGCTTGCTTGCTTCCGCGACTGTTTCCGCGACTGATTGTAGTTCTTTATTAGTTGTAGTTGATTACTAGCGCGTGACGTCACACGTATCAAAGACCAGCGCCATTACAGAAATAGCGTTTTTAGCGCGGTTTTGGAAATTTAAATTTTAACATTGATTTTTATTAATAATATAGTAGATCTCCCGGAGATATCCATGTAGTGTGCTTATTATGTAATAAAGAATAATTTAAAACGATTTTCTAAAATTAGTCAAATAGCGGATTGTTAAGTTTTTTTTTTTTTTGGTTTAACATAAATCTTTGTAGTTATTATCATAAATTATCTAAAGTTATTCATAATGTACAGAAGTTAGGAAGGTGGGACGACAAAAGATTAAACATAAAGTGTTTTAATTAATGTAAGTAAAGAGTGCTAACACATCCAGGAAAAATGTTAGGTTCGTAAGGGTTCGTCTAAAAATATAAAAAAAATAGACAGAATCTTCGTCACAGCGATAAAGATGTCAGGCGTTATTATTTCTTTTTCAACGCGAATGATATGTCACATAAGATGTCACATTATAATCAAGTTTCAAAAAATTTTTTGTCATTAAATCCAAGTAAGGCTACGAATGTGTTAGCAATATTTCACTGTAATAATAAGAAACTTTGATACTAAGCATTAGGAACTTCTTGTAAGAAATACTTAAATAAATATTTGTAACAATATTACAATTGATATATATACTATTGTTTATATACTTTGATTTTATATATCATTAATTAAAATTATTGTAATTGTTATTATTTTAAAGATGACAAAATGAATGGCATCCTGAGTTTCTTTCGAGGTTTCTTCTCAGGATCCTCATAATCTTGGTAAATATTTCCGAAACCCTGTTAAATTTAAATTTATAATGACGATCATAAGAAGCCTAAATTGATAAATAAATATTTTGATTCATTTTTTTTTATTTTATTAAAACACAGTCAAACAGCTCTCAATACGACAATAATATAAGAATAACTACATACCTATGTAAGTATACTTAAATCCTAATGCCAATAACGGACTTGCTTTTTTTACTATAAAATAGCTATGAACACAATATGTACTAATATTATAAAGATTTGATTGTTTGTTTGTTTGCATTGAATAGGCTCCAAATTGAAAAATTCTTTCACTGTTGGGAAGCTATGTTATCAGCGAGTAGCATAGGCCTATACTTTATAAAGTTACGCGGACGAAGTCGCGTGCAGCAGCTAGTATTAAATAAAGATTAAAAATAAATTGAATAAGTATGGAAGGTTTTATTTGAACAAGTATTAGGAGCTGGATATTTTAATTTTCCTAGTAATGGATATCATATTTATAAAAAAAAATTAAAAAAATCCTACATAATAAATGTTATTATAACGTAAATGAATATTTTTAGATAATATTATTAGTTAAATATAAATGTAAATATATTTAATTTAAATGAAATAAAATTCTTTTATATATTTATATAAATACTAGTGGGTGCCCGCGACTTCGTCCGCGTTGAAGAGGAAATTTATGCTAGCTTGACCCGGGCAAACGTTGTTTTGCAACTATCACTTACCTACCGTAAAAATATTCATAAAAATCGGCCAGTGATCAGACTGAACTACAACAAAATTCTGAACGCACCTATAAATATTTGACAACCAAGTGACAATTTTAGACAAAATACATCAATAATGTTTCACAGCTAGGAATATTTTGTATTGGAGAATTGTTGTAGTTTTTAGTATTTTCCGTTACTTATTTATTTATGTCGTCACCGTTTAAACCTTAACTGGACTTTCACGAATATTGCAAAACCAAATTCTCTTGTAATGTCATCCCATGTCATCTCATATCGCTGTGACGACGATGGCGCCGCCATGCGACAGTGCCCCCAATTATTTAGGTTTTTATATGATCCCTCAGGAATAGTCCTTTTTTTCTGGATGAAAGGGTACCCCTATGTCCTTTCTGGTGTCGCTGACAACGTGTATGCAAAATTTCATGGTGATCGGTTCATTACTTTCGCATTTATAATATTAGTATAGATTTATACGCATACGCTTCCTCTCTCCTTACTCCTAGTCCCTAAGTTGCATGCCCAACAGGGTCCATAATACTGGTCTTAATTTTTATATTGTAACATCCTTTATACATTATGGTTTGCAATAAAATATTTGAATTGGAATTTGAATTAAATTACTAAATAAACAATTAGGTATAATTAATTAAAAGTCCTTCCATTTCACCAGACGACTAACGCCGAATAACTACAAACAATTTGGAGGCTGTAAGTAAATATTTGGGGAAAGTCACGTTTTACGAGTCAGCTCTGCTGGACCGTAATTAACGCTACGATTACAAGGGTACGTAACGTTGATAGTGACGATGTCATATTTTATGGCGTTGCGAAAAGAAAATTATTTTCTTTACGAAATGAACGGTGTATAGATAATACTAAGGAAATCTCCTTTTCATAGACACTAAACTTGTCTTTCATTTCTTAAGATCCTACTAAATATTTGTGAGGATGGATATTATAATACACATCCGTCCTTTTTAGCGTTTTTAGTCCTTTTTAGCGTTAGTCGTTTTAGCGTGAAAGAGTAAGAAATATAATATACATATGGATATTTCTTTTATTACTTAAGATTCTACAAATATTTGTGAGGATGGATATTATTATAATCTAATACACATCCGTCCTTTTTAGCGTTTTTAGCGTTTTTAGTCCTTTTTAGGGTTAGCCGTTTTAGCGTCAAAGAGTAAGAAATGTCCACACGAATATTTGTCACTGTTTCATCTGCCTACTTTTTTTCTAGTGAAATTTCACAAAAAAAAAAGTTAAAGTGTAACAGAACGACACACAAACAGACAGTTACTGTCGAATTTATACGTGTAATATATCAGTTAAGTTGTTACAGAATAATTATTATATTGTGTAGGTAAATTAAAATTGTAGAAAGCTAATAGAATATTGATAAGTTTGAAAAATCATTTCGTTTAATTAAAACTCGTTCCCTTTCTTCGGTGTCCGAAAAACTCTCAAAGTATAACGTTTCGACAGAGTTTTGATGAATAATTAATGAAACTCAGATAGCTTAAATATCGGATATCAGAGCATTCTTTTTTCAATAAGAACTTTTAATTAATGGTGATGTTTCTTAATTAAATTCCCAGCATACGACTTGAGTACTTCTTAGCTTAAAAATATCCGTGAAAGGTATGACCTAAGTATCAGATCGCTATTTTGAGGCTCCACTTCGAGGTTCATAGGTGATAGTAGGTATAATGGTGGCTCAAGTTCAGAATGTCCATAGTGTGAGAATGTCCATTGTTCCTAAATAACCAGTCTATCGGTCCCATAAAATTTTGTATTTGAGGCAATTGATACGGAATAAACTTTGAAATCCGAACGAATAAATACTTTTTTTTAATCTTTATTTTGAGGCTTTTTTCTAAAAGACATGTCGCCTCATTGAGCAAGGTCGTATATAGATGACTAAAATAAAATACTACTTTACTAAATTATTACTAAACACTAACTCTAGAGTGGTAATATTATTTTAAAAAATGATAAAAAGAATGGCATTAAATTAGTTCCTTTCGGGGTTTCTTCTTTATAATGACGATCATAAGAGTTTCTTGGAGACACCTAATGGATAAATACATATTTTGATTTTTGGTTCTGATTGTACAGCTTTCTGGCATCATCGAATAAACATATACTATTGAAAACGTTAAAGGTCACTCAACAAGAGAAATATAGAAGCGTGTACAGTAAATAAGAAAATAAAAGTTGTGAACGGCGAACAAGAGGAAAATATAAAGGACAACACGCTAAAGCTCTCAACAAGTCGGAGATAAGGTTTGGATTCTGATCACGTATGCTAGCGCAGGCAATCATTCCGGTGCGATGGTACCAAGATACGCGACCTGTGATGTTAACAAGAGTTAGGTATAGTGTTTCGTGTATGTACCATCATTCCATATAAATGTGTGTGTGTGTGTGTGTGTGTGTCAAAAAGTCTACGAATAAATAATACTCAAAAAGTATATTTTATGAATTACTAGGGGTGCCCGCGACTTCGTTCGCGTTGAAAAAGAAAATATATGCTAGCTTGACCCGGGCAAAAGTTATTTTGCAACTATCACTTACCTACCGGAAAAAAATTCTTAATTAAAAATCAGTCTTAGAGATCGGACCTCATACTACAACAAAATTCTGAACACACCCATAAATATTTGACAACCAAGTGACAATTTTAGACAATATACATCAATAAACATTTTGTGTAATGTTATCTTATCTGTGACGACGATGGCGCCGCCATGCGACAGTAGCGCCCAATTATTTATGTTTTTATATGATCCCTCGGGAATACTCCTTTTTTTCTGGATGAAAGGTACCCTATGTCCTTTCTGGTGTCCCAGACAACGTGTATGCGAAATTTCATGGTGATCGGTTTAGTAGTTTTTGCGTGAAAGCGAGACAGACAGACAGACAGAGTTACTTTCGCATTTATAATATTAGTATGGATTGTGAAATCTATATATATCTATATCTATACTAATATAATAAATGCGAAAGTAACTCTGTCTGTCTGTCTCGCTTTCACGCAAAAACTACTGAACCGATCACCATGAAATTTTGCATACACGTTGTCTGGGACACCAGAAAGGACATAGGGTGATTTCATCCAGAAAAAAAGAAGTATTCCCGAGGGATCATATAAAAACATAAATAATTGGGGGCCACTGTCGCATGGCGGCGCCATCGTCGTCACAGCGATATGAGATGACATTACAAGAGATTTTGGTTTTGCAATATTCGTGAAAGTCCAGGGAAGGTTTAAACGGTGAAAATATAAATAAATAAGTAACGGTAAATACTAAAAACGACAACAATTTTCCAATACAAAATATTCCTAGCTGTGAAACATTATTGATGTCTTTTGTCTAAAATTGTCACTTGGTTGTCAAATATTTATAGGTGCGTTCAGAATTTTGTTGTAGTTTGAGGTCCAATTTCTGGCCGATTTTTATGAAATTTTTTTCGGTAGGTAAGTGATAGTTTCCGTGTGCGGTTCCAGATCCGCCATCGGACGCGTCCCCAGGTTGCGGATAGGGGAACGCCCCCCAGATATGGGGGGTACCGGTTTCGGCCGGCGTGGACAAAAACTGGCATGTGGCTGCCTGCTCTTTTTTAAGGGCGGGCATTGCACGGCCACATGAACCCGTAGCCTCACTCAGTGGGGTCGGGGGACCGGCGCATTGAGCGTCGGATCGCGAGGAAGAAAACCTCTCTAAAAAATCACACTCTGAGGGTGAAGCTATCGCTTCTTGATCAAGAAGCCTACGGCTGTCATCAGTGGACCCCTCGTGGGTCGTGGGTTGGCCAGCGGGAGCTGGCGGTCCGGTCCGTCCGTACATAATGGCGGCGCGCACAATAGCGCTTTTGATGGGCCCAGAGATGGGCCAGCGGAGCCTCGGCTCGTGGTGGCGGGCCTGATAAGGTCCACGGGCGCGGCGTGTGGCTTAGGCCACCGTCGGGCAAACCGTAACCTCGCACTCGCGGGGCCGGGGGTCTGACGCACTGAGCGTCGGGCCGCGTGGAAGAAAACCACTATAAAAAATTACCCCAAACTTAAGGTTGGCGTGCCGATGGGTTGAGTGGCCGGGGGGAACCCGGTCCCAAGCGCTCCTGCGGCCTGTTGGGAAAGGGCCGCAGGTACGCTTCCCATACAACTATGGTAATGGGAAACAAAGAAAAGATTATGTCGAGCGATCCGGCTAACGCCCGGCGCTTGGGGGTAGCTCGGCCCCCGAGTGTGAAGTATGTAACGAGCGGCGCATGCGACCCGCCTCGCCAGCGGCGTCGACCGGTAACCGGGCCGGCCGATGAGAAATTTGCTACCGGCAAATGCGATTGCAGCGCTTCTAGCCACCCCTGCGTCTGGTGCGAGGCCAGGGAGCAGAAGCTAGAGGCTCTCGGAGTGTGCACACGTGCGCGTGCTAAGGCTGGGGGAAGCAGCAAGGCTTCTAGCCCTGTGGTTCTCCCCCACCGAGTGAAGACGCCGCGCAAACGCGGCGTAACGATGGAGGATGGCAGTCGGGAGTCCTCCCGTGCCTCATCGGTGTTGGGCGGGCGCAGACCTGCCAGATTTTCTGCCGGGTCTGCGGAGGAGTTCCTGCGCTCGTCGGACTCTGAGCCCCAAGAGGAGCCAGTCCCTCCTAAACTGGTGAAAGGCACCAGGGGTCGTGGCAAGCCCCATGGCCTTGATAAAGGGTTGGCCCAAGCTGGCGCAAAGCGGAGGGCAAAACAGTTGGTCTCCGACTCGGACCCTACCCTCTCTGAGGAGGAGTTCCGGTCGGCTAAATCCGCATCCCCTCCGAAAGAAACGAGGGCGGAAATATTGGGCGTTGAGTTTCGCCGGCTGAGAGAGGACAACAGCCGCCTCCGCAAGCAGCTGGAGGCCCTTCAAAAGGAGATGGTGGCGCACAGGCGGTCCTGCCCCGAGAGATCCCTCCCCGAGCCCCTGGTCGACGTACAACCTTCCACGGTGGTGCCTGAGACAGCGGCTGCTGGTCAGCTGTTGTCTCGGGCGGAATTTTTAGAGACCATGGGGTCTCTGCAGGGGGAGCTCCTTGACCAAGTAGGCTTCTTGGTCAATGCGCGCCTGGAGGGCTTGGAGGTAGATGGCAGGCTACTTCCGGCCCAGCAGTTGAGACCGCCATTGATGGCAGACCGCCGCAAGGAGAAGCGTGCCCCTGCCACGCAGCCCTCGGTGACGACGCTCTCCGCCTCCTCTAACCTGCCTAGGAAGGCGAGGGCTGTGAAAGTGGCCAAACCCCCTGCCTCGAAGGCTAAGGATCAGGCTGGGTCCCCCACTCAGCCGGGAGGTACCGCCGCCAGCTGGACGGAAGTAGTCAGGTGCAAGAAGCGCGCCCCTGCCTCTGCCCCTCCAGCTTCGGTGGCGGCTAAGGCGTCCCCCAGGCTCCCCAGGGTGCCTAAGAGGTTAGCCGTGGTCGTGGCCCTCAAGCCAGAGGCTCTGGCGAAGGGGGCCACGTATAACGCAGCCATCGAGAAGACCAAGGCGTTGGTCTCTTTGGATGCCCTCGGAATTGGCCCGCTCCAATTCCGCGAGAGCATTACGGGGGCCCGCGTCTTGGAGCTCCCCAGAGAGGCGACGCCCGCCCAGGCGGATTTGTTGGCGGCCCGGATAAGAGGTGTACTGGGGGACGAGGCGGGGGTGACTCGCCCCGTCAAGTCGGTTGATATCCGGGTCGCCGGCTTAGACGACTCGGTGTCGGCCGAGGAGTTGAAGGCGGCACTGGTGTCGTGCACCGGCTGCCCCCCTGAGCACTTCAGGGTGGGTAAGGTGCACCCAGGAGCTAGAGGGGTGGGCTCTGCCTTCGCCTCTGTTCCGGCTGAGGCCGCCCGGAAGCTGGCCACCGGTGGCCGACTAGCGGTTGGATGGAGTGCGGCTTCCGTCCAACTGTTGAAGCAGCGCCCCATGCGCTGCTTCAAGTGCATGGGGCTCGGCCATCCGAGGGTCAGCTGCCCGTCCCTAAAGGACCGCAGCAATAGCTGCTTCCGCTGCGGAGTGAGTGGGCATTCTGCCTTTGAATGTGAGGCGGCCTACTATTGCGGGGTCTGCGCTGACGCAGGCCTCCCGGCCAACCACCGCATGGGGGGCATCAAATGCTCCCCCCCAGTCGTCAAGGGCCGCCGCCTCGCAGCGGCACCACCGACAGCCTCAGCAGGGGCTACCCATGTCGCCACGGAGGAGCCAATGGACATCTTGGTGTCCATTGAGTCCTCCCAAACTCAAACAGATGGTAGGGCAGGAGAAGGCGGGCCTTAGCCTGTCTTCAAATGCCCTAGGGGACCTGCGCACGCAGCTGGCCAGCTGTGTGTGCCTGCACGGGTCCCCCCCCATCTGGGGATTGCTCGGGTGTCTCCGGGCAATCCCCCGTTGACGTCAGCCTAGCCAGCAATGGCTAGGCCGCCCGTGGTGGGGTGGGTCGGAGCAGGTGCCTCGGCAGAGCCCGTCCACCCCCCACTCAATGGGCAAAGAGGCACCGGGGAGTTTTAGTGGGTAGGGGCCAGTTCCGCCTGCATGTGCGCACGCGGAGTATGCTGGTCGACCCCCACATACCCCTGCCGCCTAGCCAGCGGTAGGGGATCAATAAAAGGATTTCTCCTCGTAAAAAAAAAAAAAAAAAAAAAGGTAAGTGATAGTTGCAAAACAACGTTTGCCCGGGTCAAGCTAGCATAAATTCTTCTTCAACGCGGACGAAGTCCCGGCACCCACTAGTTTTTATATAAGAGAAAATAAATCGATATTATGTTTCCTATTAAAATATGCTCATAATATTGCTATATGCGAAATGAAGACTACAGTTATCTACTAAGAACCAGATATCTACTTTATTCATTTTAAAATATAAAACATATTTTTAAACACACATTAAAACCGTCTATCCGGGTCACGTAACGTTGAGATCACGTTTTTCTACCAGAGGCTATCTATCTAAAACGACAGTCCACTCCCAAACCCGATGCCGTCCCGTTATTTATAACATTTCCCACAAAATTGTCCAATAAAATAAATTGTGATACAGGATTTTAACCTTAACTCCTGTATATTAAAGTTCAATACGCCAATTAAAGTGTAGGAATTTAGCGCCTTTTATGATCAACACAACTAATGCTATATTTCAGTACTAAAGCTATTCGTTATCATAATATTACAGTATTTATCAATACTACTAATAATAAATTTGTAGGGGTAGGTCATGGAGTAATTTACTTTGTTTACAGAAATATCGTGTATAGGCTCTATACATGATACTGAAACTAAATTGACCATTTTTAGAATTTTTTTCTGTATGAATATGTATGTATGTATGTTCCTCAATCACTCTTAAACGAATTAACTGATTTTTGTGAAACTTGGTAGATAAACATTTAGAAGTACGGGACACATGATAGGCTACTTTTTTCTTTTTCAACGCGGACGAAGTCGCAGGCACCAGCTAGTAAGTAAATAAAAAGCTTCCTCAAAAACTTGTCTTCACTAATGACAACTGTTAAAAAAATAATTTGGTTAAAAAAACTATTTTAGGTTTAATCTTAAATTTATTTTTATAATGTTTTTTTTGTAAATATATAAAATTAATATTTTAGTTAGTTAGTTGAGACCTTTATTTAAACTTGCATTTTGTTAAATTTTTCGATGTAAATAAAAATGTAAATTTTTTTTTTTTTAATTAAAGCAAAAAATAATAATTAACAAAAAAATTATTAAAAAACTTCTTCATGTTTTTGGTATTCGTCTCTATGTTTGTAAAAAAAATAAAAAATATTTAAATATAACACGACGCACCGCCTGAAGCGTCCATAACGACTGTATCCGGCAGCTATTATATTTGATAAAAAAACATGGCCTCGTTTTTTCAGTGAAAAAGGTAAAAACACGAGATATAACCGTATTTCGTATTTGAAAAATAATTATTTTAACATCTACCAGTAGAGGTTTTATATAAAGTTTATAAAAATAAATGTTTTTGTAAGGATTATAAAACCGCCGAAAAAACCGAAAAGCATAAAATAATCTTATTATTTTACATAAGTAATTTTGAGTCGCCGCCGCGCATCACTCTTTATGTAATTTTTACTTGTTTGGCGCCGACTCAAAATTACTTAGGTAAAATAATAAGATTATTTTCTGCTTTTCAGTTTTTTCGGCTGTTTTATTTTTTGTTAAAAAAGTTTTATTTTATATTTTTTTGTGGCTATAATCTAATATTTACATGAATTGAGAACCTCCTCCGTTTTTGTTTTTTCGTTTTCGTCGGTTGAAAAGCAACGAAATGATTAAAACCCTTACAAAAATTGTAAGGTTTTATACAAAATTGACATATTTAAGACTTGAGACAAAATTGAGGAAATATTCCTAAATAAAAAAAACCTCAATTTTCTCAATAGATTATAATAATGGGATTTTATTTTGACAAAATGTTTATTATATTTACACGTCAATATTATTTTTAATAGTTTCTTTTATCCATGGCAATACAGCTGTAATTTTCGTATAAACACCTGGAACTTTTCCACAATCGGATCCAAAAGACGCCAGACCTACTTGGACGTTTCCATAAGTCAGAGGACCGCCGCTGTCACCCTGAAAAGTATTGTTTTCTTAATTTAAATAACTGATATAAGACTACTATACAAATTTTGATAACAATAAAAAAATGTATAGAACTTTTAAGAAGCGTTTAATTCACTCATTCAATTTAATGGCAGTAACTATCACCTTACAGAAGACAACTATGAAATAACAGCAAGTGCGTGATCTTTGTCCTTTATGCTATCAAGACCTGCCAGCAAGAAAATCTATGATGTGTTAAGAGAATTTTCATTGTTACCGGTAGTACTTCTTAAAAGGTAAACGTCAAAAGGAACCTGGCATGAATCTTTCCCGTTGCCTCCGGCGCACAACATTCTTGGGGTAATCTGTCGAAGCGCTTTCAAGTATGACATCTGACAGGAACGACGTGATACTTCGGTAACGGTCACTTGGAGAAGGTTCTCTGATACCGGTTCATGTGGCTGATGAAATCAAAAGTATAACTATAATTAAAAACTATAGCTTCCATGTGTACCTCGGAAAGGAATTGGAGTAACTCCGGCGCCAGATACAGTCAAATGTTTGCACAAAGACTTTGAGCTACTTTGCTCACACATTTGAACACTTGTTTGTTGTACCTGCCAGACATGCTTTGCAACACGTTCGCTTCACAGTATTCAAATAGATAACAAACAAGATGGACGACGACTTTATCTCTGTTATTATATTTCTATTATTTAAGTCTACAAAAAATTAAGCTAAGAAGTCTCTATTTTTTATTATTAAGCTAAGTAAGCTAAGCTAAGTCGGTAATTTTTTTTTTATTATTAAGCTAAAAAAGAGTTATTATGAAAATAACTCTTGGGACTTTGCACTGGACTTTGCGCAAGTGTAGCAGGCTACGCACTGTTTGAACTTTGAACGCTTTGATGTGCGCTCCAAAAACCGACACCGAATGGCAAAGTGCAATGATGTGATCAAACTTTGAATAAATACCCAAATACCCGTGCCTCACAAGTGTTCAAATAAGTGATCACATAAGTGTACAAATGTTGTTGCTATGTCTGGCGCCGGCTTTAGTCTCGCTACAATATTAGCTTCTACAAGCGTGCATTAAAAAAATTCTTGCACAGTCCGCAGTAAACTTAGTCGAGCATTGTGAGAAAGCTGAAAAATGTTTCTTTAGAATATAGTTTGCATATTATCTTACCCCAGTTTGACCCCATCCTGTTACACGTAACTGAGATCGCCTCTTAATTTTGAAAGTGACATCTGGTAAGTTAACCGAGGTCACTTTGGGACCAAAAACCAAAGGTTTAGCCAATTTTATAATGCAAATATCAAAGTCTGCAGTTGCTATTGCGAAATTTTCATGTGATATTATTTTTTCGATTTCATACAATTCTCCGCCGTTGTCAATTGATTTGGTTCCGACAAGTACTTTGTATTCTCGATCTCTGTAAACGTCGAAGAGCAATATTAAAATTTAAAGTTTAATCTGCACACTAATTATATCAATATTTTGATTGTACTGTAACATAAAGTACAATTTATTTCGATACGATTCCATATTGTCCCTCAATAGACAACGAGAACGTTTTAATATACCTATTGGTATTGCTTGCATTTGTTTTTATACCAATGAGTTAACTCTTCAATATTAGGTACAGTATTGTTAAATAAAAGTATTGTTCACGAGTGATCTTCTAAAAATAAAAAAAAAAATCGTTTCGTCGTTTCGTTAGAAGTTTCGTCGTTTTCAAAACAAAATCTACTAAAACAAATTTAAATAAAAACTTCTTTTTTTTTTTTCAAATGAATTTTCACGTAAAAAAATTCAGGATATTTTTGTCAATATCTCAAAAGTGCACTTTTTGCACATAGCAGATATTGGTTTGACAACGACGATTATTAAAATTATGAGCAATAAAGATTGCGAATAGGTAAATGTTTTTTTAACACTTAAGGAAAAGGGGCGCGGACAAAGGGTAATAGATGAAAGGAAAATAATTTTATAGGAAACACAACGCACGGTAAGCGATGAAAGAAAATTATCATAATAATAGAGAGGCTTCTTACGGTACTATACAATGGGCCGCTGTCAGCACAAATTGTTCATGTATGATGGATGCTCCGCACCAGTGATATGTGCCGTTCAAACGAAGTGATGCCATGAAGGGCACTTCTTCAATGGCGATTTGGTGGCCGCCTATTATTTCTACTTTATCATGTTGAAGGCCGATAGCTGGTGAAATTTATAAAGTTAGAAATATAATTTGAAGAGCCCGTTGGACGAGTGGCAAGGGTGCTTGCCTAACATTTCAGGGGCCCCGCGTTCGATTCCCGGCGGGGTCAACTTTGGAAATTTTAATATAATATTCAAAACAAAAGTAAGTCGTTTATGGAAATGAATTTGTCATAAATTTTTTTGCATATCTTTGCAAGAAAAATGTCTCAACACTGAATATGTCGTCGTAAATGTAATCAAATGCATGTTCACTCTTAAAACGGCCCGCGTTCATTGAGATAAAACGTTTTTGAAACAAAGCAGCTGATGAAGCGCAACAGACTATAATGTCACAACCTCTCTAACTCCTACTGCTTTTGTCATTTAGTTTCCCAAAAAATTAACATCGTAGCGAAGCAACACTTTGCAAACACTGACGGTTAGTTAATAATGTTAATTTAAACTTACTATGTCCACCAACAAATCCAGTCACAAAGCAAGAAATAGTCAACAAAACTAACAATGTCGAGGACATTTTAATGAATGTTGGAAAATCATGGCGTACTTCGCTTACGAAACAATTAATTATGAAGTTTCGGCGCAAACGATCTCAGATAAAATGTTTTATCAAATAAATTATAAATGTATTTTTAATATTAATCCATTTTATGATAAAAATTCGATTTTTTCCCTGTTTGTAAAGTTTGTAAACTACATACATGTTTCTAATGTATGTAGTTTTATATAACATTTTTTTTTTCTTTTTTTTTTCTTTATGGCCACTAAACAAATCAAAATAGTCTAATAAGTCATAAACGGTAAGTGATAGAAAAAAGTTACAGGCGAAAGAATGTAGGAAATTTATTTATCTACAATAAAGGTCATTACCATTTTTGGCCTCAAGTGCACGGATACGGAGATATAGGTCGAAACGGTTTTTGTCAAAATGGCGGCACTTCCGCCCGCCTAATTTGTAAGGATTTTGTGCGTTTAGGGTCAGTTCGTGATAATGAACCTACTTAAAAAAATAGAGTTGTAATTTTAATGGCCATACTTACTTTACGGCCATATAATTTGTGTCAATAAACAAATCGTAATAGTCGAATAAGTCGTAAACGTTAAGTGATAGAAAAAAAATTATTGGACAAAAAAGATAGGAAATTTATGTATCTCCAATAAAGATTATTACCATTTTTGGCCTCAAGTACAGTAGAAAACTACTGAACCAATCACGATGAAATTTTGCACACACGTTGTCTGGGACACCAGAATGGACATAGGGTACCTTTCATCCAGGAAAAAAGTACTGTTCCCGAGGGATTATCTAAAATATAAAACTGTAACTAACGCCTGGCCAATGTGTTATAGCAACAAGTTGTCAAGCGTTGTAATTGCAATTTATCATTGCATACGAAGTCGCGGGCACCAGCTATTATTCTATAAAGTTGCAGACGAAGTCGCCTGCAACAGCTAGGGATTTAATATACATATATAGTATATACCTTCGGAGTTTGGTACGACACAAAGTCAGTGTAGAAATTTGGACGGCCGATTAAGTTGCGTCAGTCGCTCAGCTGAGTTGTTATCCATTAATTCTCCTGTGGGCTTCTCCGCAAATGTATTTTATCTGTCTGCCTCGAATCCGACGCTTTCCCGTTTATTTCATTTGGGAATACGTATATCCGTGGTGGAAACTTTTCAGATATTGGCTCGTTTTGTTACAAAAGATTTTCGGCTATCACGCACTTTAAAATATCCACTATTTATACTGTATAGTACGTAATAAAACTTTATAAATAATAGCATTAAGCATAACATCTGAAGGCGTTTTCAGATATTTAAGATATGGGCTCGAAAAGCGCTCAATTTTGATATTTGTTTATAATATTATGTGGAAAGAAATTTCTTTAAGCACTACTAGATTTTTTTTAAAATTCTTTGAAGTGTACATTTTTCCAAATGGATGTTAGACTATTAATCATATTTAAATACTAGGCTAGCGTTGAAAAAGAAAACAAGTGGCGTATCCTGTATCCTGTACGTCTAAATGTTTATCTACCAAGTTTTATGAAAATCATTAATTCGTTTAAGGGTTATGGACGAAAATAGATACACACAATTATTATTGGTATTGATTGATGTTATAAGCTCCCCTATTTGCACTCAGACAACGTAAGTCATTTTAGAACATAATAATAGCCATTGAAAACTAATTGCACAATATAAGTATTTATAGTATACATTTTCATTCGAAATTTTCCAACGAAATTATATGGATCATTTCCCAAGTATCAGATATTGTACGAAATATCTTTATTAGGCAGTTAAAGCGGGCTACGACAGGCAGGTTTACAAGGTATATAATATACATCACTTGACTGTATTTCATTAGTAAAACAAACATTTAACGCGTTTTATTGGATCATTATTCTTGTCGTCTAATTAAAATACCGCCCCGAGTACCTACAACCATTCTTATAATTTTATATATGTATGTACTAGCTGGTGCCTGCGACTTCGTCCGCGTTAAAAGAGAAAAAAGTATAGCCCTCCTGTGTCCCGTACGTCTAAAAGTTTATCTACCAAATTTCATGAAAATCAGTTAATTCGTTTAAGAGTTATGGAGGAACATACATACATACATACAATATCTACACTTACACATTTATTATTATTATTGGTGATTGATTGATTGATACTTCCTCGTATGAAAACGTATTGGTTTTAGACCCATTGGTTGAGTGGTAATGGTAGGTACTTGCCTAACGTCTCAGGGGCCCCGAGTTTGATTCCCGGCGGGGTCAACTTTGCTTTTTAAAATTGGCTCTGCCTGTATTTGGAAAGTAGTGGCATTCGCAGCCATTTGGCTAAAATTAACACCCGCTTACAGAAGACCACCATGAAAAAACAGCATAATATGAATAGAATACAAAAACCTATTCATTTTCAGGTTAAATTTAATCTATACTAATATTATAAAGAGGAAGGATTTGTTTGTTTGTATAAAATAGGCTCCGAAACTACTAGACCGATTTGAAAAATTCTTTTACCATTACAAGCCGACATTATCCGTGATGAACATAGGATACTTTTTACCGCGGGAAAATGCTTCATTCCTACGGGAAATCTAAAATAAAAGTAAATACCTAGCGGCTTGGCCCGGGAGATGCGCCCGGTAGATGACGTTTTATACTTTTCTACGCGGACGAAGTCGCGAGCACCAGCTAGTATTTAATATTTAACATTTGGTTACCCTCGTCAGAATTGCTAACAAAACGATTCTAAACATATGATTTTTTTATTTAATTTTTTAAACTAACTTCTAAATTAACCACGACACGATGCTAAAAGCAAATAAGTAAGTTAAAAAAAAATAGGTTGAACAAATTCAGGTTTTGAAATCGACTCAGAACTTCTATTTCCAGTTTCCTCTTTACTTCTGTTGAATGTTTGTTGAAATGAGAATTTACAAGTGGTATATTTACTTATATGGTTGTTTTTAGGGATCTGCATGATTGTGTTATTTTTTGATTTTTATTTTCTGATCAAAGTTGTTCGGACGCATTGCATATTGCATAACAGGAGTCTCTACAAAGAAAAATAAATGATTATACATTATCTATAATATTCTTTTAAATTTTTATTATTTTTTTATGTAGTTGTTACTGAAAATTTATACATATAGATATTACTTTGACACTAAAGATTTTTTTTTTGGGTAATAATTTACTGTTTTTTCTCTGAAAATATATATTTTTTGTATAAAACTGATCGATTCAGACTTTTTAAAATATAGTCTACTAGCTGCTACCTGCGACCTCGCCCGCGTAACTTTGTAAATTTTATACTAAAACCTTCCTCGAGAATCACTCTATCCATTGGTGAAAACAGCATGAAAATCGGTGCAGTAGTTTTTGAATTTATCGCGAACAGACAGACAGACGCGGCGGATGACTCTGTTTTATAATATGTAAGGATTATGCACTTATTTTTATCTAAGTTTTAATTTTACTCTAAGAAGTCAAATTTGGCGATGAAATAACGCTTTTCTGCTAAGTTCTCGCCTCAAGCAGAATGTCGAAGCACTACACTTAATTTGAGATCGAGTCAACAAAATTATGAAAAAACGTTTCTTAAAAAAAATGTACTGAACCAAAGTGAATATTTAAAATGCTCTAGTGAATAAACCACGAGTTTCGATTCTCTACACATCCCTCGAGGTGAACACGGTTCGTCAGAGAACTGGAGCGAGTGAAGCATGAATGCGAAAAGTTGGACTATTTTATCGCCTTTTTTGCCGCAGCTATTTTTATGACAATTTCTGCGTTAGATAAAAAACAGAATACAACATGCTTCATAGAAACGATGCTCTTCAGTCGTACACTCCTGACTAAGCGATCGTGTTGTTATGAAAAGTCTGAATCTGATATAATTATTCGTTTTTAGACCTTTCCATAACCACTGACTCGCTCACACACCCACACCCACACACCCACACCCACACCCACACCCTAACCCACACCCACACCCACACCCACACCCACACCCACACCCACACCCACACCCACACCCTAACCCACACCCACACCCACACCCACACCCACACCCACACCCACACCCACACCCACACCCACACCCACACCCACACCCACACCCACACCCACACCCACACCCACACCCACACCCACACCCACACTCACACCCACACCCACCCACACACACACACACACACACTCACTCTCTCTCTCTCTCTCTCTCTCTCTCTCACACACACACACACACACACGCACACGCATACACACGAACACAATACTTAATTATATACATTACACCCGACCAAATATGAAACTATATAACGCCTGACATAATATTTTTGTATATATAATTATAAAAATTCATCCCGAGCGAGCTCGGGAACGGGTCACTAGTTATTTATAATCACACTGTCCGTAACATATACACAACTTAGAATTTACATACAGCTATGTATTGGATCTTTTGAAATCATACCTCAATAGCAGAAATTCAGAGGGTAATATGTATGTATATGAACAGGATACAATACAAGGGTCGTTGTTAGACAGTATTGCTTAGAATAGAGATCCATTCGTGCCTTACTGATGTAATATTAATGATATCTACCTTTTAACATTAATAATACCATATATTTATTTATTAATATTTGAATTGAATTATTAGTTTGAATTATTAATATTTTTGTAGAAATTTTAGTAGTGACAGGACACACTGAAGAAACCTCCCCTTACAGAAAACCACTGAGTGAAAAAGTGTCCACTTTTACATAAATATTGAGATAATACACTATTTGTTTGTATATTTTGTATCTTGAGAATATTTGAGAATAGTTATATACAAAATATCGTTAGTAATTTTTACAGTAACTACGATACTTACGTCTCAACGAAACTCGAGTTCTCCGGGGGCTTTCTTAGAAAACGTATCGTTCACGTGAAATCTGCTCGCAAATTGGTACTACTTACAATTCACAGGTGAATAGAAGCAAGAGCAGTGGAAAATATGCTTATTTATACTTACATAACAAGCTGCCTGCCTCCAGCTTCGCCCGGAGTGCAGTTTTAATATTTAGCTAAACTATAAATATTTTTTATTTTTATTTAAGCACATTAAAATATTTTTTAATTTAGTCTTTATTTCATAAAAGCTGAGCCAGGTACTTTTGAAGGTACTAAAGATTTTCTAACCGACTCTTTTTTATTTGCGGTTCAGTCTAATATAATAGTATTTTTAAGTTAATATATTTTTTTTACTAGTTAGTAGTTTTCTTAGTTTGCTTTTGGCCAGAATCTAGCCACGCAGGAAAGACGAGGCCGACGATGGAGCGAGCTAACTCAAAAAATGCCTATTCACTCGAAAATTTCCAAATTATTCATAGTAAAGAATAGTTTAATAGTAATACTCCTTGTATTACTGGTAGTAAAAATTTATTTAGGTACTTACAAACAGACACAGTAACACTGCTGATCTTTCTACTTGGCGATTTATAAAGACATAGTTTTAAAAGCCTTGCACGATTTAAAGTCAAGTTGCAATAAAAAAAGCAATGCATATGCATATTATGTTGAGTACTTATTTTTATTTGTAACAAGTTCTAGTGATGTAAAAGGCGTTTGTAACAATATTGGAATCGTTCCAACTTACAAAATCAGCGTTTCTGAAAAAACATATTAAGGTAGCTGTTAAGTAGATTGGTCGGCTCTACTCCAAGATCTAATATACCTATCTTGTATATTAAGTGAAGATATAAAGGTTTCTAATCTTGGTGAGTTGTTTTAAACAGTAATATTATCTTTGATTGCAAAAGTTCGATATTATTACTCTTTCATATAAAACTACTGAACGATTTTGGATAACATTTGGCACACAGATAGTTTATTATCTGGATTAATGCCAAAGTTTACCTTGCCATTACATACCACCAAAATAGCTCTTAATTTTTAAGTTTATCACTGTTTTGATATAATTTTTTTTAATATTTTATTATGTAGTCTTTCCCGAATTAAATCACTGAGTAAGGAGATTTGATAAATCCCAGTCTCACAAAATTTTCTTCTGCACCTTGACAACGTGATCGGTTGAGTACGTAAAACGTTGTTGAGACTATATTATAGTCGAAACCCAAATAATTAAATGATAAAATTAAAATAAAACTGTATTTGTAAATCAAGAGAAAATTCCTTGTATTTCATTTAGAGAACAGACATTACATAAGTAGACATAATATTTCTTTTTTATTAAATATATCAATAAACAAAACATACGTTGTCAGTAACAAAAAAGTTAATTTATTTCGATTTAATTTTGATATAATTTTATTTTTTAAATATTTTATTATGTAAGTAGTCTTTCCCGAATTAAATCACTGAGTAAGGAGATTTGATAAATCCCAGTCTTTTGCACCCACAAAACTTTCTTCTGCACCCTTGACAACGTGATCGGTTGAGTAAGTAAAACGTGAAAGCGTAACAAACATTTTTGCATTTATAATATTGTTCCAAATTCCTGTTACTTAACTACAGACAGTGGTAAGATCATTATGAAATTTTCACACCCTCCCTGTGTTTAATGCTCCATATCAAACCAACCGTCATCCCTGTCTTGCCTGGCTGCGTTAAATACGTCAGTTCATCTCGATTCCTCTGAGGGAGCGGTCACGCGTCGCCTTCAAAGGTTTTCGCGTTCAACTTACGTGAACTTAATGTAACTTAAATAAAAAAGTGATAGTGTTATTTTAGTGAATTATTATTTTTAAATATTCAACTTAGTAATTCTAATATAAATTAAAAAAAAATCAATTTTCAACTAAAATTTAACTTAATATTTAGCGCCTGCAAATTTTTTCGCGTTCAACTTACGTGAACTTAATGTAACATAAATAAAATATATTTAAGAAAATATATATCAAGTGATAGTGTTATTTTAGTGAATTATTATTCTTAAATATTCAACTTAGTAATTCTAAAAAAATAACAATAAATAAAATAAAACGTGAACTTAATAATACGAATGTAACTTAAATAAAATAATATTAAAAGAAAAGAATAGATTATATCCTAATATCAAGTGATAGTGTTATTTTAGTGAATTATTTTTAAATATTCAACTCAGTAATTCTAATAAAAGTAACAAAAAAAAGGAATTTTCAACTAAAATTTACTTAATATTTAGACTGTGTAACTTTTAAAGTGTAATATCTATTCCGACTATTTAGAATATTATGTAACTAGTATACATATTAGTGTGTGTATGTGTTAAATTTTTCTGATTAAAAAACTTTTTTGCCAAATATGAAATAATCGAAAAGCGACTTTAAACAAAGGCATTTAGTGTTAAATTCAATTATAATTTTATAGTGAAAATGTGTTCAGGTGTACAGAGTTTGTGTGACGTCATTGCACTGAAATGAACAGATTTGATTATAGCTCCAAACAAGATAAAGACGATGACGATAAATCGAAAGGGAACTGTACAAAGCAAAACAAACTTCTCGGTGAGTTTTAATCGTTAAGGCGTGATAATAACTGAAATTATCTGTATTTTTTTTTAATTTTACTATGATTTTACTTAATAAATCTACCTCATACTTAGGTTTTGCCCGCGACTTCGTCCGCGTCCGATCGCTGCCAAACTTCACAGGATCACCAGCTGGACTAATCTGAAGATTGTCTGAAAATCTCATCAAAATCGGTTCAGCGGTTTTGGAGTTAATAAGGAAAATACAAACACACAACGCCTTTTATATATTAGACTAGCGACCCGCTTCCGACTTCTCCCGCGTTAGATCGCTACCAAACTTCACAGGATTAATCTGAAAATTGTCTGAAAGTTTCATCAAAATCGATTCAGCGATGTGTGTGTATGTTCCCTATGGACATACACACACAAATAGCCATTTATACATATTAAGACTTAATAAAATTGTAAGTTTAACTCGGTGAATAATAAAAAGTGTCTGTGAAACCATGGAAATACACATACAAAATTTCAACCCAATCGGTCAATCCGTTTAGTAGTTGACATACCGACAACAGCGCCACCTACCGGGTCCAATTGTATTTTTGAATCGTCAAGGAAATTCCAATCGGTTTAGCCGTTTAGAAGTTAGGAATGAAGCATTTTCCCGCGGTAAAAAGTATCCTATGTTCATCACGGATAATGTCGGCTTCTAATGGTAAAAGAATTTTTCAAATCGGTCCAGTAGTTTCGGAGCCTATTCTATACAAACAAACAAACAAACAATCAAATCTTTCCTCTTTATAATATTAGTATAGAAGTACTTACTCTCTTTTCAATTGTCCGTTAACTATAAATGTTAAGGATATCTCTATTGTTTCTCTCTCCCTAATTCTATGCAATGCTTTCAATAATAACAACTTTTGCACGGTTTCAGCATAAAAGCCTTAATGCCGGTAATTAAGTGGATACGTTTATTGCGTTACTACACTAATGGATTCCTCAGACGTTTTTCCTTTTTCCTCGAGTGGATATCTTAGTAATATTAACTTCCTTTATAGTATCAGAACTAGTTCTATAATCTAAACTAAGCGACCGGCGTCTGGCACTAGTGACCACTTATTTATGTTAAATATTTATTATAGACAGGCTGACGGGCTGACGTTTCACTTTTTTTTTCAAAAATAGCTCATTGATAATAAAAAAAAAAAGCGAGAACTTATTGTTCTCGCTTTTTTTTTTTCTTTTTTTTTTTTTTCAAAATAAAAGACATTTCAAATACTAGCTGACACTCGCGACTTCGTCCGCGTTGAAAAAGAAAAAAGTCGTCTATCCTGTGTCCTGTACATCTAAATGTTTATCTAGCAAGTTTCAAGGAAATCAGTTAATTCGTTTAAGACTTATGGAGGAACATACATACATACATTCATACAATACCTACACTTACAAGTTTATTATTAATTAGCTGATAAAGAACAAAAACGTTTCACTCAAAGTAAAAGGGACCTTGTCGGGAATTATTACTATATAACTATTACTATTATCACTTTTCATCAATCCACTTGATCCACTCGGTGCACTGAAAGTGCACTACCGACCACAGTAGGATTAAGGATTATCGTAAAAATGTAATGAAATTGAAAATTTAGAATTGTAAAATAATTCATTCATAAATATAAATATAACTGGGCTAAACGTTTTTGATCTCTCTTCTATCTACCTAAGAATTGGATCACTTATACTCAAAAAGCCTACAATGCTCTGCGCATCCAGTATAATAATGCCTTCAGGATGCTATTGAGACTGCCACGCCATTGCAGTGCATCACAAATGTTTGCCGAAAATCACATAGATGATTTTTACGCCATACGGCGAAAGAGGGTGGCGTCCCTATGGCAAAAGATACGTGGCAGTGCCAATAGTATTTTGAAAACAATTGCAGATAAAGTAGATTGTCCCATACAATCATTTTGGATGGGACTAAATATGCAATATAACAAAATTAACAAGTAAAGTAAAGTAAAGTGAAAGCGTAACAAATAAACAAACTCACATTCGTATTTATAATATTTTATAATATAATATATATAATCCACATTTATGTAAATAGTTAATATTAGTTAATTTTGTAAATAGTTTAATCTGTTGTAGTTAGTTATGGATGTTAATCTGAAAATAAATGATGATTATTATTATTATTACTTATCTACTTGACAACATTTACCTACTTCACATTGAACGCGATCTCTTTATAAAATGATCGCGAACCGATCAATTGTAACAAACACCGCGAGCTTTTAAGATTGACGAAAATTTCTGAGAGATTAAATGGCTTTATTTTTACTAGGAAATCTTTCTTGCTTGCAACTTGCAGATGGTGGACAATAAAACTGATAAGGTCCACTGCTTAAAATTATGTATAGGATACAATGTTTTGTTACAAAGTCAAAGGACTATAAAAGTGACACCAGATATTCGGGCAAGCGTGAGGCACTCGGCCTTTACAAACAAAAACTTACAATATTGGCCTTAGGAAGAACTGACCACCAAGGAATTTGTAATATTTGTTCTATGTGCACATAATCTAGCCGCTTCGGAGACATTGACCCCTAAGAGAAAGCGAGTTCTAGCTCACTGCGTCAGTTAAATGGGATATTTTTATTATTTTGTGATCTAATATCTGTCTATTTTAAGTTTTAAATTATATAATATAGCTGTTGCACGCGACTTCGTCCACGTAACTTTATAAAATATAATATATTCGTGTCTGTGAAACCATGGAAATACACATACAAAATTTCAATTTAATCGGTCAAGCCGTTTAGAAGTTATATGTGAAAAAGATAAGTACGGAAGGGTAATTCTTACTATTCGTTGTCCTACCCGTTTTCCCGTAGGAATGAAGCATTTTCCCGCGGTAAAAAGTATCCTATGTTCATCACGGATAATGTCGGCTTCTAATGGTAAAAGAATTTTTCAAATCGGTCCAGTAGTTTCGGAGCCTATTCTATACAAACAAACAAACAATCAAATCTTTCCTCTTTATAATATTAGTACCGTATAGATATAATTTTTTGAAATATTATAGTAAAAGTTTTCGATGATTAAATTTCTTCTATTCTTGTTCCAGAATTGGACCTGGATTATCTGGAACGGGGTGGAAGCGGCACAATGACAGTCAGCGGGGCTCCCAGCGTGGAGCCCAGCCCTGACAGCTTGGACCTTATTAAAGTGGTGTTGCTTGGTGCACCGGCTGTCGGAAAAACTAGTATTATCCAGGTAATTTGATAAACTAGTTAACGATTCCACAAAGAATTGAGATATTGAAAAAAAATATTATTGAAATTTTCGTGTATTTTAAAACTTTATTATTAATAATATTGATATTTAATGCGAGAAACTTTAAAAAAAAATATTCAATTAATTATAAATAATTTAAAATTGATAAAATTTAAAATAAACCATGCGACTATGCGCCAAGATTGGTAACCATAATAGCTTTTGTGAGTAGCTGTGATGTCATAATGTTAAAACTATTTTAGAACAGTACAGCGTTTGACTTGACAAAGCTAACATTATGACGTCAGCGCGCTCGGGTTGTTCGGAAGCGGTCGGCGGGTCTTCGATACTGGATTCAAAAATTAATTTTTATTTTGATATTACTTTTGAATTATTGCGAAAAAATTAAATGTTTTGTTATAAATGATCTTTCCATTTATAACAAAAAAATAATAATTCAAAAACCCAATTATCTAGAAATAGAAATAAATTAAAAAAATTACATATTACAAAAATAATTAAGACCTTTATAAAAAAATAAGACGGGTATTCGCACAGTTCCAGGACATATAAAAAGGAAGACGTTATAAAGATAAAATTACACCAAACCCATAATAAGTTGATTCGTTCTATATGTAAAAAAAAGACACCGCTCACAAGAACACATTAACTCAAAAGCCATTTCAGGGCATCAATTATTGGTTAGCAAAGTTCCTTCATCACTTTTTATAAACGCTCTGTCCTTGCATAGTGCTCGTCATTATTTAGAGCTTTCTCCAAATTTCTTTTACTCTGCAAACCTTTTCTTTGTTTTTTTTGTTATGGCTAAAATGGACGATTCGTGTTATTATCACTAAAAACGGAATCTTGACTTTTAAGAGATTTCAGTTTTTAGAAAAAAATTACTATACTGAGGATTCCACAACTAATATGTGTATACCTATATTGACTGAAATGTTTTCTTTGCAGCAATTCGTTTGGAGCGACTTCACAGAAGAGTACACGCCAACAGATCGCAAACACACCTTCTACCCTTCGGTGATCATCAACGAACACTTGTATGAGGTCAAAATTACAGATGTGCCGGTCATCCCTTACTTCCCTATAAACTCTTACTACGAGTGGGCACACTACCGCTTCTACGGTCTTAGGAACGCCACTGCTTACATTCTAGTTTTTGATTTGTCTAACGTTGAGACATTCCAATATATAAGGACGTTGCGTGATCAAATGGTGGAAAGTAGAGACATGAGAAACGTTCCAGTGCTCGTTGTAGGGAATAAACAGGATTTATTGTGCAGTAACACCCCTTCTGCAGCCAGTGGCTTGCAACAACTGGCTCTTGCTGAGAGCGCTTGTGGTGATTCAAGAGAGAAAAGACGGAATATTGTTAATCTTGTCAGGAAGCATTGGAAGTGTGGATACGTGGAATGTTCAGCGAAGTACAATTGGCGCGTTATTGCTGTATTTAAGGAGTTAATGGAGATGATAGATGCTTTAGAGTGGAGCGGTGGTGGTAGGAGCGCGGAGCCTCCACCAGATTCGTCAACTGGTGGGGCAGCCGGCTCGCACGACAATAGGTGTGTACTTGCTTAGCGTTGCTGTATTTGAGATATTGTTCAAGGACTTAGTTAAAAGTCGGTGCGATTTGTCTACACTTTTGAAAGCAATTTATGTAAGTTTTGCTATAAAATGTTTGATCGCCCGAAAGTCCATCCTGGTTTATCCGTCTGCAGTTTTCATAGTTGTATGAACTATGAATATGTAGTATGATAATATTTTCGACTTGGACTTATAATTTAAGAACACTTTTTTTTTAATAAAGTTGCAATATATTTTTAGTAGCAATAGGTATTATTTATTAGCAATTCCATACTTGACGAGTAACTAAATTATCAATGAAAATGTTTTATAATATAAAGGGAATTAATTCACTAATATTAGGTTTAATTACTAGCGTCTTCCTACTGCAACTGCAATCAGTTCGCGCACATAACTACCTAGTATAGTCATACCTATATGGAACTTAATATTACAGCTATTGTTTCCCCAGTGTCTGAAATTTTTGGCACAATTTAATAAAAGAGCGGACCGCAGATTCTTTCTGGCATTATTCCAAAACCGCCTACAAATTCCATATTCCTGCACATAAATTTCTGAAAAAGTCCAAAAGTAAACATGTAGCTCACGCCTTTTAATATGTTATTAGGTAAGGGATGATATTGGGTCTGTGGAGACCGAACGCGTAAAGGATAAACCGTCAGTCAATATCGCCTTGCCAAGTCGAAGAAAATATTGAGGTAGAATAAGCTTTACGTAAGCTAAAATATTTATGACATGGAGATGTCCCAAAAATGTTGCGAGAAAATTCATCTGTGAATACAATATTGTGAATGCTCACGATTTCAGAATATTAAATTTTCTTACAAGTATATAATGTCTAGTTTATATTATTTTTTTCATTGCCTAAATAAATACAACACACAAATAATATTAAAAATCCATTTGTCGCCCGCTGCCCTTTATCTGAAAAAACTATCTACGTTTACTGGCTGTAGTTTGGCTGGGTTCATAAAAATCACGACACATGAAAATCCATTTGGGTCCGTAGATTTATAAAATATAACTTTCTGAACACTGAAAAAATAAATGAAAATAATAGATTCATTGATAAATTAAAAGTTTTATGACAATTCAAAAATCTTGCTATGGATTTTTTGTTACTTGCAACTGTACCTATAGCAGTTTTCTGTCATACTCTTGCAATATAAATATTTCCTTACCATAAAAATAGCAATAGAATAGTATGGTAAAATGCGTTGTAAACACGCTAAAACTTCATGAAAACGGTATAATTATGATTGGAAAAGTACTTCTAGGAGCGTTTCTTTTCAGGGTACTTTTACACTTTTCTATATAAAAAAAAATATTATATTTTTATGAAACACTCCTTGCGAGAGAACTTTTGTACCTACTAACACTTAGTAGACTCAATAATAAATTATCTTGTCTTTGATATTTATATAAAACGTCAATGGTATTTCATAAAAACTTACTCTCTAAAATACAAGTGGTGGCAAAAAAAATGTATATCAAATTCAGCGAAAAATATTTACTCTGTGTTGTGCTTCTTAAACCTTTGTGCTTCCCAATGTTGTATATACGACTATTGTATTTATTATTTCAAACGTTTCTAATTTCAGTTCTAGTTTGTACTGTGTAAAATAATTGTTCAAACTATAATTTAATGCGAATCATAAAATAAGACAATGTCCGTTGCAAGCCGGACTTAAAACTGTCAATATTTTAATTATTATTCAAGAAAAAATTGAATTTATTAATACAATTCTTTTAACAATGACAATACTTTAGGGAACTATTTATTTAATATTTTTAATTTTTAATTATAGGTAATATTATTGAACTTTGTTGAATTGAATTGTTGACTATTAATTTTTGAGGACGGAATTTAAATCGGTCCAAGTATCTAGTAATATTTTATTAATAAAAACAATAAATTGGTTCATATACGCTTCAAAAACTCAAGAATGGGTAGACTAATTTTAATTCAGTTTTTACATAATGGAAAGAGAAAAATTGCTCTCCGGGCGAAAGCGGAGGCGGGTCGCTAGTTTATCATATATTTAAAAATATAACAGATTTATCTCAAATGAAAATAAATTCAATAATTTATTATAATATGATATTATTTAAATTTTAAAACATATAATATTGTACATTTAATCTGGGTCATTTTTGTTACCAAAGTTAAAATTACTTTTATTTTTTGAATAAGTTCATTTAAAAAAATATTTACAATGCATTAATTTTTTTTTAGAAATAGTACATAAGTTAGTAACTATAGGTACGTATAGCACAAATTTGTCGAAAGAATATTATACATAAGTATTGATGACATTTGTTGGTTAGATATTGAGAAAGGCTGCTAAAGATTGTTGAAAATTTGTTGCATTTTATTATAATTTAAGTAAATATAGTTACGTACTGCTTGACGCAAGCATTGTAAATAAAATGTTCACAGTTAAATTGTAAGTTAAGATAGCATAACGTGATGTTGCACTGCAAAATGTAATAATTTTGTTATATTGTCACCGAAGTTACTGTGATTCACTCCAATGATATTGGTGAAATAACTATGAAATAACGGTGTCGTCCTGATATCGATCGATCTATGTTGATGAATTCAGATTGAATAGAAGACGTTTCTTTTTTCAACCGACTTAAAAAAAATAAATATTTGTTAAGCGATTACTCCGCCAATTATGAATTGAGTTTGATGATCCTTTTATAGGTTTTCACATATAAATTTGATCGAAATGACTCAGCGCCTATTTAAAAAATAATAAAAACAATAATTTTGTATATTTGTTACACCATTATTCCGCCAATTATGAATAATAAACATAAATAAAAATACACTTACTTATCACTAAAAATAGAAAAATAAAATTACAAATAAACAAGTACGAGTGTAACTTTTTAACAATTAAAATTTGTTTGATACTGTTATTTTAGGTATGTATCTGGTTTTATGCTATTGAGCCAGAACAATATAGCTTAGCGTATCTCAAATTTGTATCATCAACTTTAGTAACTATGATTTATTGTGGTCGGTGCGGCCTTGTACAAATGTGGCTAGTCTTATTGTTGTATCTTTTGATTTGTAACTAATTGAGAAATCGTGCCGTGATTACTTGTTTTTGTTGGCCGAAAGTGTAATGCGTGAACTGTTTGAAACGGTGTCGATAAAAAAATACATATACAAATGTTACACGGTGCAATAAAATGATGTTGTGAACATTTATATAAATTATTGTGTATCATTTATTCACCTTTACTAAATAGATTCCACCTGTAAAATAAATAAATGAAATTAATTGTGAGTACAATGAAACAAAGGTAGTATATGTGGACAATTATGTTCCTTCAGTGGACTCTACAGCAATCATATACAATAAAATGACCCTGACTGTACCAATTCTTTAATCATTTTCCCCAAATATATCCCTTTACAATCCGTAATCATGCTGCGGTCGGCAACGCATCTGTGGCGTTGCTTGTGTTATAGGCGCGTCCGGTCCATTACAACCATTTCCCAAATTGCCTGATTCCCACGGTTGCCACGTACTATCAAGTGGACTGTTAGCTTATCTATCAACCTAACATAAAAATTTAAAAAACATCCTCAGCCTACGACAGCTGTCAGAGCGTTGAAGACTGTGCTCCCTATAGGACTCTCGCCGTACCCCAAAGAGGAAGTACGCCGGCCATCTCGGGGACCTCACGTCCTCAGGAATCCATAGGAGTTCTTTATAGTAGTACAAATTAATTTATGTTTTGAAGTGGGATTAACAGATGCCCGAGCCCATTTCCCTATCTTTTTTTTTTATTTATTTACACACAAAAAACAATAGATGGTACACAGTTAAGGTGTACTATAAACTCGGTTAAGTTTCTAGCGTACACCTGAATACTATAATAAAATTTTTCCTACTATAATAAAATTGTACTTGGAAGTTGTAGCACCAGTTAAAATATAGTTAAGTAAACCGTCCGCCGGTCTATAATATTTTTTTTTTTTAATAAAATTTTCTTCGTTCAAATTCCACATAATATATGAAATAGTAAATGTTGAACCGGTGTTAAAACAGCTTGCAATTATAAATGTGAACTTCATGCATAACAATAATGCTTCTTCTTTAGAGAAGAGTTAATATGCCATTAATCTGAAAAGCACTCTAGCAACTGAGAAATAGGAACGCAAATTGCTTTTAGAAGCGTTAATGAATGCCTTTGTGAAACGGTTTCACCGGCGCTTTACCTATGCTTCGTATATTATACTGCGCGAACACAAAGTCTAAATTGCAGAAATTAATAGAGTTTTCATGTTTTCACTTTACTTATTCAATTTATTTGTAAGCAAATTTTTTTAAAGTACCTTAAAAAAAGTCAAATAGGCTGACGGATTGCAAGAGACCTTTGCTTTTTTAAATACTGCTGCACTGAATATGTAAACAATTTGAAAGAGCAGATAACTCGTCAACTTCTCCTTAGAGTCCCGAAGATACACTAGATTTTTTTATATATAAATCTATAGATTAATTATAATAAATCTTTCTAAAAAATCTATATCATGAGAAAACCCATCTATACTAATATTATAAAAGAGGAAACATTTGTTTGATTGTTTGTTTGTATAGAATAGGCGCCGAAACTACTGGACCGATTTGAAAAATTCTTTTACCATTAGAAGCCGACATTATCCATAATGAACATAGGCTACTTTTTACCGCGGGAAAATGCTTCATTCCTACAGAAAAACGGGTAATAGGACAACGGGTAGTAAGAATTACCCTTCCGTACTTATCTTTTTCACACAACTTCTAAACGGATTGACCGATTGGGTTGAAATTTTGTATGTAATATGGTTGAATGTTTCCATGGTTTCACAGACACGAATTTATTATATTTTATAAAGTTAGGCGGACGAAGTCGTGTGCAACAGCTAGTCTCTAATAAAAGACCGCGAGTCGACGGTTGCTCCAAGTTGCTTATGAATGATCCATTCGGAAAATCAGAGTCCTATGTCCAGCAGCGGACATAATATTATCCTCTTCTTTACTTTTTATTATGTCTTAAAAAATCAGTGAGAATGAATATTTTCTAAAGTACCTAAATAATATTCTAAGAGCCTTTGTGAGTGAAATTTTAAAGGCCTCTTAATGATTTTATGTCATATCTTAACAAATAACAGTAACTGCTATACAACGTTTAATTGAATTGTAGTATCATGTGTGTATATATGTGAGTGTATTTTATGTATGTACATTGTTAAGTAAGTATGTTTATTTAGGAACGCTACAAACACCATTTAATGAGAATGCGTCCGTGACAGACCTATTTGCTTTGGGAACGATGAACACATTCCTATGATTAATTGGACTGAATAATATAGTGAGTGGATTTAATAATTAATTTTGTTTATCTATTATTTCCATCGAAATAATATCCTCTCTGATTACTTATTTCATAATTATATTAGTACTAGTGGGTGCCCGCGACTTCGTCCATTCCGTATTTTACATACAAACCATTCCTGAATATCCCTCTATCCATAAGTGAAGACAGAATTGAAATCGGTCCAGCAGTTTTGGAGGAGTTCAGTGAAATACATACGTACATAAGAAATATAATATATATTATGTATACGAGCTGACCCGGCGAACTTCGTACCGCCCCAAAATCATTGTTAAATAATATTTACCTACTAATAACACACAATACAACAACATGAGACTAATCGATTTGACAGTAAAATTTATTTCAATAGTAATTTTCTCTTTATTCTTTTTATTCTTTTTTTCGTTAATTTTTTCGATATTTTAATGATAATTCTGCTATTCCGGTCGAAGACGAATTCAACAAAACAAAGACCATCAAAATCGGTCCAGCCGTTCTCGAGTTATAAATGGTGCAGGCATGTGAAAATTGTGAAATGAGCGATATTATCAGTAAAAAACTTAGGATTTAGCAGGCTTTCTTTTGGTATTAGTCAGAAAGCAGTTTTTTATTTATGAAATTTCTCACCTTCTTAGTTTTATAACCGTCGTTATTCCTTCACCAAACGGTAGATAATCGTCTAAACTTCTCGAAAAGTAAAAAAAGTTAAATTGTCCAAAAATGGACTTAGCAGGTTAACGAATTAGACCGACGAAATTGTATTTTTGAAAAAATATTTTATGTATAGAAAATGTCGCATATTGTTAAATTTATTATAGAAATTGAATTTTGCATCTCGCTCGGGATATTAGATTACGTTGAGCACCATAGGTGCACGATGAAACGTGGAAATTGCTTTATTATAGCCCGTAATTCTATAAAACATGTACGCACGCTCCGTCTTCTCTTCTGTGATCGTCGTGATATTGTGTTTGTGCGCTAATACTTTTTTTTATTTTTTTATGTTAAGGTCGACAGACAGGCTGACGGTCCACTTGATGGTAGGTGACTACCGTCGCCTATAATACAAGCAACACCATAAGTGCTACAAGTGCGCTGCCGACCATAGAAGGATTAAGGATAAGGGATAAGGGATGGATGGGGTAATGGGCTCTGGCATCCCTTACTCACTCACCGAAACACAACAGCACATATGCTGTTATTTCACGGTGGTATTCTGTAAGGGGGTGGTTACTGCCGCCAGAAGGGCTGCCCAAATGACTGCGAAACGCAGTGTGCCCTACCACTACTTTTACCCTAATACTATCTTATCATACTCCTGAATGTGAGTTTGTTTGTTTGTTACGCTTTCACACAAAAACTACTGAACCGATCACCATGAAATTTTGCATACACGTTGTCTGGGACACCAGAAAGGACATAGGGTACCTTTCATCCAAGAAAAAAGTATTGTTCCCGAGGGATTATCTGAAATATAAAACTGTAACTAACGCCTGACCAATGTGTTATAGCAACAAGGCGCCTATCGTTATAATTGCTTTTATATTTTTAATTCATCATCGCGTACGAAGTCGCGGGCACCAGCTAGTATTAGATATAAATGCGAAAGTATTGTATGTTTATTACTCAACCACACAAAAACGGCTGAGTAGATTTAGATGAAATTTGTCACACAGATAGTATCTTACCAGGATTAACATATAGGATACTTTTCAACCTAATATTTAATATAGCCACGTCTGTTTAATATAGACATGTCCGTGCTAGGCTTAATTTAATTTAAAAAATAATAAAATAAATCTTCTAAATCATTTACAAATTATAAATACATTAATTTTCATAATTAAATTATCACAAACTTGAAGGATCGCCAAAAACTTCCAGATCCTTTTAACTTGCAGATATGAAAGGGAAAACTTTCTATAATACAGAATACATTCTCGAACGCGTGGGATCACAAGTTTTATACCCCTTGGGGTAAGATCTCTATAAAGCACATGCATCACTATAAAATTGTAGAGTTTAGCCGCTATGAAAATTAAGTATTACTTATTCACTGTCTTTTACCAGCGACTTTCTAAATTACTAGCTGTTGCACGCGACTTCGTCCGCCTTGAAAAAGAAAATATATCTAAGAATATAATATCTTGGCATATTAAGACAAGGACTAAGCTCAGACCGAATACAATTGTTTATACCGAAATGACCGCAACCAATTAATTAAGGTGCAATATTGCGCAACAAAATGTTGTAGCTCTTCGGAGATAATAGAACAGAGTTAAAATTGGAAGGTTTTTCTTAAATATTGTGTAAAATATGAAAAAAGAAATAAAAGTAGCCGATTCAAATGGGAATCAGGCAATTTGCGAATTGGTTGTAATGTACCGGACGCCTTTAGTGTAGAACGTTAGTTAATTAATAAGCCTAAAAATAAAAGTAGTTGTCATGGAAAATTCTTAGTACTGTGAACAGTAATTTTTTTTTTAGTATTATTTTACTATTTTTTTTTCTCAAAAAATGGATTTTTTTTCATAAATCTGCCCGATCCAAACTTTTTTCCATTTATAGTCTATTATGCACTATATTTTTATCTAACTTGTGATTTTACTCTAAGAATTTAAACTAGGAATTAAACTTTTTCTGCTAAGTCCTCACCTTAAATGCATATCGATTGCAATGACATAAATTGTATGTTTGCAGAACCGTACAACGATACGAGACATTTTGGCTGGCAGCGTTTCAAATTTATTGCATATGTTCACTTATTCAGATTGCACTTTGACAAAATATTGCACAGGAATTCTAATATCTCGTTGCATTGAGGCAGAAGTACATAGAGTGGCGTACGTTTATTTATTTATTTATACATTATGGATAGCCAACGTGATAATTCAAAACAAATCGCACAACAGAGTTCGGCTTGCACAAATCACATTTACAGGCTAACACAGCATGCATATTTATTAATCCTTTGGTAAACATATTCAATTTAATCAATCAATTTATACACAATATTCAAAATCAATTCAGTTAAATATAAGACGAAATTTAAAAAAAATGAAAAAAAGAAACATGGAAACATGAACATACGTTATTCATACATTTTGTTAGTAATTGCAGATTTCTTTACAACACCAACATTATTACAAAAGAAATGTGCAGGTCGAGCATTTCAAAGACCTGACTGGTTTACTTAATTTTTGCTTGTTTGGCGCCGACTCAAAATTACTTAGGTAAAATAATAAGATTATTTTATGCTTTTCAGTTTTTTCGGCGGTTTTATTTTTTGTTAAAAAGTTTTATACGGTAAAAGTCCCAAACATTGAAAAGAAAATAATAAAAAAAATCGCCTATCGAATATAATGCAGTGAACCGAGTCCATAATTCAATAAAACAGAAAATTATTTCTAAAAGTATATAATCAACACTTTACTTGTAGTTGGTGAAAGAGGCTCTAAAACTAGGAATAAAGTTATTAAAAAAAAAGAATAATAAACTATTGGTTGAGTAAAATAAGGGTTTTAATATTATTTAGTTCTGTCACTATAATATCGCGATAATCCCTGTAATGTGTAAAATATCGGGATTGAAGCCGTAGGATGAATCCTAATCCTACAGTAAAAAAGTCGCTATTTCTCTGCCTCGCTTCTACTATAGAGGAGCAGCATAAAAGTGGTCTTGATTGAATTTGTGATCAGGAACAGTCGCTCTTATGTTGAGGCCAGAAAGGTGTCCCTGAATTACTATAAATGTAAATAGAGTTTTCTTTGTACGCTCTCATACGATTGCGCTGAAACAAAATTGCTTTGCTTCATATGAATAAATTCGAAATTCGGTGTAGATAAGATTTTTTTTTTTAATATTTATTTACTAGCTGTTGCCCGCGACTTCGTTCGCGTTAAAAAAGATAAAAAGTAGCCGATCACGTGTCCCATACTTCTAAATGTTTATCTACCAAGTTCGTTATTACCATCAGTTAATTCGTTTAAGAGTGATGGAGGAACATACATACATACAGAAAAAATTCTAAAAATCGTTAATTTAGTTTCAGTGTCATATATAGAGCCTATATACACAATATTTCTGAAAACAAAGTAAATTACTCCATGACTGACCCCTACAGATTTATTATTGGTATTGATGATAACGCTTCAGTGACGACACTAGCTAGTGCCTGCGGCTTCGTGCGCGTAGAAAAAAAATTTGTGTAATATAACGCCTGACATCTTTATTTTTATGACGATGGTGGCGCCCAATTTTTTTTAACCTAAGTGAGAGAAGTGGTTCAAGAGAAAGAAACTCCATTGCAAATCCCACTGTAACATGTTTTCTGAACTGTAACATATTTTCTGATATTTACTGAAACAATAATTTATCGATCTCGAAAAGGCTAGAAGGTTTGAGTCAGTAATTGAAGCTTGTAACTTTAGGGTACGCTTGACTCAGCATTTTGGCCTACGGGTGTGACCACTGAGGTCGATGCTGACTCACTTTAACTACATTCGATTTAGGATAGTCTCACACTGCACACATGGGATTAAGTTTGCTAATTTTCAACTGACGAAAACGAAAAACAAAAACGGAGGAGGCTCTCAATTCGACGCGTATATTTTTGTATTCCTGTCAGTGTGTATGTATGATCTCAAAAACTACTGAAAGGATCTTAGTGGAATTAAATTAAATACTGAAAGGATGTATAATTCGTTAAGATTATGTGTAAATTGGTAAAATTGATAGAGTTTGTGTAATAATTGTTGAAGATGTCGGAAAAAACAAGACGTCTGGGAGCTTTCATCGCAAATGCTGCCTTATCCATTTGAGATATAACAAAACAATGTAAGGTGGGATCTGTGGAATTGTTCTTCTTTTACAAAACCTTGATGGCATAAAATGTGGCTATTTTTTAAGGACAGTTTACTATACCCATTCTATCTTCTAATAAAATTATCTCATATAATGTGGTATTTGGAAAAGCTATTTAGAAAATTATAGAACTACTTAATCATTATAAAATTAAATAAGCTACACTTACAGATTTATTATTAATGTTGATATTGATTAAATTATTTATTTATATTTCGTAAGGAGTAAACTTCAGTCATGCGTTGGAGCTGACACACGCACTTTTTTGCATTTTAAATTATACGAAATAATAATTAAAAAATATTACTTATACTTAATTAAACATGCGTTTATGAACTGTATTTGCGCAAAATTTTTAATTGTTCAAGCAAACAACGCCTACGCAGATACAAAGTTTTGCTCTTACCCGTGAGGGTGAGTTTACTTACAAACGTACGGAGTTTTGCTCCTCCTTCGATTGAACTGCTCACGTACGCGGCTCGCACTTATTGCGAAATTAGGTCAAATTGAAAACGATTTCAGACGAAAATAGAAAAGCATTTTTTTTTCCTATCCATTCTATTCTCCGAAGTGAAATAAATACACAATATTGGAAATAAAAGAAGAATTTGATTTGCATTTAGATTAAATTTTCTCATTTCTCGTTTATATATAACTCTCAGATTCTCATTTATATATTTTTTTTATTTAAATACACTAATTTGTTTATTTGCTTAAGCGCCTCTTTCACCATCTTGTCAAGTAGTCTAACTGTTATTTGAAGTCACCGGTAACTGGGGATAATGGAGCTGATATACTATACCTTTGTTTGTACCAAACATTGAAAAGAAAGAATGATACAGTAAACCGAGTGCTGATTCAATAAAACAGAAAATTATTTCTAAAACTAACTAATCAACACTATACCTGTAGTTGGTGAAAGAGGCCATAAGTATAAATAAGTATTATGTAACATATAATTATGTAACAGACGCACGTATTTATATTGCACGCGATTTCGTCCGCGTAACTTTATAAAATACTAGCTGTTGCCCGCGAATTCGTCCGCGTTGAACGATAAAAGGTACCCTATGTCCTTTCCGGTTTCCAGACAACGTGTATCCAAAATTTCATGCTTATCGGTTCAGTAGTTTTTGCGTGAAAGTTTAACAAACAAACTCACGTTTACATTTCACATTTATAATATTATAGTAAGGATTAAACGTGTAAATATTAGTAAGGAAAGTGCTATGTGGACAAACAGACAAAAAAATACCTTAGCTTTCCAGTTATATTTATGTTTATTATATTTATATTGTATCCCTTTACGATCAATTTGGTATTACGAGTTCTTTCATAGTTAGTGCCTATAAACAGTTTATTTATTATTGTTATGTTCGTTACCATTAAACTTAATGATGTCTGTCAAAACAACGCTTAGTTATGGTATTTAGTATATTTGTCGCAGTATTTTTGTGAAATATTATAAAATCACTAGTTAGACTAATCTATACTAATATTATAAGAGGGAAGATTTGATTGTTTGTTTGTTTGTATTGAATAGGCTACGAAACTACTGGATCGATTTGGAAAATTCTTTTACCATTAGAAGCCGACATTATCTCTGTTGAATATAGGCTATTTTTTACCGCGGGAAAATGCTTTATTACTACGGGAAATCTAAAATAAAAGTAAATACTAGCGGCTTGGCCCGGGATACACTTGACAGCGCCATCTATCCAGAAGCAGTTGAAGCGAATAACATGACAACTGCTTGGTGATGGCGTTTTATAAATATAATAAAGCAATCAAAACCAACAAAGGTTTAACTAGGGTTATCACAATGTGACTGATTACTCCCCAGGGAAATTATAACTAATGTAAGAACTCCCCGTGATATTGCTTGCAATTGAGGCGATTGACAAAATATTATACCACGATGTTTCCATTACATATCCATTGCTGAATTAATATTTTATTTAAGAATTTTAATATGTAATCGGTCTGAAATCTAAATGTCTGGAAGTTTTACCGGGTATCGAACCTGCATCTGCCATGTCTTCATATTTTTGAGAAGACTAGCTAGATAGTTGAAATACCTCCCAAGCAACACAGAATGGCTGAATATTCTTTGAATAAATGCATTTATACAGCCGTTATTCAAGCAATTTGGGCACAAAATAAATTGCTTTAAGCTGTATAGTAGCAACATAATAGCTGAATAGTAGCTGAATAAGCAACAAGAAGCCCATAATAGCTCATAGTGTTATAATAGCCCAAAAATCATTCAATACAGCATTTGCCTATCTTGGCAGCTCTAATACCCTTATAACAAAGCTTTAAACTGAATAATTTCATACTGTTATCTGGCCTATGTGTTGCCTGGGCTTACTCTTGATACTAGAAGATAATATTCGTAAAATTGTTGGAATAATTTCAACTTGCAAAATGCTACGCTAGGAATAAAACCGTGAATGAGATAAGTTCATTTAAAGTTCATTTAGGAAGATCTCTACTGACTACTGGCAAAGATTTCGTAATGACACACTGCGTTTCGCAGTCATAACTAGTCTAGTGGCTAGTTATAACTGTGGCAGCAGCGAACTTGAATGCAGAGATATATTATTTCGATGTGTGGCAGTAACTAAGTCCTTAACAGAAGATCATCGTGAAATAAAGCATTTGTAATATATACGCCTACCTATGATGTGAGTGTTTAAGGCCTATCATAAGGCCTACCATCAAGGGAACGCGAAATCTACCTGTGTAGATTTACATCTCTACATGTAATAAAACAAAGTCTTAAATACTTCCATAATTAAAACACGATAATCCTTACATATTAGAAAACAAAGTCCTCCGCCGCGTCTGTCTGTTTGTTTTTCTGTTCGCGATAAACTTGAAAACTACTGCACCGATTTTCATGCTATTTTCACCAATGGTTAAATGGTATATCACACCATTTAACAAAGTAAACGCGAGCAGATTGACAGACAGATTTAAACATGAAATCAAGTTTGCTTTAAGTTGACATACGGCAAAGGGATTACACGATTCATTTCCATTCATTAAATATTCATACGATTAATTTCCGCGTGGGACCTCGACGTAATAATCTTGGCCTCATCGCTTGATCCCAATGAATAATAGCCCTCCTGGGACATTTCTATGTCGTAATATATTTAGGTCTTATATTAAGAATATATCATTATCATGAGGAGAGGCCTCCTCTCTTGTCTAGTTAAAATATGTCCGATTTTATATATGAAGGATAGGAACTATGGATATGGTAATAATAATGTATTATGTATGTATATAACTATATGTAACTTACAGTTCGATTTTGAATTCTATACCTGTATAAGACTAGCTGGTACCCGCGACGTCGTCCGTATTCTCTATAGCCTATAGCCTTCCTCGATGAATGGACTATCCAACACAAAATTATTTTTTCTTTTCGAACCAGTAGTTCCCAAGATTAGCGCGTACAACCAAACAAACAAACAAACTCTTCAGCTATAAATATTGGTATAGATTCTGACATATAGCAATATACATAAACTATGTTAGGCTCAAGGAACGGAAACGTTCAGGAGAGATAAAACGCCTTGTTCTCAACTTCTTCTTTCAAACGGCTCATCGCGAAATTCGCGTCATTGCAATTTAAAAAACGGTCATGACGCGTTTTGGCAAATACAAAAAGATCACATAATGAAATAGCTTTCATTTCATATCCGGCCACTATGAAAGCTACGACACGAATTTCTGTATGTGGTCTTTTTGTGTATCCCAGAACGCGTCACGACTTTCACGGTGTGGCGGTTGGAAGAAGCCACAACGCGTTGTGAGCTTTTCTTCACTCAATGTACTTTTCCGGTCTTTAACCCAAATAATATACGCTTATTTTGTGCTTATTGATAAGTAAATATATTATTAAAAATATTTACACTTTAACATATTAAATTTTAAATTTAAATTGATGTTATTAATCACTACACATTAGGTACATGTAATGGAACCCTTCGTCGTCGTTTAATGCACAAAAGCTGCCTTTACCTCTCCGGTTTCCCGCCAAAATATCCTTCGCCATTTTGAAAATGGCGCAATTTGTATACGTCAACCTTGGGTTTAATATTTCCTCGTTAGCGAAACCGTTAGCTGAGAATATTCCGTATCAATTACTTTGTATCTTGTTTAATGAGTTTATATTTATATTGAAATTGTTTATTTTTGTCCTTAGAAAATTGTACATCAGCGAGTGGACCAGGTTAGCTTTTTTTAATGTTAAGATCGACAGACAGGTTAAGTCTAATTGGTGATTGGTATATGGCTACTGTCGTCTATAACAAAAGGAACTCCGTAGGCATAGGTGCTGCCTATATCTATACTAATATTATAAAGAGGAGAGATTTGATTGTTTGTTTGTTTGTATAGAATAGGCTCCGAAACTATTGGACCGATTCGAAATCATTATCTGTGATGAACATAGGACACTTTTTACCGCGGAAAAATGCTTTATTCCTACGGGAAATCTAAAATAAAAGTAAATACTACCGGCTTAGCCCGGGAGATAGCGCCATCTATTCAAATTATTTCGATGGGTGAAACGACCAACATGACAACTGCTTACGATTAGTACGATTAGTACGATTACGATTAGTAGATGGCGGTTTATACTTTTCAACGCGTACGAAGTCGCGAGCACCAGCTAGTTATGGATAAAGGGAATGAAAATGGATTGAATTATAGATAAGTATTGAAAGTTATAATGATATTTTAATTTGATGCTGTTGATATTCAAAATAGCTGGTCCTATGAATGATAGCTGGTACAGCAGTTGAGTTGAAGTGGGTGAGCTATCCGATGAGCTAATCGCCAAGCTTCACTAGTTGGAGGGGTGACGCAAGAAGATCTCTTACTCACTCAAACACAACAGCACTACTTGTTCTATTATTCTTCTTCAAGGAGCCGTTAATGCCGCCAAACTGCACAGTGTGCTCAACTGCGAAAAGCCGTGTGCCCGGCCACTATTAAAAAAAAACTGAATTTCTCTTAAGTCAAAGTTTCTAGGTAAACAGAAAGAAACGCCAGCCCATAAAACAAGCTTCTAAATTATTAACAAACACTCGAGTAACAAAACATCTTTAAATATTCTACGACGTGTTCACGGTGATATCGCGTAAGCATTTAACGGCGTGTTTCCAAATTTACACAGCACCATTAAACGTCCTGTAATATATAGCACTCGAATAAATTAGGGATCGTGTTCACTGCTAAAAAATTTCAAGAATACATTAAGTATAATCCTCTTTGTTTTCACAATTTAAATTCAAATTTATTTCTTCGTGATTCAAATTAAAAATAAATTAACAATTTCATGTTTCCTTGTCTCTTCTCATAATAATTAATGTAATATTATTATGAGAAGAGAAAAGGTAAGTATACTTGAAAATTCGGTATATTTTAATTGTGTGCTTGAAATTAATATTCATTCATTTTTCAATATTCATTATAATTTCATTTCACCCTTAAAAGTAATCACAATCGTATCTGATTATATTCTTGCCAACGCAGATTTAGACATTTAGAGCGCACATTTTAGACTATATTTTTTTGGACTACCATTTTAAGCTTTCACGCCTTAACGTCATGAAATTTTGCATACACGTTATCAGGGATACCTTTCATCCAGTCCAGAAGAAGGTGCCCTCTGTAACCTTATAACGTGTATGTCATGTGCTCTCGAGAGATCATAAATCAATAATAATAAATCTGTAAAACGAATTACCTGTATTGATATGTATCACACGATTTCTTATTTACTCTTGTATGGTATGTATGGAACATACATACTATAACTCTTAAATGAATTAAGTGATTTTTATGAAACTTGGTAGATAAACATTTAGACGTACGGGACACAGGCAGGATAGGTTACTTTTTCTTTTTCAATGCAGACGAAGTCGCAGGCACCAGCTAGCTTAAAAATAACAATATGAAAAATCAACTTGTGACAAAAATATATTCATATTTTTTTAAATTAAAAAAAAGGGGTCGCAGACGAAGTTGCGGGCAAAATATAGTGCAAAACATAAAAATTAAACACCTACCTACACTAAGCAGTAAAATTAATGTAATTATATTGTTTGTAAACGTTACGAAAGTACCTATTACGCACGAGTTACGTTTGTGAACTTTGGAAATTAATCTCGACTTGGAAGTTATAAAAGCATATTCATAGATTTATTGCGTTAACGACTGTAATTTGAGAAGTTATCGGATCCCAATTTGCTACTTTAAACTTACCTAATATTATTTATGTGATGATATCGACATTATGTAGTATGGATAGGTGGAAGACTAAGTGGATAGTGGATCTACTGGTAGGGATAAGTAGAATTTTTGGAGTTTACTCCTTAAGATGACACAAGTCAGCGGCTCGAACTCATCGGTGCGTGTAGCTAAAATTAATTCTGTCTCACACAGCACAATGCGCGGGAATAGTAGTCGACTGAGATTGCGGACGAAGTCGTGGACGCCAGCTGGTATTTATTTAAATGCCTTAAGTTGGAAGGCGTTGCTTTTGCGGCCATTAATTATTATTCATCCTCGTCAAAGCTAAAGGGATAATCGGCTCAAGTAACCGGCTATTTTATCTATTATGGATACAACAATCTGCAATAGTAATATTTTAAAAATTACGTAATTTTACGACAAGAGTATTTGTATTTTATCTTTTCATAATGTAGTCCTACTACTTTTGAAATTAACTTTATCTTATTTTGCGTTGAGTGAATAAGGAATATCAATCATTAATTCTATTAACATAAAAATAAAATTAGAAATCGTCACTGTTTTTTTAACAAACCAAAAATTTCCGCAGGATACATGAAAATTTTCAGGTCAAATTGTAGTGTTAGTAACTTTTGATCAAACTTAATATATTGTGGTACACAAATAACACAAATAAAATAACACAAAAAAAAATATACAAAATTTATATTTGTTAGTTTAGTTTTTGAAATAATTCAAATATAAAAAATATTAAATATAAATTCAAAGAATATTTTAACCGTAATTGCAACTATAAATTTATATGTATCTTATGCATATGTATGTATGTATGTGTGTGGATATCTATATTATATTATAATATATAACTAATAAGTACTAAAAAAATTAAAAATAAAATACCTAGATAAGTGGGACAAGCAGAGGAGTGTTGTGTTAAAATTACAACTACCTACTTCTTCTAAAATGTATTGTATGTACTCTTTTGTTTGTATTTGTTTGTTCAGAATGTATTTTTGTTAATTTAGACAACTCAGGTGTACGGCAAAAACTCAATTGAGTTTATAGTGCACCTAAACTGTGTACCTATTCTATTATTTTTTTTGTGTAAATAAATAAATGAAAAAATAAAAATAATTATTTGGTTACGATTAAATAGGGCAAAATGTCACGCAATGTATGTAATAATGTTAAAACATTACCAAAACTTAGTTTTGTTTGGGAGTACTTAGTTAGTGAATAATCTGAAATTCGTAATGTTACAATTCCAATTAAAATATTACGCAAGAACAAACGTTTCACCCGTTTTTTCTTTTTAATTATTTTCCATTTTCATTTACCAGAATGGTCTCCAAATGACTAATGAATTTTCAAATTCGTTAACTAAACCGCCTGTTCGCTTGTAAATATTTTAACAAGATCGCGCGCTATTAATGTCGAAAACATACGGATTTTTAATTACTTTTTGTGCGCTCTCAAATTTTTGTAAGAAAATTTATAGCTTAATTAATTTTACGTCAATTTTAATGCTAAAGAGGTTAATTAATAAATGTTACCAAAAATAATAATGGCATATTTTTAAAACGAAGTACCACTATTATATTTCTTACTACTATGTTCTCGTCATCTTTATAATTAAAGTGTACATTAATAACATATTTTATAACATGCAATCTTTATAATTAAACATCTTATATGTAACATCTCTATATGGTATCTACTAGCTGACGCCCGCGACTTCGTCCGCGTTGAAAAAAATAATAGCCTTGTACGTCTAAATGTTTATATACCAAGTTTCATAAAAATCACTTAATTCATTTAAGAGTTATGGTATGTATGTTCCATACATACCACAAGTGTAAATAAGGAATCGTGTGATACATACACACAACCTAGTAGGTTACACTTACACTTACAGATTTATTATTAGTCGTTTTTCGTGTTTGTCATGTTATAAATAAATTAAACTGTAACATCTAGTCAAAACACTACAATTAATTGAACCTATTGGTAGAAGAGCCCAAGAGGGGATTTTTAAATTTACTCGAGCACGTCAGATATTTCCAGTGTATATTCACCACGTGTTTCCGATAACAGATATGTATTAATCTGCCGGTTTGGTTGGTGGGGTTGGTGGGGGGTGGGGTAAAATTTTAAATACAACTCGACCACGTCAGTTTTTCAGAAGGGATGTAAAGTGAACCTAAACTAAGCACCCATTTAAAATTCAGTCGATTCGGATGTAACGCAAGCTCAAAGCCGCTTTTTGAAAATCCAAAAAAGGTTTTTGATGATTGCCTTTTAATTTGTAATACTCGAGCGCATAAGATTTTCATACAGACGGTTCAGCTTGAATTCCTGATCGTGCTGATTCTTAATCTGACGATTATATGGAGGATTTTTTCAAATACAGCGAATTCTATAGCGAATGGCTCGGCTTTAAGAGGAGGATGCACCTTTCGAGTGACACTCGAACCCACTATACCTCTATCCCCTGCATGATGATGTCAAGAATCCTGGCGATGTTGGAAACGTTCAAGTAACTTGACATTGACTTGATTACAAACGGGGTATTTTATAAAGATTATTTTTTAAACAATGTGAAATTTAATGTACCTAGGTACTTACATATTCGTAGGATTGAAATAAAAACACTGAAGCAATCATTACTCTATAGAGGACATTTGTTGTTAGTCGTGTAGTTAATGTCTTTGTTGGCTGTGCTTTTGGGTAAAAATATACATAAAGCATATTTAGTGCCGTAATCCATCCTTATCCTTTACTAATATTGTAAATGCGAAAGTTTGTATGGATGGATGTATGGATGTTCACGCTAAAACTACCGAATGGATTTCAATAAAAGTTTACAATTATATAGCTTATATATCAGAATAAGACATAGGCTATATAAGACATAAAACGCAGACGAAGTCGCTTGCACCAGCTAGTAATATTATAAATTCTGTCTTTCTGACTGTTACCTTTTCACGCCTTAACTACTCAATCGATCATCATGATATTTTGCATACACGTTGTCAGGGATACGAGAAAGGAGAGAAACAGTACTTTTTTCCTGGATGAAAAGTACCCCTTTCGGATGAAAAATAGTACTGGATAGAAAATAGTACTGTTTTAAGGGGATCATAAATACTAGTGTATGTTCCTCTCTTAAAAGAATTAACTGATTTTCTTGAAACTTGGTAGATAAATATTTAGATGTACGGGATACAGGATACATGCTACTTTTTCTTTTGCAACGCGGACGAAGTTGCAGGCGCCAGCTAGTCTAAAATAAAAAACTAACGCTTGGACAAAGCTGTTGTGTATTTTGTTAAACACAATCAACAACATCAACTTACTTTATCAAGTGGAGTGTCAGTTAAGCGAATAACATAAGTAATTGCTTTTACCGTTTCAACATGGCGTTTTTCATCAAAATATGTTAATGTGTGTTTTCAAAATACCGCATCGACAAATTCCATCGTTCATTTTGGAGATACTTCCTTTGTGGAATACGAACCGGACAAACTTTATAAATATTCACGAAATATTTACACCCTAAATATTTGTCACTCTGATGGACTTCATTTATATAACAGGGGAATTTAGTTAATTCAACATAAAAGATAAATTTTATTAATAAATTGGAAAGTGGAAAGTTGATGTCATCATGATCAGCATCTGGGTACATTACTAAAAAGGTACATTAGTATTAGAAACCTACTTTATTTTTTATATTATACTAAATAGCTGGTGCCTGTGACTTCATCCTCTATATGAAAAATGAAAAATATAACACCTGAGAAAATATCTGACATCTTTATCTTTGGAAGACGGTGGCGCCGCCAAGCCGAAAGTATAGCGCCATTTTTTTATATTTTTAGACGATCCCTGGGGAACCTAACAATATTCCTGGATAAAAACAGTCTTTAATAGGGAACGACACTACTAGCGTCACTACCAGTAGTTTCGTTGCCAATTAATGACACTACCGAGACTAATTTTGGATATAATTGTACAGACAACTTAGTTTTCAAGTTGGATGTTCATAGATCCATACATCCTCACTAACTTTAATGTAGGCAAAGCTACAACTAAGTAGTCAAATTGCGTTCTAGATCGTCTGAGACCAACCCTATAATATTAGAAGGATTCTATATTAAAAATAATAATTCGTCAAACATTGCAGCAATGATTCTCTTTCGTTAATATAAGTATTTTTGATATTCAAAAGTCAACAATATTATGTAAGTGCGTATATTGATTTTACCTACGAATTCACTGCACATTTATACTTGTGTTTATTAAATTCGTTAAGTTAAAAGCAATCTCGACTCTCAGGTTTCAAAAGCAGAGCTATGTTCAATTCAAAGTTATATCATATTGACTACTATATCCATTGAACCGCGAAATGGAGTTGCTCGTTGATAGTAGAGATGGTAGTAAAATTTATTGTCAACTGTTAAGTGTTAATAACTGTCAACTGTTTAATAACGTTAACTAGCTCAATTATAATAATCAAAGATACAATACACTCTTTCATCTATAATGTTTTCTCAATGTTTTTTATAAATAAAGCATTCATTCGATGGTAAGTGGTTACCATTGTCCATAATAAAAGTAACTCTTTACTTGGCATAAATGCGTTATCAGGCCTATAAGAATTTAATTTATAGCTCCCATTGTACGGAAAAAATTAAGCAGTACGGCAGTACGGTAAAATAGATTAGATAATAGTTATTAATAAGGTTTATAATTAGTGTTTTGGAATTGGGAATAATATATTTAAAATTAAACTAAGCTTTTTTTAGTAGCAGTTGGCAGCTCGTTTGACGGTAATAAGCAAACATCTAGAAGACCAAATGCATGCTGTAGTGTGTAAGGAATAAGTGAGTAAGGAATGAGGTGTACATTTCCATCTACCATATCAAGTAAGCCGTCAGCTAGCCTTCTGACCTGCATCCTGCTTTTATCATTATACCTACTTATAGTGCTATCAACGTTATTGACTTTCGTCAACAGTTAACCAATAGCGGCCCATCTATAATAGACCAGTCACATAAAACATGCAGCTCTCAACCAGTCTTATAGTAAGTATTTTTCAAAGAAAAGTAGTGAACGTTCATTTATATACTAGGGACCCGCCCCCAGGTTCGCACGAAATTAAAATTTTCAAAATTCCTTTCTTAGCAGATGCTTATCAATACTAATAATAAAAATGCAAATGTAGTTATTGTATGTTCCTCCATAACTCTTAAACGAATAAACTGATTTTCATGAAAATTGGTAGATAAATATTTAGACGTACAGGACACAAGATAGGCTACTTTTTTCTTTTTCAACGCAGACGAAGTCGCGGGCACCAGCTAGTATTTTATAAAGTGGGTAAACTTATGTTTCGAGCTTTTAATAAGGCAGCAAGTGTTCCAATAAATTCACTTAAACTTTATTATCAATCTTATTCTCAATCCGTCCTCTGTCAATTTTCCCTCCCGTTTTCGATAAAATACCTCCCCTTTCCCCTAGCAAGGTATATATTAAGAAGCCCAAATATCTTTGAAATTCTTAATCTTGAAAATCTGAAATCTTTGAAGTGTATTGTATGTTCCTCCATCTATACTAATATTATAAACAGGAAAGATTTGATTGTTTGTTTGTTTGTTTGTTTGTATAGAATAGGCTCCGAAACTACTGGACCGATTTGAAAAATTCTTTTACCATTATGGTCCGTAAGCCAGGCACTAATTTCGTCAATGATTTCCTCTCAGTCCATAATTTGTAAAATGCCTAAGAGAGTTGTATCATGATGCGTTGTGAACGTCAGCTGCGACTCCGATGGTGGGTTGAGCAGTGGTAGCCCGTTACACTTTCAGAGCATCAGCTGACAAGCATGCCACCAAGATATAGCTTCACCAAGATATTCCGCCAAGACTTTTTTATTTATTAACAGTAATACATAAACTATCATCTGATAAATTTTCTATTGGGAGGTAATCACTGAACACGTATATATTCGTGTGACCTGCAGACGCATAATCCACCATTTTATAAATAGCTGACAATTTTGTTTCTTCAAAATATTAGGCTAACTATAATTTGATGAATTTTTAATCGGAAATATATGATTAAAATTTTTTTTTATTATGTGCGTGGGCGGCTACCACTCTACTGCTCAACCCACCATCGGAGCCGCAGCTGACGTTCACAATGCTTCATGATACAACTCTCTCAGTCATTTTACGAGTTATCGACTGGGAGGAAATTGGTCATGAAAATCTGTCGCTGGCTCATGGACCATTAGAAGCCGACATTATCCGTGATGAACATAGGCTACTTTTTACCGCGGAGAAATGCTTCATTCCTACGGGAAATCTAAAATAAAAGTAAATACTAGTGGCTTGGCCCGGGAGATAGCGCCATCTATGGTCCAAAATACGGTAGATGGCATTTTATACTTTTCTACGCGGACGAAGTCGCGAGCACCAGCTAGTAACTCATAAACGAATTAACCGATTTTCATGAAACTTGGTAGATAAACATTTAGACGTACAGGACACAGGATAGCCACCTTTTTTTTTTTCAACGCGGACGAAGTCGCGGGCGCCAACTAGTTATATTAATATGTATTGAAGCACATCGTAGCCTGTAACGCGTAACGTGTGACTCATAAATTTTCATACCCCGGGCTTATATATGAAAATCGATTCTTAAGGAGTTCTTAAATAAGTACCTAACTTATTTTTGGCAATAGTGACATAATTATCATATAACAATGTTTGAGAGCAATCTCGGTTGAATATAAGTATTTGTTAAATTAAATTCGGCAGATTAAATTCGTGAGCGTAGCGACATACAACATTATATAACATCAAACAGAAAACTATGTATTTGAGTGTTTTTAAGGACGATAAATACACTTTGAACCTTTGACACTGCCCAACTTTTTTCTCTATTACTCTTCTCAGTGTTCGAACTGAGAATAGAATATATAATTTAAAAATTTCCGACATGTGTAGGGAGTTAAAAAAATCACTTTACTTACGCCCAAAAATACATAGCCAGTGAAAGTAATATTAATGTAATGAGAGTCTACGATATAAGAAAAACCTAAATAAATACAAAGTTACATAACAGGAGAAGTGAGATCATAGAAAGTAGGAATATATTAACAGTAACAGTTCGTAACTCTATGAGTGAGATACTACGAGAAAGATTATCCAAACATGTCAACAATATGTCAGTAGACAATATCTTTGCGGCAAACAAAATATCGCTGGAGTATCAATTTCGCGTGCAAATAGAAACGACTTTGATTCATTTTCAAAGATCAAATGTATCTGCTTACATATTTGCCTACTCTTATAATATCTGTATATTCTTATATAATGTTTACTTATAATTTCGAAACGCTACATACTTAATGTTAAAAATATTTATAGCATATGTTACTCGCTGACAATATAGCTTTCTAGAGGTGAAAGAGTTTTCAAAATAGGTCCAGTAATTTTTGACTTTATCCATTACAAAAATACAAAATCTTCTCTCTTTATTATCTAATATATAAAATTCTACACTCCTCCGAAACTGCTTAACCGATTTATATATAATGTGCACTTGGTAGGTCTGAGAATAGGTTTTTATCTATTTTTAAACGCGGAAGAAGTCGCGGGCAGCAGCCTAGTATAATATAGATATAATGTTATAAATATCTTTATAAGATTTATAATATATTTTTCGGATCTAGTCGCATAATCGGCATTGCATGCATATAAAATGTGTACCTAAGCAAACGTGCGAAAAATATGACGCACATTACTACCAAATGTTACTTCACTATATTGTAACACACGAAATGTTATATTGTGTGCGTCGGGAGAACAAATTGCGATGCCAAATAATGAAGCACACAACACAACAAATGTTTACAGACTCTCCCGCGTGTACAGTTCGCTGCGTATTTTTAACAGAGTATAATCTCCAAAAGTGATTTCAGACGGAGTAATAAATCGTCAGACAAACACACTTAAGGTATTACAAGTCAAATTTCCTCCATACAAACGTAGAATTATTATTAGTCCGCTGTTTTATTTTTAATTTACAAAAGTAAGCATGATACCGATTTATCTAGTAGTTAACTAAGTTCCTTGCCAGGAACGCTAGAATTCTAGGCTAGGTTAGGATTGCTAGGACGCGTCCAGAAACTGTCCAATGAGTAAACTGGTGAATTAGTGAAATTAACGAGTAAGGAAAATGACCGGTGATACGCGGACTCTGTACATATTATGTTTATGGAAGTAAGGATTGTTTACATAACTTGTTTATTTAGGGCCACTGTCCACGGAGGCGTAGCTTCATAGACGCGTATTCGTCATTACACGCTTAGTGTACGCCTGCTTGCAGCTTCCATACACAACCGGTACTACTCTATTGACGGAGCGACAACGTCGCGCTCGCGTCGCTGCATGCAGGCGTAATGACGCCTGCCGTACCGCATGTCATACGCCGGGGCGTACATACGATTTTGTATGGAAGCTGCAACCAGGCGTACACTAAGCGTATAATGACGAATACGCGTCTATGAAGCTACGCCGCCGTGGACAGTGGCCCTAACAGTAACAAAACAACAATTCTCTGTTTTGTACTTTTTTCGTAAAACAGAATACATCAATCCTCACTAACTTTTGCAATTAGCTTTGCCTGCGATTTGTCAACGTAGCTTTATATAAATCATTGCCTATTTTTTTATTCTGATATACGTATCTATACTGATATTATAAATGTGAAAGTAACTCGTTCTGTTACCTTTTCACGCCTTATATCAATCATATCAAAATCCGCTGTGTGGTTTAGAAGATGTGCAAAGAAAGATAGAAGTATTCACCGACTTTTTTTATAATAAGTCTAAATGTACTGATATTTAATTTAAATTTGTCAAGCGAGTATTTAGTTTATATATAGCTGTATTGGTCTGGAAAACAAATTTTAATATGAAATTAATTAATTAAAACAAAAATTACACACACGGTTTTCTTTAAGCCAAACTATACTGATCTAATAATAACATAAATGCCAAATTCCCTTGGAGTGTGGCACACCTGGACCTATTCCCAAAAGGACGGAGTTCCTTCAGTGATTGATAGTCCAAACAAAGAAATATTCTTCGGATAACTGTCAGATGTCGGGAACATTTGGTACAATATATAGCAATATATTTCTTTCACGACATATCTCATTTATTTGTCTTTCTTATCAATTATTTTTCTCTTTTTATGTTCTATACTTACGTTTAGAGTAGAGAGACAACACATACATCGATGAGCAGATACGACACTACTGGTAGTGCCGCTGGTAGTGTCATTGAGTCATTGCGATTTTGTAAGTTTCACATCTAGAGACTAATCGCCGGAATCTTGCATCAATTAGATGTTTTTTTATTTGAGAAGTGGATTATTACAAATTGACATAAATAAGCCCTTCTAATATTATAAATGCGAAAATCTAATATTACAAATACGGCTCAACGTTATTTAGATGAAATTCGACACGCAGGTAGCTTATCATATGGGTTAACATCTTCAACCTGAAAAAATGATAGGTTCCCGAGGGATCGTCAAAAATATATCTATAAAGATAAAAGGCAGTATGTATGAACTTACACAAATTCCCCCATCAGCGCGCATCACCCAAGCATCTCCTGATCTATAGAAGCATTTATATTCTCTGGTTATCCGGGTTATCCAGAGACTACAATTATCTGACACAGAGCAACGCAAAACAGTTGTTAACGACAACATATAGCGAGCATTATAAGCAACTAACGGGTAATGCGGAATAATGTCTAATGTCTTTTCACCCATGTCGAAAAGGCGTAAACAGTTTGTAAATTTGTATGTACTTCTAAAGTAATAAAGTAAAATTTAAAATAAAAACTGTAATTAACAATAATATGTTTGGCCAAAGTTTGTCGTCGTGTCCTGACAAATCTGACAATGCATACTGTAAATAAATATACCTGAAATAAATATTATGCAATTTTGAAATCACCGTACAGGTGAGGTATCAAAATAAGCAAACTGCTCTTTAAAATCGATGCATATCTTGAAGACATTACTGTATGTGGTAAGACGCACAATGAACATGACGTTAACCTTTTATTTCATGGTTTGTCTTAATTTAGACACTAATGTGTTACACAAATTGACAAATATCTAATCTTCACGTCCCTTAATAGACGACAGGCAGTTCATTCAAACTCCGGTGTTAATTGCATCTCTCATATCCATTTCATGGCTCACGAGTTGCGAAATCCCTAGCACAGATAACGGCTAGCATAATTTGAACTTACACCTCTCCCTCAACCTATAGTGAAACCACAGTATAATATCATACTGGTGCAGTGAAAGTTATGTAAAATTATAAAATGGTACTTATGTAACCCAAAAATAATTAATGACATAAATACTAAAAAGCCATACCTCTACGTCTACCAGAGTATAAGTGTGGAATACATTATTTTACATAGATAAAACAATAAATTTTAATGGCTTCACGATTCAGTTTGCAATGAACTCGAATAATTAATATTTTCCATAAAATTCCGATAACAAAATAATAGCAAAATATAGAATATATGCTATATATAATGTAATGTGCCATGTTATATATATTTACACATTAAATAAGGCTTCATAGTTTTAGAACAATGGGCTTATTTTTTTTTTTCTGTTAACTCCATTGGAAGGCCAATGGTGTTCCAATGGTTAATTCTATGTCTCTGTAAAACTCTGACATCGCTTTTTCTCTAACTAAAATACAATAGCATACTTGTTATTAAACTGTATATTTTACAAAGGCGAGTCCAGTCTACTTAACAAAGTATTTTAAAAACATCATAGCTGAATCGCGCATCACTCTTTACGTAATTTTTGCTTGTTTGGCGCCGACTCAAAATTACTTAGGTAAAATAATAAGATTATTTTATGCTTTTCAGTTTTTTCGGCGGTTTTATTTTCAATTAAAATTAAAATGGGGTCCCATTTTAATTTGAACTCTTGGGGGTGCAGGTGCACCCTTTCAAATAAAAAAAGAATTATCAAAATCGGACCACCCTGTCAAAAGTTATGCGTGATAATACATTAAAAAAATATATACGCGTCGAATTGAGAACCTCCTCCGTTTTTATTTTTTCGTTTTCGTCGGTTGAAAACTAATATTGTAACTAAAGATCAATAAAATGGATATAGAATCTTGTTTTACATACTCAATATATCCTACCTGTGCCAGTTGGCACAAGGTGTATGCGGAAGCAATTTGGGCTGAAAGGTCTTTTAATACTGGTGGCTCTGAAATGCTAAAGTAATGTACCAGCATTTTGCCGCGAACTCGCTTAATTAAAACACGTAAATTAAATTATAATGATACTCCGAAATGGACAGGTGGAAAGCCATTTCGTTGGCAATTATGTGTACCAGCAATACCGCTGTATTTTAATGATATCAGAATTATTTGCTATTTAGTAAACTCCAATGTTGATTATATTAATGAGAGCTTAGTTCAGAATTTAATTCTATACTACAAATACTTAGTAACAAGCTATAATATAAAAAATAAAAAATATACACACCCATCTAGTCGACATTCAAGAAAAAAACCGATCAAATTGTATAACAACCCCTTTTGAGTCGGACGTTGGCGGTTAAGACTCCTTCAAAATTCAAGTTTCTTTTACATTGTAATCACTGAAATACAGTTTTTTTTTATAACTATTCATAAATTTTGAAAGAATTTAGTTAATAATAAATTTAACTCACTAATTAACTTATTAACTTAGGGTTAGGTTAATGATTAGGCCATAGGGTTAAGTTAGTAAGTCAGTTAGTGGTAAAATCGAGCTCTCTCGATCTATAGGTAGGTGAAGTTATAGCTTATTAATTTGACTAACAATGTGCCAATATCATTAAAAAGCCAATATTCAAAACCACGACGACAACGCATAGTGAGTGGTTAATTAATATCAGCATACAATTATGTACCCACTCTATTTATATATGCGAATTTCGTATTAATTATACAATAATTCGGTTTGTCACAGTATTAAAAAGTGGTTAGCGTGATATAAGTATTTTTATTGGTAGAAAAATATGTAGAATTATTTGTTTGTATCAGTCATTTCTTAGTATTATTACACTATGTATTTTTTTTAATTGTAAGATATAATAATTATGTTTTATTGTATTGATTTGTATTGATACATTTTCACCTGAAGAAATCCTTAACGCAAAGAAATTGCTCTATGACTCAATACCGACGGCCAAACGTATAAAGCTTCGTAAAAGGGTAGGAAAAACACAGAGAGATATTGCTGACATAGTAACACTATTTAAAGAAACAGACCCAGAATGTGTACCGATATTTGTCGCCGAAGCTCTCCAAAAATTGCCACCGGTCACATTTGACCACATAGATGTGACAAGACTATTAAAAGATTTGTTGGTCCTAAAACAAGAATTAAAAACTGTAAAAGAGCAATATGTTAATGAAGAAAAATTTGAACAATTTAAACAAGAGGTTGACAATTTGATGAAAGCTTCTGTAGTAAGGAGTGAAGTTAAAAAGGTCTATATGAAAACAGGTACTAACATATCGAATTCGTCTGTTTCTAGTAATAGTAATAGACCAGTTGGAATAATTACCAGATCTAAATCTGTAATGGAAATTAATGGTAAGACCTCTACTAATAAAAGTGTTTTAAATGATTTGGGACAGAACCCATCGTCATCGCCGCTAAATAATACATATAAACGGGTGCAAAAACATTCAAAAAACAGCAAAAAAGGCGATTTAAATCAAACACTGACTGATGAACTGAATGAAACTGAAGCTGAAGCTGACTTGAGCTGGTATGAAGATTCTAGTTCTATTATACCGCCCTTGCCATCGCTGACGATGCCTGATACATGTATGACTATGAATGAAAATATAGATATATATTCAAACGAGCATCGAGATAATAATAATGTTAATAGAACATCTCAGCTTAAAGTCACTACAGATAATGTGTCTCTACATTCGAATATGACAGAACACGTTAATAACTGTGTTGTAAACGCAACAAATGACTTTTCAAATATTAGCTACAAGACCATAGCTGAAAATGGAGAGTGGAAATACAATAAACCTTCAGAAGAATGGAAAATAGTACAAAGAAAACGAACCAAAAATTATTTGGTGAGTAAACAGGGTATAGCACCTTTAACGCCAGGTGGAAATTTTAAAGCAGCAGATATAAAAGTGCCGCTTTTTATTTATAATATTGACAAATCCACATCTGATGGCGATATATTGGATCACATATCCAGGAAAACACATCTGTCACTTCCTCTGCAGAAAATAAACATGAAATGGAATAAAGAGTATAATGCATACAAGTTAATGGTACCAAAACATAAACTAAATGTGTTCCTAGATGAAAACTTTTGGCCTGATGGAATAATGTTTCGAAGATTTGTAGATTTTAAAAATAAAGGTGAAAGTAATAATGTTAAAACAGGTAACAATAATTAACTAATTAATAATGGATATAAAACCTGCAATACAAAATAACTTGATATCTTGTAAACTGTTAAGTTTTAATTGTAAATCTATAGCTAGATCTGAAGAATGTGTAAAGAAATTATGTACGTCAGCGGATGTGATAGCTCTTCAGGAAACATGGCTCCTTTCACACGACATTCCAATGTTAGGCAACCTAAGCACGGATTTTGCCTTTACAAGCAAATCTGCAGTTGACACATCAGCAGGTATATTACACGGTAGACCGCATGGCGGGGTAGCTCTACTATGGAGAAAAAGTTTATTTTCATGTGTAACGATAATAGAGTGTAAAAATGTGCGTCTTGTGGCCATTAAAATTGACACTGACGATCGCTCACTGCTAATATTTTCTGTATATATGCCAACGGACTGCTCAGAAAATCTTGTAGAATACATAGATTGTTTAAGCGAAATCAACGCTATTATAGACAGTTGTGATATTGAGTGTGTATACATACTCGGAGACTTTAATGCGCATCCTGGCCAACTATTCCATAGAGAACTTGAAAATTTTTGCACGGAACAAAATTTTATATGCGTAGACACAGAAATTCTACCAACAAACTCGTGTACATTTATCAGTGAAGCGCATGGATGTAAACGCTGGCTAGACCATTGCATTGTAACAGCTGCGGCTCGTCCAACTATTACAAGTGTTAGTGTTCTATATGACGTTTTCTGGTCAGATCATTTTCCTCTAGAGATAATTTGTAATTTTAATGTTATTAGGCCAAAAATTTGTAAAAATATTGGTAATATTTCTCAAAATAATGTAACATGGGGAGAGAGAAATATAACGCAAATTGAGAAATATTATAAAATTTGTGATACTAAACTTAAAGAACTTGATTATCCATTGGAACTGAGTAATTGCTGTGACAGTATGTGTAAATTAGCTGAACATAAAGTTATTATAAACATAATGTATAAACAAATTGTCAATATATTAAGAGAAGCATCTGTAAATAGTATGATATCAAAAGTAACACCAAAACGTAAATTTGTAATGGGATGGAATAATCATGTAAAGGAAGCTCATCGTGAGGCTCGTCTTAAGTTTCAATTATGGGTAATTAACAATAAACCTAAATCTGGATATATTTACGAAGAAATGTGCAATGCTCGTAAAGAGTTTAAGCTCAAACTTAAATATTGTCAAAACAATCAGGACCAGATCAAAATGGACAGAATCGCGACAATGCATAAGGCTAAAGACTTTGGAAAATTTTGGAAATTAACAAATAAATTGAAACCAAAGACGAGTCTACCAATGAGTGTTGATAGAATAAATGAACCTGAACACATTGCTAACATGTTTAAAAACACATTTAAAATTGATCCTCCCAAGATTAAGAAAGCTACATCGGCGATAATCAGTGCTGAGAGACTTCCTATCCCTGAGACACCTTTTAAAATTACTGCCTCTGAAGTAAGTATAATAATTAAACATATGGCTCGAGGAAAGTCTCCGGGACATGATGGACTCAGTATTGAGCACTTTCAACACGCAGGCGTTAACTTATCAAGGGTTTTGGCTATATTTTTCACACATTGCATTAATCACACATACTTACCTGATGAACTAATGAAAACTATTGTAGTTCCTATCATAAAAAACAAGACAGGTGATACATCAGCTAAGAGTAATTATAGGCCGATATCCCTAGCAACAACCATAGCCAAGGTGCTAGATAGCGTGCTTGACACATATCTAAGCAAACATATAACTTTGAATGATGGGCAATTTGGTTTTCGACCAGGGCTTTCCACTGAGTCTGCTATACTATGTCTCAAGCACACTGTAAGGTATTACACTGATAGAAAAACGCCTGTGTATGCATGCTTTTTAGACTTGTCTAAAGCCTTCGACCTGGTCTCATACGAAATCCTATGGAATAAAATGCATTCAGAAACAGACTTACCGTTAGAAATTATTAATATGTTCAAATATTGGTACAACAACCAAACCAATAATGTACGATGGGCAAATTCATTATCAGATATATACAGATTGGAATGTGGCGTAAGACAAGGTGGAATAACTTCACCTAAACTTTTTAATCTGTATATGAACTCACTGGTCAAAGAACTCACCAGCGCTGGCATCGGTTGTTCTATAGATGGTTGCTATATTAACAACATTAGCTACGCAGACGATATGGTGCTGCTGGCACCTTCGATCAGTGCCCTTAGAACACTATTGAGTATATGCGAGAAGTACGCTGAAACCCATGGGCTCAGGTATAATTCCACCAAGAGTGAGCTGTTAATGTTCAAGGCCGGAACGAAAAAATATAACTTTGTACCACCAGTATCATTGAATGGTTCTCCACTTGTTAGGGTGAGCCAATTCAAATACTTGGGCCACTGGGTTACGGAGGACTTGTCGGACGATATGGACATTGCGAGAGAACGTAGGGCTTTGGCAGTGAGATGTAATATGATGGCCCGCAGGTTTGCGCGTTGTTCTAATGACGTTAAAATAACATTATTTAAGGCATATTGTCAGTCTTTTTATACGTGTAGCCTATGGGTCAACTACACTCACAAATCGTTTAATGCCCTACGTGTCCAGTACAACAATGCCTTCAGAGTGTTTCTGGGGCTGCCGCGCTACTGTAGTGCATCAGGGATGTTTGCCAATGCAAGAGTTGCAGATTATTATGCTATACTTCGAATGAGAATAGCATCCCTGATGACTAGGGTGCGTGGCAGCACAGACACGCTGTTGAAGGTGATTGCTGGGAAGGTGGACTGCCCTATATTGAAACATTGGGTGATATCGCATATCACCCCTAATAAACATTAATTTTTTATATAATATGTAAATATGTATGTCTTTTTTAATATAATATTTTAGTTTTTAAGTTTTTCAAAGCTATGGACATTTGTCTGAAATAAAGTTATTATTATTATATTATTATTTATACAGGCCTTAAAAAACTTAAATAAAAAAAATTCTAGGTACACTAATTGGGTTTTTTCAATTATTCCGCCTCCCGCATGTTACCGATTGGGTATCGGACCCTTTGGACCCACAAGTTCTGACCCTATCTACGTAAAAGTGTCCGTTGGACCCGCTAGTCTTTTGTATTTTGACCCGTTATTATAAAAGGTACAGTCTAACTTGCATTTTAGTCGATATAAGTCAATGATCTTAAGATCATTGATTATTCAAGGCCCACGTAGCTGAGATGATTGTTTGAGTTAGAAAATTAATTCATATTATGAAAAATCTGCGTGTTGCAATTGATGGAAAAATTTTAAAAATGATTTAAATATTTAACACTTTGTCAATCTGTTATTAATTATTGTAATTTTAGCCTGGGGAGGATCTACTTCTAGAACTCTTCTCCCCCTAGAAAGAGCACAAAGAATCGCGACCTTTGTTCACAAAAACGTAGTAAAAGTAGATACATATGAGGGTTACGTAAACGTAAACGCATTTTTAAAGTTCCTAACGTAACTGTGACCACTGCGTTTGCAAATAAATTAGTTAATAATAAAAAACAATAATTATAATTATTGTTTTCATTTTGTTTGTAATTAGTATTTAAAATTTATTCAGCAATTGTTTACTTCCCCCATATGCAGGCAGAGCCTAGTATGGGGGATAGAAATCTGTTAAAAATTAAATTGTATCTAAATAAATTCTTTCTTTCTTTCTTTCTTTGATATAAATAGTCGTTATACCAGATGGGTGGAATCTCTGATTCTGGGACCAAAACTTTTAATTTTCCAACGCCTTTGCCCATAATTACCAGTTGAAGCAGGTCGTCACGTTCATGTCTAAGAACATGACCAGGTAAGAAATGTACGCCTTTTAATAATGAGCACGAGTCAAGTCAGCTTGCAAAACAGCAGACAATTATAACAATTATTTATTTATTTGTTTATTTATTTATTTATTCATTTATTTATTTATTTTATTTTAGGGAAATTTACAGGTATAATTACTTAATAATAGTGGTTAATAACATTAATAACAATGGAACATAAATAATAAAATAACGGCAGTTCACTCAGTTTTCGTACATTTACTGTGATCCCCAATCACTTTTCAATCAGACAGTTCAGTAATAAGAGCTTACGGCGCCAATTTATTAGTGAAATTGATTAATTATTGATTTTGTACGTACTTACCTATTGTGTGAAACACGAGAGACTTTGACGTGTTGAATTTAAATGAGTATTCAATTATACGTTAGGTAGTTATAGACAGGGTTGCCAAGAAATATAGAAATCTAATTTGCTGGAATTTTTTTTAAGGAAATTTTGTAAAGAAAATAAAACATTTATTTTAGACATCTTAGTAACACCTTAGTGCAAAAAGCAACAGCACTCGTGCCGTTGTCAATTTAAAGCCCTGTATCTTCCATAGTGCTACCATACCGTAGTGTATGTGGTAGAGTGTACCATTATGCAATATTTTTTCACATGGATTTTGTTGCATTGGTTTTCGTAGTAATGAGTGAACAAACCAATTTTATAATATAGCAAGCGTTGGATTTTTTGGATATCTTTTATCGATATGTTCGTTAGCTATCTGGTTAGCTGGATGTAAACATACAAAATTACATCTTTATAAAATACTAGCTGTTGCACGCGACTTCGTCCGCGTAACTTTATAAAATATAATACATTCTTGTCTGTGAAACCATGGAAATACAAATACAAAATTACAACCCAATCGGTTAAGCCGTTTAGTAGTTGACATGCCGACAGCAGCGCCACCTACCGGGTCCAATTGTATTTTTAAATTATCTAGGAAATCTTCGAAATAGCCATATAAAATTTCAACCCAATCGGTTCAGCAGTTTAGAAGTTATGTGGAAAAGATAAGTACGGAAGGATAATTCTTACTACTCGTTGTCCTATTACCCATTTTCTCGTAGGAATCAAGCATTTTCCCGTAGTAAAAAGTAGCCTATGTTCATCACGGATAATGTCGGCTTTTAATGGTAAAAGAATTTTTCAAATCGGTCCAGTGGCGATTACTAGCTGGCGCCCGCGACTTCGTCCGCGTAGAAAACGAAAAAATTAGCCTAATTTGTGTCCTGTACGTCTAAATGTTTATTTACCAAGATTCATGAAAATCAGTTAATTCTTTTAAGAGTTATGAAGGAACATACATACATACAATACCTACACTTACAGATTTATTATTGGTATATTGAATAGTAAGTATAATATTAGTCACTACTTTGTATGAATGAATAAACCAATAGGGTATTATTTTTATGAACTTTTTATTTAAAAATAGTAACATTTAACACGTAGAATTCAATATAAATAAATTAATTCATTATATTTAAGGATGCTTTACAACATTTTAAATATTTCTTTTATTCGCGTTAATAATTTCCACAATAGTAATTTTGAATTTTGTACATGATTAAATCATAATATTTCAAACGCTTTACAAGCAGACCTAGTAAGTATATATTTATGTAGTTTTCTATCACCGTTACGAGTTCTATATGAAATAATTTTAAAATGTATATATTTACCAAAAAGAAAATATACATAGATTATCATAAATGACTACTTATAGTAGGTATGTGAAGTCTAATTTGCATAAAATCACAGTAAATACGAACCTTTACATTTGTTAGAGTTAAAATAATTTATTAATGACCTAGGGGATTCCCCGTGGGATTTTCGTGAACTGTAACAATAGCTTCATCATTATTAAATTCGTAATAAATGTAATGTTCCAGAACAGTCCAGTAATTAATTATAATTTATTTCCGTCCCACCAAAACATTTTTTAAACTACATTTTTATATTATTTGTTTTGAATAAAATTAATAATAAAATAATTATTATATGCCATGCTTTTACACTTTGTTTTATGAAATATGTGCGTTTTTGTATGAAACAGGGTCGTTGATTATATCAAAATTATATCAAAATGCTTAGAAATGGACTGATTATATCAAGTTTAATTAGTTCATATTTACTGTGAACTTCACTTTATGCAAAAAATGAATAATCTTTACAATATCAGTGCAGAGTTGTAAATTATACCTAATATGATATCCAAAATTTTTAACTCTTAAGGCGGCCTCTCACCTCTAAGGCCTTCTAAATCTAAAGCCGCCGCCCTGAGGATTATTCGCCTGTAATGTAACAATCTAAAGGTACTTCCTCACCGGGAGCATTCGCGGTTACAGTACTGCCTCCGGGACCGACAAGCCTTTTGTAACATTTCAGATTCGATTTTGAACGATTAATACAATATTGAGCGCCTGTTTCACCAACGTCAAGTAAAGTGTTGATTAGTTACTTTTAGAAATAATTTTCTGTTTTATTGAATTATGCACTCGGTTTAGTGCATCCATCGATAGCCGATTTTTTATTATTATTTTCTATTCAATGTTTGGAACGTTTACCGTACAAACAAAGGTATACCAGCTCCATTATCCCCGGTTACCGGTGACTTTAAATGACAGTTACGTCAAGTAGGCCATACTTGACGTTTGTGAAACAGGCGCTAATACGAATTGTTAATTTCGTAAAAAACAGAAGAATCTATATTGGTGTCATGAATTATTACAAAAAGTAACGTTACATTAATGGCAGATGCTCCCGGTGAGAAGCACCTTGATTTGATTTTAGACATTACATTACAAACCTGCCTCACTGACATAATATGGGCATTCGCCTGTAATGTAACAATCCAAGATTCTATTCACATCTATACGAGTGTTACAAATCGTATCATTAGAGGTTGCGTACTGCTAAGTTCTTCTTACTCTTGAGTCTAATTTGAAATGTTACATTACAGGCGAATGCTCTCGGTGAGTGACCGCCTTAAACAGTTTCTATTTAATGGGATTAAAATATTCTACAAAATGGTACAGCGTAATGTACAGCGTCGCCTTAACTTTACTTAACTTGATAAACTTTCTTAAACACAACGACCACGGTGAAAATAAAATTTAAAACTTTCAACATCAATACTTTTAGTATACCTACTACGATTTATATTTAAATAAACTATATATTTATCTATTAAAATTACATATGAAAAATATTTTTTATTCATATTATAATATAAAATAGCTGTAAAGAAAGACGGTCAACAGTTAAACGTCGTCGAAGTTAACATACATAAGTTATTGTTTATTGTTAAAAATAAAACTGAGTTATAACGTTGGTTATACAGTTGCTGCATATTGAATTAATGTTCCGAGACAACTTGTTACAGCAGCGCTCGTAAAAATATTTTATCTATTTGAGTTGCACCAACACCATGAAGTATGTTACGACTGCGCCAAGTACCTGAAATAAATTTACATATTAAACTTTGGCGCTCTTGTAGAAGGATAGTAGTAATATACATTTAGTTACATATGGGCGCATATGCCTTGTCATGCGTGTATTCCCGTATGTATATAGTTCGTGTAGCGAATAAAGACTTCTCGGCAACTGTGCGCAGAACTCTATTTTTAGGTCTTTTAAGGGGCAGAGGAAAGTGAGGGGCGGGTACGCGTCGGTGTGCTGACCCGTTATTGGTAGACTCAGTCGCTCTTCCCCCCGTACTTCGTTCGCGCGTCTCGAGTCTCTTAGGTACTGTTGCATACAGATTGTTTTATCGTATTAGTAAATACGTCATGATGAATAAATGCCTAAAGAAACGTTGTCCTTCGACATCGCACGATGATTTTATCGAAGGAATATTAACACTGCCTGTAATGTGAAGTTAGGGAGGTGAAAAATTACGAAATAAGAAATAAAAATGTCATTTTCCTTAGCAATTTTGTGCACAATTGTACACATACGCCGATTCCCCCACTAGTGTCGCTTTCAAACCTTAATATAATAATTCACCTATACACGCATGCAGTTGAATGCGTACCTCTATATATACACGCACGCTCGCATATATTCTGGTTAACGAAAGATGACATTTTTAACTTTTGCCACATTCTAATGTCACTTTCATTGCTCTTAAATACTTTAAATTTTCGCTTCGCAATGCGCTATAGCGTGCGCTTGGGATGAGCGCATTACTTTTGATATTGGAATGTCTTTTCGTTCGCTCAGTATAAGCCCCGATTTCATGAAAAAGTGCGATCCCATTAAATCTCGGAGAGTTGTAAAGATATGATATTCAAATAGGGCTCAAAAGACGCGTATTTACGATAACGAAAAACGAAAAAGTTATGGCCGTAATAGTGAAAATAATTTGAATTTTTTCCGAATTTTTGATTTTGACGCTCGATATTTTGGAAATTTAGTCAGCTACAGTTTGAGCCTAAAATAAAGACGATCGGGTAAAGAGTTTAACCTGTAGCTTAACCTTTTTGAAAGAAGTCAACAAGTCAGAACAACATAATTTCGAATTCCTTAGATACATACACATAGAATGTTATTTATTAGTATAGTTTTTGTAAACATTCGATATAAACAAAGCCACTTTTTAATTTGATTTATTTCACAGACAAACAGGACGAGAAAAAATAAATATTTACCCAAAATAAAACAACATTTTCATTGTTTCAATCACGATCGACATTGGTATATTTTTGTTATATTATATTTGTATTTTAAAAACTGGTTACTTTATACAGGCAAATAAATGGTTTGTTATTTTTTTTTATTTATATATTTATTAATACAGTAATTTTTACATTTAAATTAACATTGGTGTAAACATAAACTCATTAAGAGTTTCACCGCACACCAATTATTGTTTTTGGTTGTATATCCGTTGAAATCCTGTTGAAATATCCGATTTCATTCGTTAGTGATATTGTTCGCCTGAACATCAGTTTGTGTAATAGCGAACGCAGATTCGCACGGATTAATTTCGCTTTAGTAGTCGTCTCGCACAATTTTATTTCGTACGAAAAATGCGAAAAGCCAAATTTAAATTAAAAAATATTTTCTCTACATAGTAAAAAACAAAGTCGCTTCCCGTCTGTCTGTCTGTGCCTATGTATCTTTAAAACTACGCAACGGATTTTGATGCGTTTTTTTTAAATAGATAGAGTAATTCAAGAGGAAGGTTTTCTATACTAATACTAATATTAAAAAGAGGAAAGATTTGATTGTTTGTTTGTTTATATAGAATATTAGGCTCCGTAACTACTAGACCGATTTGAAAAATTCTTTTGCCATTAGAAGCCGACATTATCCGTGATGAACATAGGCTACTTTTTACTGCGGGAAAATGCTTCATTCCTATGGGAAATCTAAAATAAAAGTAAATACTAGCGGCTCGGCCCGGGAGATAGTGCCATCTATCCAAAATCAGGTGAAGTGACTAACATGACAACTGCTTGGTGATATTTTTAGCGATCCGCTACGGTAGATGGCGTTTTATACTTTTCAGTCGCGACTAGCTATAAGTTACGCGGGCGAAGTCGCGGGCACCAGCTAGTTACAAATATATACAAAAATATTTCTATATAATATATAGATATAGATATAGATATAGATATAGATATAGATATAGATATAGATATAGATATAGATATAGATATAGATATAGATATAGATACAGATATAGATATAGATATAGATATAGATATAGATATAGATATAGATATAGATATAGATATAGATATAGATATAGATATAGGTATAGATATAGATATAGATATAGATATAGATATAGATATAGATATAGATATAGATATAGATATAGATATAGATATAGATATAGATATAGATATAGATATAGATATAGATATAGATATAGATATAGATATAGATATAGATATAGATATAGATATAGATATAGATATAGATATAGATATAGATATAGATATAGATATAGATATAGATATAGATATAGATATAGATATAGATATAGATATAGATATAGATATAGATATAGATATAGATATAGATATAGATATAGATATAGATATAGATATAATATATAGATATAGACAAATACTTATGTATAATATCTACATGATAAAATTTTCATAAAACAAACATTGAAATTAAAATTGCCAAAATGTGTTGCCAACTTCGACATAATTATTGTAAATATTCTTGTTTATTATACATGAGAAATACCATATGGTGTCAGAATTATTATGAATTGATGTTTGTACAGGCGTAAACTCGACTTCGCATCGTTGGAAATCTTTGTTTTGATTAATGGCCCACCCTCCGTCTGTATGCGATCCTACTTATCACACTTAAAGCTTATCTCTAGACCTATACTCTAAACGAAATTATATTCATATCTTGTGTTTGTTTATTCACTAAAAACTTCTCAACCATCCATTGAATTTTGCATGAATTTTGATAGGTACGGTTTTCAATCATGGCAAGAGCTGTAAACGATAAAAGCTTGTGTATGTATAGTAATATAATTACAGAAAAAAATTAATTCGTGCAAAATCGGCACATTAGATTAGTTCAGAATCAAATTATTTAAAATTTTCCTAATTCTATGGCGTAAGTGTGAATCTACTTTTCCTAGCTAAAGACTCTAAAATTAACTGCCCTAATAAAATATATTTCTCTAATTAAAAATGTGTTTCCAACTTCATTCTGGTGCTAAAGCTCCATAATGAAGACCTTTTATGACTTGATTTATGCAACCAATTATACCCATAACTGGAATGATTTAAAAATTTTGAATTTAATAAGTACATTCATTAATATTGAAGAAACATGTATGGTAATTTTAAACACTAAAAACCTTCTTACCGAAGCAAACAAATCCAATGAGACCGTGAAGAATTTCGCACCAGAAATGCTCATGGCCTTCTGACACTGTTGACAGACGATTTGAACAAAGGTCTTTGCCTCCTCAGAGCCGTCGTACCATTGGCACGAATATGCTGCTTCCATCACTGAAGAACTCTGCGAGGCAAAATTTAAGCATATATAACCTAAGCAGTAACTTATGTTCTTAAATTTAAATTCCCTAATGTTTCTTAAATATTTAGATACATACATATTATAGTCCAGTATCCCTCACCTGTATTTTTTTCTGATTACTAACAGGCTGAATATTCGTGAGTAGCTTCAGTTTGCCGAGACGAACAACTTTTTCCTCTGCGAAAATTCTCGATAGAGGTAGCTAAAGGAGCGGCCATTTTATTATAAAAATGTTTACTAAGCTACAGACAAAAAATCAGCTCGTTTGTAATCCCATCCCTCCCAAAAAACCCACTCTCAATATATCATAACAATGAGGACATAAAAAATATTTCTAATCAGCTGATTTTTTGTCCGCAGCTTAGTAAACATTTGTATAATAAAATGGCCGCATAGTCCTACTAATTGAGTGGTACGTTTTCCCAGTCCTACGCTTGGAAGTTGTTTGTTTACGGCTGCTAACTCCTTTAGCTACCCTCTATCGAGAATTTTCGCAGAGGAAAAGGGTGGATGTTTCGGCAAACCGAAGCTATTCACCGAGTTTCAGCCTGTTAGTAATCAGAAAAAATCCAGGTGAGGATACTGGACTATTAATATAATCAATCATCAATACTAATAATAAATCTGTAAGTGTATGTATTGTATATATCGTTCCTCCATCATTAAACTTGGTAGATAAACATTTAGACCTACAGGACAGAAGAAAGGCTATATTTTTTCTTTTTTAACGCGGACGAAGTCGCAGGCGCCAGCTAGTAATAAATAAATATTCCACCAAAAACGCAATGCAGTGTTTTCACTAAAAAAAAGTTTGAGATCGCATGTAAACCAAATTAGTTATTTTAGTGTCTAAAGCAAGATCAGCGAGACAAGCCGTTTTACGGCTGTAACCTCATTAACAACCACCGCGAAATAACAGCACATGTGCTGTTGTGTTTCGGTGATGAGTAAGGGATGCCAGAGCCAATTCTTAATGCTTCTATGGTCGGCAGCATCTATGGCGTTGCTTGTGTCATAGGCGACGGTAGCCACCTACCATCAAGGGGACCGTCAGCCTGTCTGACAAACTTAAGATAAAAAAGGAAAAATGTAAACAAATATAAGCAAAAGCCATAAATTAACATTGGTTTCCGAATAAAAATCTCATCAAAGTCTTGTCTGAAAAGGCCCTTTGTACCTCTCCCTATTGTGTTTTCAATTTATGCGGCAAATAACTCACCTCCTCAATGAGCCGATTCCCGAAAATACAGAAATGGAACACCTGTCCGAGGGTATAGCAGAGATAGCCGACTGTACTAAACGCGTACACATTTATACCGTCAATCTGTAACAAAACACGCCTCGGGTTTTATGTAGCTTCGTATTTTGTTTATGTAGATGAAGGGTAAATTTGAGCGTTCAAAAATTGAAAGCTCAATCTTCAAACGTTTCAATTCTTCAAACTACGGGCGACATCAGACTGCTGTGGTATTTTTTTATTGCCCAAAAGTTCATTCGATATAAAACAGATTATTATAGTTAGTTAATACATTGATATTGTAATAATCAATGTACTGCATTTATGAAAATACCTGTTGTTTTCAAGAAAATACAATATTTAGGTTAGAAGATAACTGATAAAATATTTATTATAATGTCAGGAACAGGAAAACAGAATAAATTAAAAAATTACCTTAGTCGCTTGATAAGCCAGTAAAGTGAGAGTGATCGTAGATACCAACATATGGAATAAGAGAGCAGTGCCGTATGTATCTCCTATTGACGCTACTAATCTGAAATTAATCAAATCTTTTGACCATAAAATTCGGGATAAAGCCATATAAAGCAATAAAACCATAAAGCCATACATATAGGCTCCGGTTTCACGAAAAAACGCTATCCCCTTACATCTCGGAGAGTTGTAAAGATATGATATTCAAAAAGAGCTCAAAAGACGTGTATTTACGAGAGCTGCTAGATGCAAAAATAATTTTTCGAAAAAGTCAAAAATGAAAAAGTTATGGCCGAAATAGTGAAAATAATTTGAATTTATTTCCGAATTTTTGATTTTGGCGCTCGATATTTTGGAAACGAAGAATGATATCAAAATTTTGAGAAAACGTCCTCTGGACAATTTAGTCAGCTACAGTGTGAGCCTAAAATAAAGACGATCGGGTTAAGAGTTTAACCTGTAGTTAACCTTTTTGAAAGAAGTCAACAAGTCAGAACAACACAATTCCGAATTCCGTAGATTCATTTCTAATGTGCTCGATAGTATTTTTTATATAATACCTAATATCCTTAGCATATATTTTTTATTTTTTTTTATTTTGTTAACAATTTGTCTTTCGACAAATAATAATTAAAAAGAAAGACGTTGCGGCGAAATAAATTTGTTAAGAAATTAGATAAAATATAAGTAGATATATGTAAGTGTAAAAATATATAGTTATTCTTAACAGTAATAAAGGCTTTATAATTATATTATTATCCTTAGCAATTAGTTTAAAAAATAAAGTTTTATCCTATAATATTACCTGACCACGTGTTTATGCCTTTCAACCCAATATTTAATAGCAGATCGAGCCAGCATTTCCTGTTTCTGAGTAAGCCCATTGGGATTATTTGACGTTGGTTGCCCGAAAGCCTGAAGTCTACCACCAGCTCCTCTCAAAGTCATACCGAAGTCCTGTTGTGTTGCATATATTCCTCTTATATCCATATCGACTGGATCCGGAATTTTCTCAGATTTTTCTGTTGAAAATATGAATGTACATGTGATAAACCTAAATGGTAAACATTATGTAATTATTTTTTTTATGATAACTTTTAACTTTTTAACTTCCCAGTTTTCACAAAAAAATCTGTTTGCTTTTAATTTGCAAAATTCACTTCTGTTAAATTATTTAATAACGTTGAACAATGTCAAGGAATGCTTTTGTTAAATTTACAAAACGAAACCTAAAGTAAGTTTAAGCGACTAACGTAGTTACTAACGTAAAATTTTCTTTATTTTTAGATGAGTAATTTTAACTATTTTACATTTACGGTTTTGTTAAGTAAGTGATAGATTACAAAGTTAAAAAATACTGATTATTTCTGTATTTTATAATAAATATGTTAATCAAAGGTTTTGTTCAAAGTCTAATATTATTTTATATTACTGAAATAAATAGCTTAGAATTTAGATAATGCACAGATCAAATCACTGGAAGAACCAGGCTGAAATTCGACTCGCAGAAATCTACTATGTCGTAGACATTATTATACTAAAATTAGAAATAATGTAAATTATCATAAGTGCAATGTAAAATAACTTGTAATAACAACTTGTAACATATGGACTAACAGTCTGAAATAAAGTTTATTATTATTATTATTATTATTATTTCTCTAAGAATATTTTTGTGTTCAATTCAACTGAGGTTCCATACTTAAGTTAGCTTAAAAATATTATGGTAGCCATGAGCATAACTTAATAATTACCCAAGCACAAAATAGACACTCAAGTTGAATCTGATAATTCGTAATATCTGGGACAAAGTTGCGAGCCTATCTTTTTTTTTATTTTTAGTCTGTAATTAATTTTTCATTGGACGCAGTGGAAGCAGGTATCCTTTAAGGCGGATTAATATAAAACTATCACCATGAAATCTGTTATTATACTTGGTTAAGCTTGGAATTTCAGCCTCTCTTTGAGCTTAATTTCACCAGACTATTAAGTGTCACAGGAAAAGTTTCATTCTCCTTTCTGTATTTTAAACAAAATAATTTATGTTCGCCTACATTTAAAATATAGGAGTGTGAATAAGCTACAAAACAGAACTCCACAGAAGACCATTTCTGTAAGGGATACCAGATCCCATTTCCCCAATTCTTATCTATATCAACATATAAAGCTAAATAGTTTGTTTGTAGTTTGGTTGTACCACACGCTAAATTATTTTTGTGTTGGATAGTCCATTTATCGAGGAAGGCTATAGGCTATAGAGAACGCGGACGAAGTCGCGGACAACAGCTAGTCTTTGATATAAGGTGACACGTACTTGTTGCTTGTTTCACAACCTATACATAAAAAAAAGGTTGTAAAAGATGTTTGCTCACTTTTTAGAATTGAGAATTCTTACAGTATAGCTATTAAAAGTATTTTTAGAATTATTAGAAAAGCAAGATTGTCCACTACGTTTGTATTAATACTACCTGTAGAAGAAGCTCGAAACAACTCAGCCGTATTGGGTCTGTAAGTGTCCAAAGAAGCGCTTAATTCCATAAGAGGTTTCATGATAGCTTTCAAATGCTGCAGCTGTTCGCAAGCGAAGATCAACCAGGAGCAGAACATCACGTCCATCAGGTTTGCTACCATCATTGCGAAAATTAACCAATATACCTGGAAGGAAAGTTTAAGTCATGGCCAAATCCACAAGTAGATAAAGACTGGAACCTTTTTGTTATTATATTAACTAAAACTCGATCATAATAGTTTCGAAGTAGGGAAATAGAGACCTACAACCGACTTCAAAAAAAGGACTCGATTCGAACGTATGTATTTTTTTATGCGTGTTCGCGGATAATTTCGTCGTTTATGAACCAATTTTGATGATTATTTTTTTTTTGGATAGAAGCTACCATTATAAGGAAACCAGGACCTGATGGTGGCATCCCAGAGAAATCGAGGGGAACCTTCGAAAATCGTAGGAAGTCGGTTGTTTTTGTTAAAAATTATGTTAACAATCGAAATAAAAGTATTGTCTGTTTACAGAAATAATTAAAACATTTAAATTCCTGTAACAGAATGATATAATATGAAATATTCTAATAAACATTATACCTGAAACACGAAAGCAACAATGTATCCAGTTCCACTCATAGTGTTGAATGGGTACCATGCCTTCAGCGGTAGTCTTGGGGCCGGTTCTGTCAGAGTATCATTAGATTCCTTATCAGCAATATAGCGGACAGACTCACCAAAGAATGTTATTGTGACCCAGCCTGAAAGATAAGAGAACTTAGTTGATCAAGTTTCCACTACAGAGTGTTTTTTGTTATTTCTTTTGATCAAAACCCCTATATAGGATGCGTGGTGTACGTCCCCAGTGGTGGACGCACCTGTGGTGGACGCACATGTGGTGGACGCACCTGTGGTGGACGCACCTGTGGTGGACGCACCTGTGGTGGACGCACCTGTGGTGGACGCACCTGTGGTGGACGCACATGTGGTGGACGCCCCCGATTCGAATAAATTAAATATCACATTTTTTGTACTTTTCCACTTAGTACAGTAAACCACAATTTAAATTATTAGTTTTACTAATACAACTCTTGACTAGAATCTGTGCATGTATAAATATCTCTTTTCATAATTATCGATTTATCTACCTTTACTTAGTGTCTGATGCAACATAGTTAGCTGATGCAACATTTTGTTTCATACCTTTTTATTACGGACTAGCCAATACCCACTTCGTTCGCGTGGACTTCATCTTAAGATAGATCTATACTAATATTATAAAAAACGAAGATTCTTAGTTTTGTTTGTAATGAATAGTCTCAAAAACTACTGAACCATATTTACAAATTCTTGCACTTATAGAAGCTGTGCATTATTAGAGAACGATTTACGAGTTCATTTCGTTTGGACGACATTGACATAACAAAGAATTTCAAACTCTACGTACTCCGCAATAAGGTTTAAAAACTAGTGCTATTACTAAAAAAGGCTACGGAAGCCTTATTAGCTCTATAAGGTGGTGCTGTACCGTTCTAAGAAATACCTATAGTTAAAAGTAAGTTGTATACGTGTACAACTTTCAAAGAGAATTTTCCTTCTTTTTCAATTTCCGCTCTGACGCGGACCGAAAGATTGTGACTTTATCGTTGATATTTGAGATAGGGTTTTACACTTCATACATACTTATGTAGACGAAACAGTATTAAAATATAAATAAATGTTTAAATGAATAAAAACTACTAACTACCCATTAATGTTTAAAACTAAAATACAACTATTATATCGGTTTTAGTTCCATATGAACAAGCTCCCACGACTTCCTTTTACGCATCATTTTAAAACTACTGTTTTCACATACTTATAAGTACTTATATTTTATTAATACGAATTCAATTTATAAGCATCCTAATTTATGCTCGTAACATGAGGTAGCATTACTAAGCCGTCTCTGCGATTAGCGTGCACAGACAAGCAGACAAAAATTCTAAAAAATATTTTTTTACATTAGTAACGTAAGTAAGTACAACGTGTACAATTTTTTTTTAATATTTAATGTACAGTCACGGCTGGTTTACGATTTAACTATCCTATATAGACATAATATAGATAAGTAAACTATCGGTTTTAAATTCCATATGAAAGCTCCCACGGTTTTTTATTACGCGTCATTTTAAAACTAATATTTTCCCATACTTAGTATTTTTTTAATATTACTAATAATTTTAAAATTCCTAGTCAAATTAACAGTATATTATTATGTATAGTGGTTGTTGCAATTGAAATTGAAAATGGCTTTTGCATATTGAAAAATTGCAATTAATTTTGGAACGCAAAACTCATATTAGAGACCCGATTTTGTAACTCAAAAAGGAAACTTACTGACAACTGATAAAATTGTGACCGTGCATATGAAGTAAAGTAGTTTCCTCATCTTAGAGAGAGCCAGCTGATGATACCTGGCATCAGATTCCGTGAAAAGTGGATGGCTGTTAGACTGGTTCCATACAGCTAGAGTCCTAAAACAAGTTAACTTATTTATTTACATGAGACCCTTCAACATTAAGAACTATTAACGTCTACTTACATCTACTTTTAAAATTAACATAAAATATCTGAAGTTGTGACTTCATATATACTTATTATTTTATTAGTAATAATGGGTTGCTCTGAGCCAGCATTTAGCCAAGCAGCAAAGACGATGGAGCGAACTGACACACAAGGTGCGCTCGAACTTTAAAGAGATTTGGGTTATATGAGCTCGGAAACATAAGTTCCAATACTTGAGAGGTCCAGTCCAGGTGTAAAGTATCGGCTTACCTCATTTAGGATGCCCAGCTTTTAACTTAGGCTTTGGACTCGATAGAAGTGCCGATGATATGCCAAGAAACTTATGCACCTCGGAAAGTTGGAGCCAAATTGTCTTATTCGCTTTAAAATTAGTCACATTCCACTACATTAAACCCCACATCAGACTACATTAGACCAATTCCATACCTAACATATTTAGATGTGTTATGCTCAAAGACCAGAAACGCTCATTCATCGAAAAAATAGCTCACAACTCAAAACACAAATGGCTTCTTTTAAACGGCCACATCGTGAAATTCGCGAAGTTAATTTTTCTATCTTCCTTCCTGGGGTCTTAGCCAAGATGCAAAAGCTTCATTGCGTACTTCGGAAACGAAGACAGAACGCTAAGAGAAAGCTTGGTTGTTGTAACGTGAAACGTTTATTTTGACCAAACACCAAGCTTTCTCTCAGCGTTCTCTCTTCGTTTCCGAAGTTCGCAATGAAGCATTTGACTCTGAGGTAGGCCCCCTTATCCCTTATCCTTAATCTTACTATGGTTGGCAGCGCATTCGCAGCACTCGTGACGTTAGCTCAAGTGAATCTGACGACCTTAATATTATATAAATAAAAAGTTAATATAAAATCAACAAAAATTAATTGCCTCGTTTGATAGTCTACGTTAAATTCTACTGGCAGTTTTACTTATTCTAAATAAAAACCAGTCTATTTAAATTGGCTTTGTGAATAAAAATAATCCCATGATTAAATAGAAAGAAAGTACAAGTAATTAATTCTTCTGCTTGTAAGGACGTTTAATTGTACGAAGCTGTGAAAGGTTTCCTTCGCAGAACAGAGGCTCCAAGGAAAATTATTTTCAATTCAGGAGCTTTTGTATTCCCCCGTTAAATTAAAATCGGATGGAAATGAATTTTCCTCGTAACTAACTGAGTGAATAACTTTTTAGAAAATTATTCCTCGGTTGTTATATTATGTACAATACCTCAAAGGCTTTTTTGATGTCAAAAGTAATGATGATTTACCTGGCTTCGTTAATGAATTGTAATTTGCAAACATTTTAAATGTTTATTATAACTGTGATTGTAAGTGAAAATTATTTATTTAGAAAGTAGGGATTTTACAAAAAATATATTGAAAATTATTATTGTTTTTGAAGCAGCCGTAAAATTTATCTTATTGTCTCTATAACATCTATTTCTTTCTTATCTTTTCGGATAGTTTGTTTAAAAGAAGCTTGCTTATCATCGTGATTTTTATATTTTATGGCACTAGCTTTTGCCCTCAACTTCGTCCGTGACAATTGAATACAGTACTTTTTTTCTTGATAAAAAGTTACCCTATGTCCTTTCCTATCAACATGTATGCAAAAACATTATCTCCGCGACTTCGTCCGCCTTATATTTTCTTAGTTGTTAAAACATTTATTGCTCATATATTTTTGTCATGTGAAGTTGATATTGATGAAACAGTAGGTACTTTTTCTGCATGAAATGTACCTTATGTCCTTTTCTGTAACCCTGACAACGTGTATACAATATTTCATGATAACCGGTTGAGTATTTAAGGCGTGAAAGCGAAACAAACAAGCAAACTTATAAACAGACAAACTCACTTTAACATTTCTAATATTAGTTAAGATGGTACTTACTAGGGTGACATGTAAAAAGAGTCTTATGGGAAGCTTACCTGTAGAAACTCTTGGAGTTGAGAGCGAAAAACAAGAGCTTGATAACACTGTGTGCGAAGAATAGTACGGTGATGGTGTTTGCTGTGAGCTCATTAACTTCGTCTGAGTATTGCGCCATATTCATTCCCATACAGACGTATTGGATAACAATTAGGAAAGCATGAACACTGGAGTATAACTTACGAAGCAGTGTGGACATACCAGCATTATCTATGAATAAAACGTAGCAACATTTTAAAAGAAAATAAAGCATATTATTCATAAATTAGCTAAAGACTTCGTAGGCGCTGTTAACTGCGCTAAAATCGGTTAAGACGTTTCTGAGATTAAGTTTATCAAAAGCACATATAAATAGATTATCAAACAAAAATAATAAAAACTTTTATTTTTTGAACTCGGCAATTTTTTTAATAAAATTAAAACTAAAGTCAATAAACAGAAGCGTAAATTACCAATATCAATCAAATACGGAAATGTAGAAAATGGGTCAAGGAAAAGGATGGGTCTAGTAAATCAAAGAAAAATTGATTTAAGAGGTTAGATATGGCAATTACAGGATTATACCACAATTAAACTCTATGTTTGTTAGATTTTACTGTAACTTTACCGTAGTTTTATGTATACCAGAGACAGTTTTAAACGGACGGATCATAGCAGAGGACCTTGAAAATAGCGTCGACGCTATTTGCAAGAACCTGTCCACGTAGGAATTTCTTTGTACCCGCTAAATTCCAATAACTTTGGGTAATATATTTGCTTTCACTAATCCTATTAATTCATAGAATTTTTGTCTGTTATTTTGGTTACCTGAATGATAATTGAATAAAAAATGTCCGGCCATCTGCATCAACTTGATATTTGGCATCAAGTCGGACACGAGGCCCTGGTGTTTCGTTTTGGTCATCATCTAAAATCACATCATCATTTTTAGTCATATGAAAAACTGATTTACTCGAAACCTTTTTTTAATTACTTTTCTATACTAACTTTGAAATCTTATTCTTTCTTTACGGTCTCGGTAAAAAATAGAAGATCTTCTTATTGTTTTCCGAAGCTCCTCACATTTTCATATTAGCTTTAGAAAATGTGTCCTTTTTTTAAAAAAAAGACTTTTTCTGGATACTTCTGGACACGTGCGCTGCCCACACCCACTTCGAGGATAGTGATCGATTTTATTTTATTACAACTTTCGCAATGACGTGTGTCAATTTCAAAGTCACTACTAAGTATGGTGTGAGTTGTACGGTACGGCTCGTGGGAAGATCACATATGCCGGCACCGCCTGATGGTAATTTCCTCTCTTTAATTATGAACGACCATGTTCTTGGCTTCACCAGTGTTAGTAATTAAATGTTCTGACATCGATTACTCGATCAATTTCGTCATTACGAAATCGGTCAATGTTAGCACAGCAAGTGTGTTGGTCACTGTTTGCTTTCTAATGTCTGTTACTGTTTGAACAACAATTTCAATTCAATCGACCACTCTGCTTTTGTTTTTGTTCAAGCTCGCAAAGTAAACTTTGGAGCTTGCAAACATTGTGTACTGTAGACTGTTTTTTAATTCAAAAACATCGGTCGCTTCGTTAGAGCGTATACAATATCGTCAAAATAGGATGGAAGCGAGGCCTCTAAACAATCCTGGTTCATTAAAATAACTTTGTAAATTACAAAATAGGTCTGTTATTTGAAAACCATTAACGTTTCATTGGGACGAAATATTATAAATTAAAATAAATAACTACTTTTCATATAATTATATTCTTCAAATATTTTTATATTTAAATGTAAGTAAAGGTCGAATAAAATGTTGACAGTGTACTTAATGGTAGGCAATGATTTCAAAGTAAGGATACGCCCAACGGAATATTTTACACAAACTTTACTTCTTATAGTTCAAGGATGACTGCCGTTAGTTGGCCCTAAATTAGATTTTAGGGCCAATGAAGTGGGGACATTATTCGTCGCGCCGTTGATTCGGGCCTTACGCTAACAATATATAAGTCAATGATGCTAGGTGGCTACTTTTGTCTGCACAATTAAAATAAAGAGGGGATGCAAGTTTGTTGAAGTATAAGGAATGAACAGGCGATAGTAGAAATTGCATCCCCAAAGAACTAAAGCGTCAATTTGTTTGAGTATCCCTTACTCAATCGCTGAACTCAGATCACACGTTTTATTGCTTGATAGCTACTGCCACAGATGGGCTGCCCAGTTTTCAGTGTACAACTTTTAATTAGTACCATTATAACCAGTATTTTTATATAATAATATTTTTTATTGTATCTTACTAACAGACACACTTTACTCTGTTAGAGTAGTGTACAGACACACTACTCTAACAGAGTAAAGTGTGTCTGTTATTCGTACTAAAAAAAATGGAAATATTCATATTTTAAATTCAAAATACGTATCACAATGCCAACTCATATAACAAAAAAAGAAAAAATAAATTTTCCTTGTCGTTTATGACACATATAACAATTTCGTTCTTTTGATCGTTCGGCTGTCTACTTCAATGAGAGCTTGTCGTGCTGGCTTTATCATTGGCGAACTGTCAAAAAGGAACGTTTACGAAATTGTTTTTTCAGAAATGCTGATGAAATTGAAACTTTATTTATAAAGCAGTAGGATCTGGTATTGTTTAAGACAACTCACACAACGAAATTTAGCAAAAGCTGCGTCACATAAAATACGTAGAGACGAAATTATTTTCCCTACTTGTTTGATGTCGCTAGATAACTCTGATCGCACTACATACTTACTTACATTTCGCTCGTATTGGAATTGGAGTTTCTGCAAAATAAGAGTAACTGTTATGAATGTAGGTGTCAAAAGGGTCATTTTTCACGTACATAATTTACATAGTTTTGTGATAAAAAGCGTAATGTTCGAATCGAAACCGGAAACCCTAGAACAGAGCAATAAAACCGTTCAATTCAATTAGAAGGAAACCAATTTAGGAAATCGGAAGGTGTAACGCAGTTAGAACAGATTGGATCCAATTTAGATTTTAGATTCTATTATTTATTTTCAACTCTATATCTTCGATTTAGAAATCATTTTAATTCAAATTCAAGTATTTATTGCGAAACCATAATGTACAAAGATGTTATGTTTAGTGTAGTGTGATCAACTATAGTTCACTACTTAGGTTCCTAAATTGGTTTCCTTCAAATTGAATAGTGTGATAGCGGTTTAAAGGCAAACACCCCAACCACTCGTCCAACGGGATTATCATGCCAGTTTTTACATATAACTAGTTGGTGCCCGCTACTTCGTCCGTGGCCAATTTTTTATAAGATACAAACCATTCCCGATTATCCCTCTATATATAAGTGAAGACAGATTTAAAATCGGTCCAGCCGTTTAGCAGGAGTTCAGTGACATACACACGCACAGAATTTCTTCTGTGCGTGTTATAGATATATTTTATCACGGGTATCCTTAATTTTTCAACGCGGACGAAGTCGTGGACACCGGCCACAAAAAAAGGATGTCCATCTATACTAATATTATAAAGAGGAAAGATTTGATTGTTTGTTTGTTTGTATAGAATAGGCTCCGAAACTACTGGACCGATTTGAAAAATTCTTTTACCATTAGAAGCCGACATTATCCGTGATGAACATAGGATACTTTTTACCGCGGGAAAATGCTTCATTCCTACGGGAAATTAAAAATAAAAGTAAATACTAGCGGCTTGGCCCGGGACATAGCGCCGCGCCATCTATCCAAAATACGGTAGATGGCGTTTTATACTTTTCTCTGTGGACGAAGTCGCGAGCACCAGCTAGTATCAAATAATATGCGAATAGGCTTCGCCTTAAAGAATTTCATTATTTAAGCGAAGTAATTACTGGGATTTGCGCATGCGGGTTCTAATCCCGCGTATAACTCACTATCCGCTTCGACTACCTCATAACACCGAGTTACAAGTTCCATTTGCGTTTGCAAAACTGCAATAATAAATCTTAACCGACAAGCTTTAAGGTTGATGTTGCGTTGTTAATCTTTGTTTGAACGTGTAAAATTATTTTGGTATTTATCCTACAAAGGCGTGAATCCTCAAGCTTAGTTCAAGATTTCATTAAGGAGATGAACTGGAACATTGTTTAAATCTTAATCTTAGAGCTTGGATTGATGAAACAATGTCATGGATTTTATTAGTAAAATAATATTTTCTTATTGTATACAAGTAGATAAATAATAATTTAATTAAAATTAAATTTTACAAAGTCTCTATTGATTTTATTTATTTTGAACTAGGTTTTGCCCGCGACCTCGTCCGCCTCCGATCGCTACTAAACTTCACAGGATTATCCGTTGGACTAAAAATAAAATTTTAGCTCAACATATATATTTAGCTTAACATTATATAATACTTTAAAGTAATTAACGATTGCATTCCCATTGTAGAAGACAGAGCTATTTAAGTTATCACTACGTGGAAATAGGTATTAGTTAGTGTTTGAAGCACAAACTAAACAACGTAGTTAAATTCCTGCTTTAGAATTGTGGTTGCTAATTAGTTTATATCTAAACTTTGTGTTTTGTGAATGTGGAAACTTGGTCCTTAATTGCAATGGCAGCGTACTTTATGAAGATATTGAAATCAAAATGATTTGATAGATTTCTAATAAGTATTACATAAAATATTAAACACTGATTAAAAACTCCTCTGAAACGGCTTCACTGATTTTTATGAGTCAATAGTCTGAGAATAAGTTGTAAACTATTTTTTATACTTACGCCAAATTTTTTTTTTGGCAAAAAAAAGTTTGCTGGGTCAGCTATTTATCACTACATAAAACAAAGTTCTCCGCTACGTCTGTCTGTCTGTCTGTTTGTTCGCGATAATCTCAAAAACTACTACACCGATTATCGTGCTGTTTTCATCAATGGATAGAGTGCGGTTCTCGAGGAAGGTTTAAGAATATAATCTACAAAATTACGCGGGCGAAGTCGCGGGCAGCAGCTAGTATTAATCTTCCTCATTAACGCTCTTTCCATTAGTGTAAACCAAATTAAACCGCGTACATACAGAGGGATATAATACCTACTATATACAGGGATATACAGGGATATATACAGGGGTTATAATACCTACTCTGTAAAGTTATCGTATACACATATAAAATATTCTATTATATATAAGATGTTTCATACCATTTCGTATGATCTGTAACAGGGAAGCTTATTAGAAGCTTATGGGAAGCTTATGCATAAGGCAGTTTCCTCTGTTACTTCTTGCATATTGCTAAACTAAATACCAAATAATATGTAATTTTGATTTTGGTATACAGCTTGTCTTTTATGTCTTTTATGTCTTGTTTCAAGCGCTTAACAAGTATATGACTCTTCGCTCTTCAGACTCTTCGCTCCATTTATCCTCCGTATCTAATTGGAATTTTATAGATGTTATAAAATTCCACTGCTTACATGATAAGCAGTAGAATATTAAAACAAAAAACGACTAGTTTCTCACGGCGTTGATCGCTAATCTGTTAGAGATCTTATGCATCAATTATACCCCAATTCACCAGCTGAAACGTTTACTGCACCACCTAGCTTCTAAGAAAAATATCAGAAAAATAAGAAAATATAAGAAAAAGGTCAGAGAGATTAAAAACTGTCAAATTTTTCAAGTTATTTTACATTCACGTTCTGAACGTTAAGATAAAAAAAATTGTATTGAACCTTTGAACGTTAGCTTAATATCCAAAGGTATTTAAAGGTATTCCAATTTCTAAAAAGCGTTCGAATGAATCATATAATAATATAACTAGCTGGCGCCCGTGACTTCGTCCGCGTTGAAAAAGAAAAAAGTAGCTTCTTCACTAAAGGTAAGAAAACTGAATGAGTATTTCTACTTCTAAAATATAAAAAAATCCATATTTTGGTACAGTTTTCTCAAATGACCGGAAAAACTTCCAGCGGTTGTTGCACGCTGATTAATTCACTAAACAAATAATTCATGGATTCTAATAAATAAGCTCAAATGTTAAAATATCCATCTGTTGGTTCATGTTAGTAGCAGATGTCACTGAGCATCTTTAGTTCTTAACTAAGTCAAATTGAGCTCCGCCAGAAACAACCAAACAAAGTTTCCAACTTTGCTAACTACATAATTTCAAAGTTAAATTCCTTGTCAACTTTAAACGAAGCTGGATTACGAGATGACAGTTTAATTTAAATGGGACGCTAGAACGCTAGAAACGAGAATAATTATAATAACTTAATTATTTGAAAGGACAATAGTAAATGTTAACACTTTATGATGAAAGTACTTTAAGTACCATGCGAAAGTCGAAACCATGAACAAATTATTGTTTAATGCATATTGATATCGTTTCTAAAGATATGTACATAATTTATATGGTTATAGCTTTTGCCAGCGAAATCGTAGCGAGTTAGTCCAAGTAGTTCTACCTACTATTAGTTCCACGATATAACAGATTGCACAAAAAGTCCACTGTTCTAAAGTTCTACTGTCAGAGTATGACAGATTAGCGCCCCTTTGTCTGAGATGTCAAAACATATTGTTGAATATATATAAGTAAGTAAAGAATTTAACTCAAAAACCATTGTTTGGTTAAAGTTTTTTTTTTTTAAATATTGAACTTTTGGTAATACGAAAAAAAATTGCACCAATTAATGTCTATATTATTATTATTTTTTCAAGCTTTCTGGTCTAGCTGGAGAGTAGAGGAGTAGACTTAATAATGTATCCATAAGAGCCTTATGAGCAGGTACACACTAGGCGTTTTGAAGTTCTTACCCTGCATTTACACGCTTGCCAAGTCTCGGCAAGCGTCCACAAACACAAGCGTGTGAACGGGGTGTTTGGCTTGGCTTGCGTGAGTTTGTCCCGATCCAGACTAGTGTCAGTTTTTGAACACAGATCAAAGGAAGCTTGCGGCAAGCGCTTGCGACGCAATCTCACGTTGGCGCTTGTTTAGTGTCGCTCATGAGCTCGTGCCGAAAAGGTGTTTTTTTACGCTGCGCTATATACAACTGCGTAACAACCATGAGTTTTTTTTTTTTTTTTTTTTATGTAATCAAGGCAGCGCTTGGCCCGCGATCTCACTTGATGTTAGGTGCAGATGCGGCCAAAGATGGACCACGCTTACCTAGTAAGTGCCCATTTACCCTAGACTTGAAGACCCCGAGGTTGTAATTTTGGGGAAACACGGAGGCAGGCAATGAGTTCCACTCCTTAGCAGTTCGGACAAGGAAGGTGGAACTATAACGCTTCGTGCGTGACCGGGGAACATCAACCACGAAGGGATGAAACCCCCGCCCGCGCCTCATGTTCCGCAAGTGGAACGGCTCTGGCCGGATCAGATCCCATAGGATGGACGCACAGTAGTTGGTCAAACGAGGAAACTAGTTTATATTTTGAATAATATGTCAAGCCAAACGCAATAGCCGCCAACTTCAACGTCCGCCATGTTTGGCTGTCCGGAACACACTAACGCACTCGCAAGCGTGTAAATGGCATCCAAGCGCTTGTACAGGTTTGCAGCTTGTGAACGTTGGCCACATTAGGGCGAGTTCTCAAAACGCGCGTTAGCAAACCGCGCGCTTCAAAACACCTAGTGTGTACCTACAGTAATTTGGAAAATCATAAATATCTTTCGCATTCATAAATAATATTACGAAATTTATTTCAGATATAAATCTAACGTGAATCTTATTGAAGTTAGTCAAGTGACATTATGAGTCAGATCACTGCAAACTTCGCAGCGCAACTTTTACTGTGCTCGAAGTTTTGTTTGATGCTTGAATTATCCTCGATAAAGTAGATCGGCGGGGTTATCGTGGCACTTCAACGCTTTAATGAGGACATTCGCGGGAGCTTGGTGCAAGAGATACGATGTTGAATTTTAAAAATATGAGAATAAAATGAAGGAAAAATTTATAAAGGAATTTTGTGTCTCAATTAAATTTTCAGAGTTTAACTATTGAACCGACTTTGATCATGTAATGCAGTAAACCTCGTATGATTCATATTTCTATTTCTCCTTTGCGTTTGTAAGAGTCAGCTAACATAAAATAAATAAATATAATGAAATATAAATTCATCAATTTAAATTGTATTTAAAGGAAAACAAGTGAACACAATACACAGTCATATTGAATTTTACACTTATGTGTTACATTAAGGCCGACCCTTGTCGCTTCTTGATCCTATTGTCTCACGCGAAGCGCCTTTACTTAACTCAAATGTACACAAACAACCGTATAATGTGAAGATTATAGGGTTAACGATGACGTTTCTTGTGTTTCTCTATACATATATATACAATGCATTGCCCTACTATTTCATCCGACCTTTAATAAATGAAATTCAGAAAATAATATTGCATATAATTACTTCCGACTGTCGCTCGAATTTGTAAATCACCTATCTGCACAGACATTTAATGTACAGAATCACCTGTCTGCACAGACATTTAATGTATAGAATCACCTGTCTGCACAGACATTTAATGTATAGAATCACCTGTCTGCACAGACATTTAATGTACAGAACCACCTGTCTGTACAGTTATTTAATGTATAGAATCACCTGTCTGCACGGACATTTAATGTACAGAATCACCTGTATGCACAGACATTTAATGTACAGAACCACCTGTCTGTACAGAATCACCTGTCTGTACAGTCATTTAATGTACAGAATCACCTGTCTGCACAGACATTTAATGTACAGAACCACCTGTCTGTACAGACATTTAATGTACAGAATCACCTGTCTGCACAGACATTTAATGTATAAAACCCAAAAGTGGAAGCGTAAGAAACAAACAAAATCACTTTTGCATTTATATTTTTAGTTAACTGAAGTAGCTAGTGCCCGCAACTTCGTACGGATAATCCCACAGGAACCTAACATTTTTCCAGGATTAAAAGTAGATATCCTATAATAATCTAGGTAATCATCAACACATCAATAAATATCGTATCCAAATCGGTTATGTCGTTTCAAACGCACAGACAAAGAGACAAAATTCTAAAAAGTACAAATACAAAATATTTAATGTAAAATAGAGACACGGCTCTTTCACGATTTTATATTTACTATGTACTAGCTGGCGCCCGCAACTTCGTCCACGTTTAAAAATAAAAATGTAGCCTATTCTGTGTCTTGTACGTCTAATTGTTTATCTACCAAGTTTCATAAAAATCAATTAATTCGTTTAAGAGTTATGGACATACATACATGGTCAATTTAGTTTCAGTATCGTGTATAGAGCTTTTAAACACGATATCTGAAATCAAAGTAACTTACTCCATGACCAACCCTTACAGATTTATTATTATTATTAGTATATATTGATACCTACTTGGATTCGGTCGGTAACAAAAATCTTCCAACATGTAAATTGCAAGGAATGCCTCAGTAACATAAAAAATTATGTGTCTCTGGTACCTACTTTAATCGCGTTAAATCCAAGGAAATATTATCGGCGCGTCTGTAGGAAAAATGTGGAAATTGGGCGGGCGAGGCAGGCGGCACGTACTTAACGAGGCGACGACGAATGGGGAATTTCATTTAAACCTGCCTTTCTTGGAGCGAAACGAGGCCTATCTCGTGTGAGAAGTACTCTCATTATGCACAATCATTTGAATACTAGAAGGGAAGCGACAAAAATTCATGAGTCTTGAAATAACTCAGTGAATTAGATTATCTTGGGTTGTTGTCTTTTTTGCATATTATTAAAATTGTTTATTTTTTTATTAGACATGGGTTTGCTCTTGGCCAACAACCAGCTGGGTAGCAAGGGAGAGGCCTAAGATGGAGCGAGCTCACCCAGAAGATGCCTATTCATGAACCTTGAAAAGATCAGGGTTATATGAGCACGGAAACACAGACGCAGGCAGGGAGTTCCAAACCTTGACGGTGCGCATTATAAAGGATGTTTCAAATTATTATTACCAATTATTATTATTATTACTTATTGTTATTATTATTACTTATTATTTATTTTACCAATGGAATTGTATTTTTTTAAAAGGGTGGCAGACAGGTCAACTTTTCACTGGATTTTAGATGGTCAAAGGCTATATTATTCAGTGGTATTTATTCAAATTCGACAAAGTTAGTTAGTCATCATCATCATCTCAGCCGTAGGGTGTCCACTGCTGGACATAGGCCTCCCCAAAATTTTCCAATTGGACCGGTCAGAAGCAGCCTAGATCCACCGTTGACCCGCGGCCTTTATTAGGTCGTCTGTCCACCTTGTCGGTGGACGTCCTACGCTGCGCTTGCTGGTCGGTGGCCTCCACTCGAGAACCTTCCGGCCCCAGCAGCCGTCGGCTCTTCGTACTATGTGCCCTACTTCAACTTACTGATCCGACGGCTTATGTCGGTAACTTTCGTACGTCTACGGATCTCCTCATTTCTGATTCGATCTCGCAATGTAACCCCTAGCATAGCCCTTTCCATAGCTCGTTGAGCGACATTGAGCTTCCTTACGAGGCCCGTTATGTCATCACTGGCAACACACATTGGTCGAACAATTTTGTCTTGAGACACTGAGGAATTTTGGACGAGAAGATGTCTCGGAGCTTCCCGAACGCTGCAAAGTTAGTTTGTACCTTATTCTATTCCAAAAAAGTTATTATAATAAAATAAACTATGGAATCATGACATCTATGTCTAAGCAAATGCAAAAAACTTCTAACGTGGCCTTTATCGCCATTATAGAGCTAAACTGCCTCTTTGGCGTTTATTTTCATTTAGAACCTACTCTTAAAGGCATTATAGAGCTATTAAAGCTCTTATATATCTCTTAATCACGTTGTGTATCATTATTGAAGACCCTAAAGTACGCTACAACTGCAGTTCTTAACGCTGCTATATAATAATAAAATTTCGTTAGCGTTTAAATAATGTATAACTTATAACTCCTAATTCAGCTCTAAAATGTTACTTACGAAATAATGCTGTTGATTTTTCACCGATTTTTGATATGCCAAAGAAACAGTAGGATAACACAAAGCCTTGCGGTGTGCCAGCATTAACTGTTATAATATCTGAGCAAGAACTATTCTGATGCTCTATCTAATCAGTAAGCGGCCCAATGGCTTAATCCCTCGAACAATCCATTGAAGAGAAGCTAGGAAAGTTATGCTCTGAATACTAAGCCCGGTCAATAAATTGTCAAATATAAAATAAAAATTAATTGAATGTATAATTTCTCACAAATAAGTTTTTGTGGGCAAGCAACAACCACTATCTTATAGATCTCATGTTTGGATTACTATTGAAAGTGTAGTCTATTATGATAACAAAGTCTGTTGATATAATGAGTGGTATCATGATCAACATTGTCGCTCTTGCAAAAAAAAACAAACACGGACACCCAATCAAATTACAGCAATAGGAGCGCTTTTAACAATTCTTTGATTTGCTTATTTAATAATCTAAATATTGCGATGGGTGACTAATGAAAATTAAGAAATACTTTTACTACCGAATTCTTCAAAGTGTAATTTAAAAATAAACAATGCCCTGGTTTTTAACGATTTCCTTTACAATGAGCTTCTTTCCATTGAAAAAAAAAACCTATTCTACGATATCGATAATGAAATCGCAGTTTTTTAATCACTGCTATCAATTCTGATTGGTTTCTCACAAACAATATTTCTAAGCAATAAACCTACAGAGTATTGAGTTATTTCTACGTCAGAGTGAGTTAGTATTATGAATCCACGTGTACCAATAAGCAGTCGAATGAATTATTAATTGAACGTCGCCTGCGAAATATCGACCTCCATATTTCAATATTCAATTTTAAGCCAATGTTTCAATTGGTATAGAATTTGATTAATTTATAAGCACGAGGTTATCAATGTATAATTTCTTTCTCTCTCTCTCTCTCTCTCTTGTAGTGCCTTTTAAAATCTGAAGGTTAGCTGGCAATTTCTTGAAATTTTCTCAGTCAAGAAACAATTCCACTCCGCACCCGGATTTTTTGCAAGCATGACTTCCTCTTTGACCCAGGGCGACTTTTCCCTTTCACTTTACCTGTCATGATTAGCTGAAGCAGTAATCTGTCGTGTCCAAGACTTGACCAAGATACTCAATCTTGCGCCTTTCGATTGGTTCGAGTCATTATTTGGGACATGTTGATACGTTGGAGAACGGTTTCGTTTCAGACCTTTTGTATCCATCTATTGCGTAGTATTCATAATTACTGAAATATCTCAATAATGTGTTTTTACGTGGAATCACCTGGGGTTACTTAGTCCAGTAAATAGTATACTTAATTCACCTGCTTTAAAGGTGAATTACGTCTAATGTCCCTAATTTATTTATAAGGCATCGTCATGCGTGAAATACATACGAAATAATCTTTACTTTTTTTAATATTTAACGTTCAAATCCCGGAATATTTGCCAAAGTTGACTCTAGTCTGGGCTGGTAGCAGTAACCAACCCTTTACAAAGACCACCGTGAAATAACAGGCTGTATGTGCTGTTTTGTTTTGGTGAGTATGCCAAGGCCTACTTCCTTGTCCCATAAAAAATTAAACGTCTGACACAATTAAGTATATGAGCAATATATAAGCTTAATAAATGTTTCAACACCTAAACCTAGTTCCTGTGCGAGTGTGGCCCCTAAATGCACAATCGCAGTCACATCCTAGGAAGCCACACAATGACTTGTGAACATGTGTAGAATGCCTCTATCAAAAAAGTACTACAGTTTCTCAACGTGGTAGATATAGCTTTAGTTTACGTGGCGATCACAATATTTCAGAAATGGACGAAGTGATACTGGTTCTCTAGCAGACAGAAATAGCCACTAAGCAAATAATAATAGTAATAATGTTTTAACACCTAATAAGAAATAAGGACGCGAACGAAGTCGCGGGCCAAAACTAGTACATATTTTTATATGTATGTAACAACTCGAAATACTACGTACAAAAGTTCTTTTGTATAAATGTTGTGTAAGGCGTGAATGACAAGTCCTTCAAAGGGACAGCCAAATTGAATGACCGTTACTTTATTGGAACGTCCTCTCCTCTTGATGCAAATGAAAAAGGCGGACACTTTTAAAGCGTTCGTTTGTTGTTTATGCGAAATTGCAAATTCCACCCGGATCCAGTGAAACAACTACCCTTTGAAGTTGCGTTTGTAAAGGTGTAGCAATGAAAATAAGTTTTTTGTTTTTTTTTTTGTTATGTTACGTGAATTCCCTTAACGTAAAGCCTACAATATTATAATTAAAACGCTGCTGTCTATGTAAGTATATTATGTCATTAGTATATCAATATAATATACTAGCTGGTGCTCGCGACTTCGTCCGGGTAGAAAAGTATAAAACCCATCTACCGTATTTGTATAGATCTCCCGGGCCAAGCCGCTAGTATTTACTTTTATTTTAGATTTCCCGTAGGAATGAAGCATTTTCCCTCAGTAAAAAGTAGCCTATGTTCATCACGGATAATGTCGGCTTCTAATGGTAAAAGAATTTTTCAAATCGGTCCATTAGTTTCGGAGCCTATTCTATACAAACAAACAATCAAATCTTTCCTCTTTATAATATTAGTATAGATGTATGTACAGTTGAATTACGAAAACCTTCGTCAGTTTTCAAATTCACTCCTTTATCAAGTCTTAGTAGGGACCTTTTGAAACTAAAATGCTAAGCAGAAAGCAGACGAAAAATTTCTTATTCCGACTGTACCAAATTCTCTACATTATTTATTTATTTATTTTGAATGATTGCTAATTACTTTGTGTTAATAGTGAATTGTGAATACTTTAAATAATTGCCAAATCCAGACCAGAAACAACTAAGTAGGAAAAGTTCATTTCCATATCTGGCCTTGCCGGGAATCGAACCCGGATCACCTGAGACAGAATTTTCAAAAACATGGAAGCTTTCTTATCTAACACTTCCAACGTGTTAGAACTTCCATTGTGCTATAATTCATACTTAATATTGAAAATCCTATATGACTGAATCATATAGGTAATAGTTGCTATATGCTCATATGATTCAGAGAATTATTCTCAATTTTATCGCGACATTTTATCGCCATAAAATGTGCCTCTCCAAGACATATGTCGTGTAATAGCCGATTACAGAGGATTTTGTGGCCGTTTCTGTGCCTTATATCTTTAAAGGCTGTGAAATAACGCGAGAAAAGAACAATGATAATAACATATATGTATGTTATTTAACGTTATTAGCAAGAAAAATAATATTATCGAGCAATCTAAGTACTTACCTAATTATGTTTATTAATAAGATACTTACAGTCAAAGTAATATAAAAAGAAGGGCAAAAAAATGAAGACGTATGAAATAGTAAATAGATAACGACCTTCCAAGTTTATTTAGGCAGAAATTTCCAAGAAAATGGAACATAATTGAAGTCACAATAATAATTTAATAATAAAGCAAAAATATTTGAAAATAAAAACAATGTCTGAAATCAGTATTAGTTACGATGTTTGCATTCTCCAGATTTTTCTTTGTCCAGATAAGAATCGGTTCGTTAAACCAGCTTACTAAGTAGTCAAACAAAAGTTGAAAGTTGGAAAATACGTAGCCATGAGAATTCAGACTCGATCGATTGAAGGCTTGTTGTGAGTAATATTTACTAGCTTTCATACAAAAGTCAAGATTGGAAGTAGAACGCTCTGCTGGTGTCTGTGATTCCGAACTTATATAACCTAAATATTTTCAAAGTTCGAGTGAATAAGCATCTTCTAGGTGAGCTAGCTCCATCATAGGCCTTATTCGCATTTAGCCGTGTATTTGCGGAGCGGCGGGGGGAGCCAATGGACACTATTGGTGTCCAATGAGTCCTCCCTTTTAACATCATGGTACATCTACCATCGCTGGGCAGGAGAAGGCGGGTATTAGCCCGTCTTCAAATGCCCTCGGGGACCTGCGCACGTGGCTGGCTGGCTGTATGTGCCTGCACGGGTCCCCTCCGTCTGCTGGGGATTGCTAGGGTGTCTCCGGGCAATCCCCCCGTTGGCGTCAGCCTAGCCAGCAATAAGTAGGCCGCCCGAGGAGGGTGGGTAGGAGCAGTTGCCTCGGCAGAGCCCGTCCAGGTCCACCATAAGGCTCCCCACTCAAAGGGTAAGGAGACATCGGGGAGTTTTAGTGGGTAGGGGCCAGTTCTGCTGGTCGACCTCCACATACCCCTGCCGCTTAGCCAGCGGTAGGAGATCAATAAAAGCATTTCTCCTCGATAAAAAAAATCTAGCCGTGTATTTATAGACTAGATGCTGGCCAAAAGCAAACCTATCCTTACTTCCTTAGTAATATTATAAATGTGAAATGTGAATGTGAGTTTGTTTGTTACGCTTTCACACAAAAACTACTGAACCGATCACCATGAAATTTTGGATACACGTTTTTTGCGACACCAGAAAGGACATAGGGTATCTTTCATCCGAGAAAAAAGTACTATTCCCGAGGGATAATCTAAAATATAAAACTGTAACTAACGTCCGGCCAATGTGTTATAGCAACAAGTTGTCAAGCGTTATAATTGCTTTTATATTTTTAATTTATCATCGCGTACGAAGTCGCGGGCACCAGTTAGTCTTTAATAAATAGTGCTGTTAGGTTGTCGGAGAGGACGGTAAAGAGATTTTATTTTTACTAAGGACGGTACAAATTTACATAGAAATAAGAGTTTAAATTATTCTCATTATGTAAGACTGTATGCATATATATATTATACTAGCTGGGCCCGCGACTTCGTCTGCGTTCTCTATATGTTATTATATTAACAGTTAGAAAAATCGTTTAAATAAATAAATGGATTATCCAACACAAAAAGAATTTTAAATCGAACCAGTATTAGTTCCTGAGATTAACGCGTACAAACAAACAAACTCTTCAGCCCTATATACCTATTGGTATAGCTATAGATTATAAAAAATATAGTTGAATACAATTTAGGTAGGCAGGTAGAGAGATAAGTAAAAAATAAATAAAAAATTGTCCGCATTTTTCCTCTCGGCTCACTAAGCGTCCCTTTTCCATTACCGATCCCTGGAGGCTTTCTTCACTAGCGTTTTAAATCGTTACTTTGAAGATAGCAGTGTTTACAGCTCAGTAACTGAAGTTCTTTTGTTGAAAAATATTGTACGAGGAGAAGCACTAGGTCATTTTGGGAGGAAGAAAATTGAGGTGATTTTTTTATGTTACGGTCCACTTGATGGTAGGTGGTTACCGTCGCCTATAACACAAGCAACGCCATAAGTGCTACAAGTGCGCTAAGTGGATTAAGGCATTCCGAAACACAATCCAAGTACAATGATACAACATTGTAGAATTTGTACTACCAGTAGTACTTCTTAGTTGTATTACTGTAACAGCGGGGAAAAATTGAGACAACTATATTAATAGTACAATGCTTATAGTAAAACACTTGCTAAATTAAGAACAAATAAGTTTAACTTAGTTTTTATTTGATTTCACTTGTAAAATTTTGAGTATTATAAAAATACTAATTTTGTTATTATTATATTTTGAGAACAACAGGTAATAAGCCATTTAATTGAACACTTTTAACCATGGTTGTCCAAAATGTATTATTTTGCGAATGTAATGTTTTACGAATATAATATTTTGAGAATATAATAATTTGCGAATATAATAAATTATGCTCACAAACACATATAAATTATCACACATGCTGCTATTTCACAGTGGTCTTCTATATAATTAATAAACATAATTAAATAATGTTATAATGGGATGATTATCACTGTATAAATAAAAATCAATGTAAGTATGTTTGTAACTTTGTACTCTATGCACTCCAAAACAGATGAACCGATTTTGATTTGCTTTTCACTTATGTAAAGAGGGATAAACGAGGAAGGTTTGTGTATATAAAAAATTGCATCCCGAACGAAGCCGCGAGCGGGACACTAGTATTAGTTTAAAAAATCTCATCAAAAATATGTGTTTTAAAATTTGCAATACCTATATACTGCGTCTTCTTATATTCTAATAATATTAAAAAAAATATGTTTTTACTGTACAAGAGGTCTACTTATAAGACTACTAGCTGGTGCCCGCGACTTCGTCCGCGTTCTGATGAAAGGTACTTGTCTATGTCCTTTCTAGTGTCCCAGAGAATGTGTATTCAAAATTTCATGGTGATCGGTTAAGTAGTTTTTGCGTGAAAGCGTAACAAACAAACAAACTCAATTCACATTTATAATATTAGTAAAAGATAATATAATCGTATAATGACTGTATCCTGTGGTGATAATATTCCCTTCGACAAAGATTTTCCATGAAAGTAGAAGGACGTACCGAGATATAATTCTCAATATAAGCCCACCAAAACATTATATTAAAAACAGTCATTATATAGATTTTAATAAAGATATCATCCTGTAACTGTTTTGATGAAAATCGGACTTCGTACGCCTGGATTTGAATGTATAAAATACTAAATGTTACCGAAAGCTTGCTACAACACATATAAGTGAGAACAAACAAACATACGAATATTCTAAATACATTTTTTTCAACTCGTTAACACAACAAGTAAGTAGGCTTCCCCTGTCTTTTTTCCTGTAAATTATACTAACCTTCCTCGTTTATCGCTCTTTCCATTAGTGAAAACTGTATCAAATTCCATTGGGTGGTATGGAATTGGAGGCGTTTTTCTTTATAAACATAGATACTTTTTCAGCAGTGGCAAAGAGAGACTTGTATATTGCCTTTAAACCCATAGTAAACTTCTCAATGCTCTCTCGTATTGTATTATTAACTAGAGCAAAGAGAGTTTCTTTGCCTTAGATAAGTCTAGAGCACAGACCCAACAATATGGTTAACAATTTATACGTCCTCGACTCCTCGTGGCGAGTTGTTAAGTTCGTAACTTGTGGTTGTGCTTGCGGCGACCTCCGGAACCTCTTTGTGTTCCACTTGATAGTTAACTTTGCTTTTAGATTTTCTCTTAAGTTAAACCAAGTGAAACTAACTTGAGTGAAGGATGAATTAGATTTGAACCAATGGCTGCTACGAAATATATTGCAATACTAAATATAATATCTACACTCTGTGATTTCGAGTTTTCGAGTGACTATATCTTTTTTTTATATATTTTCAATTCTTATAAACTGTAAGTAGACTATAAATAGATCCATATAATATGAGATTGTTTGTTTGTTACGCTTTCACGCAAAAACTACTAAATCGATCACGATGAAATTTTGCATACACGTTGTATGAGACACCAGAAAGGATATAGGGTACCTTTCACCCAGAACGCGGACGAAGTCGCGGGCACCAGATAGTCTATACTATAATATTATAAAGAGGAAAGATTTGATTGTTTGTTTGTTTGTTTGTATAGAATAGGCTCCAAAACTACTGGACCGATTTGAAAAATTTTTTTACCATTAGAAGCCGACATTATCCGTGATGAACATAGGGTATTTTTACCGCGGGAAAATGCTTCATTTCTACGGGAAATCTAAAATAAAAGTAAATACTAGCGGCTTGGCCCGGGAGATAGCGCCATCTATGCATGATATTTTTAGCGATTCTCTACGGTAGATGGCGTTTTATACTTTTTAACGCGGACGAAGTCGCGAGCACCAGCTAGTATAATATAAACACCTGAGAAAATATCTGACATCTATCGCTGAGACGATGTTGGTGCCCATTTTTTTTAAATTATTTTAAACGATCCCTCGGGAATCTAACATTTTTTTAGAATTAAAAGTAACCTGAGTATAAAATATCCAGTAATAAACTAACTGCCAAATTTCATCTAAATTCGCTACACCATTTTTGCGTGAAAGTGCAACAAACATCCATCCATTCTAAAAAACTTTTGCAATTATAATATTAGTAGTACTTACTTATAGGATTAAAGAGCTGAAAAATAAGAGTCGAAATTCTTAAAGAAGGTAGTCCAATTATTAGGTATGGAATGTAAGTAATTAAGTATGTAGTACACTGATCACCAGATTTATCGGATAATGTCTCGTACGCACATCTGGCTCTGAATAACATACGAGTTTCCAATTACTTCTGTCACGTATTCCTTACGAACGCGCACTCAATATTCGTGTGAGCGGTCGTGGCCTGAATCCCAAATAGAGAGCTCAAGAGTTGTACGGAAAAAGAACTACTAGTAGTGAATATCGCAAAATCGTAGTTGATGAGTCCACTGGACGAACTCGAGTTCGACTCCTGGATAGGTTAATGACCTTCATCTGGAGTTATATAAATATTTTTAACAAAAAAATAAACCGACTCATGGTCTTTTCTCATGGATGCCATTGTCAGAACTGGACCTGATTGAAATGGGACCACACGGGAAGCACCAGTGTTCACATAAAAAAAGAATCATCAAGATCGTTTCACCCAGTCGAAAGTTCTGAGGTAACAAACATAATTAAAAATACAGTTTAATTGAGAAAATAAAGTCGGCTTACAAAATACATTAAGTTTACAAATTGATTCAGAAATAAGCAGAGTTTGTATTATGTGTGTCAGAAAACTATAAAATATACTTCTTATTAAATATTTACACAGAATATACATACAAAATGTACGCCTGCATACAAAATGTTTGCATACATGAACCTGCAAGCTCTCATAACAAGCAGAGCTTACTTACCGCTGAGCTTATCGGTCGTGAATTTTGTATTTAAGTTTGTAATGAAATATTATAAAATAGAAAAAATTGTATTTTGTTAAAGTTATATTAGTTGAGATCTAATAACAATAAATAAATCTAGTAGTGTACAGTGTATAATATATTATATATGTTATTATAATTAATGTGACCAGCCAATAAAAATATTATAATCTGGAAGTCTGAAGAAGTTTTTGGGTAAGTACATATATTAGAATTCTAATATATTTTATATTAGAATCAAGAATTATACTACCCATATTCTCAAACATAAAAAAAAATTCAAATTATTACAATAAATATTAACATATTATACCATTGAATTTTCTTGAGCTTACAAAACAACGTCAGAAAAATGTAAATTTCGCCTGTAACGACATAGTGAACCCGTCCCGATGGATTAAGATGAAAAATAATAATACGTTGTACCTACGTATCTTCATCTCCATACAATATTTGGAAGTATTGGATCTGGCGTTCTCGGTGCTGTCGTTGAATTCGATCCTCTTAAAATCCTCCTGTCAAATATTGTGCATATATATTAGTTAATTTCAATGTGGCCGTGTGAGCTTGGGAGACGATGAACGTCCGGAACGTCTAAAAACTGCAACTACTAAAGTTCACCAAATGGTGGTGAACTAATTCGAATACAGTGCGCGTGCGGTGAGGCCAAGTCTGCGTTCACCTTAATCCGGTATAACCCGGCAGTGTCTCCTATACTGCCAGGTATCAAAGAGGATTACCCAACGTTAAAAAAAGGCACTATGAGAAATTCTACTTAAGGTTTTACAAGTGAGTTTTCCTCCATACAAACGTAGTACGTATATTACTCCGCTGTTTTATGTTTAATTTACAAAATAAGCATGATACCGATTTATCTTGTCGTTAACTAGGTTCGTATGCAAACAAACTTAAAAAAAAGTATGAATCCTTGAAAAATCCATATTTTAACACAAGTCTTAATGCAACTTTGACGGTGATTAAGTCAATCCAGTGTACACTGGATGTTGCATACAAACATTGATTAGTTATTCAAGAGTTCAAATAACTTTACACGAAATAGATATATGCAGTAGTTTTGTCAAAAAAAGCTTTGGCCCAAGGGTCTGTTTGTGATTTTATTTTTTATGAATCATTGTGCATCTCACTCGACTGCTCTTCCCGCGCTTTGTGCTGTGTGAGACACGACGCATTTTAGACATGAGACCGATGAGTTCGGGCCGCCGACTTGTTTCACCTTAAATTTTGTAACGCTTACCCATGCTTCTTTATTACGTTAGCAACTGGCTAGCTACTTTTTAGATTTTTTTTCTGTTTGCCCGTGCGTTTGTGCATGCTTATTTTGAAAGCGGTTTTTCACTTATAATATGTATTATTACTGTAGATGCTTCCCGTAACATTTGGTGTTTGATTCATTACTTAGAATCTGTTTACACGTAAAAATTTCGAACACCACGCATATGAGATCGGGAGCACAGCTGACATTTATTTATTAGAACTTGTATAAAGTTCGGGTTGAATACAGTGTCATCAAAAAGAATTTAGTAATCAATATTCCCCCGCCGTAAAATATTTTATTCACGCAGTAAAAACACTGAAGCGACTCAGCAAGAAATTCCAATACAAGTGAGTTACCTACATAACTGTTTTTAGTTTTCATAATATAAATTAACCTTTTGTTCTCAAAGTCAAACATTAATAGACAACAAGTTTTTCCTTTGAGCAACTTACATGAAAATTCGATAAAAAGTCCATGTAAAAATTCGATACATGTATATTTTTTTATGAATTTTTCATTAAATTAATCAGTCAGCATGATTGCAGTCCATCGGTTCTCAGACTTACTGTAATTGGTAAGATTACAAGAAGACCTCGCTAATCTATACACAGCGATTTTGTTTGGTTGAACTATTGGTTCGAATTGATTTTTTTTTTGTGTTGGATAAGTCCATTTATCGAGGAAGGCTTTTAGACTATGTAACATTTTAAACGCGAACGAAGTCGCGGGCAACAGCTAGTGTACCTATACAGTATTTATTTACTACCAAATATTCCAACATTTATTCCTCAGTAATTATGAATAGAGTTTAAAATGAATAATGAAAATGCTGCTGCTCTACTTCCCTGAATATTTCCCAGACCTTGGCCTAGTTCATTAATGTTTTCAAGTCCAATGCAAGCTTACCATTTAGTCAATAAAAGAAAATATAAAGCTGACTTATCTATTGATAAATAAAAATTATTCTTAATACTATTGTAGTCGGCAGAGCACTTTCAGTACCTGTGTCGTTACTTATGTTATATAATAGGCGACGGTAACCACCTATCATCAAGTGGACCGTCAGCCTGCCTACCATGTCTTAGAAAAAAAAAATTAAAAAATGGGGTGTGGCTGTGTTGCCTCAGATTTCTGAGTCCTCAACAATGGAAACAAATTAAAGACGTATAATTTTTCTTGTTACGTTACATAGAAGCTCATTTGTCGTTGATGTCATAACTTTTGCTGTTCTTAAACAAGTAGATAACCGTTTTAACTTTTAATAAATAGTAAGTAATTATCAAGACAGTGAGGACATACGGTGTTTCACCCAAAGAGTAGCATGAGCCATGACGCTCTGTGAAAGCTAACATGTTCGTGGGTTTTCTTTGGCGCAGTCGCGGCACTGTCCTATAAGTCTTGTACGTGGCAGCTTACGATTTGAAAACTATGCAATAATTTCCACATTGAGCAACATAACATTGGAAATAGAAAGAAAGAAAGAAGACATTTATTCACTCCATTTTCCCGCGGTAAAAAGTATCCTATGTTCATCACAAATAATGTCGGCTTCTAATGGTAAAAGAATTTTTCAAATCGATCCAATAGTTTCGGAGCCTATTTTATACAAACAAACAAACAATCAAATCTTTCCTCTTTATAATATTAATATAGATTATTTAATATAAACATGACATGTCACTGGAATTTAAAGTAGTGGGTATGAAACGCACATAATAATTATTCTTTACTAAAGTACAATTATTTTACGTTAAATATAAAAAGTATAAAGTATAATAATTACATTTACTAGTGTGCTAGTACCCGCGACTTTCCGGGTTCAACAATGAAAAGCACATTTAAAACGCCTGACATCTTTATCGTGTGATGACCATTGCCTTTTCAACCGACTTCCAAAATAGGAAGAGGTTCTCAATTCGACTGTATTTTTTTAATGTTTGTTACCTCATAACTTTTGACTGGGTGAAACGATTCTGATGATTCTTTTTTTATTTGAAATCTGGTGCTTCCCGTGTGGTCCCATTTCAATTTGGTCCAGTTCTGACAATGGCATCCATGAGAAAAAGACCATGAAACGATTTGAAGTAGATTTGTGTTAAAAAAGAGAGAGTTATTTATGTTATGAGATGAGACGATCTCTCGGAAACTTTTTTTTTTTTCAGGATAAAAAGTTTCATATACTTACTTACCTAGGTATTTTAATCTAGGTAACTATCGATGATATTCAAATCCGTTGAGCTGTTTTTACGTAAAAGAGTAACAAAAATCCACCTGGTTCGTGTATTACATAGGTAATTATTTCCTATTTGTTGGTCTCTTTACATTATTTTTAATAATATTTTAAAGAAAATTTTAAATGTGCCGAATATGTACTTGAATTTAGCCTTTATAAAAGCGGATATGTGAACTTTGAACCCAATATTCGGTTTAATCAATGGATCTCGCTCGTATTTCAAAGGCTTCCGAAAAGCCGCTTATATGTTCCTACTGCAAAGTTAAATTTAAGCAGAAAGACTGGAAGCTATTTTAGAGCCATTGCAGACTGAGCGTTTTCGCGAAGAAATCGAAGAATATACATTTTTTTCTAGTTTATTTTTCAGCATATTAGTACGGCTATATTCACCCGTGCAAATACCCCACATTATCCAATTATCATTGTAGCAAGTAGTATCATAATATGCACCTATTTGCTAGATAAACCGAAGGTAATAAATAATGCACAGAAAGGACCGCGAATAAATACTTATAATGTACTAAGGGCCTGTTCACCAACAAGTAAAGTGTTGATTAGACTACCTTCTTTTAGAATTAAAACTACATTTAGCCTACTTGACACTTTACTCAAATATGGTGAAAGAGGTCCTTAGACTGATTGATCTAAATTCAATAATTATTGACCAACAACAATTCAAATTGGGAATCAGTCTTTTTGGGATTTAGTCGATTTCAGATTCAGCCGATTTAGGAGTCAGTCGATTTAAAATTCAGTCTATTTGGGATTCAGGCGTATTCATATTTCAGGCAATTTGGGAATTGGTTGTAATGGACCGGACGCAATTATTCATTATTAGGCGTAACATTGGTGACGTTTGCTATTTGATGAAAATTGCAAAGGGTTTAATTGATTAAATAATAAATAAATAAATCATTTATTCGACGTAAGTTTTTACAAAACATTTATCTTCGTCAACATTCTTTACAAGCTACCACCGGTTCGGAAAGCTGTTTCTAGGGGGAAGAACTCGGCAAGAAACCCCCTAGTTGCTCTTTTCATAAATAAATTACAAAGTAATACGTAACAATACATAGCAATCTACATAACACAATAATCAACTATATTTGACTCCAAGGACAGTTATCATTTATATAATCCAATATCCTATAATAACCCTTTTTGCACAGGGTTTTCTTAATATAAACTGAATTATTATCCAGTTCATCTGAATTATTATCCAAATTATATAATGTTTAAATGTCCCTCATCCTAATTTGAGAAATCGGTCTTTGCTGCATGTAGTAAGACGTAAGACAAATTATAGGAAAAATACATTCATGTCTCGTTCATGTAAACTTTTTAACGAGATTTTATTAGAGGATACAGATGTCATGTCGACCTGTTCCACAGATCCATAGTTAAAACAAAAAATATTATAGTCGATAAATTTTTCAATGGCCTACTTTAGCACTCTTAGGTATTATTGTTGTTATTAGACTAGTTTGCTATCTATACTTAAGTGGAATTTTTTTATTAGGTTTAAGATATTTACTTACCACTGTTATTACGTAGTTATACCTGTAAATTTCCCTACAATAAAATAAATAAATTATGATGGTTTCTTATAATTACTTAGTACATAAATAATTCCTAAACTATGAACTGTTTTAAATTCCCCAAACTTGATTACTATAATATACGATATAGATAAAAGGTATATGGACATGTACATTGTACATGCATACAATATAGTGGCTTGCGGTTTGGTGTGATTCAGACGGCGGTCAAGTCGGCAGCAATAAATTTTGTTCTGACCGTGATGAAGGATACGGCGTTGTGAACCCGTAACTAACCATCTATCTAAAAAGAGCTGTAAGAAAAAAGGGATTTAACTAGTCTTGAAAAGTTTACTGTTTGCTCTTTTAATAAATAAAATTAATCTATATTATATTTGTTAAAAAAATTATATTTTAATAGTGTATTCTAACGCCTGTTTCACAAACGTCAAGTATGGCCTACTTGAAGTAACTGTCATTTAAAGTCACCGGTAACCGGGGAAAATGGAGCTGGTGTACCTTTGTTTGTACGGTAAACGTCCCAAACATTGAATAGAAAATAATAAAAAAAAATCGGCTATCGATGGATGCACTAAACCGAGTGAATAATTCAATAAAACAGAAAATTATTTCTGAAAGTAAGTAATCAACACTTTACTTGACGTTTGTGAAACAGGCGCTATATAAGTCTTTTAATTAACAAATGAGTGTTAGGGAAATGTTCAAGCCGCAAGCAAGCCTCATCAGCCATCGGTCATTACGGTTCATATCGATTTAACGATTTAACAATTCTGATGACATATAGATCTATGTATAGCCTAATACTATTTGATCTCCTAGATCAGGGGTTACCAAATGGCGGACCGCGGTCCCAATCCGGATCGCCGACCCATTTTGTAACACAGAGAACACAGCAACTTGCACTACAGCGTACGAAATTTAATAAAAATGTACATAACGCATTATCTTTATTGAGATCAATTCGAAAACGGCCGGGTCATTTTTCTCATTGATATCTAAAAAAATAGCCTCCTTCCACTTGGATCCACAGCTTGGATCCACACGTGGATCCGCGGATACCTTTATCTCCTCTTGGATCCACATGTGGATCCGCGGACACCTTTATCTCCTCTTGAATCCACATGTGGATCCACGGATACTTCTTTTTCCTCTTAAATCCACTAGGTGGATTAAATACCTTTGTTATTTCAAATTCAAATTCAAATATTTTATTGCAAACCATAATGTATAAACGATGTTACAATATAAAAATTTAGACCAGTGTTATGGACCCTGTTGGGCATGCAACTTAGGGACTAGGAGAGAGGAAGCATATATATATACATATAAGTATACATAAGCCTATAAATATTGATATAAATATAAAAGAATTTTATTTTATTTAAATTAAACATATTTACATTTATATTATTTATATTTAAATAATAATATTATCTAAAAAATATTCATATACGTTAAATATTTTTTTTTTACTATAAAATGTTGTGCGGACCACGATGGTCATTTCATTTCTTAAAACGGACCTCGAGCGATTGGTGGTGGTTGGTGGCTCCTGGCCTAGGTTTCACTTCTGATACGCGTACCTACCTACTGCTGTATACGCGAACGCACCTATTTTTTTTTTTATATACAAACCAATTTACTTATCAATCATCAATATCAATTATATATCTGTAAAGGTAGGTATTGTATGGATGTATGTTTCCTAAATAACTCTTAAACGAATTATGTAATTGATTTTCATGAAACCTTGTAGATAAATATTTAGACGTACCAGGACACAGGGTAGGCCATTTTTTCCTTTTTTAACACGAACGAAGTCGCGGCCGCTAGCTAGTAACAAAATATATTTCATATTTCAAATCAAAATACTGCTGCCTTAAAAGGGCTAGACTTGAAAAGACTATGATTCTGTCTTTATATTTAATGATTACTCTTGTCAGAAGCACATGTAACGGAAGCGGAACCCTTATCAAATTCACCCTTAAAAGAGAACTTGATCTTTCAAATAAAAGAGATAAAAATATTGCTTACAGTTGACTGAAAAAGAGTACAACTGGCTTTTGCTGCGGTTTTTCTCGCAATTGCTTACGCAATCTCTGTCGCAATCGCAATAAATCATTAATCAGTCAATATGTACTATCTATTAATAATAAATTTGTAAGTGTAGGTATTGTATGTATGTGTGTTCCTCCATAACTCTTAAACGAATTAACTGATTTTTATGAAACTTTGTAGATAAACATTTGGACGTACAGGACACAGGATAGGCTACTTTTTTCTTTTTCAACGTGGACGAAATCGCGGGCACCAGCTAGTTCTATATAAACCTTTCTAATATATTTCTATGTAAAACTTATCTAATATTTTTTTTTTATCTATTTAGTATGTGGTGCCATCTGTAAGTTTAGTGAGTAAACAATTGAAAGCGACACAGTTTCATCAATGTACTACGATAAATACTGGAACTTGTTACTCTTAACAGTTACAGTAAGTTCTAACAGATGTCGCCAGTAATCGTGGATAAAGTTGCATGCCAGCCGTCACTTGCGTCGCGATATCACTAGCTAGACCTTCAAATGACCTTTGTTCGTGTCCTCTCCTTAAAACATTTGACAGTAGTCAGTAGTACCAAGTGGAAGTTCAGGAGTGTCCGTGTTTTGAAAAATCCTTCCTAATTAAAAACTGTAAGTTCATTTTTGTTTTTAAATACTATAGTATAGACTATATCAGTAGGTCACCTATAACAAATGATATGATATATAGCCAAGTTTCTACTTTCTTAATATTTTCGATAACATAATATCGATTCAACTTGTGTGTTCGTATTTCCCGGTTAATTATTAATTATTATATTTAATTTTTATTTCAATAATACATCACGTTATTTCCAAAAAAAGGCATAGGCGTAATATCTTCATAACGTTTCATCATTTTGTTAGTCTTCTTGGTTGAATGATTGATTTCAACTTTTCTTACCTAATACATTTTTATGAATAACAATTAATTAAACTAGATAAAATAAGTAAGTAAGTACCTAAAACTTTGTGAAGTTCACGTTTTAATTAAGTAGAGAAATATTTTCTTGTAGGTACTTAACTATTTTTCTTTCATCTTATTTCCAAAAATTATATGATTACGATTTTAGTTAGGTTACCTACCGTTGTCTTGCTAGTGTTTCAATAAAAAAATTGTCATGTGATAGTATAGTAGGTATACCTATCCTATTTATAACGACATTCACGTGTTGACGCCTTATTTTCAGTGACCTTTCAAGGTCGCGTGGAATTAACGGGAAGTCAAAATTAATTTTATTCCATTTATTTTAATGGTATGCCAAATTTAAAATATTTAATACATAGATGTCCAAGACTAGTTGGTGCCCGCAACTTCTTACGCGCTGTAGCTCGTTTTTTGATAATTCCGCTAAAACCTTACATTTTTCGAGGATAAAAAGTATCCTTTACTTAGTTTAGTTCCGGTAAACATCAGTGAAAACCGCATTCAAATCGTTTACGCAGTTTCTGATATTAGCGTGCATAAACGCACAGACAAACAGAGAAAATCTTTTGCCAATAAAATTAATGGAACATTAAAAGATTTTTCAATTGTATAGAAAAGAGGATGAGTACAGACAGAAGATTGATCTATGTACATTTAAAAATGTCAAATAAATAACGTCACAGTAACTATAACAATGTCAATGTCAATTTGTCAACCTACTTTGGAATTTGATTTTCGAATTTTAAAATATTGTATATTTTGATTGAAAAAGAAAATCTCTATGTGGCATTTGTATTGGTAAGTTTACATTGAAATATACAATTTTAGATTTTATTTTATAAAATGTAAAAAATAATGTCGAGCATAATTATTTTTACCTAAATTAATAATATTATACACCTCCTATACCCAATTTACAAAAATGGCTCCTAAGGGAAAAAAAGGTAAAAAGGGACCTCCCGAATCAGGATGGATGCCAGGGTTTGGTACAAAGGGTATGTTGAATTTTAATTTTATGTCATCAAATTAGGTACCTAATTCGCCTCTATTTATTGATGTCTGTTACTAAATTTTCCTAACACATTTCAAAATACTAGCAATTTTTTATGGTAAATTTAATAAAGTACCTATAAAATCAGAGATAGGTAGTGTATTACCTGGATATACATATGGGATACTTCCTCTTTGCTCAACCATTAATAAATAAATATCTTTCTTACTTTACATACTATTAACATCAGAGCATACAAATGTTTTGATTATTTATATTTATGATGCTGTGTGAACATGAAACTATAAAATGCAACCTCTTGATGCTTATATGTATCACACATAAGTATTGTTATTTTTGCCAGTGAGATTTTAAAAACAAAAGTGTGTGTGCTCCCTTTTTTTAAATGTTAAAACATTTATTCATAACATGAAATATAATATGAACATTTGCTCATATTATATTTTTGCAGCTGTTTTATATTTTTAAAGGATCCTTCGAGAACAGTATTATTATTATTTTCTGGATAAAAGGTTTCATGTCCATTTCTTGGATCTCTGAGAATGTGTATGCAGAAATTCACGATGATCGGTTGAGTACTTAAAAGTTAAACAAATAATCTCACTTTCATCATATTTAAATAATATTAGTTGAGATACTTTATTCATATAAGATGACTATGTGTCTGTACTCTTCTTAGTATGCTACATGGTTACATATTATTGCATCATTTTTTAAAGTAACCTGTCAACTTCTATTTTAATAGAAAAAAAAGTGATTCGGTGATAAGTAAATGTTGTATAAAAGATTTGTTTAAACATTTGATAAAAAAATCATAAACAATATTATTATAGGTGAAGATCAAAATCCTGTTTGAGGTTCAATAGTTCAATAGATATTTTATATGTATTTTAGTATGATAGGGTACTATTACAACATTTGATTTTATGTCAATATGCTAATATAACTTTATTGCTTTAATAGATTTATGAGGATCTGCCTCCGTACATTAGCAAATTGTTATAGAGGTAGGTTACTATTGGAAGAATGGGAATCTTTACTGGGAATCTGGAATGTTTTTGAGAAATTAACTATTTCATTTGCCTATGTAACCTATGTTTAAATTGTCTGACAGGTTGACAGTCCGATTAATGGTAGGTAGCTACCATTAATCGGTATAACACAAGCAACATTAGCAATTTTTATTAAATACCTTTAATAATAGGTACTTATTATATTGTAATTTATATTAACAATTTTATTTTTTATCTATTTTAATATATTAATTTTTGGCATATAAACAGAAAAATAAAAATATAGAAAAAGACAACAAAAATAAACACATATTCACATATTTTTATGATTTGTGTCATTGTCTTAATAGGTAGACAATAATAAAAATATTTCATTCATTTTGTAATTTTATTAAAGTGAAATACATATTTGTTTTAGCCACAATGTCCACTTACTTCCAATACCCAACCCCCGAGCTGCAGGAGGAGTTGAGGAAAATCGCTCTCGCGATCGTCGCTCCCGGAAAAGGCATCTTAGCTGCAGATGAGTCTGTCGGTAAGTATACCGTTGGTTCATTTAAGTCGAGCCTCTAAATTACTATTTTACTAATATATAACATAACATAATACAATGTCTTAAAGACCCGCCCAAACTCGATTCGATTCCAATAAACAAGATAAATATTACATTGACCTTCTTTATCTATCTGCAAGCCTGGTACCGCTACTGTTATCAGTATGATATTAATAAAGGTCAATGTTGTACAGGTACTATGGGCAAGCGTCTCCAGGACATTGGCGTGGAAAATACCGAGGAAAATCGCCGCAAGTACCGCCAACTGCTTTTCAGCACTGACCCTGTAAGTAATATTACCTACTTTTGAAATATGTTTTCCTGGTACACAGGTTTCTCTTATAACTTATTATTTATTTTTTATTGGACAACAATAAAAAGTTTTAATAACAATAAATTAAATCACTTGCTAAACAACAAGTTTTCATTGTGCCAATTTATTTTTGTATTCCGTTGACCTTGATTGATTAATATTGCGAAAGCGAGTCCGGCATGTTATCTTTTAAATGCCGGAAATAGGCATTCATTTAAGAAATTTAATACTTTTCTACACATCTTAAAAAACAATCAAATTCAAATTTTAGCTTCATATAACCAAATTACATAATGTTTGTGATACTATAAGATCACTGTTAGTTAATATTAGTTAAAAGTATTTTGTTGTTTATACAAATTACTTTATTCATGTTTACCATTATTGCAAATAAAATAAAAGCAATTATTTTTGTACATCAATATATTTTTTCCTCAATAGGCTATCTCAGAAAACATCTCTGGAGTAATTCTCTTCCACGAGACTCTTTACCAGAAGACCGACGACGGAACACCCCTCGTCTCTCTTCTGGAGAAGCGCGGCATCATTCCCGGCATTAAAGTCGACAAAGGTGTCGTGCCGCTCTTTGGATCTGAAGACGAATGCACTACTCAAGGTAAAAGACTAATAGGTTCTCCCTCTCCTTCTCTCCTCTCTGCTCTTCAGTTCTGAAAGTTAGCCTTCAACTCCCTGAACCTGTCTCTGTCAAGAGTCAACTGAAACAGTTGCTTGACTAAAGGCAACTCCAGTCACTTCTGGATGTTTCCACGACTTCTTTTACTCCCAATATACTCATATAGTCTTTGCGTACAGCGCCTCACCTCCCTTTCCCATGGGGTCTATTAAAATACATAATATTAATAGGCTCTATCTATGTGTTTTAAACTATAGATAGCAGCTTTTTTCACAAAAGATAAAGGCCCATTTAGATGATGCCATTTACTTGTATAATTGAGTACAATGACTGTTTTTCAAAAGCAACTGTTTACACATGAATAAGTTGTTTGCAATTTTATTATCGAGTGCAAGTATTGTCATGAAATCATTGCAACTTTATTTTGTCACCGAGGCAATTGTCAATATGCAATATCAAGTTTTGACTCTCCTCTAAATACGAACTTCTATGAACTTTTTTGACTACACTATTTGCGACAACAAATTTTTCATTCAATACTTAATTGAACACTGTGTTTTGTAGAAGAATTTTACATTGCCCTTTAGACCTGTGTAAGTTTTTATATCAATTTCACTTCACTGCGGCAAGATTAACTTGTCCTTTAAATATTACAAGCAAAGATATTGTTACAAGTCATTTATTGCTTCAATTTTATGATATGCAACAGATAAGATTGACTGAAGGCGGCTTTAAAAAGATGAAATATTATCCAAGGTATTTAATACCATAAGCTTGTCAAGTTGATGTTGTCAGTATTAAATCAAATGGTCAAGAATTATAATAATTATTTATTGTATGAGACATGATGTAACTTATTTATTTGGTACAAATATTGATGGAATATTTTTTTTTTATCTACATTATAAATACAAGTAATAAGGTGACAGTTGTTTACTGTGAGCGCTAACAAACATTAATCTTGAATGATAAGTGAAACATTTTTTACATAATTATGTAATTATTAACACTTTATTTTTAAAAATAAACTTTAACAGAAGGAAAGAATTTCATTCACTGCAAGCAATACAAAGAAAAACATAATACAAAAACAACAAGACATATCCATAATTTGTTTTGGCCATTGATGTATAGTTTTGGCCCATATTATGGTTTCGATTGATTGTACAGAGTTAAAATAAAGATCTGTCTCTACTCCAAGGTTTGGACGACTTGGCCCAGCGCTGTGCCCAGTACAAGAAGGACGGTTGCCACTTCGCCAAGTGGCGTTGCGTGCTGAAGATTGGCCGCAACACTCCTTCCTACCAATCGATCCTCGAGAACGCCAATGTCCTCGCTCGCTACGCCTCCATCTGCCAGAGCCAGCGCATCGTGCCCATTGTTGAGCCCGAGGTGTTGCCTGACGGTGAGAATCTCCTGTTGTTTTATTAGCCCCTAGTACTTTTAATTTCAGGAAAAACAGGAAATTTTACGTTTTTATTTTAATATAATATTGATATTTCAGGAAAAAACATTCCTGCAATATTAAAATTGTCCTAACTTAACCTTTAATAATTATTATTATTTAGGTTTAAGTTAGGACAATAATAAATCTGTAAGGGTTTGTTTTCAGAGATATAAAAGATTAGCCTTTAGCTCCATAATACATGAAACTGTATGTATACTGTATGTTCCTCCATATCTCTTAAATGAATTAACTGATTTTCATGAAACTTTGTGGTAGGTAGATAAACATTCAGACGCAGGCTAGGCTACTTTTTTTTCTTTTTCAACGCGGACGAAGTCGCGGGCGCCAGCCAGTACCTAAAAATAAAACACAAAAGTGTTAAATCTTATATATGGCATCTTCGTTGAGATGTTTATACTTAGCTGATGTCAACGATGATTCCTTAGAAATGTTTCAAAAATTGATGATTTTAATTGAATTTGTATTGAAAATTGATGGTTTAAATTTTGAATGGGTGATTCTAGTGGAATAGAATAAAATTTTTAAAAATCCCCTCTTGAAGAATTAAGGAGAGTTTTCTCGTCAAATTGACATAACTCTCACTACTTTCAAAATTATAGTAATGAATTCTAATTTGTATATATATATATAACTATGAAATGGAGGTTTTTTTATATTTTATCTATTATTATCAACACCAGGTGAACATGACTTGGACCGCGCCCAGAAAGTGACCGAAGTTGTCCTCGCTGCCGTGTACAAGGCTCTCAGTGATCACCATGTCTACCTTGAGGGTACCCTGCTTAAGCCTAACATGGTAAGTTTGTCCACAATTAAGCGCCAAACTTGCTCTGCTACTAATTGTAAAAGAGCCCATGGAGCAAAATTATATTATATTTTTTCTTAGAAAATTTTTGCCTGAAATTTCATCAAAATTTATTGAGCTGTTTTGGAGTCCATAGTAGGTAATAATAATTATGTTCCCTCATTTTATATTCTAAACACATCGATTTTTTATATACAAAGACTAGCGACCTGCTCCCAGATTTGTTTTTTTTTTTTTTTTTAATTTTTTAAATATATTTTTTCAGGTGACCGCTGGTCAGAGCTGCAAGAAGACCTACACTCCAGTAGACATTGGACGCGCCACTGTCACCGCTCTTCTCAGGACCGTTCCCGCCGCTGTTCCCGGTACCTTTTTCTTTTTCAAATGTTAAGTCCGATAGACAGGCTGACTGGCTACCGTCGCCTATATAACACAAGCAAAGCTACGGGTGCTGCAAGTGCGCTGCCGTCTACGGTAAGATTAAGGATAGGGAAGGGGTAGAATAACAGGCTCCGACATCTCTTACGTACGGTAGGTTGACTAGGGCCACTGTCGACGGCGGCGTAGCTTCATAGACGCGTATTCGTCATTATACGTTCAGTGTACGCCTGCTTGCAGCTTCCATACAAAACCGCATGTACGCCCCGGCGTATGACATGCGGTACGGCAGGCGTCATGACGCCTGCATGCAGCGACGCGAGCGCGTCGTTGCCGCTCCGTCGACAGAGTAGTACGGTTTTATATGGAAGCTGCAAGCAGGCGTACACTAAGCGTATAATGACGAATACGCGTCTATGAAGCTACGCTGCCGTGGACAGTGGCCCTAACGTCGCAACGCAACGATTACTTATAAGAAGATTATGGTTTGAAATCCCTTCATCACTCCCAGAAACTCGACAGCACATTTTTTTATTTCGCAGTTGTCTTTTGTGATGGCTACTGCTGCTGCAGTATTTTTTTTTGCAATTTTTTAATGTAGGGGAAAATACCTAATTATTGGCACTTTAAGAAATACGACCATTTATTTTATTGGCACCTTTCGACCAATTGTTCAACTCAAATAAAATTTTACGGTGGAACGCAGAGCTAGAAGACTCGTAGGCGACAGTACCCTTTTAAAATCTAGGATGCAGAGCCTGGCACATAGACGCAAAATTGCCAGTCTATGTGTCTTTTATAAGATGTACTTCGGAGAGTGTGCTCAGGAGCTGCATGAGCTCATACCGCCTTCCTCTTTCTTCCATCGTACATACAGACGTACGGCTGGTTACCATCCTCATCTTGTGGAAATCCCTCCTTTTCGGACTAAGCGCTTTGAAACACCTTTATAATTGCGCACTGCCAAGGTTTGGAACTCCCTGCCGGCGTCTGTATTTCCGAGCTCATATAACCCTAATCTTTTCAACAGCTGGTTGTTGGCCAAAAGCAAACCCATCTCTAATTAAAAAAAAACTGTTTAGTGTTAGCAATTTTCATAAACCTCAGATTTATTTATTTTTTGTAGGAACACAGTTTATGGAACAGTTTATTTTTTATTTTTCAGTGAAAAGTTTAGGGTGCCAATAAATTGGAGGGGTGCCAACATTAGGTCATTTTACCCTATATTTATCGGTTTTATTTGTAAAAAAAATATATTGAAATGACTAGTAGATAATGTCCTATCGGACGTCCCATTAAATCCGAATTGTTTACAATAATTGTAGGAGTCACCTTCCTCTCTGGCGGTCAATCTGAGGAAGAGGCGTCGGTGAACTTGAACGCGATCAACACTGTGGACCTGAAGAGGCCGTGGACACTCACCTTCAGCTATGGGCGTGCCCTTCAGGCTTCCGTACTTCGCGCTTGGGGAGGCAAGGACGAGAGCATCCTCGCTGGACAACAGGAACTCCTGAAGCGTGCCAAGGTAAACCCTCGTCCTTTTCTTATTAATTATCCTTTCAGAAAACCAATTTTTTATCCAGATATAGGATGAGTAGTACCAGGATCACATAGATAGGCTGAAGTATAGTATTATACACAACAAGTATATGTACTTTAATTGTTATAGGAATAATAATTCAATACCTCTAAGTACAAATTTACCATGGGAATCGTAAAGTACATTTATAAATAAGACTTGAAAAGGAACTCACGTGTAAAACGAAAATACCTCCAAATAGCAATTTTAAAATCAACCAATGACACATTATTTAAAAGCTACTTCAGTGTGTTTGAGTATTTGTGTATTTGGCAACATACATAACATAGAAAAACACACGAATAATTATTGACATAATTCGTGTGCTTTTGGGCCCATTTGTGTTTGTCTTTCTGTTTGAAAAATAACTTTAATGCATGTCAAAACATGTTTTTTTTGTACATAGTTCTATTTGCAACATTTGCAAAGCTTCCACCCACTGATTATTATGAAATTTGTTTTCTGTTGAACTGATTTTGATGCATTTCAATTTAGTAAGTAACTCCGCAGACGATTCTCCGAGTCTGTGTTTTACGCATTAGGCTACGTTCACACGGCATTGTCCTGCACGTTTTTTTGCAGTATACGTCTTTTTTTTTTTTTTTTTTTTCTTGACGAATAAATAGTGGTACATACATTGTACGTACATAGAACGATTCACACGTCGCTTGTACTGCCAAAAAAACGTACACCGTTTATACGTTTAACCGAATACTCACCGGACTTGTCAAGCAAATCGAATGAACGTTAACGTATTCGGTTTGCAGTGGTCCTTTCACACGGCACGAATGAAAATATGCCATATGAACACCGCGCTGATTGAACGTTAAAAAACGAATACAATAAAAACGCGCAGGACAATTCCATGTGTGAACGTAGCCTTAGATTACATTGTTATACTAATCTGTATTTTGTATATTTTTTTTTCTTTTCTTTACGCACATTGCACCCACGATGCCGCTTTCAACGCACCGCGCTGTCTTCGATCACTCGAAAACAAAAACTTCTCTAACGCCATAACCTCTCACGATTTCCTTCTTCTAATTTTATAATTTAAATTTTGGAATGTCCGATGTTGCCAATTTTATTTTTAAACATAAACAGGCGAACGGTCTCGCAACGCTCGGCAAATATAAGGCCGGCTCTATACCATCTTTGGCCTCGAAAAAATCAAACTTTGTCGCATCTCACGCCTACTGATTTGTTATATTTATTTTTTTTTGAAAATCTGTTTAAAAATATATATTAAAAAAAATGTTTCGAATATTTTAAATTATATTTTTTTATTTTTTGCACTGTACATAATACGCAACTTCAATCAAAACTAGAATTTAAATTGTACAACGAGACTGATACGACATTCCGAACTTTATTAAAAAATTCACATAAAATGTAGTCTTAAAAAACATACATTTAGTTTATCATACATTTAATTAAAGTATTAGTTAACAAACATCGCATGTATTATAACCCTTGTTGTTGTGTAGTAGATAAGAGTAACAATTGCAATGATGTATATTATGTAGATGCTTCACCTAATGTAGTAACAGCTTTTTTTCTGTGTGCAATAAATGGCTTGAAATAAATCATTATTTTTATATATGTTGTTTATTTTTTCATTATTTTTTTTTTCGTGCTGTCCTCACGTTTTTCCATTAGATTTATGACAGATTCCAATGTCATGTCATAAGTTCGCACCTTCGGCAAAACAAGGGCATAATTGCACTTTTTGAAGTTCGCATCTTCGACAAGACAAGGGCATAACTGCACTTTTTTAAAATTTTACAGAGGAGAGCCATTTAAAATTTGTTTTTTCAACAGACTTCCAAAAAAGGAGGAGGCTCTCAATTCGACTGTATTTTTTTTTTAATGTTTGTTACCTCAGAACTTTCGACTGGGTGAAACGATTTTGATGATTCTTTTTTTATTTGAAAGCTGACGCTTCCCGTGTGGTCCCATTTTAATTTGGTCCAGTTCTGACAATGGCATTCAGGAGAAAAGACCATGAGACGGTTTGAAGTCGGTTTTTTTTTGTTAAAAAGAGTCATTGCATTTAATATCGTATTCTTCTGCTTATATTGCTTCGAAACGATTCTTTTTTTTTTGCACCAAATAAGCCCTTGTAAATATATATATTTTTTAATTTCATAATGTTTTAAGACACTTCTAAATATTTAACTGTTCATTTAAAAAAAAATTGTAAGTTATGCCCTTGTCTTACTGAAGGTGCTAGTTGTTGACTGGATCTGAGCTGTGGATGTGTGATTTTTTTTCTTTTTTAAACACGAGCTCGAATCTGGTCACCATAGAACTATTTGCGACATTATATCGAAACATAACATTAGCTAACATGTAAAGTTAGATATCTTTTAGAAACTTAACATGTGCGTTAATTCATCAAATAAAGTAATATTTTAAATACAACGTTATCTTGTTAAATATAAAGATTCGTGTTCTTGATTAAAGTAGGTAGGTACCTACTTCAATGTTAAATGGTTACAAAAAATACTATTTAGTCTAGTCAACGAACTTTAGTCTAGTACATAAGTACATACATAAATACATACATACATCAATTTGGTACATACATTTGGTAAGAGGTTGGTACATACATTCAATTCTAGTCTCTATACAACACCCATGAAAACAATGCCCTTTCTATTAATTCAATAATGACTATGTCACAGTATAAATATGTCTACGTATATTTATTCTGTGACTATGTACTAGATCTACTAGATCTTGTGGTGAAATAGGATTCCATACAACATAGTGTATGTAGAGATTTTAGAGTAGAATGAACTGACACTGCGCAAAATGTAGGCACCTATTGTCAAAATAATAACGTAAAAAGACTTGGCTTAAAGATCTTGTTACCAGGCCATAAAATTGAAAAAAATAATTGCAATTATATTTATCGAAGTGAAAATTGCGCCATCTCAGTATTTGTGCTGGAACTACATAATTTTTTTATTACATACGAACTCAATTTTGGCTATAATTCGCCTATAACATTAGATTGATTCAATTAAAAGCGACAAGATGGCGTTTATAGGATGTTTTTAAAAATTATGTTGATTTTGCTTGACCTTTTAAAATAATTTATCAACATTCTTATCTTATCCGTCTTGCACAACAATAAAATTACTTTAACTATTAAGTAATAGAAACATGCTGATATATTATGTAACTCATATAATCTTTTTTAAAGTAATGTTACACAATATTATATATATTTTAATTTAATGCGACACCATAATTATAATAATTAAAATCCTAAAATTCCTTGTATATAATATAATTGAAGTTTATTTAATGAAATAACCTAGCTAGAAAATTATATGCGAAGTGTATTTTTTGTGATATTATGCATTGTACTGTGTGTTTTTTAAATATATTAAAATATGTATTTTTAATGTAGGGTTAACAACATTCGAATAAGTGTAAAAAGTAAAAAGCTGGTAATTACAATACATAGTGTAAAAAACTGGTAGGTAATTAATTGCAGCTTGTCAATAGAGTGTAGAAATTAAAAGTGGCAATAAATTTAACGAGATCCTTGCGTTGATAAAATCTTATCAACTACCGTCAATGTTGGTAACTTTGCCTAGTCACTTTGCCCATTGAAGTGACTTGTTGAGAAAACAATATTATTGCGAAACTATGGATAATATATATTTATCCATAAATAGTAAAGTCACATATCTGACATAGTTTTGGAATAATATTGTTTTCTCCAACAAGTCACCTCAATGGGCAAAGTTTGTTGACCATGCAAAGTTACCAACATTGACCGGTACATGGTTACAACGGAACAACACTACAAGTATTGTCACTTTTTAATTTTTACACTTTTCAACAAGCTTTACATTCGTATAATACGAATGTAAATATAATGCAAATTGTCAGTAAAAAAAAAACGCTAATTTATTTTTTTCTCTTCTCTGTCAAGGCCTCCCCCTGTCGAGTCGAAATCGAATGTTTACCAAATGGAAGTCAAAATTATTCTTTTTTTTTTACAGGCCAACGGACAGGCTTCACTGGGCAAATACGTGGCTGGATCCGTAACAGGTGTGGGCGCTGAAGCCGGTCTTTTCGTAGCCAATCACGCTTACTAAACGCACAATGAATATTATTATTATCATATATTAGTATTCATTGCCAACACAATACAGAATTTGATACGTTTCGCAGAATTAAAACGGAGAATGTCGCGTTCCCTTATACAACGATAGCTTTCGCGCCACAGACAAACTAGATTATTAAAATGTCGCGCACCAATCAATCAATTAATACGACATGTTTATAAAAGCTAAAATAAAATGGCAAAGTTGGAATATTCACGAATATTATGAAGTAGTTATTCATCGTTTAATTGGTGTATGTTGTTAGATAGTTAACACGTCACATTGTTGACTCAAAAATAAATATATTTATTCGTTATAGAGTTGTAGTGGGATATTTTCAAGGCATTAAGTATGTAAAATTACAAAAGGTGATTAGATTTCCAAAGTATCTAAAATACATAGCTTCATTATAAATGTTGTTTGTGGTAAACATTAAAATGTAGATAAATAATTTATAATTACTAGACGGTTAGTGTATTTCATTAAGTTGAAAAAGTAAAAGTAATAGTGTAATGAAGTGTATTTTTAAAAATAAGCGACCACAATATATTATGTATGGAGCCATATTTTTATTTTATTTATATTAATATTTTTGAAGATCACACTTTTAGTATTTAATGTATTTTGATATTTTAAGAGTAAATTATAAAATATTATTGAGATGTAACAGTTGTGTAGTTTTGTTTGATTGCCTATCCATTTCACCGCTCCTGGTACCTTTTTATTCTTGTTATGTGTAAAATACCTTTTATTTATATAGATTTTTTTATTCATTACCACCAACACAATAAATAAAATGAAAACACAATATCATAGATAAAAAAACACATGCAAAAATTAATAGAAAAAAACACAACATAAAGGACATTGATTGACTGAGTACGAATTTTGGCCTGTGGTACATGTCCTTTAACACTGCACTGCATAGTCAAGGGCCATACAAAAAGAATACATAGACGTCGCGAACAAAGCAGTAGTTATTTCATTATATTAATTCACTGGTTGCTGCCCGCGACTTCGCCCGCGTAACTTTGTAAATTATATACTAAGTTACTAAGACCTTCGAGAACCACTCTATCCATTGGTGAAAACAGTATGAAAATCGGTGCAGTAGACGCTGCGGAGGACCTTGTTTTATACATAAATGTATATGTAAGGATTATAGGAGTAAATATGACATTTTATTGTGTAACGACAGTGGCGCTACCACATTTTTTTATATCTAGCTAGATGATTCCTAGGGAACAGTACTTTTTCTTTTCTGGATGAAAGGTATGTCATTCAGATCAGAATCCTTGACGACGTGTATGCAAAATTTCTCGGTTAAGGCGTGAAAATGTATAAGACAAACAAAGTTACATTATAATATAAGTAAGTATGGATTTTCATAAAGGCATACATGCCTTTGCGAATGAGACAATACCTAATTACCTATGTATTTTAGGTAAGCATTTACAAATTATCAGACATTAAAGTAAAAATATATATAACAAGGCCTAGGCCACGTCTATATATATCCTCAGACTCATTTCTTACCTCACATCGTATTTTATTTATTTAAATTAATACTAAAAAACTATAGGGTAGGTACAAAGGGTGTTTGTATGTGTAGGATTTAATTTGTCCAAATTACGAAACTGGCTTTATGATCTTATAAATATTATAAATGCGAAAGATTATATTATGGATGTTTGGTTTGTATTAAGCAAAAATTTGACACACAGCACAGGTAGTTTATTACCTGGATTATCATCATACTTTTTATCCTGACAAATCTTCGAACTACAACGCATACGAATTTGCGGCACAGCTAGTAAGTAAAGTAATAAATAGACTGACTGACTAAGTGCTCTTTTGCAAATTTAATAGCGAGGAAGTAATTTTTAAAGCATACCATGGATGCTATTATAAGTGTACATATTCCCTGTAATACAACATTCACAACATTGTTTGCATCATATCATAGTAGACGACCCACAAGCGAGACAGCCATCGAACCGTACCGTTCTAAACGTAGGTTACGTAGGACGTCAGCAGTTGAAGCGTTAATTTTTGGACGCATGCACTGGGTGTGCCCGACTGAGCTTGTTCATTCATGTAAACAATATTACCAACGTTTAATAAAGGTGGGGGACATAGAGCTATTAGCGTTGGTATTACGTTTACTGTTCCAATATATAAGTAGGTATATCTATGCTTTTTCTATTCATTCATTAAATGGTCCATTCAAAATAGTACTAGAATGGGGTTGAAATTATGGAAAGACCCAAGATTAACAACGGTATAGTTTATGATAGACTGGGAAAGGATATTATCCTCTTCAATCTGCGTCCCTCGGAAACAATTTTTTTTTTATGAAAGGTATCCTAAGTCCTTTTCTGTGCCCCCGACAAAGTGTATGCAAAATTTCATTATTGATGGGTTGATTCAATAAGGTGTAACAAGTGGGTTGGCGATAGAAACGTAGTTACGTAGTGTATTATTAATTATTTATTTTTAGCAATCAACAATTTCGTTGTTAACAGTATGGCGCCTGCACGAGTTCTCTCTTGTCTCCCAAAGTAAAAACTAACCCCACCACACTAAACAAATCACGAGATACACAGGCTGCTCCGATTGGTGGACGATAACTATTGGCGGGCTGTCTGGCTTTGCTATTGGCTGGCTGGCTGGCTGGCGAGTTGCGAGGCTGGCTATTGGCAGACTGTCTAGAGTCTGCCTCCTTATTGGCATTGGCTGGCGCGTTACATTCGGCCATCCTGCAAAAAAATTGCTCCCGCAATGGAAACATTGGAGAACATGTTAGCTTTCTAGCAAATCGATAAGATCTTCGGTTTCTAATTGCTCATCGGAGCTGCTGGCACTGTCAGATACAGGTGCCACGCTCTTGTATGGTCGGAGTGCGTCAGCTGGTACCAAACCGGTAAACTTTTTGTACCCTCTAACTCCTTTAATGCTTCTTATCCTGTATCTGTCATTGCCAACGACTCTTGTTATCAAGTAGGGGCCCGAATAGATATCATCAAGCTTGGTGTTCACCTTTGTAGCGCTACGAGTGGGACCGTTTTTCCACAAAACAAGATCACCCTTCTTGTATATGTGACTAGATTTACGTTTCCGATCATAATACTTTTTCATCCTATCACTAGCCTTTTCAATACGTGTGCTCGCATTACTACGCCTCGTTTGAATCGATTCATGCCCACGTCCCGGAATAGAGACATCACAAATGGATCTACCCTCACGAGAAAACATAAGGTCATAGGGTTTGTACCCAGTGGTTTCATTTAGTGTGTTATTTATTCCCCAAATAACATCTGGTAGACAATTTGCCCAGTTGTTTGCTGCTTCACTCGGATCGGTTGCCCGCAAGGCGTCAAGTATGGTACGGTTTGTCCGTTCGACCTGGCCGTTTGCTCGCGGGCATGCAATAGTGTTGAGGATGTGTCTAAATTGTTTATCGCTTGAAAACTTCTTGAAATTCCTACTAGTAAATGCTTTCCCGCGATCAGTTACTACGCGATCTGGATACCCAAATTGACTGAATACTTTTCTCATAACACGAATAGTTTCTATAGAGTTAACAGTTCGCGTAGGTTCTGCTATAACGAATTTGGAAAACCCATCGGTCAGTACAAGCATGTACGCATAACCTTTCTTTGTTCTACAAAATGGTCCTAAATGATCTACATGTACCATACGCATCGGTTCAGTAGGTTTAGGGATTGGATGCAACTTTCCCTCCTTCTTGCCATATTCGCTCTTACCGTAAGCACAATGTAGACAAGAATTTACATATTTACGTATGAATCTTGACATTTTCGGAAACCAGAAATCTTTTTTTATTAAGTCCATGCTACGCTTCAACCCTACGTGCCCAATATCATCGTGATGCATCTGTAATATTTTCCACCTAGCCTGTCCCGGTACTACCAATCTTTTGCCGCTTAAAGTTTTCCTATACAACTTATCATCAATAAGTTCGTAATTGTCTATCACGTTTGGGTCTACCGTGCCACCTTTGATTTGTTCAATGATACGATTCAGTCGCTCGTCTTGTAATTGAACTGTACGAAACCAGTCGGCTATTTCTAATCGATTCACGTTGACAGCATCAAGGGGGGCGCCGGTATCGACAGGATGCCTACTCAGTGCATCAACGTGTTGCATGCGTTCTCCCGGTCTATACTCAACACTAATGTCGAAATCTTGAATGAGAAGCCACCATCTGGCAATGCGTGGTATAAGATCGCGTTTGGTTAAAGTTGCACGAACTGCTGTACAATCAGTTACAATTTTGATAGGTTTACCGATTGCATAAACTCGAAGTCTACGTAAAGATTCTACTACCGCTAACGTTTCAAGTTCGTAACTATGGTACATACTCTCTTCCTTACTGGTTACACGGCTATAGTATAAAACAGGTCGCAAGTTACCATCAACCTGCATCTGCAATAATATACCGGCGATTCCCGATTTGCACGCATCCGTATGAATCTCAGTAGGTAATTTTGGATCATATAAAGCAAGTACGGGCTTAGTACACAAGCTTCGTTTTAATTCTTCGAAACTATTGGTTTGTTCTGAGCCCCATATCCAAGTTACATTTTTCTTTGTCAAATCTGTTAAAGGTCGAGCTATGACCGCAAAATTATGAATAAATTTTCGAAAATAGCTACATAAGCCAATAAATTGACGAATGTCGTGTACATTTTTCGGAACAGGAAATTGTGAGACAGCTACCAACTTAGATTCCCCCGGTTGTACACCTTCCTCCGAAATCTCGTGTCCAAGATAGGTAATTTTATTTTGTAAAAAGGAACACTTGTTCATATTCAATTTTAAGTTTTCAGTCTGGAGTTTTATCAATACGGCTTCTAACATTTCTAACCCGGAATCAACGTCTGCTGAGGGTAGGAGTAAATCATCTAAAAATGCTAATATTTCATATCTGCCTGAACATTCAGAATGCAATGAATCAACTAATTTGTTGATTAATCGCATGAAAACAGACGGCGCGTTTGCTAAACCAAATGGGACCCGTTTATATTCAAAATGACCATGTGGGGTAACAAACGCCGTCTTGTGGGTATCCTCCGGGCAAATAGGAACCTGGTGGTAGCTTTGGGCCATATCTAAGCTAGTGAAGTATTTTTTACTTGCCAACTTCGCAATCTGGTCTTCTATGTTGGGTAATGGGTACCGGTCTTTGATAGTTATAGCATTAAGCGCGCGGTAATCTACACATAGTCTACTATCACCATTTTTCTTTTTAACTAAAATGACGGGTGAAGCGTAATTGGATTCGGATTCTTGAATAATATCTCCCTTAAGTAACTCTACTATCTTAGACCTTACTATTTGCTGCTCGTGGTGAGACAGACGATATGGTTGTCGATGAACAGGTTGCTCAGTGGTCAACTTAATTTTCATTTGCACTAATTTTGTGCACCCTAACTCCTGTGTACTGCTCGCAAAACAGTTACTATAACGTGCTAACAGAGATAACAATTCATTGTACTGTTTTTCGTTTAATTGTCCAGTCCTAATTTTTTTTGCTTCTACCCCACCAATGATGGCACTGCTGGCATGGCTGATATTAAAAACTGTGCTGGCTGATATATTAGAAATAGATTGGGGACTGCTAACCTGGCTAAAATTATGCGACTCCTGGCAGCTCTCAGCTCTGGTCAACACTTCGCCCGGCTGCCATACGACATCCTTGGTTCCCGTGTTGATAACCTTGATATAGCCCTCTTCACCACGCAGCACGGTGGCGGGAAGGGAGTAAGTGACACCATGTAGCTCATAGTGACGTGGAACTGTCGCTACGTCGTTACCTTTGTCGTTACCCAAGGTGCGTACTTTAATTATGGAAATCCCTGGTGGCAAGCGTTCTTCTGCTGAGGTAACCACCTTAAAGTGATGACTTTCTTCAGATACGTCGAGGGAATTGAGAAAAGTAGGTTCTTCTCTAAGCGTGACAACGCCATTACAGACAAGTAATGATATTCCTTCTTTATTGATTACAGGCTGGCCAATTAATAAATTAATTCCTTTCATGTCGACGTCAGAATGATACGCGCTACACGTCATGAGTATATTATCAATTGTGAGTTGAAATTTGGCCTCGGCTCGACTCGTAATGAAGCCTCCGGAGAATCCTTTGAGGACGACACTAGTTGGTGTGACCTCAAGTGCAAGCAATTTACAAACTTGGGTAGAAATCACATTGACTTCACTTCCGGTGTCTATATAAGACTTAACGTGGATGTCGTTCACCTTTACCACCTTCTTGTAAATGTCGTTATAATTCTGTAAGAGTTTAACTTCTTTGATGTTGCTTGATTCTTGCCCTGAGACTGTAGGCATTATATTTACTTGATTCTTGGGGCAACGTGTTGCGATGTGTCCTTGTTCCCAACATTTAAAACATTTGCGTAAGTCGGGTAGAGCGCAGTCACGTAATGTGTGCCCAGTTTTTTTGCATCGTGGACAAGGAGCTGTATCTAAATTTATGACCTTCCTCTCTGTTGTCGTAGTGGGTATGGCTGAGTTCGGAGCGCGTACCTCTGAATACGACGGGCGGTAGTCATCGAGAGCGCAGAGATAACCCTCATATAATTCATCGGGGCGATCACATTGAAAAGCTCTAGCGTTAGGTTGAAGCATTGGCGGAAGTCCTCGGATAATGCACGAGACACTGGCGCTATCTGATAGATTGCAGCGGAAACACATGGCGATTTTATCTTGGTAATATTTCGTCATCGTTTCTGTGGGTAGTTTTTTTCTTCGTAACATTTCTTCTAACATATTACAGTAGTCACGATGTTTCGGAAATGCACGTAGCAACAGCACTTTCCATTCGTCCCACGAATTATTGTAGTTTTCGAGGCGATTATACCATTTTCTCGCCTGCCCTCTCAGCTTGTCTTGCAAATAGAATGATTTCATTTTGCCGTCCCAACCGTGAATTTCACCAAGTTGGTCAATTTTTCTAAGCCACGCTTTCACCGTACAATCTTCGCTATCGGGATCAAATTCCGGAATTAAGGAAGCGGCGCGATGTTCCCTTTCCTTCATGAATGATGGACTTTCCTCGCTTAGCTCCCGTACAGCTCGACTAACCTTCTTTTCCAGCAAATCTTTCAGCAACTTTCTTGCAGGCGGCGACGTTTCGTCTTCTTGTGAAGTATTTTCGTCTGGATCTTGGTCGTTTTGTGACGGATCATCCCATCCAGGAGGTCGCACACAATGTCCATGATGATGACTGCGCTTCATTTTCTTGTTATCCCACTTCTGACTTGTAACAAGTGGGTTGGCGATAGAAACGTAGTTACGTAGTGTATTATTAATTATTTATTTTTAGCAATCAACAATTTCGTTGTTAACAGTATGGCGCCTGCACGAGTTCTCTCTTGTCTCCCAAAGTAAAAACTAACCCCACCACACTAAACAAATCACGAGATACACAGGCTGCTCCGATTGGTGGACGATAACTATTGGCGGGCTGTCTGGCTTTGCTATTGGCTGGCTGGCTGGCTGGCGAGTTGCGAGGCTGGCTATTGGCAGACTGTCTAGAGTCTGTCTCCTTATTGGCATTGGCTGGCGCGTTACAAAGGCGTGAAACCATAACAAAGAATGAACTTCGCATTTATTTATATTGGTTATAGGATTAGGTAACGTAACCTTTTTATCGCCGATTGTAATACAGAAATTGTGTGCGTCTGAAACGTTGCACAACTATGTAAGTAGATACAGTCAGGGTAAGAAAAGTTTCGTCACTTTAAAGTTAACATTTGCTTGCATCATGGCAACATAATCTGTCATACCAAAATTTCATATTAAACATCTGTCAAGTTGTCTTCTTAATGTTTTTGTGTTAAAAATGTACTATCTACGACTTTATACCAAAACGAATGAATCAAGGATGTTAATATTTATGGACCTCCATAACTGTGATTGAAGTATATCATATATCCGAAATAAAAATCTATACGTAACTAACCAAATCCGATATATTGTGTATTATATGTTTCGAATAATTTCGGATTAAGGGCGCGTAGTCTAAATGAGACATAAGATGAGACAGGTTTTTGTTTTGCCCGGCCAAGTTGGCAAATTAGGCAAAATTTTGCATTTTACTCTTACAATTCCCTAAAAATCTAATCCTAATCCTTAACCGAAACTAGCGGATAATCTGAAATAATTATGTGTCTTAACCGTATCTGAAACCGCAGTGTTAGTATTATTCCTATGTTACACACACATTCGTATCCAGATCCGAAATTTCATATCCTTAACATCCTTTTAGAACTGACGAAGGTCTTCGTACCCAGACTGTATACCTAAGGTATACCTAGATGGCAACAAAACGTTGGCAAAGACATTAACCTTCTTTAAGGACGATTCGATTAAGGAAAACTTAATTTCACTATTTCCATTAGCTGGGGAGCCGTTTGTTCGCTCTCGGAGAGTTATTGGCTCATTTTAAAGCGTGACTTATACGTGGGGCAATTAAAGAGGCGTCGAACTCTCGCTTTTTGGATTGAGTAACTGTTCGCACCCCTACTTTAAATCGAGTTATCACCCTGGCCGGTCAAAACAAGATTCGTCAATGCATAAAATTATAATTACAGCTTACTTATTAGCTTTGAAAATAATATCCGTGCTAATAATTTCATCAAAAATAGTGCAATGAACCTAGGTATATAATATTATTACATACTTATTACATACATACATACAATATACCTACACTTACAGATTTATTATTAGTATTGATTGATGATGATGATAGGTATAAGAGAATATAAACAAAAAAAAAAATTTTTCTACATAATCATCATCTAATTCTTTCCATTTAGATTCAATTTAGAATACTTTCCACTTTGTTATTCATTCCCCAGAAAAAATAATTTCCTTGAGTCTCAAAAAAACTAAGTCATCATCGTGAAATTTAGCTTACGGGAATAAGTGACCAAAATAACTGGGGGTTTAGTTCGGTGAATATAATTATGAGTATCGACAATCTGTAAGTCCCTTGATTGTCCCTTCCTTGGCATAGACCCTGTTCCGGGCTCTTCCATATCTCTCTATTCAGAACATTATTATACATGACTAGCTGGTGCTCGCGACTTCGTCCGCGTAGAAAAGTATAAAAAGCGATCTACCGTATTTTGGATAGATTTCGCTATCTCCTGGGCCAAGCTGCTAGTATTTACTTATATTTTAGATTTCCCATAGGAATGAAGCATTTTCCCGCGGTAAAAAGTAGCCTATGTGCATCACTGATAATGTGGGCTTCTAATGGTAAAAGAACTTTTCAAATCGGTCCAGTACTTTCGGAGCCTATTCTATACAAACAAACAATCAAATCTTTCCTCTTTATAATATAGTATAGATAATAACTTTTTTACCGAATCATTCAAACCGTCTCATGGTCTTTTCTCATGGATGCCATTGTCAGAACTGTACCAAATTAAAATGGGACCACACGGGAAGCACCAGGTTTCAAATAAGAATTATCAAAATCTGTTCACCCAGTCGAAAGTTATGAAGGAAGTCAAACTCCTAAGGATGCGATTAGGCTGAGATTAGCCAATGACACCAAGATTAGAGTCATTGGCTGTCTTTTTAGCAGCCGAGCTGAGTCACTGGACTATAAATTCTAATTTAGCCGCTTTTTCGTATATAATATTTGTAAAATCATAAGATTATCTACGAGTATATTCGTATCAACCCCATTCCATCCCTTGCCCGTATGTATGAACGCGAGTTCAATGGCCGAAATAAATTTTAATACCTTTCATCTCGACAAATATCAGCAGGTTACATTACATGCCTTCCGAAATGATATTTATTAGTTATGGAAAAATTTATGAAAGATTATAATATTTTTTTAATGGTCCACAATTAAGAACAGTTTAAAAAAACGCAAAAAGTATTTAAATAACACAAACACGTCTAGATCGATATCTTTACAGAGGTAAGTATTTAGGATCTTTTATGAATATAAATAAGCAATAGTTATAAAAAATGTGACTTACCATTTTTATAATTATATAAATGAACAAATAAATTAAGCATTATCAATACTAATAATAAATAAGTGTAGGTATTGTCTATGTATGTATATTACTCCATTCATGGAACATGGTAGATAAACATTTAAATGTAGGTACGTGACACAGGATAGGCTACTTTTTCAAAGCGGACGAAGTCGCAGGCACCAGCTAGTATACTAGTATACATAATATAATTATGTATATCAGTGAAATTATTGAATTGGGGACTGTTTAAAGTTTAATAAAATATGGGTATGGATATTATTTTTATATTTCCCTTGAGAGTTTCAATACGAAGACGTATAATAAATGTAAAATTTCCATAAAACAACTCGCACGGTACATTCCTACGCATGCTTCGCGTACTCTATTAAACTTATCAAATCACCAATTCGGGCTTACGACCGCATGTGACCCACGAGCGTGCACAGGATTAAATTATGTGATTTGAAACGAATTTTCAGAGTTTCCATCTCGTATCACGAACCCTTTGGGGGGTTGTTACACTGTACAATTTACGCGAAGAAAACATTAAATCGTTTTACGAGTCTAATATGAATTCTACAAAGCATATGTATCTTGGTTTATTCACATGATAAATAAATATTTATCAAAGTAGCTCTAACCCCTTTGAGCATATTGGTTGAGTGGTTAAAGGGCTTGCCTAAGCGCCACTGTTTTAAGGCTTAGAACTCACGGAGGGTTTTCACCCGCGCCCACCGCGTTAAAAAATTACCATGAAAATTTGCATACCTAAACGTTATCAGGGATACAGAAAAGGACCGAACTTTTAATTCACAGAAAAAGTACAGTTCCCGAGGGATAATCTAGAAATCTAAATAAAAAATTTAACGCCTAACAAAAATATATACTCGTACCTAAGCAATACAGAAAGAATAACCCCTAGAAAAAGGGGTCGCGGACAAAAGCTAGTCGTTAATATGTAGGTATACAAAGGTTATTTTTTCTATATAATGTTCAAACAGTCCAATTTCATACTAAAAGAAACTTTCTCACCTACTTTTAGAAGTATCTACTATTTTTGCTAAAGTAATTTTCTCAACAAAGTACATAGAGTACATTTCTCAACAAGATATATTACATTTTCTGTATCACTGTTTACGGACTAACTCTAATCAGTATAAATAGATGTGATTTTGGGTGTGGTCAGTTTCACCATTCAAGATAAACAGACGTTTAAAAATTGTTTGACTTTTTAAAAGACGTATAATAAAATTAACATATAGCTAAAGAATGCTATTTTTCCTGATTTTCCTGATTGGATTTTTAATATTTCTGAGCTGTTCAAATTAGATACTTATTGCGTGTGGTTTTCATACTTATACGAATGCTTATAGAATGTTAGGAGTACAGTTGTACAAGCGTACTTTGTAAAAACAAGACCAGTAATTTGGTCTTCATCAAGTGATTTTTAAAATATAAATACTTATCTTGATTTTCGAAAAAATAATATTTTCTTTTCAGGTAAAAGAAAAAGTAAGTAGTGACTACACGATCAGGGCGTCACTACACGCTAACGATAACCAATAATTTAACGGGCTGGTACTGCCTCTAGAACGTGCTTGTGTATTGTTGTACGCTGTGCTATGTACGGGGCTACTAATGTATATACGTACCATACAAATCCACGGGGGAACCAGAGTGGTACAGAAGAACTACTGTACCAATGAGCGAGTAAGTGTGTCTGCTTGGAGATTTAGTATTACAATTAGGAGTTTTTAAATTAAAAGGCAAAAGGGGAATATACAGGAAATATTATTTAGAAGTTTCAAGTTTGAAATTTTTTGAGACTCAAATGCTGGACTGTATTCTGGACTGGAGTTTATTAGGACTTCCCTTAATATCCATTACACCCTACTACTTATCTATCTTCCGAAGTCGATTGGGATAAAAAAACTACTTTATATAATATTTAAACTCCAATCAATTATTGTTCACATTCAAGCCCGTTAGAAAAAAAATAAACCCAAAAAATTGCAGCATTATCTATGAAAACGAGTTACTGAAGGGCTTTGGCTTGTGGCTTTCGCGACTTTCACATTAAAATTTTATTAAAAACCAAATAAACTAAAGATATCGTTGATTTTGACTCTGCTATCTACTGCTTTCGATTACATTAAACACTGATTAAATTTAACCGGTGAAACCGGTCCTACAAAACTTGAAGTGTCTTGAAAAAGTTTTTTCATTGCTTGCCTAGAAACAGTGGCAATCCAGTAATGGCGTAAACTTTTAATACAATTTCCCTGACACTTGGTGTTTGTGAAAATTGTCCCAATTCTCCATAATCCTCGATGATAAGGGTGTTTTGTCATACTTCAAAAGTAGGTGTGACTAGCAAAATTTTGTCGTAAATAAACGATATTCCTGTTCGAAGGTTTGTTGAACTGCTCCAGTTTACAATTTAATTTGCCCTGTTTCCTATTATTAAATTATCAAAATATTTTATATTGTGATACACTTGTGTTTTGTAGGCAGATTTTATAAGATTTAATGCAATTAATTTAAAAAGTTTACGAGTAAACCTAATCCATATTTCTACACTATCCATACTACAAATATCGTAAATACGAAAGTACTTTGTCTGTCTGTTACCTTCTTACGCTTTAACCACTCGACCGATGATCAATCGTGAAATTTTGCATTCAGGGATATACAAAGGTTCCCATAATGCAATATTGGCTCGGGTCATGCTCGGTCAGTGTGTGTGCTCGGCTATTACCACACTAATGAAAGTCGAAATTCAGTACACTTGATCAGATTCGAACCATATAAGTAATTATACAGAAATAATACACATTTATAATTCAAGGGCTGTAGTTGCCTAATTTTTATACAAAAAAAAATATACTATGTAAGTCAAAATAACAATAAAAATCCAAGGCCATAATATAGGTCACATTTATGAATTAGGTATACCTACAATAATGAGATGTAATTTATTACAATGAGTATTTAGATATAGTATTACTTTAGCAATGTAATTTGTAACCATATTATATTTTTAAGTGCTGCCATTTTGGACTCATCTTATTGCGGACCTTAGTCATCATTCTTATTTTTGTAGTAAACCTACTATATATATATATTAATAAACCACATACGAGTAGCATCACATTATTAGTTATTATAATTGGTAATTATCCTTCAATATTAAAAGCTCTTTAATATTGAGAGAAACCTGCTAAGTCCATTTTTTGTACAATTTCACTTTTTATACATTTCAACAAGTTTAGACGATTATCTATCGTTTGGTGAACGAGTAACGACGATTATTTATCAAACTATAAAGTTAAGAAATGTCATAAATGAAAAAACTTCTTTCTGACTAATAACAAATCTATACAAAGAAAACCTCCTAAATCCTAAGTTTTGTACTGATAATGTAACTGTTTCACATGCCTAATGTGACGCGCAACATTTTGTCATTTCATTTTTTCTTTCTCCGGAACACTTTGAAAAATGTGACTTAGCAGTTTAACGAGTTTGGCCTATGATATGTCATTAGCATTACTATAGTCGGATTTTTAATTAGATGAACTAAAATGACATTTGGTGGGTTACCATTTTATTGTAATGTAAAAATAGTGTTGATCCTGAGTAATGTGGAGTATTAGGTAAGTCGTGATTCAATCTTTTTTATTTTATAATAAGTTTGTTAGTTGAACTTATTATTATAAAAAGTTTTTTAGTTGTTGCTAGCTGTCATTTTAGTCCATTAATAAGGCGGCTGAGTTCCATTATTTTGTTCTCTTCTATAACGTGATCGATACTTACAACTTGACCATAATGATCGAACTCGGTTATAAATGAGTCATACTACAACACTACGCTTCATGCTTGCAACATTAAAAAAATAAAAGGCTGATTTCAGCTGTCATTTTAGTCCATCTAATTAAAAATTCGATTATAGGGGGACGCATTGATTAGACCTTGTTCTTCACGCATTGCGGCAGTTGTGACGAGAAAAGATGACGTATCATAGAGTAAGGCCTGCCTTACTCTATAAATCTGTCATTCCTCACATTTATAAATGCCTAAGTAAAATTTTTGTGATTTATTTATTCAATGTATTTACAGGTTGATTGCAAATATGAAAGAAAGTTCGACACCGTCTGCAGTATTACAAAGAAATTATTAAAGTTAACTTTTAGCTTTAAATATTTACACTTACTGTATGTATAGGTCCATGGAAAAATAAATTTACTCGACATTAATTATTGACTTTTATTTTAATATAATAATGTACAAATTGAATTCTGTCTAAGGGTGTGTTTGTAAATAGACTTAAGATTTTAGTCGACTAATTTTTTTATTTAGGGAACAAGCTAGTCAATTTATTTCGTCTATAGTGGCCTAAATTTAAGTGGAGCCCATTGGGTAACAACCTATAATTAAAAATGATGAATAACACTTTCTATTGAGCCCAAACACTCTATTTGCTGTAAGTTGCTGCAGTACCATTACCATGTAATGGAAAATATGGGAAATACCACTGATGTAACGGCAATATACCAAATTTCCCATCACAGGAACATATTATGTGGAAGATTGTCTTCAAACGCCTAAAATAGATTTTCATAAATTATAGCCAGAATGAGAATGATACCAATCATGTCAGCTTTCAAAGGAAAAAATCTGCATCAAAATCAGTTATCCATTTGGAAGCTACGAATACTCCTTCGTCCATATTCGTAACTGAAATTACATATCCAGTTGCATACACACACGTCAAATTTATGACATCGCGTATAGTCAGTTCACTTTTGATGGTCTATGGTTACCTAACACAAGAAATACCATAAGTGTTAAAATTGCTCCCTAAGTTTAAAGAAATGGGTTCATTCGAAACGCAAATAAAACACGACCTAATTTCACACCTGTTTAGGATGGTTATCCTAAATATCCTATGATCCCATTGGATCATAGACGTGGGAACTAGGTGGAGGGAAGCCTATTACGTTTTTCTGTCTTAGTTTTTTCATTGAATTACTAGCTCAAAGTCACACGATTTGAAACTCTGATGTTATCAAAAGATAGTCGTTCATAGTTCAGCTTTGGTTTATGAAGATACCACGTTTGTTTAAAATTAAACTAGAATCGTTAAACAACAATAAAAGTACACAACACTTTATAGCGTCAATGAAAATTTTCAGAACAATAAAAGCAACCTTGACTAGTTTGAACATTCTGGTACACGGAAGTATTTCTCTAAATGTGCAATAGAAATAGGAATAATACCAACGTTCAGTAGTAACAGTTCCTAATTCTATGAAATGTGCTATCTCTGAATGGGTTCGGTTATGTAAAGAGTTATTTTCTGTCCATTTGTTTTTGTTTGTATGAGAACATTAATAATTAGTTCTTACATTATATTAGAATTACATTTTTTTTATTTAGGTTGATATTTAGGCTTACGGTCCACTTGATTTGTAGGTAAAATACGAAAATACTTTTTCCCCCACCTACTTAAGTAGGAATTTTTAGTTTAATAATGAACTGTTTGTTGGTCCGTTGATCATATGAAAATTGTTGTACTGTTTGTACTGTTTTTCAGGTATTTTTTAAATTCCTCACGGACCAACTAATTGGTCGGCAAGTTGTCCATAAAATAAATCTAAGCTTTCAAAAGGAGATTATCTGAAAAGCTAGGTAGGTATCTGAAAAGCTATTTCAATATCGACATAGGCATACCTACTGCACGAGTCGGATAGGTGTGAGCTATCGGTATATTGATCTATTCGATACAGCTCTTCGTACATTTTGTTTTCCTGGTACTTTCCGAACGTTTGTCCATTATCGGCAATTTCCAATAAGTGTTCAATAGCGCCCCCCCCCCCCCCCCTCATTTTCTTCGTTTGGAAAATGTTTGAAACCTTTTCTTTCACATCAAGCTAACTTTGTAATTTTTTTTTCGTAGCTATGTCGAATTTATGAAAATATTAATAATTATAAATGTTGTCAGACAGGCTGACGATCAACTATGGCGTTGTTTTTGCTGCAAGTGCGCTGCCGAACTGTTTCTGATTAGGATTATGATATAAAGGATTAAAAAGGAATAGAGAAATTGGGATCTGCATCCTACTCACTCACGGAAGCACAACAGCACTTATGCTGTTATTTAACTGTGGTCTAGTAAGCGAAATTATGGCGCCAGACGGTCTGCTCCATAATGACTGCGAAATGCTGTGTGTGCCCTGACTAAATTTAATGAATAAGTGTAGTTTAAAATACATAATATTTTATTTTTTGGCATTTTTAAATTTAGCAAAGTTAAAAGAAGATTTAATGGTTATTTATTAACTGTTACAGGCAAGCCAAATCGAATAAAGTAATAATAATAAATTTAGGGCTAGTGTGATTCAGCAAGATCATTGTGACAACAGGAACGTGGGAAAGAGAACTCCTATCGATGTATGCGATCCTAGTAACACCGAAGAAGTTCTTCCCCAAATTTCTCACGGTCCGGTCCCCGTTTTTCAACAAAACCAAAATCATTTTTTCAATCAAATTTCAACTCTAACTGCCTACCATTAAGGCTACAATTTCGTTTACAATATATCTTTCATAAGACGGTTGTACTCAGATAAAAAAGAATCAGCTGTACCATTTTTTTCTTACAATTTTTACCTGCTAGGGAAATTGTGTCAGTACAAAATGCAACCGTATTTGAAGGCATTCAAAGTTTATATTCTGAGTTCGGTTTTTGGTTAGAAAGAGACAAAGAGAGACGTCCCGTTTTCGTCTCTGTCTGTCAGTTAGTTCGTTGACCGTCGGCACGTCTCGCCAGCTGGGCGTATCGTATCCGTCGTCGATTCGCAGGAATAGAGGCGACCGTTGGAATGCGATTAACCTGTTGTATATTCTGTTATCCTAGTACTTGTGGAGGTTTTGGAGCTCTGATGGGAATAGAACAAGGTGGGGTGTTGATATTTCAAAGATTCAACAGATTCCACATTATTAATGAGGCCTCACACATTCAGTTGCCTTTTTAAAAACAGAAAAACTTCAAAGCTTGAAAACGCGCTTCAAATGATGAAAAAGTTTAAAAAAAAAAATTATATTTTTTGCATGAACAAAATGGACAATTTTGATGATAAATCGATTCATGATCTAACAAGACTACCAATGAGACATCAATCATATAGGTACTTGCAAATGGGAATTTAAATATACTTCAAAGAATCTATGACAATTGCTAAGTAGATATTCAAAGATTTTTTTTTAACATATACTATAAAAAAATGTATTAAATATCGAATAGTTATTTTAAAAGTAATGACGTTGTCTATAAACGTTGGAAGTCTACTTATAACATGGAGAGAGTGCTCATACCAAACCATTACATCATCATTAAATTAAATTCACATGTCACAAAATTGAGTAATTATTATTATTTATTATACAATGTCAAATATTAAGCTATGTGAGTAAGGTTTCCCTTTGTCTTCCAACGCAATAAAATTGAATTTTCAGACAGTTGAACGACCTCCACGTAAAGGATCTCGTTATAAGGCAAATAGTTAATGCTTTATTGGATGTAATCTAATAACGATAGAGTTCTCAAAGTAACCCATTTTGTGAGCACTCTATTTTTATATAATATATTTATAATGAGTCTATTTTAACTTTATGAACGTTTTATTTTTAATTTTATACTAGCCGGTGCCCGCGACTTCGCCCGCATTACTTTATAAATTATATAAGAACCAAGAAGCACTCCATCCTCAAGAACCACTCCATCCATTGGTGAAAACAGCATGAAAATCGGTGTAGTAGTTTTTGAGTTTATCGCGAACAGACAGACAGACGCGGCGGGGGACTTTGTTTTAAATAGATTTTTTATATATCGCAAAAATCTAGTTTGCTTCAAACCTAAACCTAGTACGTAATTATATTATGTAAGTACCTAATACACTGTATATAATGTCTCTATGGCTTCAACCAATTTTATATTGTGTAAATTTTGTGTTATTTTAGGGTCCATGTAGGCATTGCGATCAATAAGTCATAAGATGGTTATAAGTTTGACGCTTTGTAGGCGTATATTTAAACACATACGTGTACAAAATACTTTTGTCAACAAAAGAATATAATCACGCGTAGGTGGTAAATATTATATCGAAATTGTTCAATTAATATAGTAGGTGTATTTGCATGAACGCAAATTGCATGAACACGTAGCTCTATTTTGATGATTTTTCTTTTAATAATCAATAATAATTTTTATGCCATAAGTTGTTACTACTTATACATTAGTGATTATCGTTTTTTAAATGATATAAATTATTAAGTATTAATTAATTAGTTGCTTAAACCACCATACCATGGCTGTCATATATTCAAAACTTTTATACATATTTTTAATTTGATAAAGTCGCCTAGTTACAAATAATTTAATCCAGTAACGTATGCTGTATCAAAATTGTACCTATCACATAGGTACGTTGGTTTTTATTCAGTTATTATAATTTTAATACAATACCGTTAAGAATGACTCGCTAGAATTTTAATAAATGAACCTCATTCATTTGTTTCCATAATATATTTTTCGTGTAAAATCATTTACAGTATTCGCAACGAATCAAAAGTTCATTGAACATACTTATATTCGTTAAAACTTTTCCTTTTATGCGCTTTTTATGTAAGAACTTCCTTAAAAGAAAAACCATTTTCAACAACAAACATTTTGAACCTGCATATGAAAAAGTTTGATATTTGTAAAGGTGCATTCACACACAGGTTATTTTTAGTGTCATAACAGATGGCTCGAATTTCGCCATTGGCGCATTTTTGGGCATTTGAGACTTGCTTTGAAATTAAGGCAGATTTTCAGTCAGCAATAATGCATAGATATATAATTATGTCGATATGTCTATAATCTAATGTGGTTACTTTAATTCACTACCAGAAGTCGTATCATATGAAAATTCTAAAAGTAAATGAAAAATTAAGATCTCCTAAATCAGCCCGTAACGCGGTTACAGTGATATATTACGTTCGACTGATTTATTCGTTAACCTACTTCCTTAGATCTTAAGTTTATATTACAAAAATGCTACATGTTGTTTGACCATTGTTCATAAGCTTTTAATTTGCTAAAAGCTTATGAAAAACAGTTCGTAAGACTTTGATGAAGAATATACATGCTTATAATTGTTCAAAGAAGTTAATTTTGAACGAATTAATAGACAAATTCGTTTCGGTCCCATGGCCCCCACAGTTTTGTACAACCAGTGGGATTACCACAATGTAACTCGTATTCACTTCACAAAATAATCAAAAACTTTGATCAAAATTAAAATACAACTTACAAATATAAGGAGTTGGCGTACCACTGGTCAGTTTTTTATTTTATGTATTTAATTTTTATGAATGAAATTATTTAAATATCATATTTTGTCTTGCTTTATTTTGGACAGAACAGGGTTTCATCATTAACTTTAAAAAAATCAATTCTAATTGAGACGATTGGAGTTTGGAGATCTCGGATATATAATTGTATTCCTTCCCCGTTTATCCCTTTTCCATTTGTGAAAACTAAATTAAAATCGGTCCACCCGTTCTCGAGATTTTGAAGAAACCAACGTAACATTTTTATAAGTAGATATTGTATAAAGGAGTTTTTATTAATTAGATTATTGAAAAGTATAGAAAACATAAAAATATATATTAAATTTCCAATTTCACAATGCTCCTCGCCGCCCTGGGGAACCATTGGGTTTTCTTTTATTTTTTTGTTTCAAATCAATCAATCAATCCGATCTCCGATATTGGGAATAGTCGATAATGAACAGCCGATCGGAAAGTACCAGGCGAACATAAAACTGAAGGGACTCTTTCGAACCGATCAATACTTCCAATATCCCATTCGTTCCCTCTGCTTTTCACACATAGGTAGAGTAGAACAGGTGTCCGTCCGTGTACCGCAGCCGCCGTCACAGTGTGTGTAAATTTTTCCGCGATTTTTAGAAGGAATTTTTTTGATTGTTCACTCCAATTCTTAATTATAACTCCAATACTTTTCCTTAAGAAAAGAATATGTAATAATAATTAAATACATATCTTTTATAGAAGTAGGGGAAAATACCCAATTATTGGCACTAAGAAATACGACCATTTATTGGCACCTTTCGACCTATTTGTTCAACTCAAATAAAATTTGAAAGTTTGACAATGTTTAAATCATTTGACTGTTTAGTGTTAACAATTCTCATAAGTAAACCTAAGATTTATTTATTTTTTGTGGGATCACAATTTATGGAATAGTTTTCTTATTTTTTAGTGAAAAGTTTAGGGTGCCAATAAATTGGAGGGGTGCCAATATTAGGTCATTTTACCCTATATCTCTTTTCATAGATTTTTGTTTCTTTTTTAATCACTATGTATGTATACGTAGGTTTGGATGAAAGTTAGAACATGTCTGCTACGTGCAATACGTGGTAGTTACAAATAACTGCTAATAAAATTGTTTAATTCTTATGTAACCAATCGGTTCGGATAAAGATATAAATTCAACGTTAAAAGATGTTTATAGAATTACTGTTAGGTTTAATGCCAAGAATTTGCAATAAAATTAACAAATTGGTATCTCGAGTTCGCTTGGACTGTTACACCTTTTTACAATAAAGAAACAGGAAATTAAGGCGCATAGTAATGCTCAAGGCATATATCATCTAAACGAGTAGTTCCAATAATCTGAAAAATATATACATATGTCGGAGAATAAGGATGGCGCCACTAGTTTGCAACTATTGGACGTAGTCTATGGAGGGCGACATCGCGTTACAGATAACTCTATATTCAGATTTATATCTGGCAACATTGTTTTTCTTTATTTTCAGTGTTTATTATTTAAAATGGCATCATTATGTTCAATTTTATAAGTTGGTCAAGACCGTATGTTTTCTGATAGGACGTCAATTAAGATTGTAATGTTGGTTGATTGGAAACTCAAACGAGGCAGGGACAGACAGCGTTGATTGGCTAAACGATTTGATTTCCGGTTCCGCTTCGCTTGGACATGGCTCTTGGCGGGGATGAAGAAGGGTTTGAGAGTTTGAGAGAATAGAGATTCATTCTTGTTTAGGTCGCGATTGTTGACGGTTGTTTGGGAATTCTCTGACCAAAAGACTTGTCGGTTTCCAAGCAACCAATTTTGCAAAATGAAGATTTTCATAGTTGAATTATTTTGTTAACTCAATTATTGTAAATAACTATTGTCTAATATCCGTCAGAAGCAAATAAACGCTGATTGATTGTACTTTAAAGAAATCTTTGATTTAAAGAAGCAATTAAAAGATCATCGCTATGTCCGATACCCGAGATAACGCCCCGATACCCACTTCGGCCCATCCTGATCCGTCACATACATATATATATTAGACTAGCTGGTGCTCGCGACTGCGTCCGCATAGAAAAGTATAAAACGCCATCTACCGTATTTTGGATAGATGGCGTTATCTCTCGGGCCAAGCCGCCAGTATTTACTTTTATTTTAGATTTCCCGTAGGAATGAAGCATTTTCCCGCGGTAAAAAGTAGCCTATGTTCATCACGGATAATGTCGGCTTCTAATGATAAAATAATTTTTCAAATCGGTCTAGTAGTTTCGGAGCCTATTCTATACAAACAAACAAACAAATCTTTCTTCTTTATAATATTAGTATAGATATATATTACTAGCCGGTGCCTGCGACTTCGTCCGCGTTGAAAAAGAAAAAATAGCCTATTCTGTGGACCTGTACGTCTAAATGTTTATCTACCAAGTTTCATAAAAATCAGTTAATTCGTTTAAAAGAGTTATGGAGGAACATACACACAATACACATACAATACACAGATTACACAGATTTATTATTAGTATTGATAATATAATTTGAGTATTGAATATTGATTGATATCTAAAATATTGTACAAAAATTTAATACGTATTTGCTTCAGTGAAACAGTAATTTATTCATTAAGTCGGTTTCAAAGAAACACTCCTAATTAGTCAGTTCATTTTAATAGGATTTCAGGAAAAAAAAAAACCAAGATTATAACAACTGTAACAAGATTATAATGATTCTAAGAAGAGACCTCGATAGAAACTCAGGATACCATTATTTTTGTTACATTTAATATTTAATAAAATGAAATAGATAATAGTTGCATTCCTTACAACTATTATTACACAAATCATGTGTCATTTTTACCTGTACCTACATTATTATAAAATTATAACTATAATAGCTGTCCGACCGCTGACTTTTTATAAACTACCCTAAGGATTTTGATAAGGATCTCATTAATGAAAAGAGCAATAAACGAGCAAGGTTTGTGTATATGTCGTGGGCAGATCGTAGAATTGGGCAGATCGTAAAGTATGAAATCAAAAATGTTTCACCAAAAGTCAAAAATAGGTGCGACGAGGAGCGGAGCGGAGCAAAGCGAGGAGGGGCGTGTTAGGTTTACATGGAAATAAATTTGGCGAGCCGAACGAAGCGGAGCGGAGTGAGGCGACACTCTCAGTTTTAACAGAAATATGATCTGCCCAGGAATATCATGATATGCCCAATTCTACGATGTGCCGACCACATATATAATTTGGAGAAAAAATATTGTATTCCATACTAAGCCGGGGGCTGGTCTCTAGTTTGCTACATTGTTGATTCGCCACAGAAAAAAATATGTATGTGTTGTTTTGCCACAGTTCAACCATACTGGATATCTATTAAAATTATTATTTCTAACAGCCTTATGACTAATAGTGTAAAAGCATAATGTAGATTTTTATTTATTTTATTTCATTTTATTTGGCAAAACAAACAATTACATAGTAAATTCGAAAAAGGAGAAACATTCCGGGACTTAGCATAAAAAAATGCTCAAAATTCCTAGATGTTCTTGGAGGTTTGACTAAAAAGCTTTCCAATACCCCTACGGACCTTTTCCAAGTATTAGTATTCATCCTGGAATAAGTTTGCTAAAAGCCTAAACTATAATAGATTTATTTAACAAATAGTCACTTTGTGGACATTACGACTTATTTCGTAGAAACCAAGTAGGTAAATGCCGAATTCTCATTCCGAAATCCCGTTCAAATCTCAAATGTATTTATTCAGTTCTCAATACATCTTATTCGTGTAACAAGGCAATAGGATCTATTTGATATTCAGCCATTCTACTTTTTCAGGTCGACGTTTCATGACACATTTTTCAGGTGGAGTGCAATGATCTAGCCTTAAAAAAAATGTGCCAAATAACAAGCAAATAACGGTAGTAAATCGAGTTTTCTATTTTATACCTATTTTTCTTCTTAGCCGGTTCTTTTTTACCTATACACTATACCCACAACTATGCCACATGGAGGGAAGTACCTTGAATATTGTAGATGGAACATTTTACTGAAAGAAGACATTATTTTAATTTAAAAAACAATTTAAACTGCATTCATAGATTTTTAAATAATTACATGGTTGAACCGGGAATCGAATCCGCTACACGAGAAAAAAATTACCCTGTAGCTTTATCATAGCGATAGAAAGGCTTCATCATAAGGATTATTTTTTGCTAAATAACATAGTGTCAGAAATAAAAGGAAGAAGACGAATTTTAACATTTTTAATACAAAATTAATCAATTTATCAAATCGAGTGCAGCCAAAATCAATATTATTTTTTCTAAATCTATTTTAACTTTTTAATCTCTTGTCTATCTATCTTTCTATGATGGATTTTTTAAATATATCCTCAATATTTTTTTATTTTATTGACTGACGGTCCACTTGATGGTAGGATTAGTATGTCTACCGTCGCCATGCCCATATTATAGCTATCCCTCAGAATAGATTGTTCCAAAATTCTTTCTTAAAATATGCGAAATAAAAAAATCTATTTCAATATTTTCTTTTTCTTTTTTAATAATTTAAAATTCAATTTATATGTTCAAAATCAAAATTCTTTCTTTCAATTTTCCTCCCTAAATTCAATTTTCCCACAATATCAGAAAAATTTCCTCCCATCATGACCTCGAGTACTAGGAGTGTAGAAACGTGAAGGAGTCTCCGGGGTTCTCCGGGGTGAAAATGCGGGGGTGCGTCGACTCTGGGGCGGAGCAAATGGGTTCAGTAACCGCTCAATTGAGAAAACCGCGGGCAAACTAGCGCACGTTGGTCTCTGCGCAAACTCACTAGGGTGGCTGAAACGCATAGCAGGGCGATGACTGTAAACAGAGACAGAAAAGGGAAAGATTCCAATAAATTCGCTAAAGTGACAACTTTAAATAAGTTAACTCACTAGCTATGTCCCGTGGTTTCACTGGGACTTTCATTTTTAATTGACAATATGGATGCTCATTTTGTTTATTTTTTCTGTGTCAGATATTATTTTATAACATTTATAACAGGGTTAGTTTTACCTTGATATTATTATTGACAATTTATTAAATAATATGGCCCTCAAGTCTTAAAGTCTCAAATACACAGAAAAGTCAGATATAGGTATATTATATTTAATAAAAATTAAATATTAATTAAAATTGACTGTGACATATTCTTATTAATAATATTTTACATGTAAATTATGATTTTACACGCCAGACGTGGCAGTGCATGAGGTGATATATTATTTCCAATACGAACTGGTCTACATTTACCCATGTTACTAGTAAATAAATGATTTGAATTTGAATTTAATTGGATTGTTAGATGTCATTTATTTATTTTTCTATGTTGTACCTATTGCTTAAGAAAAATCAGAAGTAAATTGAAACAGTCTAGTAAATCCAATCGGATAAATATTTCAGAGCGAATCCGCGTTCCACTTATCCAATGAAAATAAAATCCAAACATTACCAAGAGAAAGTATTGGAGGATGAACAGCTTACTCTTCGTTCTTATGAAGATCCTGTTAATTCGTCCGAAATAATTATGCCCTGTTACTTCATCTTAACAATTATTGTCTAAAACAAAACTTATAGAGCATTAAGCAGAATATCTGAATCAAAAACTACAAATTCATCAAATAGCTTTCCAAGAAACTATTTTAATGGTCAATATTTTATCAGGGTTTCTGAGAAGAAACCCTGAATAAAACTCGGAATACGGATACCGTTATTTTCGTTTTTAAAATAATAAATGTAAACATGCATTTTTGAAAATGCGGTCTAGACAGAAACTGCATTTGGCAAATTTACTCTTTGGTTTAATAAAATTCGAAACTCCAAAATATTTGTATAAGCGACTCGAATGGATCGGGGGTTCCAGGGGCCCTAGACAAAGTGACATGACGAAGACGATAACGAAGTTCGAAAACAATAAAATGTATGGAATTGACATATGCCTTCGTTAAGTCACGTGATACTTCCCATACATTTTGTTGTTTTCGAACTTCGTTATCGTCTCCGTCATGTCACTTTGTCTAGGGTCTCGGCCACGCGTAGGCATAGCCGAGAACTGTAGCACTACCATGAGTTTATGACTACCGAAATCGCTAGCGAGAGATGAACGAGAACGTAAAATATTTGTATGAAAAATTGTACAGCGCCTCTAGCGGTCACGCAAAGAACTAAAACCGGTAACATGAGTTGTATAAGTGAAAAACCTATCGAATGTAGTCGCTAGCGACCATTAGCGACTGACGTTTAACTTGACATTTCTATACAAAATCGGTACCATGAGTTACAAATTTGACTGATGCTCTCGAGAAATACCGTAACGTTAGTAGTTAAATCATTCACTAGCACATTGAAGGGTGAAAGGTTCGTTATCGACAGAAGTAAACTAACGTAAGATTGCTGTCAGCGTGCTTTAGAGGTAGTTTCCGATACGCGGCTAGTAAGATCTGGAATAACATACCACCACCAATTCGTAACCTTCACAGTTTACACGGGTTCAAAACTAAATTAAAAGTTTTTCTTAAGGAGCGGCAGAAGCAACTGGAAAATTTAAAAACCGAAATATCAATTATTTAATTGTTTTTATTTGTTTATTTATTTTTATTTTTTTATAATCGTTCAAATATTATTAGTAGCATAATTATTTACATTTACTGTTGTACTGTATACATAAATTAATTAATATATTTAAACTTATATTTACTCATTATTCATTCTTTTTTTTTTTCACTTATTTATGTTGGTCCGTAAGCCAGGCGCTAATTTCGTCAATGATTTCCTCTCAGTCCATAATTTGTAAAATGCCTGAGAGAGTTGTAACATGATGCGTTGTGAACGTCAGCTGCGGCTCCGATGGTGGGTTGAGCAGTGGTAGCCCGTTACACTTTCAGAGCATCAGCTGACAAGCATTCCACCAAGATATAGCCAGCTGACTTTTTTATTTATTAACAATAATACATAAACTATTATCTGATAAATTTTCTATTGGGAGGTAATCACTGAACACGTATATATTCGTGTGACCTGCAGGACGCATAATCCACCATTTTATAAATAGCTGACAATTTTGTTTCTTCAAAATATTAGTCTAACTATAATTTGATGAATTTTTAATCAGAAACAAATGATTAAAATTTTTTTTATTATGTGCGTGGGCGGCTACCACTCTACTGCTCAACCCACCATCGGAGCCGCAGCTGACGTTCACAACACTTCATGATACAACTCTCTCAGTCATTTTACGAGTTATCGACTGGGAGGAAATTGGTCATGAAAATCTGTCGCTGGCTCATGGACCATGTTATTTATAGACTACTATTATATTATTCTGGTGATAAATATTATTTGTATTTTATAACATTATGGCGTCCGTGAAGTCAACTATTAGGTCCCCAGCGGAAGATCAGCGCTGTGTGTGACTTGCTGCACACACAGCATATGCTGAGCTGGGTGCCTAGTTGGATCAATACATTGGTGCATGCACTGGCAAATGTGACAGGTATAGTGTTTTTTGATACCTTTTCTTTTGCTTTCTTGTGTTTTCTTGTTTATTCTGTTTTTGTATTGATCTAATAAAATTTATTTTCTTTCTTCTTTCTTTCTTCAATTAAAATTACTACATAAGTTTGAGCTTAAAGAATCGTTTACCTAATCCAGGCTTATTATCGCTTAAATAAATCAGCAATTCTATAATAACTTTTCTAAAAGAGTAAGGCTCTGTTTATTTCTGGAAGTTTATTATAAAATCGTATACTTGACCCATCAAAAAATCACTTATCTTGTCGAGTGCGTTTTGTGTACATCAACTATGACCATATAGATCAGTTCGGAGGCTTCTATGAAATAAATTTTCAAGAACAAAATTCTTTTTGCGCAAAACATGTCCATAATATACATTACTTTGAATTACCAGTCTTACTGTCTCAGTAAAATTAACTTGTGGGCCCTATTCCGTCCGAGTTGGTGCAATAAAATCATGAATCTAGGACAAAGGGGTATCGTACCCAGTCGGAAATAAACCCCAATCCGCGTATTTAAAGCCTTGCATATTCAGAGACCTTATTTACCCGAATCTCTTTTTTGTTGCGTAGTATTAAGTGATATTGGATGATTGAATTAACTTCGAAATATTTGAGCCATTGCTTTGTATTAACTTTTAAAAAGTTTTTTGTATTACCAAAAGAAAATCACTAGCCAATAATTTACTTCATTTATTTAATTTACTAGCGACAAGTAACGTAAAGATAATAACGTAAGGGTGTCCCTTACACCTTAAGAAATGGACTCTGGTGTCCCTTACGCCTTAAGGAATGGACTCTGGTGTCCCTTACGCCTTAAGGAATGGACTCTGGTGTCCTTTACGCCTTAAGGAATGGACTCTGGTGTCCCTTACGCCTTAAGGAATGGACTCTGGTGTCCCTTACGCCTTAAGGAATGGACTCTGGTGTCCCTTACGCCTTAAGGAATGGACTCTGGTGTCCCTTACGCCTTAAGGAATGGACTCTGGTGTCCCTTACGCCTTAAGGAATGGACTCTGGTGTCCCTTACGCCTTAAGGAATGGACTCTGGTGTCCCTTACGCAACACTTCGAATCCTTTGTCTGGAATGACATAGAGTTCTCTAATTACTTTTAAAGTATCAATAAAATAATCATATCTTATAAGATTATTCTAACTAAATGAGAACGAAAGTTTTATTTGTCAATGTTTTTATCTCAATGGTGCGACACCCACATTACTTTCTCCTTGTATTTTTTTTTCCCAAGAAACAATATCATGTCTAATGCTCTACTGACACAGTGACTTGCCAATTGTGACTCACTTGACATGTTTGCATAATTAATTTTATTGATATTCAATAATTTATTTTAAGGTTTCGTGCAGTAAGTAATTAATGCTACACAAAGCTGGCGATGAAATTTTTATTGATGAAGTTATTGTTAAAGGTAAAAATAATTTTTATTTTAAACTAGCTGGTGCCCGCGACTTCGCCCGCGTTAAAAAAGAAAAATCCTGTGTACTGTACGTCTAAATGGTTATCTACCAAGTTTCCAGAAAATCAGTAAATTCGTTTAAAGAGTTATGGACGAACATACATAAATAATTTGTTTATTTCTGGTATCATCCTGACCCGTCATTGCTATAAAACAAAGTGCAGTACTAATAATAAAACTCTACATAATAAAACCAAATGTAACAAATCGTCTCTAGTAAAAAAAATAGATAATAAGTAATTCTCGTAAAAATATTCTCTTTCAATTGACGTCATTTAAAAATTATTAAAATATTCACGAATCTAAGAGGCTTTTATCACATACTAAGAATCTTGTCAATCTTGTCATTACGTCATTACGTGTGCTTTACTTAAACAGACCAATTTAGTCAGCAATTTATAAACAAAACACTCAGCCAAATTATATTTTCCTTAAAAAGGCATAAATTTCACAATATACTTACTTGGTTAATAAATGATGTGAAGCAATTTATTTTTATGTATAGCTAAGTACTTTATGTAACACTTTATACACCTCGTTATCGCATAAAATACTAAAAAAACGCATTTTTAGACGCACAGGTGAAAAAATTAAGATCGTTTCGATTAAAATTTTCAGGAAGATATTTCAGGAAAATCTTATTATGCCACTATTTTCCACATCCAAACTAAAAATGAATGAATTTTCATTTCCAAAATTGATTAATTTCCAACGATCCATTTGCTGCCGGGTAATCGAACCCGCGGCAAACACCCTAACCACTCATCCAAGAGGCTTGTTTAATTTTTCAACCGAACTGACTGGGTGAAACGATTTTGATGATTCTTTTTTTATTTGAAGGCTAGTGCTTCCCGTGTGGTCCCATTTCAATTTGGTCCAGTTCTGATAATGGTATCCATGAGAAAAGGCCCATGAGAAATTTTTGTTAAAAAGAGTTATTATTGTTTCTATTCTTTTCAATTAGGAAACACTTGACTCCCGGAGTTGACAAAAAAATTTACTTTTGAATTTTAACAATCTTCTATTATCTTCTAATTAGCGACCACTTCTAAAAAACTCTTAATAATTTATGGTTAATAGGGTCTTTTTGTTTTATTTTATTTATGAAAATTTGTATGTCACCAAGCAAATTGTTTACAAGCAAATTGTTACTTGTACGACATCAATTGATTCATTGAAAGAAATAATTATGAATGTGAGGTAAAATAGAAATAGAAATTGAAACTCTCTCGTGCCACCTTTGTAAACAAACAAACAAATTAAACAAAGCTTCCACGTGTCAATTATGTTTTTTGTTGATTGCTTTGGTACCTCGTTAAAGGTCTTCTCACCCGGAAATATTTTTTACCTACTCTCCTTTGTACTAGGATAACATAATCGCGCAGTTAATGTTTTATTCCGCAGTTAATCCATTTATCATTTTGACGCCGCGTCGCGTGGCGCGTGTTTAAAGAAACATAACTGTTTCCTGAAATCACAATTAGGGCAAAATGACCTAATGTTGCCACAACCCCTCCAATTTATTAGCACCCTAAACTTTTCACTAAAAAATAAGAAAACTACTTATTCCTAAACTAAACTGTGTTCCCACAAAAAACAAATAAATCTTAGGTTCATGAGAATTGTTAACACTAAACAGTCAAATGATTTAAACATTGTCAAACTTTCAAATTTTATTTGAGTTGAACAAATAGGTCGGAAGATGCCAATAAATGGTTGTATTTCTTAAAGTGCCAATAATTGGGTATTTTCCCATATGTATCAACATAATGTATTGACGACACGTTTGGTCTAGTGGCTAGTAACCCTAGCTGTTAACCACACGGTCGCGGGTTCGAATCCCGAGGGGCAAATTTTATGTGTTAGCATGTTACCTTTGTACCTGAGTCATGGCTGTTTTCTATTTATAATATGTATGTATTTATATATAGTATATATTTACAAAAAAAAAAAGTAATGTATGTATCAGCTGTCTGGTATCCATAATACAAGCATTATTTGTTTACTTTGGAACTAGATGGTGCTGTGTTGAATGTGTGAAGATATGTATTTGTGACATAATTACATAGATCCTACAACTACTTACAATGATTTGTTACTATTATATTAGTAGAAATATGTTTGAAAGTTTTTACTTTTTATATAACAATTTTTTATTTTATATGTCCGCGTTTTCGCCCTCGTCCGATCGCTACCAAACTTCACGGGATTATACGCTGGACTAATTTGAAGGTTGTCTGAAAAATTCATCTTAATCGGTTCAGCCTTTTACATATTAAGATTACAGTAAAAAGCTGAAACGGTTTTTAAAAAAAATTAAAAAGAAATGAAGAAAATCCTAATATTATTAATGTGAAATTTAGGTGGTTTGTAAACGCTTTCATGCTTTAATTACTAAATCGATCATCATGAAATTTAGCATACACGTTGTCTATCAGGGATGAAAATGTAAGGGTATCTTTCAGCCAAAAAATACTGCCGATGGATGCGGACGAAGTCGCGAGCAAAAGTTAAGTCGATTTATAAATTGTACTAGCTGGTGCTCGCAACTTCGTCCGCGTAGAAAAGTATAAAACGCCATCTACCGGATAGATGGCGCTATCTGCCGGGCCAAGCTGCTAGTATTTACTTTTATTTTCGATTTCCCGTAGGAATGAAGCATTTTCGCGCGGTAAAAAGTATCCTATGTTCATCACGGATAATGTGGGCTTCTATTGGTAAAAGATTTTTTCAAATCGGTCCAGTAGTTTCGGAGCCTATTCTATACAAACAAACAAACAATCAAATCTTTCCTCTTTATAATATTAGTATACATATAGATTTAAATGTCCAGGGTTACTGTGTTCGATTTCTTGCAGGGCCAACTTTTTTAATGAACTTTTTATAGTTGGCGCTGGTATGAATCTGGAAAATAGTGTCAGGGCTCACATATTTTTCCTTTCAACGCGGACGAAGTCGCGGGCACCAGCTAGGTTAACATAAAACGCGGACATAACCGTGACTCCAATTCTTACAGTTCTTGAAAGCGTTGGAATCAATAGGTGACACAAAGGGTAGGTTACCTATCCTCTCGTGGTGTGTGTGTTAATTTTATTTGTCTCGGTGGGTAGCGTTGCCAGAATGGCATGTTTCCATTGTAATTGACGTTATAAAATATCAGAAATACTAAAAGTGTACCTACAATTAGTGTATGTAACTAGCAAATTATTTTGCTAACTCATTGAAAATTACTGTCTTGTATTTTAATAGTTACTAGCGACCCGCTCCCGGCCTCACCCGTAATTCGTTTTTTTTTATATACCACGTTTATGAACACCCTCTTTCCATAAGTTGAAACCGAATTGAAATTCGTCAACCGACGAAAACGAAAATATATTTTTTATTTATGATCACGCATAACTTTTTACAGAGTGGTCCGATTTTGATAATTCTTTTTTTATAGTATAAAATAGCCCGAAGTTGGGGGCATATAAATTAGGAAAAAAAAATAGTGGTGATTTACCTATTGTTAACTCACAGATATTAATGCTGAGTTGTGTATTACAATTAAAAATAAGTAATCAAAAATTGAGCATGTGGTAATTAGTGGATTATAACCACAAAACCGCCGAAAAAACTGAAACTGAAACCGAAAACTGAAACAGTAATATTGAGTCGCCGCCGCATATCACGCTTTACGTAATTAATTAATTTGCTTATTTGGCGCCGACTCAAAATTACTTAGATATACACAGTATACACTTACATTAGTTTAAGAACTTAGTTATTACTTGTTAAAGATTAATTTTTTTTTGTTAATTTTTTTTTTAATATAAACCTTTCGTGAAAAATTAACTAAGTAGCTGATGGTGAAAACTGAACAAAATCCTTTGCGTGGTTTAAAAGAAATTAGAGCCAGACGCGATTGAATGGAAACGCACAGTGCGTGGGGCTTTCTCCGAACCGCTTGATTGATAGATTCATACGATATATAGTTATATGTACTTGCGATCCATTATCATTCTCTAGGGTGCGACTTCTTTCTATATAAAAACAATTACAGAAATACAATTAACATTACTATGTCTACCTATATACTATGTAGAAAAATATTAAATATCGTGCTTATACAAGCGCTTATTTCATACTGTTATACTTAAAATCACTTCATACTTGAACTATATTTATCATCATCTCAGCCGTAGGACGTCCACTGCTGGACATAGGCCTCCCCCAAAATTTTCCAATTGGACCGGTCAGAAGCAGCCTGGATCCACCGTCGACCCGCGGCCCTTATTAGGTCGTCTGTCCACCTTGTGTGTGGACGTCCTACGCTGCGCTTGCTTGAACTATATTTATTATTAGTAAATATTTATTTAAATTTATAATGTATCTTATATGTATACACAGTACGTTATTATCATAAAATTGATCAGTTGGACTGTAGGCCTTCTTGAGCATAATTGCAAGCTTAAAATTTAAAAAGTAATTAACTGCGACCGTCTATTTGAGCACTTTACTAAATTAGGCAACAAAATTTGATACAATTATCTCTATCATTTAGTGAATTTTCCAAAAAAGGAAAGCTTATGTTTTATAGCTTACAAATATGAACTATGCCTAGGCAATAAGCATTCATATTAGAATCTATTTGATTGTTATAAATGATATATAATTTAACTAGACAATTTACCATAATATAAAGAGATTCCGTACAGTAAATGTTATCTCATATATACGGAATCTCTTTATATTATAGTAAATGTTCATTGTTCTGTTCTGACCCACAGTGGGTCAGACGGCACTTAAAAGTGGGTCAAATGGGCACTTTTATTAAGCGGATTTAACCTAGTGGGTCCAAAGGATCCGACATCCTATGATAGCTGATTTTCCATAATTTATTCAACTAATTTAAGTGAGTATTTTTAAATGATAGATCTAACCGCAAAAACAAAAATCACTTGAGTATACTCAAGTAGTTTGAATCATATTGAAATCTTTCCATATAAATCACTAAGGAAAAATTTATTACATTTATAGTATAGTTATAGAAAAGTTGTCATTTTTATAGAATTATGATAGCTCTAATATTGGACAAAAGTAATAGCAACTCCTAATGTCAATGTCAATGGTCAAAGTTCAATATCCATAATATTAAAGATCTCTTTTTACTAAAATAGCAATGAAATTTATTACTAAACAAGTCATGCGCTCAAGTCAACGTACGTGATTTGAAGAATAATAAAGAAACACTGTAGCTTTGATATTATGTTTTTATTACATATCTATCGATAGTAAAATTGTCAATCAATGATACTGGGAATGTCATACGATAAAGTCAATGCTATTACTCATAAAAAAAACAGTTGATATTTTATTTGCTTAAGTATGTACATTATTATTTTTTTGACTGAGTTGGGGAAAGTCATAGACCAAGCTAAGTCCAAGCACACTGATATATTATCCTTACTAATCCGTACTAATATTATAAATGTGAAAGTTTATATGTATGTTTGTTACTGTTTCACGCAAAAACTACTGAACCGATCACCATGAAATTCTACATACACGTTGTCTGGAACACCAGAAAGTACATAGGGTATATTTTATAAAGTTACGCGAGCGAAGTCGCGTGCAGCAGCTAGTATTATAAATGCGTAAGTTTGTATAGATATTTATTACTCTTTCACGCAAAAACTACTAAACGGATTTCAATAAAACTTTACAATAATATAGCTTATATGTATATCAGAATAAGACATGCTATATAAGACATAAAACGCGGGCGAAGTCGCGGGCACCAGCTATTAGTATTATAATATATATTGGCGGCGAACATAATTGATTCGTGAGTAGTTCATTGTGACAGTGGTGACGGTTACCATTAAATAATCCAACATATATCTAACTTATCTCTTTATAATGTTACTAGGTATAGGTTCATCATAATATCATGGTTTTTTTTTTCTACAAACTCGTGTTTTTCCTTTTACTTTCTGTATGTTTTTCGTCTTTGTACGGGTAAAGAACCTATTATTGAGGAAAACTCTATAAAGTTTTACAATACCCGTATAAACCAGTAGGTAAGTTTATCGTCTAATGTTGTTATCCTGGTTAAATTACCTACTTCATTTAGGTATGTTCGTACTCGTAGAATACTTGGACCGACGAACTCCGTGTGCAAAGCCCATTTAAACTAGAGATAATTTGGAGTTGTTGCAGATATTCGCATCCGCAAACGCGGAACTTCCGCATCAATTTAGACATCCGCAAGTTCCGCAACCCACCGCATTCGCATTCGAAAACGCGCGCGGAGGATTATTCCGCAAATCTTTTGTAAATCCCTAAAAATCTGTAGCACTACCATGAGTTTATGACGACCGAAATCGCTAGCGAGGGATGAGCGAGAACGTAAAATATTTGTATGAAAAATTGTATAGCGCCTCTAGCGGTCACTCAAAGAACTAAAACCGGTACCATGAGTTACAAATTTGACTGATGCTCTCGAGAAATACCGTAACGTTAGTAGTTAAATCATTCACGTGCACATTGAAAGGTTCGTTATCGACAGAAGTAAACTAACGTAAGATTTCGATAGCAACTCATGGTAGTGCTACGGGACCTCTATGGTTTGTTTCTTATCATAATAAATACCTAGATGAAAAAAAAATTATTTGTTACAATCATTGAAAGTTACATCACAATAATCAAATTCATTAAAATAATTTCACGACATCACTATAATAATTAATCTGTAATTGTATGTATGTATGTTCACAGTATACGCTACTTTTATCTTTTTCAACGCGGACGAAGTCGCGGGCGCCAGCTAGTATAATATACATAAAGCTGCATATTATTAATTATTAAACTGCAATATTAAATTAAAATAGTAATATAACCTATATTAAAATGAAAAAACAAACAGCGTCCGACCGTGACAGGACTCGAACCTGCAATCTTCGGATCCGAAGTCCGACGCCTTATCCATTAGGCCACACGGTCCTTGTTCGTGTGTGTGAAATAGAGCATTGTATTGAGCACGAACTTCGCTTGTATATGACGTCACCGGTTACGTCATAGGTCAACAACCTCGGTGACCTTCGCGTAATATAATTATAATCTCGGGTAAACAAGTATTCGTATGAATGAAACCATGTAATAACGGTTCTTGCCTATGTTGCTACATCTTTTTTTCTATCTGTAAACTGTTAAAATAGTTACCAGAATTAATAATTTAACGATTTAATCAATAAGAACAACGATTAAGCATATATACCTAAACAATTTGTATACACTTTTCAAAAAATTGATTTCAGAGTTTTTGTAGGCATGTTTGTCCGATTTGAATGCGGTTTTCACTGGTGTATTGATGATTACCTGGATTCAACTACAGGTTATATAATTTTTATCCAGGAATATTTTTTTTTTCTAAAAACGAATCAGTTTCAAATGAAAAAGAGCACCATCTAGTTTTAAATAAAAATAAACTAGGTATTAAGTTTTCTTTTCTCTACACTAAATATTTTTGTTGTTTCTTAAAGATATTGTAAAAAAATAAAGTAAAAACAAAATAATAATTTTTATTTATAGACATAATAAAAACTATATACTTTCGGTTCTTCCGGTGATTGTCGTTCTAATTTTAAATTTGACAAAAATTGTAATCAAGCACCAGAACGTAGAACAATAACATAAAATAGATTGCGGAACCAATAAAAACTGTTCTTTGCCCTTAAACCTTGGACTGTGGTCTATTATATTCAGCCAGTATTCAGAACATTTATGTGAAACATGTTCACGGAATGGACTGTGACAACTTAAAAAAAAACACATAAAAATCGTATGCCTTCAATTTATTTTAATAAAAGATAACTTCAATTTGATTTCAAGTCACGTCAACAGAATCATTAGGTACAGCCAGAATTGTCGCTTATAATATAAGGCTACTTAAATATACAATTGAAAATCTCAAATATAGCACAAAAACTTTAAATAAAATCTAAAAAAGCCAATGATAAGATATTATATTTAAAACTAGCTGCTTGCCGCGACTTCGCCCGCGTAACTTTGTAAATTATTAGGGATGTAATTATAAGGGAAAGTACTCTTAATACTGTACATCGAAAATTTTACTCAAAGAAAACATTCCTTTATTTTTGAATAGAAAGAAAACTGCATTCAAAGATTTTTTTAAAAATTCGCTTGCCACACCTGGGAATCGAACCGACTAAAATCTGTACAAATTACACCCTGTACTTTTATTGCATCGATCGTTAGGGTCAAATTATAAGGATGAAATCTCCCTAACAAACTTGATAAATTAAATAAAAGGAAAACCATGAAATCTTAAATTATTTAAATTATTTTAATTATTTATCTTTTTTCTTTCTATTCAAAAATAAAGGAATGTTTTCTTTGAGTAAAATTTTCTATCTACAATTAAGTAAGAGTACTTTCCCTTCAGGTGGCATTACAAAATATGTATCCTGTATACCTTCCTCGAGAACCGCTCTATCCATTAATGAAAACAGCATCAAAATCGGTGCAGTAGTTTTTGTGTTTATCGCGAACAGACAGACAGATAGACAAGCGCAGCGGAGGACTTTGTTTTATAATATGTAAGGATATCATATGTATAGTTTAGGAAGATACTATATTTTTATTTTAGACTTTATATAAAGAGAGAGAGAATATTTGTAGTAATGTTTGTAATAAAAAAAGTTACTGGACCGATTTCAAAAAGTCTTTCACCTTTATTATTATTATCTGCATTATTAGCGAGTAACATAGGCTAAGCATATATATATTTAAAGGTAACATGGACGAAGTCGCGTGCAACAGTTGATAAAAGATGTAGAAAAAATTACATACTATTACTAGTACTAGTAATTTATAAATCTGAAAACCTATAAAAATCAAAACAGTCTTATTAGAAACGGTTCGACGTTTCACGACCGTGACAGGACTCGAACCTGCAATCTTCGGATCCGAAGTCCGACGCCTTATCCATTAGGCCACACGGTCTTCTGAAAGAGTCTGCAAAATAGGTCACCGCTTACTATAAGAGGCAGTTGAATACAAAAACAAAAATTAAGGTGGCACAGGGCGAGCGTGGGAACTCAGTAATAGGTAATTGGGAGATATTGTTGTCTCAACTTATTGTAATGATAATAACCTAAGACAGAATTCGAAGCGACACATTATTCATTTTGACTACGAATTCGAAGTGAAACATACGTCAGAATTTTTTTTACAGTTTATATCAATATTGTTAAGGACGTGTTTACGAATCTGACAAAACTTAGTTGTTTTTCGGTAGATTTTGCGACCAAATGAAACCAAATCAAATAAAACTAACAGGTGGCACAGTTAGATTACTTCTTTATCTGCAAATACTATAAAAAATAATTTAAAAAATATGATTTTTAGTACTGTAAATCAATTTCGGATCGCCTCTTCACACAAAATTTACGAAAAGTGGTCGTGTTTAGGATCATTTTTACATTTTTATGTTCAAAATTTTGTTTGTTTAAAAATACTGAAGGATAGCAGACATAATCAACTCAACATTGGTCAAAAAAAATTCTAAAAATATTAGAAATTGCCTCACAAAAAATTAAAAAGTCCCGTCAAAATTTTTATATGTTTTGATATTATGCATGAATCTTAATGGGTGACAATAAGGGTTTATTTAGTCTACACAAAATATTTCTAATCATTTCTCATATCGCCTATTCATTTCGCAAACACGTCTTAATAATAAAGTTTTAAAATACATAAGAAAGCCCTGAGTATAAGTATTCTGTCATTTTTACGACGCAAGTTCAATACTAATAGTAAATGTCCATGATCCACCAGGCCTATTAAACCTGATGCGTCAATACAAGGTCCTTCCCGATAACCCCTCCCCGGGTTTCCCGGCCAAAGGAATATTTTGCCTTATCAGTTCCAATTTGGAATAATTGTATTTTTAAGTTGATATTAATTGGTGTCCGTGTTTAGTTCCGTCTTTAATTGGTAATTTTATTTATCAACTTTTATTGCATTTTGTTTTTATTAAGCTGCGAGTGATTTTCGATTTCTTTTCTTGATTATGATTAGATATAATGATCACTTAAGGAAATTTGACGAGCCCTTTGGACGAGTGGCGAAGGTGCTTGCCTAACGTCTCAGGGGCCCTGGGTTCGATTCCCGGCAGGGTCAACTCTGGAAATTTTTATGTAATTTTCAAAATTGACTCTGGTCTGGATTTGAAAAGTAGTGGTAGGGCAACACTGCGTTTCGCAGTCATTTGGGCAGCCCGTCTGACGGCTGTACCACCACCTTACAGAATACCACCGTGAAATAACAGCATGTGTGCTGTTGTGTTTCGGTGAGTGAGTAAAGGATGCCAGAGCTTATCAGGTACCCCATCCCTTCCTTATCCCTTATTACCCTTAATCCTTCTATGGTCGGCAGTACACTTGTAGCACTTTGGCGTTGCTTGTGTTATAGGCGACAGTAGCCACCTACCATCAAGTGGACCGTCAGCCTGTCTATCGACCTTAACATGAGAAGAAAATAGCAATCTTTGAGCCATGTGAAGACTATTACCACAGAATCTCCGTAGGGTTAAGAGCACCCTCAGAGCTACGCCAGTAGTAACTGGAGATACACCTTACATGATGATGTTAGGGAGAGAAGTACGAACAAGACTTGTAGCCAAACTACGTGCACCTCCGAAGGTCCCTCCACGAGTAATGCCTATGCCGCAGCTGATATGCATAGATAAGTATTAAGTTCTTAGAAAAAAATCACCAATTAAAACGAAATCAAAGCGTAAATTAATTTGTGTCATAATTTATTAACTGGAAGTTTTCCGCGACTTCGGCGGCGTCCCTCATCAGGAACGTACTTTTTTTCCAGATGAAACGTACCATAAACTACCCTGATAACGTGTATTCAACGGTGATATTGTCCAATTAAAATATTTAAATTTACACGCAACCTAACGAAATTTTGTTAAGACATTATTTGGTTCAATATTTAAACTTCTAATTTACACTTAAAGATGTTAGGTACCTCATATTATTTGTTAATAAAAGAGGTGATAATTGAGACCTACATAATATAATTCATCAAACTACTACCAACGATATTACTTTAACGTTTAGATCTTTGTAATTCTGCAGCCCTGGTACAGCGTGTTATTGGCTTAAAGTTTCTTGTATCCAGTTTGGGGGCGCCACGCTATCTGAGGTGAGGGTTAAGCCAATGTGATCAGAAAAAATAGTTAAAAGTTAATTAAAATCACATAAGTTTGTCATTTATTAGGGTCGGCAGCGCACTTTCTCTTATGTTAAGGTCGGCAGACCATTTTCACTTTGTAGCCTAGCTTATTTAGACGTATACACACACACGGTATATTTGTAATTCAATCACGCAAAAAAGCTGAATAGATTTGGATAAATTTTGACACACATATAAGTATAGTTTTAACCTGGATTTTATTATATGCTTTTTTATGCTGAAAAAAAATTACATTGGGATTTTCAAAAAGCGAAATACAAGGCGTACGAAATCATAGGCCTGCTTTTAGGTACCTAATTAATAAATATTAGAATATCGTTGAAAAATACGCAAAACTTATAAAATTACCTTCAGCCATAGAAATACTTAATGGGTTGCTCTTGCACTGTCTAGAATCTAGAACACAATCTAGTAAATTTGATATAATAATAATCTTTGTATTCAAGCGAAGTAAATTAGAACGGCCTCATTCTAAATCGACGCCCAGTCTAATAAAAGGATCCGAATTATGATTCCTAATATTAATCCCCCATTACTTATTGATATTATGATATATACAATTTATCGATAATAAGTCGTAGCCCTAACGTCATAAGGTCAAAACGACATTTATCTGTTTGCTACAGGAATTTTTTCAACGACTTATCACATGAATGGCGCCATTAAATTACTTTTATTAATAAATTAATATAAATATATGTGTTGCGGTTAAAACCAGTTTTTAGGTAAAACTCGTTTTTCCTAGTTAAAACTAGTTTTTACTAAATGCCTTTGTTTAAACTAGAAATACCTAATCAAAACTAGAATTTACCACTTATACATTTGATTTTCAGATAAAACTAGTAGTCGCTAACGAGCCTTAGTTAAAACTAGCACTAGAGAAACTAATTTGGGATTGAAAACAATGTATAGTTTTAAAAATATTTATTGAAAGATCTAGGACACAGAGTCATGTACCTTAGTAAAAATAATAATCTTACACTAAAGGAACATTTTAGGGAATATCCACTTAAAGTAGTTGCCAAGGTGGCAATATTAATTAAAAGTAAATAAAATAATCAAACAAGTCAACAGAACACAACCATAAATTTTAAAAAGGAACATTGTTAAGGAACATTGGTTAAAATAATATACAGTGAAAAATAATCAAAAACCTTAAAATTAAAAAAGGGTGAGTATCTAAGTACTTGCAAGACAAACTATTGTGGCATTTTGAGTTACAAAGATAACCATTTTTCTTGCAGAGACCGTAGTAAGTAGTGGTAGGGCACACTGCGTTTCGCAGTCATTACAGAATACCACCCTGAAATAACAGCATTATATGCTGTTGTGTTTTGGTGAGTGAATAAGGGATGCCAGAGCCCATTACCCCATCCCTCCCTTATCCTTCTATGGTCGGCAGCGCACTTGTAGCACTTATGGCGTTGCTTGTGTTATAGGCGACGGTAGCCACCTACCATCAAGTGGACCGTCAGCCTGTCTGTCGACCTTAACATAACAAAAGACAATTTTTGACATACATCCTTGTCGAATCGGTGACGTCTCGCGACCAATCAGAATAAGGTACGATCATCGGTTGGAAACCTCGGTCGGAACAGTTTCAACTAACTAGCGTTTTTGGAAAAACGTTTTTGTCTAAAAAGAACTATATGGTTTTAACGGTTTAAATTTTGAGTATTAGTTAATTCTAGTTTTAACATAGGTATTTAGTAAAAACTAGTTCTAACTAGAGAAAACGCGTTCTATCTAAAAACTGGTTTTAACTGTAACATAAATATAATTGTAATAAGAATGTGTTGTCGCTTATTTAAGATATTTATAGCACGCTTTCCTTATCATCGCTTTCTTATTGGGGCGTTAAATAAAAATAGATTTTTTCTTTATTATTTTTTTACAGATTTTTTTTATTAATTTTTTAACTTAATATGTGAAACATCTTTTGCGGTGGGTGAGAACGGCTGCCAAATTTATAAAGAAAGTTAGCCCAGCCGTGAATCGAATCCAGGGTCTTGAGTTCGAACGCAAGGACCTTAATCACTCAACTAACAGGTCGTCATTTCTTAAATCTTATGGAAATAACTTTCATATTTATAGCTGGTGGTGCTAGCTGATGCCTGCGACTTCGTCGGCGAATTGAAAAATTAAAAAAATATATAACTATATAACGCCTGCCATCTTTATCGCTGTGACGAGGGTGGCGCCGCCATGGTGACAATGGCACCCCTTTTTATATACTTTTAGTTAGACGATCCCTCGGGAACCAAACAATTTTCTAGGCTAAAATTTTTCCTGTATTTATATCCAGGTAATAAGCTATCAGTGTGCCAAATTTCAAGCAAATCCGATCAGTCGTTTTTACATAAAAGACTAACAAACATACTACATCTATAACCTTCCCTTTACAATATCGGTAACATTTATGCATTGCAATAATTGCATAGCGAAATAATTATGTTAGCAATGAAATAAAACATTGTGCTTTCAAAGTAATGCACATATTACTTACTAGCTGGTGCTCGCGACTTCGTCCGCGTAGAAAAGTATAAAACGCAAAGTCTACCGTATTTTGGATAGATGGCGCTATCTCCCGGTCCAAGCCGCTAGTATTTACTTTTATTTTAGATTTCTCGTAGGAATGAAACATTTTCCCGCGGTAAAAAGTATCCTATGTTGAGCATATGTTCCTTCTAATGGTAAAAGAATTTTTGAAATCGGTCCAGTAGTTTCGGAGCCTATTCTATACAAACAAACAATCAAATCTTTCCTCATTATAATATTTAGTATAGACAACAAAATGATTCTGTTTGTTGCAAAACAACAAATTATGTCACATTTAAATGGATCCAAACGTAAGCTTCTCCCCAAGTCTCTTATCTAATCACACAATTCAGGTCGGTATAGCAGATTAGGGTAACCATAACAAACAATAATTGCTGCTAAACCCCCAAGTGTTCGTTCCTTATTTGAATTAGGCTACTGGAATGGTGTACTAAATCCTCAATTACTCAAATTACGACCACGCTACACTATCTAATATGTACGTTTTGATAAGCCTTCAAGTGTTTTCATAAAATCTAAACAAAGTTTTTATGTAAATAATGTAATAGGTAATGTAAATGTTTACATCATCATCAATCAATAAATCTGTAAGTGTAGTATTTTATGTAACGTATAACTGATTTTCATGAAACTTGGTAGATAAACATTTAGACGTACAGGACACAGGATGAGGCTACTTTTTTCTTTTTCAACGCGGACGAAGTCGCGGGCGTCAGCTAGTATAGTAGTGTAAATAAAGTCGTTGTCCGTCGCTATTTGTTTATCAGCTAATTTCTTTTAACGGATTTTCCTACAGACACAAGATTTTCAAATTAAGACGAGAAAAAAAAATTTTTTTTTTTCATTTTTAATTGCTCAACAAACAAAAAAAAATAGAGGAAAAAAAAACCTTTTTGGAACTAGCGCCCAACGGGGTATTGCGTCAGACAACCAATACGCAGTTACCAGGAGTGCATGGATTAGAGAGAATGCATCGAATGAATCATCAATATAATAAAGAACGATTCAAAACCAGCGTTGCAACAACGCAGGGTGACGCAGGTTTGAATTTCGAACTTAGTTACGTCTACTTGTAATACTTCTTGTTCTGTGGTTACAATTAACCTCATAAAAAAGGCTTTTTCAAAAAGTTTGTAGGTACTATGCGTGTCAAATGAGAATAGGACTGGAAATTCGCATTTTGCTCCGTATTTCTCACATCGCTAATGAAGTTCGTGAGTGCAAGAAAAAACAATCCAAGAATTAATTATTATTTTTATTATTTTTGTAGTGTGATTTATTTATTCAGGTTGTTTATTATAAAATCGTATGTATACATTGACCCATAAAAGAATTACTTATCTCGTGGAGACGCGTTAGCAAACTTAAGGGCTTTGCTACACAGAGCCAAAGCCAAAAAGATGGTATAAATACGATTTAAATCGTACTGTAATTTACACTTATAGTTTAATTACTTAATAGTTATTATATACTAGCTGGTGCCTGCGACTTCGTCCGCGTTCAACGATGAAAGGTACCCTATGTCCTTTCTAGTGTCCCAGACAACGCGTATGTAGAATTGAATGGTGATCGGTTCAGTAGTTTTTGCATGAAAGCGTAATAAAGAAACAAACCAACAAACTCACATTCAAATTTATAATATTAGTAAGGATAATATATATTTATACATATATAAATTTATTAGATAAAAAAAAAAAATATTTTTGTTATTCGGATTTTTTTGACGACATTACTATGATGACTCGGATCATGTGAAGTTTGCAGCAAGTGCGATCCTATTCTCATTTGAAACGCATAGTATGTTTTAATAGCACTTCTTTACCTTATCATTGTGTAGTCTCAACTAGTTTACACTGTAATTTATTTTGTTTTCTGAAATTCGGTCGGCCTATATAGTTTTTTAATTAATATAATGGAGTCAGCGTTAGGCAAAGTTCAGATTACGAAATTGGTGTTACTGTTACGACTTACGTTATGCTATGCTAATTTATTTCTTTTTGTGTCCCGGTTTTAAAGGCAGTCACGATATATTTCGGACAAACCTAAATCCAAAGACTATATTTGACTAAATCTTTATTTTTATACTAGCTGACACCCGCGACTTCGTCCGCTTTGAAAAAAAAAATGCTTATTCTGTGTCCTGTACGTCTAAATATTTATCTAATGGAGGAACATACATACATACATACAATACCTACACTCGCAGATTTATTATTAGTTTTGATTGATGATAATATGAATAAAAATGAAGGTTGGTTTGTGTACAAAGACAAACAAACATATTCATACAAACGAAGTGTTTGTCTTGAGCGGGGATCGAACCCGAGACTCCTACTTCACCAGGAAAAGAGACGACTGCTAGCCGTCCTTAAATTCCCATTGCTAGCAAATTTTATCAAACAATACTGACTCAGCAATAACATTCAGAAACGGGGCTACGACCCGACGACCATGTTATTATCGAGTTCCGATAAAACACTTGAAACTGCGCATCGTATCGTATATTTGTAACACAATTCAATGCATCGCTGACTGCAAATCCTAAATGTTCCACATCAGTTAATGTGTTTATTAAATAACCAGTACACATACAGGCTGTATTACTTTTGGAATCGATTTGCATATACAGTTACGTTTTCACGTCTCAACTACTCAACCAATAATCATGAAATTTTGCATAAATATTGTCAGGGATGCAAAAAAATGTACTGTTCCCAAAAAAAGGGACATTTTAAAATAAAAATGTCAAAATGTCAGCCTGTGACTGCGAAACGCACAGTGCTCTGACACTACTACAATACAAATATCAGAAATGTTTGGAATTTACTCCTTAAGAATCGATTTGCATATACAGTTACGTATTCACGTCTCAACTACTCAACCAATAATCATGAAATTTTGCATACATATTGTAAGGGATGCAGAAAAATGTACTGTTCCCAAAAAAGGGACATTTTAAAATAAAAATGTCAAAATGTCAGCCTGTGACTGCGAAACGCACAGTGCTCTGACACTACTACAATACACATATCAGAAATGTATCAGGGATGTCTAGATACTATTAAAACCGTTTGAGTTTATTTCATTAAACTGTTTAAAAGGAAACATAAAAACATAAAGAAAATAAGAATTACTATATTCGTCATAATTATATTTTAGATAATTATGAACTGTCTCTGCACTGTTATTACCCGTGACCTATAAATCGATCGGAGCATATCAAGTGGAAACCAGTGAATCGTTTGATTCATAAAACTCATGAAATAGGCGATAAATTTTGGTAATAGCCCGATAATAATCCAGATAAAATATTTTATAACTCAACGATTATTTCGCTCAAAGAATTTCTTCATTAAAATAATTTTATAAGATAATGATAATAATTGTTAGGACATCATAATAATTTTTAAAGATAATGAAGTCACGAGCGAAATCTAGTATAATAATAAATAGGCATTGGGATACACTCAAATGCTTGTATAATCGTAATAAACCTTACAATTCTCATTTCTTTGCGGTTTTTTAAATAGAAACTCACCTTGCGCCTACAGATGGAACCCCTGCAGCGAGGACGAACCTAATCCAATGTATTGTCATGACATTTTTCAGAAATATATCCACTAGTATTACACCGTCATATTACATGATTTGTAAATATCTAATATTATTACTATTAAAGTACTGTTGTTTTGGAGATTGCAGTTTTTTTTTTAATTTTCAAGATCCAGTCGGTCCAGTAATTTCGGAGCCTATTCAATGCAAACAAAAATACAATAAAATCTTCCCTCTTTATAATATTAGTATGGATAAATAAATAAATAATTAATAAATATGTTAGATACCTGTTTGTTAGGTACAGGCATCGAAATGCATCGAGGGTACAGGCTACGTAGTTTAAAAATATTTCACTAATGGTATGTTATAAGAATATTTTAAACAATCGTTATGTTAAATTAGTGTCATTTTAAATAGTTAACACCGTTAACCTTATCTTCAACTGTATGACATTTCGGTGTAACGGGCGGCCTAAGTGGATTAGATAAGAAGAACTGTTTCAAAGTTATTGATGAGTATGAATCCATTTCAATTGAAACGTAGATGCCTTGAGCAGCAAGGTTTATTGCCTATCATACATACTGAACTGGTATATAATAATAATACTAGATTAAGTATGTTTTAACTCCACACTGGTAAAAAGTGAACCAATGAAATATATTCTTTAAATAAATGAAATATATGTAGATTTAATTTTTTTTTTTTTTTATTGAGTCAAGGCAGCGCTTGGCCGCGATCTCTTGATGACGTAAGGTGCAAATGCGTCCGAAGGTGGACCACGCTTACCTAGTATAGGTCGTGCAGCGAATAAAGACTTCTCGGCAAATGTGCGCAGAACTCTATTTTTAGGTCTTTGAGGGGGCAGAGGAAAGTGAGGGGCGGGTACGCGTCGGTGTGCTGACACGTTATTGGTAGACTCAGTCGCTCTTCCCCTCCCGCACTTCGGTCGTGCGTCTCGAGTCTCTTAGGTACTGTTGCGTACAGATTGTTTTATCGTATTAGTAAATACGTCATGGTGAATAAATGCCTAAAAAAACGTTGTCCTTCGACATCGCACAATGATTTTATGGAAGGAATATCAACACTGCCTGTAATGTTAAGTTAGTGAGGTGAAAAATTACGAAATAAGAAAAACAAATTTCATTTTCCTTAGCAATTTTGTGCGCAATTGTACACATGCGCCGATTCCCCCACAAGTGTCGCCTAAAAACCTTAATATAATAATTCACCTATAAGTGCCTATTTACCCTAAATTCGAATACTTATTTTGAGGTAGGTATAAGATACTAGGTTGTAATAATTTTGAGGAAACACAGACCCACTCCTGAGCAGTTAGGACCAGGAAGATGGAACTGTAACGTTTCGTGCGTGACCGAGGACATCAACCACGAAGGGATGAGACCCCAGTCCGCGCCTAAAATTTTCCTAATATATACATATAAAACTTTTTAACAAAAAATTAAAAATTGAAAAAATTGAAAAGCAAAAAATTATTTTATTTAACCTTATAATAACCAAGTTCTTAAACTAACAATGTAAGTGTATCTAAGTAATTTTGAGTCGCCGCCGCGCATTACTCCTTAAGTAATTAATTAATTAATTAATAGATAAACGTAATTTTTTTTAATGATTCTTTAGGCCTAGCTAGATATATAATGGCTGTATGTAATCTTAATAAATATATAAATAAATAAATAATTTGCTTGTTTGGTGCCGACTCAAAATTACTTAGGTATACTCACATTACTTAGTTATTATAAGGTTAAATAAAACTATTTTTTATTTTCCGTTTTTTCAGCTTTTTAATTTTTTGTTAAAAAGTTTTATTTTATAATTTTTATAAAATACAAACAGAACATAAATACAAAATTTGTCATCTTCATATGCATGTGTGAAATTCGGTTTAGTATATTTTCTTATAATAAAACCGTTTCACATAGTGACAATTCTAACGTATTGGTTATGTGGACTTTGACGGTGACTTGGTCGTTCAACACATGATATTTAAGTACAAGCACGCACGTCAAGTATGTATGTACTTAAAGCAATTCGTAGGAAATAATCGAGTAAACAGACAAGTGCGGTTACTGGGAATTACCTATTCATAATTTTTATTGTCAAAACAACAGAGTTACCTGTTATTTTGAACTATCTCATGTCACAAGAAGTCAGAAAAATATGTAAGTACATATGTACCTGGCCAGGCTGGGTTTAATTAATTCTTGTGTACTACTTTTGTTCGATGATTATTAGAATTATACTTTGGTCAGACGTTGGATTTTTTCATGTTTAGTGATTCCTCGAGAACTGTACTTGTATTAGAATAACAAAGCCTTGTTTTCTAGATAAAATCTACACTATGTCCTTTTTGGTATCACTAACAACGTGTGTGCGTTTCATGATGATCTATTGTGTAGTTAAGGCTTAAACCCCTTATAGACGACACAATCTGTCGGGACAACAAGTTGGTACAACCGATCGGCGTTAGCTTATAGACACACCAACAAAATTCTCCAACTGCCAGTTTCTACCTAAAGCGAACAGACGGACAGAAGTATAAAATATGAAAATACTTATTTTATGGCTTCATAAAAATACAAAGATATAAAAAATGGCCAACCAACCGAAAAAATGACCAATGAAAGTGATCCAACCAAAAACAGAAGTATTTATTTTCTAATAAAATCTTAAACCACAGACTGAAGTCACGAATGGACTATAGAAAACCACGCTATGGTTAGGTTCGGTTGTCCAACTACGCTGTAGACACTACAATTAGTTGGCTGTCGGGTGTAGTTGGATGTTCGTCCCAACCAACCGAAATGTTGGAGATTAATAATAATTATGTTGGCCAACATGACTATAGACAGCACAATTTGTCGGCGTCGGCTGTCGGTTGGCCAACAAATTGTGACGTCTATAAGACCCTTTAAAAAGTAACAAACAGACAGACAGAGAAACTTACACATTGATAACAATAAATAGTACCTATGGATAATAATATGACACCAAAAATATCGCATAAAATTTTAATAAATCATCTCAAATTACCCAAAGATCTGTATGAAGGATTACATAAAGAAAATGCAATGAAAAATTCTCGAACACAAAACAATAATTATAATTATCATCTTCGTGTAATTTGCTGAAGAGTACATATTGCATTGCCATCTGCCATTGCAAATTACAGTCTGACGGTTTTGCAGTAACCAAGCAAGATTGTGATTGTTCTTGTCAAACGTACATATTAACATCCCTTCAAATTATAGGTATATGAACTCCGTGGAAAAACACTAGATGGCTAACTTAAGGGGAAGTCTGTTTTCGCTTGCGTATTCCTTCTAAAATTAAGTTTCAAGTCTATAAATAAAAATGTTATAGATGACGTACAACATGCTAGTGTGTACATATTTTACACACCTTAACGCTTCCTACAATGTACCTTATACCTTATATCCCTTACTAGCTGATGTCTGCGACTATCCATCCATTATCGCGTTATCCATGCACTCCTGGTAACTGCCTATTGGTTGTCTGACGCAATTCCCTGTTGGGCGCTAGTTCCAAAAAGGTTGTTATTTCCACTATTTTTTTTTGTTGAGGATCAATTAAAAAATTGAAAAAAAGATTTATTTTTCTACTCTTAATTTGAAAATCTTGTGTCCGTTAAAAGAAGTTAGCGGATAAACAAATAGCGACGGACAACGACTTTATTTACACTACTATACTAGCTGGCGCCCGCGACTTCGTCCGCGTTGAAAAAGAAAAAAGCAGCCTTATCTTGTGTCCCGTACGTCTTTAATGTTTATCTACGAAGTTTCACGAAAATCAGTTAATTCGTTTAAGAGTTATGGAGAAACATACATACATACAATACCTACACTTACTGATTTATTATTAGTATTGATTGATTGATTGATGATGGATATCCTAAGTGATTTAAGATTAGCTTAGTGACCATAATTTTCTTGACAAGCATACAAAACTATTACTTAAACACTTTCATTCACTAAGTACTACATAGATTGACTCGATTGGGAGCTAATCGGGGAATTAGTATACATTTGAGGAGCCCTTGGATGAGTGCTAAGGGAACTTGGCCCGGGTTCGTTTCCCGACGGAGTCAACTTTGGAAATGAACTTTTTAAAGTTGTCTCTGGTCCGAATTTGGAAAGTAGTGGCTGGGCTGGGCACACTTTGGGCAGTCCCTCTAGCCATTATTTCACCGCCGTGAAATAACAGCATATTATGTGCTGTTGTGCCTTCCTTCGTTATCCTTAATCTTTTTATGGCACTTATGGCATTGCTTGTGTTATATGCGATGGTAAAAAATGTTCTAAATCATCAACGGAAAAAGTTTTTAAATATAATTGGCAGAAAAAAAAATTACACCTTTAGAAGCCGCGGTACCAATTTTTAATTACTATACCCTAAAAATATTAGGGCTGAGGCTAAGAGATTCGACCGCATAGTTCGATCAAACCTGCGATAATTCGAACCTCTCTATAATTCAAATCACGAGTTCCCTAGAAAATCTCTTTATATTTCGAACTAAATCCATACATTTTTATGCACTTGGTAATTCGAATGAAAAATCATCGCTACGGTAAGAAAAAGACGCGTTCGAACTCATCGGCGTCAAACACTCGGCAATTCATCGTACACGAACCTTTGTTTTTGTAAGTTTATGTTAGTTATGAGTCCTAAAAAGTATTAATGCTTGACGATTGCTGAAAAGAAGAAGTTAAGTTAAGAAAAAGTAGAGGGAGGTGAGAAAAAAAGTGATGTTGCAAAAAAATGTAATTTAATTTCAAACCATTTGACATTTCAAACATTCGATAATTCGTAATATTTTAAGAGTCCCTTGAGTTTCGAATTAACGAGAGTCGACTGTATTTGTTTTTCAGTAATACTCAATACTCATATGAACATAATATTAAAGTAGTTGTGGTGCCTCTTTCTCTAAGATTCAATTCCCATAATAACTATAATAAGTTAGTTATATAAAACGAAAACATTAACCTTTAGCCACTGATGTCCCCTTAACAAGTTGAAACTGCCTTCTAATGAAAAGGTTCGAACTTTTCCATGCATTATAATAACACTGATGGCCGTTAAAATTTTCCAAGTTTCATGCATCGTTGCTTAGAGTTTTACGATACAAAAATGTTTACAGGGTATAGGTATAGGTTTCTCTAAGTAATCTACAAGGCTTGAGCCAAATAGAAATATATCATGATACTTTATTTTTATGAATTGAAATAACTATTAGATATTATTCATTAAATATTTGAATTTCATGTAAGAAGTTCAAGACCATAGATAAATTGTGTAACAATATGCTTTGTTTTAAAATATTTTATATTCCATCCTGTCTGTCTGTATGTTTGGCGATTATCTCAAAAACTTCTTTCTGAGCTCATATAATCCAAATCGTTTCAAAGTTTGAGTGAATAGTCATCTTCTCTCGCTCCATCTTAGGCCTCCTTGCTTTGTCTGGGTGTCTCCGGGCAATCCTCCGTTGGCGTTAGCCTAGCCAGCAATGGCTAGGCTGCCCTGGGGTGGATCGGAGTTGTTGCCTCGGTAGAGCCCGGTCCACCCCCGCACAAAGGGCAAGGAGGCACCGGGGAGTTTTAGTGGGTAGGGGCTAGTTCTGCCTGCAACGTGTGCACGGAGTGTGCTGGTCGACCCTCACATACCCCTGCGGCAGGAAGTCAGTAAACGGATTTCTCCTCGTCAAAAAAAAGGCCTCATCCTTGCTACACAGCTGGATGTTGGCCAAGAGCTAACCCATCTATCTATACTATACTAATATTATAAAGAAGAAAAATTTGTTTGTTTGTTTGTTTGTTTGTTTGTTTGTTTGCATTGAATAGTCTCCGAAACTACTGGACCGATTTGAAAAGTTATTTCACTGTTGAGGCAACATTATCAGAGAGTAACATCTATACTAATATTATAAAGAGGAAAGATTTAATTGTTTGTTTGTTTGTATAGAATAGGCTCCGAAACTACTGGACCGATTTGAAAAATTCTTTTACCATTAGAAGCCGACATTATCCGTGATGAACATAGACTACTTTTTACCGCGGGAAAATGCTTCATTCCTACGGGAAATCTAAAATAAAATTAAATACTAGCGGCTTGGCCCGGGAAATAGCGCCATCTATCCAAAATACGGTAGATGGCGTTTTATACTTTTCTACGCGGACGAAGTCGCGAGCACCAGCTAGTATTTTATAAAGTTACGCGGACGAAGTTGCGTGCAACAGTTAGTCTCTAATAAAAACGGAATTTTCAGGTAGGTTTCACTAATAACGTTAAACGAGGAATGTTTCTTTCTATACATCATTTGCAGAAAAAATTGATCACGCGCGAAGCCGGGAGCGGATCACTAGTGTAGATTAATTGAGAGTTAAAAAATTCCAATACCCGAAGTTCACGTTCACGAAGTTTGGAATAAAATTTAGGGCAAAATAATTATGCAAATATTAGCTAACGTGTTAATGAATACACGTGTCGCTAAGCGCCTTACTTTTCAGTTCAATTATGCAAAATTTTCTACTTTACATTTATAATTAATTGGCTGAATTGCGTCTGCCTATATTGATTACCTAAGCGTGATTGGCGCCAGTAATTTGACACAAGAAAACCGTTGCAATATTATCGTGTATTGCATTTATTGTTTGAAAATTTTCTTTATTTTATTTTTTACATTAAATTGTGGCGGCAAATTTAAAGCAGCGAATTGATATCGAAATTAAAACAATGAAGGTATTGGGACAATGTGGCAATACTTATTCACGCAATGAAATATAACAAAACTAGCTGGTGCTTGCGACTTCGTCCGCGTAGAAAATTATAAAACGCCATCTACCGTATTTTGGATAGATGGCGCTATCTCCCGGTTCAAGCCGCTAGTATTTACTTTTATTTTAGATTTCCCGTAGGAATGAAGCCTTTCCCGCTGTAAAAAGTAGCCTTTGTTCATCACGGATAATGTCGGCTTCTAATGGTAAAATAATTTTTCAAATCGGTCCAGTAGTTTCGGAGCCTATTCTATACAAACAAACAAACAATGAAATCTTTCTTTTTATAATATCAGTATAGATAAATAAATGCAAAATAGACGATAACTAACTTAAAAAGTTCGTTTACAAAGCTCAAATAATATAAGAACTATAGATAGCATTTGTGGATGGCAGAGTGAAGTCAGTAAACTACGCCTCGCCGTTTACGTACTAATACACGGCGCACACACACATATGCAATCTAGTCAAAATGTCGAATTTCGTAGTGAACGAATGTAAAAAGTAGTCTTTAAAAAATTAAAAGCAGGATGGAATCACATTTTACGTGTAAGATTACTTGAAACAAATATTTTCTATAATAATAATATAAAATTTTAACAAAAAAAAACCGACTGAAACCGTTTTACTCATAGATGCCATTGTCAGAATTGAACCAAATTGAAATGGGACCACACGGAAAGCACCCAGCTTTCAAATTTAATAAAAAATCATCAAAATCGTTTCACCCAGTTGAAAGTTCTGACGTAACACGGGAAGCACCAGGTTTTAAATTAAAAAAAATCATCAAAATCGTTTCACCTAGTCGAAAGTTCTGAGGTAACAAACATAAAAAAAATACAGTCGAATTGAGAATCTCCTCTTTATTTGAAGTCGGTTGAAAATAAATAAAAATGAATTATGCACTACGTCATGTCTATAAAACGTCGATAGATAATATACTATAAAACCATCTTCACCAATCCATATTAGCCGCAAAATCCTATCTTCAGTTTTATTTGGTCTGAATTCCAAAGTTGGCCCTATGAGACAGACAGACAGGCAACCAATTATTTATATACCTAACCAAGCGAATACATACACAACGAACTCTTATATTAATTTTGACATCAGCGCATATAATTCTTATTTATATAATTTAATTTCTATAGGTATACATACCTCTGCGTCGCTGTCGAAAACCAATTTTTCATGTCTCATTAAAAAATAACACCTGCGTCTAGACAACCTTCACAATAATAATATATACAAAAATGTAATGTCAACCCGATTAAATGTTCGCTGACAATATTTAACAAAACATCTGTCTGAACCTGAACCCTTCAGATTTCAGTAACGACAGTAACGTTATTACGTTAGCAGACTCTATTATTCGAGCTCTTTCAAATTCTCAACTTACATAATCCCCATTACATATAATATTATGTTCAAATCCCCCATTATTAATTTATTCGTATACAATTTATACTTAACTAGCTGGTGCTCGCGACTTCGTCCGCGTAGAAAAGTATAAAACGCCATCTACCGTATTTTGGACAGATGGCGCTATCTTCCGGGCCAAGCCGCTAGTATTTACTTTTATTTAAATTTCCCGTAGGAATGAAGCATTTTCCCGCGGTAAAAGGTATCCTATGTTCATCACAGATAATGTCGGCTTCTAATGGTAAAAGAATTTTTCAAATCGGTCCAGTAGTTTCGGAGCATATTCTATACAAACAAACAATCAATCAATCTTTTCTCTTTATAATATTAGTATAGATAATTGGGTTGGCAACAAAGTTCTTTCTGTTTGCATCAGTAGATAGCGTGATGTTTGTTGCGTTATTTTTTTATTGTTTTCAATAAGTATCTAACTAAAAAAATGGAGGAAGGAAAAAGAAATAGACACGATATGGGAAGACGAGATCACAAAAACGCATTCTCAAACTGTGCATCTTTGGAGGAGGCTTTTACTCAACCCAAAGTCCTTGCAGAGTAGAAAAACTAATAAATAAACCATATATTAAATCCTAATAAAGAAACTAATCCGCTAAAACTATAACCTATTAGAAATAAGATAAAATTGTATAAAAGAATACTAGCTGGTTCCCGCGACTTCGTCCGCGTTGAACGATGAAAGGTACCCTATGTTCTACACGTGTCCCAGACAACGTGTATGCAAAATTTCATGGTGATCAGTTTTCACATCTATACTTCTATACTAATATTATAAAGAGGAAAGATTTGATTGTTTGTTTGTTTGTATAGAATAGGCTCCGAAACTACTGGACCGATTTGAAAAATTCTTTTACCATTAGAAGCCGACATTATCCGTGATGAACATAGGCTACTTTTTATCGCGGGAAAATGCTTCTTTCCTACGGGAAATCTAAAATAAAAGTAAATACTAGCGGCTTGGCTCGGAAGATAGCGCCGTCTATCCAAAATACGGTAGATTGCGTTTTATACTTTTCTACGCGGACGAATTCGCGAGCAACAGCTAGTTTATAATATTAGTAAGGATTGCTTGCAATAATATTCGATTATTAATGATTCGAATATTCGACTATAGACTCTTAACTGTATATTAACAACAGACTATTCTAAACATAATAATATCCTGTAGCTAATTTCGAAGCGTACACGTGACGATTGTAGTATCAAACAAAATAGTTTCCGGACATCAGTTAAAATAACTTGGTATGATTGCCTTGAATTGAATGTTACAACTGTTTAAAATAACAATATCGATTCATCATACGTTAAACAATGACTGACTAACGGAATGCATTTTAAATTAATTCAGTTTTGAGTTTCACTTCGAAAAAACTCCAACCAAGCTGAAAATTTGTATCTACAAATAACCTCTGAAAAATCTTCGGTACCTGTATTACAAATTTTCAGCTTGGTTGGAGTTTTTCCGAAGTCATGCTCACTTTTCATTTAAAGTTCCTGAATTATTTTCAGTTGATAAAATTATTATCGTGATGTTAATGCAATTTACCTGTTCTTTATCCTAACAAGTTCAGCAACTTATGACATGGCTTTAATCATATTTAAGTCTGAGTATTTAAGTATTTTATTAGGGAAAATAAACTCTGTCTGTCTGTGTTCGCAATAAACTCATAAACTACTGCACCGATTTTCATGCTGTTTTCACCGATGGATAGAGTGGTTCTCGAGGAAGGTTTTAGTATATAATTTACAAAGTTACGCGGGCGAAGTCGCGGGCAGCAGCTAGTATATTATAAATTTAAGAAAAGAGAAACATCTACACAAATAAAGGTATCAACAACATTTTTCCACGGATAGGTAAATTAATTTTAAACAGAAAGAAATTTTATAAATATTTATATATAAAAATACACCAAAAAGGCAAAAACAAAAAAAAGAAATAAAATTAAATAAGACCAAATCAGGTTCTTGAATGTTTATGGTAAGTAAAATATTTTCTATGAATAAGTATTTTTCTAAGCCTACCTATTATTTATTTAATTAAATATTGAACCCATTTTTCTTAAGAAATATAATAACCCCTTACCTATATTAATATTTTCCCACGAGTTACGCATAACCAATGATTCGCAGACGACACAAGGAAATAACCTAATTACTCCGAGAAGAATGACTTCAATTGTATTGAAAATAAATGGGATAAAATTTTAGACCTATGTCTGAATAATGGTGCTAGAAAGACAGTGAAAAAAAAAAAATTGAAAATTTTCAACCAACTTCCAAAAAAAGAGGAGGTTCTCAATTCGACTGTATTTTTTTATGTTTGTTACCTCAGAACTTTCGACTGGGTGAAACGATTTTGATGATTTTTTTTTTATTTAAAACCTGGTGCTTCCCGTGCGGTCCCATTTAAATTTGGTTCAGTTCTGACAATGGCATCCATGAGAAAACGGTTTGAAGTCAGTTTTTTTTTGTTAAAAAGAGTTATATTAGAAAACTTTTGACTCTTTTACCAAGAGCACATTACATACATATCATTTTTTATGCTTGAGCTGGACCTGGCTGCTGTAGTTCCGTGGGGAAGTTCCGCGTATGGAGGATAATAAAAAAAAAATATGTATATATCGTATAGCATCATACAGTTTGACCGAAGCCTATTGTTTCGCAATCTAATTATAGTCTAGGCTACCTGAATGATATTATAATAGAACTATTGTTATTAGCATTGTGTCCTGTTGTTAAACACTGCCTTGCCCTCTTTTGTGTTTTTTTTTGGTTTATTTACTTACTTGTGAATAAAATATAGACTATATAGGTGAATTATTATATTAAGGTTTGAAGGCGACACTTGTGGGGGAATCGGCGCATGTTGTACAATTGCGCACAAAATTGCTAAGGAAAATGACATTTTTTTTCTTATTTCGTAATTTTTCACCTCACTAACTTAACATTACAGGCAGTGTTGATATTCCTTCCATAAAATCATCGTGAGATGTCGAAGGACAGCGTTTTTTTTAGGCATTTATTCACCATGGCGTATTTACTAATACGATAAAACAATCTGTACGCAACAGTACCTAAAGAGACTCGAGACGCGCGAACGATGTGCGGGAGGGGCGACTGAGTACCAATAACGAGTCGGCACACCGACGCGTACCCGCCCCTCACTTTCCTCTACCCCCTCAAAGACCTAAAATAGAGTTCTGCGCACAAATGTGCGCCTCTCGGCAAATGCCGAGAAGTCTTTATTCGCTACACGAACTATACTAACTGATGCCTGCGACTTTGTCTGCGTTGAAAAATGAAAAATAGAATACCTAAGTAACGCCTGACATACCAATTACGTAAGCTATATAAAACTATAAACTATTAAAGTCTTGAATATCGTTGCTACTCTGTGAATAAGTGCCTTCGGCAAACTGGACGTTTTTCTATTTGTACCCAATCTCTTCCGCAATTATAATTTACTTACGCCCTGCGCCGGGCTTTGCTCGGATGCAAATTTTTCTGCAAATTATATAAGCAAACAAACCTTCCTTTTAGCGAAAACGGTATCAAACTCCGTTGGGTGGTTTAGAAATCGCTAGAGAAGTTGAAACTAAGAGTTTTGAAAAAATATCTTATTTTGTACTCACATTTTAAACAGTTCTTTCTTTCGTTCTTACCATGACTCTATTTTATAATAATACTATGTGGTGCCCACGAATTCGTCCGCGTTCTGAATGAAAGGTGATCGGTTCAGTAGTTTTTACGTGAAAGCGTAACAAACAAACTCACATTCATATTTATAATATTAGTAAGGATAATGTAATGATGATGACTCGCTGATAATGTAGCTTTCTATAGATGAAAGAATTTTCAAAATGAGTCAGTAGTTTTGAGTTTGATCATTACAAACATACAAAAATACAAATCCTCAAATATTAGTATAGATTATCACTTTAATTTTAATTTCAGTCGATGTGAGATTACTTTTCCAGAAATTTATCTTATTTTTTTTTTCTTAAATATTGATAGCAGGAACTAGATTTTGTAATAAAAGTACCAAGGAAAGGTTTTAAAAGATTATTACCAGCAATTATAGTTAACGTCAAATGTCACGTCATAGTTATAGAATCAGAGCAATTATGTTGTCCCACGATAAAGCAAGAAACCTATAATTAACTGATCTTAGTTTGACATAATTTATCTATTCTGTGACAGGTTGGACAAACAAATTTAATAGATTTTTATATAGTTCCTAGAGCGCATAACGCGGCTTACATTCAACTATTCCATCTACAGTTTGTGAAAAAAGTGTAGAAATTAAAAAGTGGCAATACTATAGTATTGTCTCTTTCTTACCAACTACATGATTAGAACGGGACAACACTACAGTAGTGCCACTTTTCAATTTTTACACTTTATTGACAATCTGTAGTAGGAGTTTGTTCTTTATTTAAAAGTCCGAAGGTTGTAAACCTCTTATAAACTAAAAAAAATCTTCCATTCAATAAATCATTCAATGAGTGAATGAACTACAAAGAAAATGAATTGGCGGACATTACTGCGAATGATTTATTCCTGTCAACGAATCATTTGTTTCTCGTTTCAAAATTATAAATAGGGTTATCACTACAATATTTTGTATAGTGTTGTATCTTATTTTCATGTACTAGAGAGTTCGTTTTCGTTTGTTTTTGTTTTGCTACAGGATAGATCAATTTATGAATCTGCCAAAACCGCACCGCCCACAGACGCCTTTAGACGTCATTCTTGTAAATAATTCATGTACCTACTTATTAGTGCATTTACATTTATTTTAAGGTCATAAAGTAATAGAATGTACCTAAATGTTTTTTTGTAGTTTACACCTTAAGTATCGATTTGCATATTATTATAAACCCGCGGTATAAAAATTTATCAGAATAAAAATCAAAATTGTCACACGGTATGCGTTACGTTCCATTTTTGAATATTTTAGAATATATCTGAAGTTTCAGAGATATTGCGCCATTTACACAATATTATTTAAAAAACTAGCTGGCGCCCGCGACTTCGTCCGCGTTGAAAAAGAAAAAAAGTAGGCTATCCTGTGTCCTGTACGTCTAAATGTTTATCTACCAAGTTTCATGAAAATCAATGGAAACAGGGGCCCTAGACAAAGTGACATGACGAAGACGATAACGAAGTTCGAAAACAATAAAATGTATGGGATAAACATATGCCTTCGTTAAGTCACGTGATACTTCCCATACATTTTGTTGTTTGCGAACTTCGTTATCGTCTTCGTCATGTCACTTTGTCTAGGGCCCCTGGGAACATACACACATACATATTATACCTACACTTAAATATTTATTATAAGCTAGTAGTATTGATAATTGAAAAACAATCTTGATCTTTCGGCGTGTTCGAATTGTTCATACATTTTTTACAGGAAATCGAAACAAAATTATTATTATTTTATGTCAAAGTCGATAGCAACGCTACTGCGACTAGATAGGTTTAAGTGTATTAGTATTTACTATACTAATACCTTAAAATTCAGTGAGTATTTACCTTACTCACTATAAGGTGTATTACCTTATAACCGTGTTAAATTAATCTTATTTTGAAAAGTAATTTTACACTCACACGAACCAGTTAATATTGTATATAAAACCCGAATTATCCTGTTCAATGTTCTTGCGAATAAAGGACCAACTGTCGCATCTTGATGTAAGTAATCATCGACCCAAAAAGTTATATTATATCCTTTGGAGAAAACCTTGATCGAAATCCTTGAGGAAAATATGGAAACATTTGTAGCAAACTGCTCCAATTTTCACACTCAGTATTTACGTGTACCTTATTTTCAGATTAAGTAGATTAAAGAAGCTATTTGTATATATCTAATGAGATAGTCTTGCAAACCAGAAAAGTCATAAAAAAATTCCAGAAAAAACAATTCAAGACGTGAGTGGATGAAGTAAGGGATGAAGGCGCTATGTCGCATTTTTGGGCTTTTTCGTTTTTTTTTTTTTTTTTGCGTTTATGAAGGTAATATATCCATATTATGAAGACAGACTTAAGTTTACAGACTTTAAGATCGTCGATTTAAGACATTTTTGGAATATAAAAAGTTGAAAAAGGTGTTATGTATAGCAGACCAGAAAAGTGCTTTATCAGTTTCGATAACAAATTCCATTCATTTCAAAATTCGCTAAGGCTTAGATTTGAAATAGGTATTGATTACTGATTGATATAATTGTCACTTTGAATTTTCAAAGGAAAACAGACTTTATCATTCTACAACATACAAAGAATGTTCAATCTTAGGGTGATAAAGCACTTTATTTGTCGACTTTACAGTTAATTTTAAAAAGCAAAGAGTGCAGAAAAGTTTACATTTGTTAATGTACGAGAGAGCTATGTTCACTTTTTTTAAATTAAATTAATACTAGTGTTTACTGGCTATCGTACCATTAATATTTTAGGTTGTTTACACAACTTTTCATCATAATTTAATTTAGTACAAGAAAGAGTTACGTGGCGACTTATCTCAGTGTAAAACATTTACCTAGATTTATTCGAAATTGGAATAATGCGACATATTATCACTTTCATCCACTCACGTCTTCAATTCATATACGAACAAATTAAAATGAAAATATTTTATTTGAAACTTAATGTTCTTATACATAATTGTGTAAACGTATTTGTCTTTTAAACATGAAAATGTAATAGTTTATTTTGTTAATAGGTATAATAAATTTTGCACATAGCATATTTTTAAAAAAAGTCGTAGTTTGACAAATAGTGTTTATAAGCACTTACTTAGCAGTTTTTTTTTATACTACAGTGAAGACAGTAACTAAAGTATTCAGTAAGGTCAAAATTTTGCTTACATTTTCCAAACTACCAAAATTTTGCTACTTTTCACTGAGAAAGAGAAGATTTGTGTATATGTTACGGTAAATGTGATTACTATGGTTATTATTAATAATAACCAGTAATTATTAATACTTATCTCATGATTTGGTAAATGTGATAAAAAATGTGAAATTCATCACTTTTACTGGTTTTTATTAATAATTGACTAACTATGTGGTGCAATAAAAGTAATAAAACAAACAAGAAACAATCTGTGTTGGTCAATATTTATTAGCAAGTAAAGTAATTCTCACTAATATTATACAGCGGGCATCATAAAATTATATAATCATAAAATCAACATTAAAATCTTACAAAAATATTATTTATTTTTGAAGAATTATAAAATCAACATTAAAATGAGTAATAGAAATTATTATTTATGCAAGAATCATAAAATCAACATTAAATAATATAAATTATTATTTATTTTTGCAAGAACTGGTCTGGTTATTTTTGAAAATTTATTACATTTACCAAAATTAAGGTGTAATTCAAATTCAAATTCAAATTCAAAACATTTTTATTCGAATTAAGATTTTACAAAAATCGCTTTTCGACGTCAGAGAGATTGGCGTCAGAGAGTCAATTATTAATAATAACCGGTAAAAGTAAATAATTCATTACTTTTGCCTTCAATTTTGGTAATTATTAATTATTTTAATTATTAATAATCACACTAACCGTAACATATATAAAATGCAGAAAAAATTACACCCGAGGCACAGAATAAATACGGTACTATGCCCGGGGGCCTGTTGCCAGTACACCAATATCAATTAATAATAAATCTGTAAGTGTAGGTATTGTATGTATGTATGTTCCTCCATAACTCTTAAACGAATTAACTGATTTTCACGAAACTTGGTAGATAAACATTTATAGGTTACTTTTTCTTTTTCAACGCGGACGAAGTCGTAGGCGCCAGCTAGTAAGTATATAATTTAGTTATCAGAGTATACACATGCTATGTTACTATCACGGTTCAATTCCACAAAAAGTGTGGCACCTCTAACAAGTGCCAATTGGTATTGGTATGTGTTTTTCCACACCCGGAACTTGATGGGTATTGATTGAACCATTATGTTAGGAACAATTAACTCATCAGAATTGATGGCTTCTTTTCATATACAAGAAGCACAATAAAATACTTTAATAATATATTACTTATGTATTTTACCTTATTAAATGGTTTTTATGATTGCAAATTATTTCTCTATTTATTGTTCAGATGATAATGATTTGTAGCTTTATATAAATACTAGCTGGTGCTCGCGACTTCGTCCGCGTTGAAAAGTATAAAACGCCATCTACAGTATTTTGGATATGTGGCGCTAGCTCCCGCTTTTATTTTAGATTTCCCGTAGGAATGAAGCATTTTCCCGCGGTAAAAAGTAGCCTATGTTCATCACGGATAATGTCGGCTTCTAATGGTAAAACAATTTTTCAAATCAGTCCAGTAGTTTCGGAACCTATTCTATACAAACAAACAAACTATCAAATCTTTCCTCTTTATAATATTAGTGTAGATAAAAATCACGTGCCACCTTGTGTCTACGGAATAAACTCCTAAACTAGTAAGAACCGATTTTGAAAAATCTTCGTAACTATGTGTATTTTCGTCCAATTTAAAAATAAGATAGTTTTTATTTTGAACCCGGGCGAAGCCGGAAGCGTGTACCTAGTAATATATATAATCTACTTATATTATAAATGTGAAAGTTTGTTAGGATGGATGTGATGTACAAGTGGATTTTACAAGAAGATCGCTAAAATTCAAAAGAAGTAATATTTTTATCAACTCCCTAGTCAATTGGTTCCTAATTTAAAAGAATAGAAACAATAATAACTCTTTTTAACAAAAAATAAACGGACTTCAAACGTGGTCTTGTCTCATGGATTCCATTCTCAGAACTAGACCAAATTTAAATGGGACAACACGAGAAGCATTAATAGCTTTCAAATAAAAAAGGAATCATCAAAATCGGTACATCCAGTCGAAAGTTATGAGGTAACATACGCTTCGAATTGAGAACCTCCTCCTTTTTTGGAAGTCGGTTGAAAACTAACTGAAGCCCGTAACTGCTCTCTTATAATTCTCCAAAAGGACCGATCAGAAGCAGCCTGGACCCACCGACTACTCGCGACCGTTATCAGAGCGTCTGTCTGCCTTGTGGATGTACGTCCTCGCTACGCTTGCCTGTCAGTGGTCTCCATTATAGAACCTTCCGGCCAAAGCGACTCAAGGCTCTCCCGTACTCGTACCATTTCAATTTCGTACCATTGTCCTGCTCACTGCCACTTCAACTTACTGATCCGTCTTACTAAGTATATATTATGTCGATTACTTTCGGCAGGCTCATTATCCAAATGCCTCTGCTGAGCGACAGGCGAAAAATTTGTGCAATATCACACTAAATCGTATCACGTAGCTCACAACACTGATGTGGTTTGCGTAAAAATTAACAATTTAGTGTGACATTGCACAATTTTTTCGCATTTTTCGCTTGTCGCTCAACAGAGGCATTTAGATAATAAGCCTGCGCGGATCTCCTCGTTCCTAATTCGATCTCGAAGAGTAACTTCGATCATCTAACCCTCAAATTCAAATAGTTTAATAGTTTAGGAACGATCTAATACATTGTGTGATGTCAATTTAAAGAACTATTGTTTATAATAATTAATTAATGAAAATATGTTTATATGTATATTTTGCGTGTGATAGTCTATGTATGTCTATAATAATAAGTATCTCCATATAGAAAGCCCTTATGACCCTATCTACCTTTCTCGTGGGAGATAGGGTCTACAGGCATACCTGTAATTATAATGTCTGTTTAGTTCAACTACATAATTATTGTTTTCAAGCGCCGCAAATTATAGTAGCGAAGCTAAAATTAAGAAACGAGAAAGAAAAAAAAAAGAAAACCCTCAAATTATTCCATGGAATCCCCGCCATTTGCCAATGCGCCTGGCCACCGTTTCGGTGACGTAATTCGTGACACACTTATTACAGTCAGTTTTGACAGCTGTAGTTCTTTTGGTGGGTATGACGTCACGTAGATGTTAACGTGACCAGTTTTCTACGCATGAGCAATTTGCGGAAATTATAATATTTACTATGTGTTTGAATTAAGAATAACCGCGAGATAGAACATGTGTCATTATTAGATTAAGTGTCATATTCGCATTTGCGGTCGCAAATGAGACGAGACGGTTTCATCTGTAGATCATAAAAAACGATGTAGTTTATTTAACATTGTTTATTTACAAGATCTAAGTTAGAAAGATTGAGTTCATAAACTAAATTCTTATTGAAAATAAGCTAATAAGCTAACTTAGGTAAATAATTTGGGTTCTTTTCCACTGACATGTCAATTTAAGCCATTTTTAGAAACAAAGGGCCTGGGTATTTGCCATTAGGTAAATAACCTTAACATTCTGCAACAACAACTCGTATATTGTTGTTTTTGGAAAATTAATTCCGTACTTACCGCAATCATAAACTGACTAACCCGTCTAGCTAGCGGCAGTAACATTCTTACAGACAACAACCATATGTAAATAAACAAGTGTATTTCTTGTATATTCTTAAAAGAGCAATCAACGAGGAATGTTTGTGTACACACTTTTTTTTTATGTTAAGGTTGACAGACAGGCTGACAGTCCACTTGATGGCAGGTGTCTACCGTCGCCTATAACACAAGCAACGCCATAAGTGCTACAAGTGCGCTGCCGACTATTGGGTTATGGGAAGCAATGAAACATGGAATTCGTTGTAAATAATATTATTTAATTAGCAATGAAACATGGAATTCGTTGTAAATAATATTATTTAATTAGTCTCTTTCAATATAGCAGGAAGGTGTGTTCGTATTCACTAGTAAGGGGCGCAGTTAAAGCAGAACTTCTACTACTGACTTGCAACTGATGAACTGAAGAAGTAATAACGAACTGACTCTAAAGCTCAAAGTCAAACGTATATAAGACTCTTGTAAGAAACAAAGAGCTTATTGTAAATAACTTAATGTTTATGTGTGTGAAGGAGAAAGACTCTCAATCTACTTGTTAGAGTGAGATAGATTTGTTTTGGAATATTCCAACACCGACCATAGAAGGATTAAGGATAAGGGAGGGATGGGGTAATGGGATGGGTAATTTGCAAATAATAATAAATTACAATACCGTTTAAACTTACATGAAACTATTTCACTACATTACATAATTCAATAGCTACAATAACAATAAATAAAACATCAAAAATAGTATGGCGTTATCGTGAACTCCGTCAAAAACAAATACTATTAACGAAGCAACGACATCTTTATCTACACAATACTCCACTATGTTTATATTAATGTTATCGCAACTGTGAATGAATGACGTAGCTTCGCTGCGACACGCCTCCATTATCAATTATCACCGTCGTCGTATACGACGCGACAAACGCGTACGTCCGATAACTTAGAAATAGAAATATTCGGTGACAATAAATCATTCATGTTATTTTTATTGGTGAGCAATCGTGATGATTTTACTCTTTTTGAATTGGCAAAGAATTAGCACATATTCATAGTGGTAGAGAAATATTCGTTGCTATTTAAACGAGTTCATTATATAATGGAATGGACGCTTGCAAATAAGTGATCATTGAAAATTATATTGAAATCTTTATACATATTGCGAAATAAGTCACTGTAAAACTATTTTACCTATACCGTTTTAACTTTGAAAAATTGTATCTATATACCAATGTATGTATAAAGATATAAAATTAAGATGTATTTGTTTGTTTAAACTGAATAGGCTCCGAAACTACTGGACCGATTTGAAAAATTATTTAACTTTTGGGAAGCTTTATTATCAGCGTTTAACATACTTAGGCTATTATTTTATAAATTACGCGGACGAAGTCACATGCAAAGCAACGCATGCGACGCGTGCGTGCGTGCGCGAAAGGATTTTTGTAATTTAGGTAAGGATTTGGTAGTGCCAGGGGTACACTGCGTTTCGCAGTCATTTGGCGGCTTACAGTAACTTCTTACAGAATTTAGAACCTGTGTGCTGTTGTTTCGGTGAGTGAGTGAGCTAGGGATGCCAGAGCCTATTTTAGTTTTTTTTTACGAGCGAAGAAACTTTCAAAAAGTACCTCATTCAAAAACTCCAATTCGAGATGGGTTCAGTCTTGAGGGGATTTTGGAACCGTCACAGCCTATTTTAGTATTTCTCTAACCCTTTCCAATTCTTTATTATTTTTAATCAGTCGCGTTGCTTGCGTTACAGGCCACGGTAGCCATCTATTATAATAATAAAAAAAAACAGAAAGGCATCGTTTGATGTCAAAAAGTGCCTAAAGACTGACATATATGCAGACACGCAGAATACTTACATTCGGTCCGTGGAATTGAAGCCGGGGCCTGGTCGCTAGTTTAAAAGTGTTGTTGATTGTGGCTCATTGGTGTTTTTACCACACCATCACATAGGCGTTTATTCCTATGTTTAAGAGGGCATTTTTAAAGTTTTCCTTGCATAACAGAGTTAGTTACTTCAAATTTGTTGATAGGAAGTGTCATCACCCAGCTGGCCCTGACACTGTTTCTTTGTTTCGTATGTAGGTCTCGTAATGTTTATTACGATCGTAATCTATAATAATGAAACTATTATGTAATTGAAGGTACATATTAATTGACCATTGATTGCCATTTATTTATGGTTAACAGTGTTATTAAAAAGTGTTACTCCTACTATGGTAAAGAAACTCTTGTGTGACGCCGACAGAAACATTTCTTACTACCTTTTAGTATATTGACTACCATTTATAGTACTAGTGACTTTTAGTTCGTATCAAACAAACTATAAGATCTCTGAAGCTGTCACAAGTTGCGTCGCAATGGCTAATAACTGTTTTTAACAAAAAAAAAAACCTTCTTCAAACCGTTTTCTCATAACATTGACAGAACTGGACCAAATTGAAATGGGACCACACGGGAAGCACCGCAGCTTTCAAATAAAAAAGAATCATCAAAATCGTTTCACCCAGTCAAAAGTTCTGACGTAACAAACATTAAAAAAATACAGTCGAATTGAGAACCTCTTTTTTGGAAGTCGGTTGAAAAAAGGTATCAACGGAAACGCGCGTTTGACTGTACTTGCGCGAACTAACGCCGAAAACAACTTCAGAGGTCGTTGTTTGATAAGGACTCTATATGTATATGAAATACACAACGCTATGTTACACCTACGCCTATTCATGTAAAACCACTTGTGAGAATTACCCAGCATCTATTCGTCTATATTAGTTTTATATACTTACTAAACTAGATATGCCCTCGACTAAGTGTAGTCGTGCACGCTGTAGTTACTTTTTTGAAAATCCCAGAGGAACCAAACATTTTTTCTGGATAAATGTATCCTATATGTTAATATAGGCAATAAATTATTTGTGTGCCAAATCTGTTCAGCCGTTTTTGCGTCTTAATAACATACAAACTTTCGCATGTAGAATACTATTAGAATATTATTACAAATCACTGTCCCCTTTTAGTTGTTCCTCCGTTAACTTCTTTTGATACTTTTTTCGATATTGGAAAGTATTATGATTAATGTATCTTATGTTTTGGATGTTTTAATGTGTTATTAATTACTATTCCTTGAATTTTAATTACATACTCATTTGATTATTTTAATCAAGAGTATATAAATATCCCTATCCCTTCCTAATCCTTCCTAATACAATGTTCGGCAGTGCACTTGCAGCACCTGTCGGCTTGTGTTATAGACAACGGTAGCCAACTACCATCAAGTTGATCGGGCTTTCTGATGACTTATAAATAAAATAAAAGTTTTTTAAGCAAAAGTCCATCTACATCTGGTCTCAGGTCTGAATGAAAGCACATTTAATTCATACAAATTTATTTTTTAATACATTGACATTCAGGTAATAAAAGTTGCCCGCTCAGCGGAAAGGTACATTGGACACAATAAATTAACTTAATCCTATATCAGTCTAACGGTTGCGCCGAGCGCGGTACAGCTTATCCTAGTATCACAGATGAGTAGAGCGGTGGGGCGCGGGGCAAAATGTACCCGCGACTGGGGCGCGGGGTGGGGCGGTGGTCACTCGTCCGACGCAGAAGACAGTTGAGTGCTACCGCCAGAACTGAAGGAGCCACGGCACGTGGCCCCATCTGAACCGTTTCCCGACTGGGGCGCCTCGCTACCCCCGTTTCCAGGTGACAGAGTCCTCAACAGATCAAGGGCAGCTCTAGCGCGCTGACCGTCTGCCGCAGCCGCGTTAGCAGCACCCGACGCCCGCTCCCAAGCACTTTTCTCCGGCAGCAATAACCGTCGCACTTCACGCTGCACTCGTCGCGAACGCAATGCGAACAAAAATGGAGACGCAGCCGAAGACAATAGCAACAACGCCAACGCAGGCGTACGCGCACATTCACCGAGTCCTGGTATCATAGCGGACACTACTGCGGTCACCGCGTGTGGCACATGTAACATCACTAGAGCACCCGTTAAAAGTCCAACACGAGCTGCTCGAGATTCTTCCCTATAGCGGAATAGAGACGCATTCGATATGCGACATCGTATCGATGTGATTTTTGACCCGTTTGTTGAATTTTGCTGATTTTTTTGATGAACAGCCAACAATGGCGCTGCAAGAGACGGCGCTGAGCTTACAGAGGGCAAAGTCTTCCTCAAATCTTCGCTCGACTTTCCCTCCCTCCGCGAATTACGCAGACTGGCAACAGATGGGCAGCGCAAAGGTCGCTCAGGTGGTAACAAGAATGGTCCGAACTTATGTTCATTGACTGCTTGTGCAGCGTTATCAGGTACATCAATTCTTAAAGTAAGTCCCTCGCCTTCCTCAATTAGATCTGGCAGATTAGTTTGCGGCTCATGAAGCTGCAACGCGCTGGCTCCGTTAGCTCTCGCCCGGAGTCCAGACGAACGCGCCGCTCGATATATTCTCGCATACATCACGCAGACAACAGTTGCAGGAGTGAGAACACCGATGATTAAGTACGCTATTGAGAATGCCAACTCAACTCCTTGTATAATAGGCTGGAGCGGGTAGAAGTAGCGAGCGATTGCGATGGCTCCACGCACAGATGCAGCGAATGCAGCTGCAAGCCAAGTTGCAGCACAGAGAGTAGCAGGTCTCCGCTGGAGGAGGCGTGTGTGGCAGCGCAAAGGGTCAGTCACGGCGTGATGCTGATCTAAAGCGATGAGAGTGACAGCTAGCAACGCTGTCAGACTGCAAGCCGCTGCCGCGGAATCTCCAGCTTCGACCCACAACGCAAGATCCTCTCTCGCTGAGTGCTCGCCGAATAAAGCGGGCGCAAGCAGAGAAGTCGTCAAGAGATTCGTTCCCAGCAAATTGATGACGAACCTGCAACAATAGAAAACGAACTTGAGTTACATAGACACACGTGTAAGTACGGACCATGTTTACACAGGTCATGTTGACTCGCCCTAGGCGCGTTCACAAACAAATTTAAAACGACTGCGCCATAAGCTCAAGGCTTGAACAATTATCTTAAAACTGTGTGAAAACAAAACGTTATTCTTGGAAATTTAATTCCAGTTTATATTGGCAATGTTATTAATTAAGTTATAATTAATTTGACGTTTACGTAACCACAGTGACAGAGAATAGGTCAGAGTTAAGGTGTGATGTTGTTGCAAATTGCGAATTGTTTACACGGCTTGTTTCCTGCTCAACGACCTAAATCAATTTCAACGTACCAACGAGAATGAAAACATGGATTGTTCCAATTGAACTTTCGAAAACATCGTTCCCATAACCCACCAATGTGGAAAGTTTCAAATCCAGCGAGGGCAATAGTCTTTTATCTAAAGAATGCTTTAAGAAATAGGTACAACATAATTATTCATGTCTTGTTTATTGGATAGTTTGCGGAGCTTATTAGTTGCGAGTTATTGCTTATGACCATAACATTATACTCATTACATTTAACAAATTAAATTAAAATGTGCAATGAAATTTGATAACACTTTGGTTTTCTTTAATTAATTTACAATTCTCGTCATGAACCATTAAACTATGACAAGAAATTACTGTTGCTTGTCCTATAAAACAATATGCATGTCGGAAAATAAACATGGTATTCTTTCGGAAGAACCTATTAGAGCACGTCCAAGTACACTTTCAACATGTGCTATTAATGAAAAATACGGAAATAATATTGTATGGTATGAGCATTAAGATATTTTTTTTATCTATCTATACTAATATTATAAAGAGGAAAGATTTGATTGTTTGTTTGTATAGAATAGACTCCGAAACTACTGGACCGATTTGAAAAATTATTTTACCATTAGAAGCCGACATTATCCGTGATGAACATAGGCTACTTTTTACCGCGGGAAAATGCTTCATTCCTACGGGAAATCTAAAATAAAAGTAGATACTAGCGGCTTGGCCCGGGAGATAGCGCCATCTATCCAAAATACGGTAGATGGCGCTTTACACTTTTCTACGCGGACGAAGTCGCGAGCACCAGCTAATAATACATAATTATGACTACGTTATTACTAATATCAGTTTGGCATTCCAAACTTACTCTTCGAGTCATTACTCGATGATTTTCATTTTCATCAAAATGATGAAGATCATCCACCGATTCATAAACCTAGATCCGAAAGTAACTCTGTCTGTCTGTTACCTTTTCACGCCTTAACTACTCAACCCTTATCATGAAATTTTTTAAACCCGTTTTCAGGGACACGGGAATTTCGGGCTTAGGGTATTTTCATCCAGAAAAATTAAAAATGTTCCCGTAGAATCATTAAAAATAAAAAAAAAAATAACGCCGGGAAGTAGAAACCGGGAGCGTGTAGCCAGTTGCTTAATATATTTTTCAACGCGTACGAATTCGCGGTCTCGATGCCAGTAATTTATACATTACAAATCTGTCACGATTCTCATGCAATATTGTTTCACGGTACTAAATGCGTATGTTGAGGTTTTCGGGTTACAAATGTATGTTTGCATTTCAATTGACCCGTATTCGGAATGTAAGTCAACAAGGGATCCTGTCAAATAGACATGGTCGGAATGTTCACATAAAACCGTATACAACTGTGACCCACTGAGAATCTTTTTTCTACGCCGAATTTACAAATTCACTTGGATTTTTGCTACGTGAGTAATTATTTTCATTTGAATATTACTGCAAGGAATTTTTAAACCAAATGTTAAAAGGACTCTCATAAACACATAATTCATTATTTATACTAATATTATAAAGAAAAAATATTTGTATTTTTGTTTGCAATAAATAAACTCAAAAACTACTCGAACGATTTTTAAAGCGTGCATCAGAAAATATTTTAGATTCAATGAATCGAAAAAAAATTGCTATAATTTTATTAGTGTCAAAAAGTTACTTAACATATCATCAATAATAATAATAAATATCTAAGTGTAGGTATTGTATGTATGTATATTCCTCTATATATAACTCTTAAACGAAAATTGATTTTCATTTTTCAATGCGGACGAAGTCGCCGGCGCCAGCTAGTAGTTTTTATACGATTACTTATAATTAGAAAATTAACATACTAATATTACTTAATTGGAATTTGACAAAGATTGTTAACTTATATATAATTTCTTGGATTAAATTCAAAAAAACCCTCACCTCATAAATTTATTTGGTTTGTCGTTAACTATCCTGGTTATGAGATGCAATGGAGGACAAGGTCTAGGTTATTAAAATAATTTTCTAAAGTGGTTTTTATTTATAAAATGTGAGCTCTTTTATTTTCCTTCATTCAAGGGAAGGTTAATCCGGAAATTTAGGAAGTACATCATTCAAACGACCTCCTAATTGTTGATTGAGAAATATCTGAAGTTACTATCAAAATAAGACATTGAGTTAATCATAAATATTTACGTTATAGATTATTTAAAGGACTGGCTTTTATTGAACCCAATTTCATTTAAGGCTTTAATCGCAAAATCGAGTCTTCAATAATAACCCAGCATCTGGCAACAGGGTCTGAATATAGGTAATATAATATGTATATCTACATAAGTAATGTAAAAGGCGATGTGTGTGTGTGTATGTATGTTCCCTATGGACTCCAAAACCGCTGAACCGATTTTGATGAAACTTTCAGACAATCTTCGATTAAACCAGTGGGTAATCCTATCAAGTTTGGTAGCGATCAGACGCGGACGAAGTCGCGGGAAAAACCTAGTTAAATGTAGAATAACTTCAACATGTACTCATATATATTCGATAGACAACTAATAATGTATCACTTAAGAAATTTAAAACAAAAAAGATACGGTACATAACTAATTTTATTTATATTTATTTTTTTATAGAGCTTTCTTTAAGGTGGCGCTGAACGAGCTTGGGAACTCACTAATAAGTATTTGAGAGATATTGTTGCCTCAACTTACTGTAAATGCTAAAAACCTAAGACAGAATGCGAAGCAACACATTCGCGCACTTATTCAACTAGCGAAATATACGCTAGCAATTCCAATATTTTAGAAAAACCTTTATCGATGGTAACCATTGACATGCCAATTTTTAATGTACACTATAGCTAGGATGTTTACATTGGAAAACATTATTGGCTTTCAATCAATAATTACGAGATCTCAACCAGTGAAAATGTGACAAATTCTACACATTTTAAAAATTAATTATACTAGATATAAAATAAATTTCAGTTTTTTGTTTAGATGCAAACCTTCATATTATGTCTCAGAAAAGTTACGTTTTTTCATGTATTACTACGACCAATAACTAATGAATAATCATGGAATTACGTAGTATGGATTTGGTAAGCCGCTCGAGTTGGAAAGTGGCCTCTTAATTGGAGCTTTTCCAATGGAGGAAGAGGCGTTTTAAAGCAACAAAGATATTGACGAAAAGTTTCTTACAAAATCGCTCAAAATATTCAAACTAGGTGCATAATATTATGAAACATGATTTATAAATTCTTTCACAATGCCGACTGAAATGGTCAGAAAAACAAGATTATTTTTTTCGGTAAATCTGGTGGACATTTCTTTCAACAAGTATAAAAGAGACTTGCCTCTTCAGACAAAAGTGATGTCATATTCAAATTTCTTTTTTCGCTCAAATCAAATCTTTATTAATGTTTCATTTAGTTTATATATATATACAATACTGTTTAAACTACATAAACAATAAACATAAATAAACTAAACTTAGGTAAATATTTACATAAAAATAAATAATTAATACCATGTGCATTGTGCATACGTTTCTTTTTATTATTGTCATATCGTACCGTATAAACATCCTACTTCGTTATTTATGAAAGCCTTGTTTCGTTTTTATAAACTAACTATTTGTTTAATTAATACGTTATAAATCTTTAAAATAATCTATTGTTAAAATTTAACACTTCAACTGTCATAGCTCGTTTCGTATTATTATGAGATCAGTACAATCAATAGTTAAAAGACAATTCCACCATTGTCTTATTGTGTTCAAAATCATTAATTCTACTTGCAGCATCTCAGCAACAATCCACGGTCTACTTTTTATATAGAATCAGAATATTCCTGATTCCCCATATTTATTTATAATTTGTAATACCTATACTGATTTATAATTTATAATACTGATTTATACATGACAAAATATTGATTGAACCTACATAAAAATAAAGAAAAAATTTGTACGTCGTAATTACGACAGAGTGTGCATAGGACTATATGTGTCTATCATTGTATGTACTCACATTCTATACAAATAAAGATTATTATTATTATTATGCAATATTAACAAATTTTAACAATTTTAAATTACTATTTTTAACAAATTTTTAAAATGGGTGATTCTTAAGAATCGAAAATGTTTGTGAACGTCAACAAAAGGTTTAATCAAGGGTAATCGGAATAAATTATAATAAGTATTTGTATAAATGTATATATTTTAATGTTATTTATATGTAAATAATATTGTACCTACATATTTTAATGATTTTATAAACTAGACATGGTGTGCGGTGAAACTCTAATGAGTTTATGTTTACACCATTGTTAATTTAAATGTAAACATTACTGTATAACAAATAGATAAATAAATAAATAAATAACATGGGTTATTAATTTTGCATAGTTTGGCCTTGCCATGTTTAGCCTCATTTTTAATTTTGATTTATACTTCTATTGAATATCTTATTATCTTTCATTGTATTTTTTTAGAACTGATCTTTTAAGGCCTAGATTAACTTTACAAATATACTATACCAAAAAAATTCTTTGATCCTTTAGCTATCGAGTGGTGTAATTAATTTTTTAGATGCAATTTAGATGATAAATTGATGAAATAAGAATTTGACCTATTCGTATAAAAATAATTTGCAAAGAAAACAAAAGTCGCAGATGTTACAATGTTTAAGGAAATATGATAATTGCAATTTGTTTCTATGGAAAGATGACATTGATTGGAGGTCGCTCCAAGAATCTAAGATTAACATTTGAAAACCAAATTGAACTATTAATATCGTAAGGCAATGCATTATAATATGTCGCATGCATTTTTATACGTATGCGGAATCGTTTTTGCAATGCACATAATATATTCAGCATACAATGAAAAATAATATAAAATATACAGGAGACGTTCAATTCTCAACGTTCAAGGACCTTCAATTTCTTCCTTTGTCATTTTAAATTTAGAATGAAAATTTGCAATTTTAATTTCTTTTTCAGATATATTTTTATAATAGTCGTGGTTTTTACATCTAAGTTGGTGCCTGCTTTTAGACATTTAAACTTTGTCACTTCTATGAGCAGAAATTTGTTAATTTAGTACTACAGGTATTTTTGGACCCGTGGTCCCTTCGTGGGACCACGGCGAACAAGCATAGTAACATTAAAAACAAGCTACAAGAAAATTTATACTACTAAATGAAAATGAAGTATCTAAAACTAAATAGTTTCTTACTTATTAGAAATGAAAACCAAAGTGCGTTGAGTGTTTCACAGAGAAACATCATTATTCAAGTGAAATCTCTATAAAAGAGCAGTAAAACTTCATATAACATTTATATGCTCTTTCAACGGTCACATCTTAACCGCGAAACGACAAAATGTTTATGGTCATTTCCAATTTAATTCACGTGAACAATGGTAAAAGAACCTCTAACTCTAAAACCATGTCGAGGTCGATTATGTCCGTGACATGTGGCCACTAATAAAAACCTTACGAAGAAAACTATAAAACTCCATGTTTACTAAGAATTAAGATTGTTTATAAGTTAACTAAGTGGTGCCCGCGACTTCGTCTAAAAAATATAGTTCTAAACTTCCCTAATGCGTAAATAACGCCCATTTTTTTAGACCTCACACTTTTTCAGAATAAAAGGAATCTTAATGTTAATCTAGGTAATAAATTACTTACTTATCAGTGTGCCAAATTTCATTCAACTTCGTTCAGTATATGTAGTTTTTATGTGAAAAGTTACTCCGACGAAGACGCGTGCAAGAGCTAGTGCAATATACTAGCTATGGCAAACAAAGATACAAATATTTTTTGTTAAAATCAAACATTAATTAATTATTTGCCCTAGATTTTAAACAGACATGTTGAAATCCTCGTAACCAAATTTATCTAGCAAAGATATTGGTACAAAAACCGTGTATAAGTAATTTATAATATTCTTTCAACATTACTTTTGCAACATAAAAATAAGTCGTACATTTTTTTTTCTTATTGCATACACGTGTAAAAGTTGTGCAACTAATCTCGTAAAAAAATTGATAAATTTATAAACAATATAGCAACCTCTTGTAAGTAAATATTTGTAAGTAAGCCGTTGAAAAGCCCTTCTAGTCTTTACAAATAGGTCGTAAATATTACAAAAAGTAAATATAAAATGATGGAGAGGATTTTTAAATTCGTTTACATCTCCGGAATCACTGAATCTATTTGAAAAGTTCTTTCAATTTTTTAAAATTATATTATTATAGGTGAATGTAGGCCTATTTTAGGTATATAGGTACTATTAACTGCCCTATATACTTAATTGCACTCAAGGTTTCCGGTTTCCGCGTCTTTAAATGATCCAACGGATTTTGATACGGTTTTCTCAAATGTATAGAGCGAGAAGGTTTGTGTGTTGCAACAAGGAATAATTTGCAGAAAAAATTGCATCCGTGAGACGCCGGAGTTTATAATACTATTGAATCATGATTGATTGTTGTAAAATTTGATAAATTTTAATATATTAACTAAAGGTTATTATTAGTTTTTCAGTTTTTTCAGTCACATAATCTTTTAAGTCTGTATTATTTCGTAGTTTTTTCGCTAAATAAATTCATATTAATTTAGCCGACGTTTTCGCTTAAATTATTTTGAAAACGTAGGCTAAGAGCACATTTAATTACCACTTTATAATTATTATTAAATTAATCACGGCCATAAACTTTTTTATTGGGCAAGCACATAGTTCATCCATATAGTGGTATTTTATTATGCTTAATGTCAGAACAAGACATTTATTTCGTGTTAAATCTTATACCAAGTCATTTAAGTGATGATTCCTTTTTTATATATGTTTGCGTACAACAGAACGCATGGAAATAATCTAGAAGCCAAAGTACGGAAAAACCTTTTAATGCACGCCCACTAATACTAATAAATAAATATACACGCGTGCGTCTTTAAATAATAATAATAATTAGTTCATATTAGCCCATTGTGTATTAAATGACTTCATTATTCACTTGCAAATATGGTTGCGAGTCAAGAGTTGTAATCGCTTCCTGGTTGAGTTGTTAAATGATAAAACTCTGGTACATATGTAAATCTAACGAAAACTTGTAACGGGTAAAAAAGGTTTCTTGAGAGTTAAGATGTTTTCTTTACCGTTAGAAGAGCAAATTATTATTTAAATCCATGATACATTATAATATAAATAAACATCTTGTCAATTAATACTATTTATAATAAGCCAAAGTGTTGTCAAATTTTATTACATACTAGCTGGTGCCCGCGACTTCGTCCGCGTTCTCTATAGCCTTATAGCCTTCCTCGATAAATGGGTTATTCAACACAAAAATATTTTTTCAATTCGAACCAGTAGTTCCTAAGATTAGCGCGTACAACCAAACAAACAAACAAACAAACTCTTCAGCTTTATGTTAATAATATGTTAATGTAAATGTTAATAATATATTGGTATAGATGTCCCTCTTCATCAAGAGTTAGTTAGTAAGGGAGTAAAAACCTTTTTAATAAAGTGCGAAATACAACACGTACACGTACACGTGCGGACGTATGTCCATAATGTCTTTGCCTTTTCTTAGAAAAACTACAAACGGCATGGCAACAAGTCACCTGTCAATGTCTCTTTTTCGGCTGGCGGCCGCCATCGCCATATTTATTCATTCCACTCACAACATTGGTAATTATAGAATTAGCGTATTTTTTTAAAAGATACCCATACACATTGTGTTGTGAATCATATCGATGAAGCTATATATAAACAAAGGCGGATGAATGAAGTCTTTGTAAACGCTAACTAATAAGGCTAATAGGCGTGGCTAAAATTTTCCTTCAACTAAAAATAGTAGGGTAGTAGTTGTACTGAATGGCCACAGAGCAATTAGGACAGGGTGGAAAGTTCAGCTACCATACATTCCTGATAGTTTATTGATTCAGTAAATTGAACAGAAATTATTTTCCTATGAAGGATTTTTTTTGTATGAACATGACTGCCATACGTTCACCTGATAATAAAATGTTCCGATTATTATTATACAGAAGAATCACTATGTTGACCTTGAATAAAACGGCCGTTGTTAGGTTATTCTAAATAGCACTTAGTGTCCGGGTGCTAATGTTGATAATGCCTTGAATCTTTTACTGTCGCGAAGCGAGAACACGCGCCGCTGTGTCTAGGATTTATAATTTTATTTGTTGCTAAGGCAGGAATTTTTTTTGCGAATTTAATCTTTACTCCAACGGGAAAATATATTTGAAATTTTTTCTATAAATTGATTTTTGCTGTTACTTTTCGATACAAATTAATTTTAACGAGCTGGTGCCCGGAATTTTGTACGGCGCTATAGGTAGTTCGTTTTCGTACAGGAACCTCATTTTTTACTAATGAAAAGAGCGATAAACGAGAAAAGTAATATTTAAGTACTCAATATCAAAATTTAATATTTTTGTAAATCTATTACCAATTTAAAGTAAATTACTTAAAATGTAATTCAAGGACAAATGCCACATATAAGTATAAGAGATAAGTACCTACAAGTATATTAATGATTGAACCAGACTTGCCATTGGGTAACCTAGCCAGCTTTCTCCTATGGGTATAGGTATCTCAACACAGCTAATGCACATAATATAACCAGATCTGGGCTAGCGACTAGTTCTGTAATAGAAACGTAATACCCGCATATTACTGAGTCGATATATTGCTTTTTTATCTAGAATATCTTTGCATTATTATGGCAATATTAACAACCCGTTGCAAACGTATGGACCGATTTTGATCCTGTTTTTTTTTTATTAACGATAAAAAATATTTATTTATTTTGTGACCACATTTAATTTTTTTTTTTGAAAATTGACGTGATAAAGGTGGTCCTTGAATATAATTTATAAAAATATTTTCAGTTCATTTCCTAGTTGGCAAAGGGTTCTCACTATATTCCACGTTTTCAATTGATGTAAAATTTGGTATACTGTTACTTCAGTGTTATTTCCATAACATGGTAATTTGACCTGAATCTGCAGCATCTAAGTAGTCTGTGGGATATCCAACTCCTTAGCCACTTACAGGAGACATTGCGTGTTTGGGCTCAATAGAAAGTCTGGGTTAGGTCTTCAGTAATAAAGAATAATGAAGAACTCTGATAGATTGTATAACTATAATTACTTTCCCTTGTAAGTGTATAAGATAAATTTTATAACTTTCTACAATAAAACAATAACAATAAAGGTTAAAAACCGGCGTGCATTAATTGTAGTAGGCACACAGCAGTCCAAATTCAATTAACACTTTCCGATTGACCTTTTCATAACTGACGTATGCGTCCAAACTGTACTCATGTACTGACACAGGAAGTGCTTTAATGTATGCACGACGTCGGAAAGACGTAATACGTATCAACGTATGTATATATTCCTTATAAAAAAAGGTTGAGGGCAAAGAGTATCGAAAGTGGTTCACATTTTTTAAACATGTCATTTAAATGCACAGACTACATTCGAAAAAAGTTGTCAACTTTCAATATTTGAATATTTTCTTTGTTATTTGGTGAATCTTATTAAATATTATAGTTTGATATATCTACATTAGTTCTAACTTAACATATACCTACTAATATATTATATATTTTTTTTGTATACAAACTAATTCCACCTGAATGAAGCCGCAGTGCATAGTTCTAGTAGTGCTTTATAGTAAAGCAATAAAATTGAAAGAACAGGCTGCATAGGAAATTATCTTTGCTTTTAGAGGGATTAAAAAAAACCTTCTAACCAGACCAGTCTAAATTCAACTGCGTCTCAATACTAGCTGAAGTAATTAAGAGTTCTTCATTAATTAGTAAAAGTAAAAGTTTCTCATTCGTATTTGAAATAAATTAAAGTTATTTCAGTTGTTCTCCAAAAGTCGAAATGTTAGTCTAATGGTAAGTGTCTAAAAAGAAAGTTTCAACACTCTTAATTGAGAGTTACAAACCTCGACTAGAAGTCTGAAGTCAACGCACCTTTTGTACTTTAGAAAAGATATTTATAACAATGCACCATTAAGATTTAAGTGAGAAGAAATTAAGGGCATTTACCTTTTCGGGGGTGGCGCATATAGAATACTAATTTGACTTGAGCTTTTTTTATACGGTAGAACTTTCACACTTCTTTTAAAAAATAAGATATGACAAGAATTTAAGTATAATAAGAATTGTATTAAAATAATAATAGCAAATAATAATAATAAAAATCTAATATTTTTATATGACTTTGAAAATTGTTTCACCTATATAGAATTAGAAGAAAACTACATTATCAGCGAGTAACATAGGCTATTTTTATTTTAGGTTAGTTAAAATAAAGTAGTTTCATTGATCTTATTTTATTGTAATTAGAAATTAAGTATATTATGTAATATAAATCCAATATTTCCAAAAAAAGTCATTGTCATTATAATTACTTTTTAATATTTTTTAAGAGTAACTATTTGACTTTTAAAAAACTGTTATTTAAAATTTAAATTTCGAAATTCACGTTCTCATCCGTTAGTATTTTGAATACAAACAAACTGGATCGTCTTTTGTTCGGTATTCAACCTTCATCGATGCTCAATGTTGAATAATGTAGCTCCCTGTTACTCAACCATTTTAAAAAGACAAAGGGTATTCACGTGTTCTCCATACTGAGCACCTGAGCATCGACATTTTATTCAAGAAGTAAGTCATAATAATTATGTATGTTGCAAAGTTTTTATTATCTTTAACAAACTATTAATATTTTAATTTTTTTTTAAATTTCTTTAAACAACCATAATATATCTACTTGAGGACATTCTTGTGGGACATACTTAATTAGAATACATGTTTAAAACATAGGTACATACCAGAAATACAAGAATATGTACTAATATTATAAAGAGGAAAGATTTGTTTGTTTGTTTGTATAGAATAGGCTCCGAAACTACTGGACCGATTTGAAAAATTCTTTTACCATTAGAAGCCGACATTATCCGTGATGAACATAGGATACTTTTTACCGCGGGAAAATGCTTCATTTCTACAGGAAATCTAAAATAAAAGTAAATACTAGCAACTTGGCCCGGGAGATAGCGCCATCTATCCAAAATACTGTAGATGGCGTTTTATACTTTTCTACGCGGACGAAGTCGCGAGCACCAGCTAGTATACAAATAATGAAAGAATGTATCTACTATAAAGATTAAATAATTTTTTCTAAACCTTATAGAGGGCCGCGGACGAAGTCACGGGCAAAAGCTAGCGCATACTTTAACACTCCAATTGGAGTTATTTCATGATCTCTTCATTCTTCGTAGAAAATTAATTTAATTAAGTAGCTACATTACGTAACCACACGGGCCAAAGAACTGTGTAAGGTCGATATTCGCGTGGAAACAACGACAATAAAACAAGATACCTAACAAATTGATTTGTATTGCAAAAATTTACATAAAAAGTTGGTCACTCGGCTATTGGAAAATTCCCCTAGTAGTATCTCCGTTATAAAATTGCAAGTGAGTAGTCCTATTTTAGAAATGAATCCTAATAATATTTTATAGTGCGAAAGTTAGCAAGTTGGTATGTTTGTATGTTTGCATGTTTATGTCTTTGTTCCTCGATAGTGCAAAAATGGCTGAACGGATTTGAAGGCACGCAGATTAATTACCTGGATTGGCATGCTTTTTATCCTGAAAATGGCTTTGGATCCTTTAAATTTTCTAAAACGTTTAAAAATATCGTTGACATTGTCGTCAACAGTGGCGGTGACAACGTCGTCAGGCGTTACAATTCATATATTATTTTCATTTTTCAACAACGTAGTCGCAGGCGCAGCTAAAACGTCATGCTCCGTCAAATCCCAAAACTGTCCCGTAAGTTTGACAGCTAGACATTGCGTGTTCTTTTTAAACTAAAGTGTCCTTTAATGGGCAGTTGACACCCTTTTGAGGACTCAAAAAAATTACATAATATTTTATAATACCTACAAACTCCTTTCACAAATGTTTTGCTTACAAAGAACAGCTCCGGTCGAGACCCGGTAACAGAATTGCAACCACCTTCACTTCCGTATTGATTTTACTAATTACTTCAACTGCTTGTTGACCATATTTGTCATTACCTACGTTAAATATTAAAGGCAACCGTTTACGTATGAACTGACTTATATTACCACCACTTATCGTATACTTTTAGGCCCAATAATGGACATTAAGATGGCAATGATCTACATGACTTGACTTGAAAGAAGATTTAGATTTTTCCTTAGCGAATTATTAACTTAATGTTATACTATGGTGGTGAGCAACATTAACCATATATTATAATATCTATTATAAATTATAAATAAAAATTAATCGCTGTGTAAATAAATAAAATAATAATATTATAAATAAAAATTTAAAATAAAATACTGGCAAATGGGGGGCAAGGAATGACAATCTAGCTTAAAAGAACCTACAATATATGGAAGCTAAAATTAGTGCTGCTAAATTATAAGCCACTCAGCTCATTCTAGTATTACTAAACCAAATTATAAATTGCATGGACGCAGCACTGGTATAGATAAAACTTTTTTATTGGAAAATAAATACTGCCTGTGAGTTCTCACTGTGGCAAGTAATCGTTGTAAAACAAAAATAGATAAACTACTTGTTTAAAAATAAAGCTATTTTAAAAACGCTTAAGTGCGTGGCATTCGTGCATAATATAATGGAGCCTACAATAAGACAAACAAGAGTGGCGGAGGCGGAAATGTATCAGGTGTTCGGCTCTTTTGTTCGAACGGCCTGCGCCCGCGCACTGCTATTGTAAAATCAAATATGGCGGATGCAAGAATTCACAGTTGCAATTAATGTTGATAAATTGTCGTATTAAAATACGATTTCGATCTATTGTTTTGCATTTTGTCTGACTTCGATTCCGCGAGGGTCGCTCTTAGGTATCGCCTTAGGTTTACAACTTACTTGCATTTTATAAGTTGTGTACACTCTCTGTGCTAATTATCTGCGCAAATTACAATATCCAGTCGACTGCTAAAGTTTAAGGCATGTAAATACAAGAAAAATTAAAAAAAAAACCTAAATAACATTCTAGACCCGGACATCCGTCTAGATTGTATTCATGTATAGCCTATAGTATATGTACCATATAGACAACTAAAAATTTCATCTTATTGTCTCTTATTAGGTATATCTACACTAATATTAAAAGGAAGAGATAAGAAATGTTTTGGTTTGTTTCACATTTATGATGGGTAATGAAATGAACTACTTACCTACTGAAAAAATTCTAAGAATACTTCCATTGGCAGATAGCAAACTATCTGTGAATAAATATGGGATGTAATTTTTATTTTGATAAGAGTAAGTGTCTATTTTTGGTCCCAAATTTACATTGTACAAAAAGCTAAACATGCGCAGGAACTTTAAATATATATTTAAAGGAATACAAATATTTTACTATAACATAGTTACTACACCTAATAATTAAGTCTTCTTAATCCTACTGTACACTAATAAAAAAAAATTTATGAATCTCAAATACTACTTATAAATTTTCCTTGAAATTCGCTATGATTGTGTTGTATGAAATTAGTACTAAAGACTGTTTGATGGCATGTTGTTTATGCTTTTTAGGTGAAGGCTAAAATATCTAGACCACAACACAAATAAGAGATAAAACCAATAAACACTTTTCCATTCTGAAAATAAAGCAATGTTTTAAACAACAACTGAAGATAGATTTTTAAACAAAATTTTTAAAGATTTTTTTGGAAGATATATTTTTTATAATCATTTCGTTCTAAATACTTTATGAACTTTTTTTAAAAAAAATCCTTCTTCCATTATGTATGGCTCATCGTCTTTGCATAGGGATTAGATAGATAACTTAACAGCCGCAGACAGGTATTATAAGTCGCGTCACTTTGCCTATGTAGGCAAAAACAATTTTAATCCACCGCAGTGGAATTTTTGTGTCTTTTATCTAACATTTACAAGTATTTTAATGCAGATACGTGATTTCTCTTTTAAAATATGTGACTATACGTCACACATTATTATTAAAAAAAAAGTTAAAAACCAAAAACCCTTTCGAGATCATCTCAATTATTGTGTTTCTTTTAAAACGTTTCCATAGACAACACGAACCATTTCCTAACCGAGGTCTCCCCATCACGCTAAGTAAATCTAGGTATCACCTTGATGCCTGCATTTAGTTTTATCATTGACCCATTTCGCTGTACCCGACATTAATGCAGCAAATACTAAGAGTTTAAAGAAAATGGTCTCTACAATGCGAACTTGTCACGAATCTGTACAATCTTTAGAATGCGTTTACCAGCGAGAGTATTAGTGACAAAAAAATTAAACCAGGGAGAATACATTCTTTTAGGATTACAATCTTTTAGTAACAGTAAATAGCAATAGTTTTAGTTCAACTTAAATTAGGTACTAAATTCATCAATACTAATAATAAATCTGTAAGGGTCAGTCATGGAGTAATTTACTTTGTATTCAAAAATATCGTGTATATAGGCTCTATACATGACACTGAAACTAAATTGACCATTTTTAGAATTTTTTTCTGTATGTATGTTGCTCCATCACTCTTAAATGAATTAAGTGATTTTCATGAAACTTTGTAGATAAACATCTAGAAGTACAGGACACGTGATAAGCTACTTTTTATCTTTTTTAACGCGGACGAAGTCGCGGGCAACAGCTAGTTTATAAATAAGAATACCTATGTCTAGTAACAGCTGCTGCCCGCGACTTAGCTCGCGTAATTTTGTAATTGCGCAAGAATTAGTATTTATTATTATTAATATATAAATTATATACTATATAAAACCTTCCTCGAGAACCACTCTATCCATTGGTGAAAACAGCATGAAAATCGGTGCAGTATTTTTTGAGTTTATCGCGAACAGACAGACAGAGTTTATTTTCCCTAATAAAATACTTAAATACTCAGACTTAAATATGATTAAAGCCATGTCATAAGTTGCTGAACTTGTTAGGATAAAGAATAGGTAAATTGCAATAACATCACGATAATAATTTTATCATAAGACAGACACAAAGACACGAACACGGAGGAGGACTTTGTTTTATAAAATGTAAGGATATGATATTTGAATTTTTCTTTTCCTTTCAGTCATAATATTGAGCAGTGCATACATTTTTTAATGCCTGTCTGTTGCGGTATTGTTGCCAATAAAATCCAATTATGTGGCGACTGGGTATACTGCTTTATGAAGTCATAAACTAAGCAAGCCCACTTGATGACAATAACAATTTTTTTATACATGATACGTTAGTCTTTCTAATGGTAAAGTCACACAACTTACCATCTTTTACAGAAAAGCCTACATACATAATTCTTTACGGATGTGCGTGTCAATATACATAGAGAAAAATAGATTCTGCACTCGATAATTATTGTTTTAATGACATAGAATTAAAGCTTGCTACTGGAAATTCCACCATTAAGCTATAATATTAATTTGTTTCCAGTGAACAGAAATTGCAAACGATCGTTCGTCTTAATAACTGGTTGCAAATAATTGCTTAGCTTAATTGAAACAAGGTTGAATAGAAGATTGGATGTCTTATGACCATCGAAATAATAATACTATTCAAGCTCGAAACTCTTTTGAGTGTGAATAAAAATATATATAAAAAAAAATTAAAAAAAAAAAAATTATATATGTATATTTTTGTCGAACAATTATTATATAATATTATATTAATAAAAAACAATGTTCAAAATGTAAATTTTAAATATTCTAAAATGTCTTATTGCAATTGGAAGGTGTTTAAAATTGAAATTTATTTTAATAAAGTTAAAATGTTTAGAAAAAACCAACACGAATTATGTAATGAACACGAAATGTTTCAGAAAATAACCTATGCTTAATTTGAGCATAGGTAATTTTAGATTATAGTAGGTATGTAGTATAGTTCCAGAAACGGAACTATAAAACATATTTAAGTACTATAAGTACATATGAAACGGATACTATAAATTATCCCTGTCGTACAAAACAAAGTGTACGTAGAATTTAATAATATCTAATGTTCTAAATTTCGCTTTTTTATTTCTGTGTCTTAACCTCATTCGGGATCGAGCTTGATCGCGGTTGTCGACACTATTTTATTGGCAGACTTTTTGGAGAGTTCTGTGAGATTATTTTGTCACATTTATTATTCAACTTTGAAAATGTTACTATCGCTCAATGCTTCGCTATGTCTATCCACCCGTCCCTGGTTTTTTTTTTTTTTTTCGGAATTATACACGTTCACACAAATCTCCCTCGTTTATCGCTCTTTCCATTAGTGAAAATCGTATCAAAATAGGTTAGAACGTCAGGTTTAGAAGTTTGCACAGAAACAGACTTATATTATAAAGAGGAAAGATTTGATTGTTTTTTGTATAGAATAGGCTCCGAAACTACTGGACCGATTTGAAAAATTAATTTACCATTAGAAGCCGACTTTATCCGTGATGAACATAGGCTACTTTTTACCGCGGGAAAATGCTTCATTCCTACGGGAAATCCAAAATAAAAGTAAATACTAGCGGCTTGGCCCGGGAGATAGCGCCATCTATCCAAAATACGGTAGATGGTGTTTTATACTTTTCTACGCGGACAAAGTCGCGACCACCAGCTAGTATTTTATATTTATATGCATAAATTTTAGATAAGTGTGACCACCAGCGCGTGACCACCAGCGCCAAGAGGTGGACAGACGATCTAATAACGCGGGTCCACGATGGACTCAGGCTGCTTCTGACCTGTGATTTTGGAAAATTATCGAGGAGACCTATAGCACAGCCTATATCGAGCAGTGGACGTCCTAGATTGTAATAATAAAATCTTATCGTAAAAGAGTTTCTTACATATATTCTTGTTCAATAAAAGCACTTTATGTGACCACTCTTTTTTCCTTTAACCATTTAATATTGCGCATTTAGTAACTTATGACGTGTGTATAGTATAATAGTACTAAGTATTTACTTACGTAATCCTCAATGGTGAATTTTATTTTATATTTTTTGTCAATAAAGTGACAATTTATAAAATATAAAACGAGTTTCTATTCAATTTCATTTCACAATAACAGAATTGCAATATCAATCGAACTAAATAAACGAATCTGATTACAATTTAGATTTATATCTTTATTATATTTCACTAATTTTTTATTATAGCCTATTTCCTTATTCCTGAATATACTCGATCTAGTGCGAGTTTTACTCATAGCGCCACCTAGCGGCTAACGTGTAGCTCTGCTTCATTCCCATACAAATTAAATTGACGTTTACGTTGATCGAAGCGTTTGATCGAGTTAAACTCGCATTAGGCTGGCATTAGGCCCTCTGCGGTCTTTTCCATTGAGTAGATTATCGTTGTCATTTTTACGTAATAAAAGGTGAATTAAAAACTACATTAAAACCTCAACAACAAGCCAAAGGTGACATCAATAAAATGAGTACCTACCTGTCATCATAATGGGTCTTTTGTACACAATTCTCACGATTGCATCGCAAAAAGCAACCATTATATAAACCAGTTGATTACATCTTTAGAATTCGCCATTTTAGAACAATCCAGAACAATTCATGTTGTGGTGACGTCAATATAAGTTAATTGATATGACCACGCGCCTTTTAATGAACATGTATTGCAAAGTCAGTAAGGGTTGAATCGAGGCATGGAATAATCAATTTTTTTATTATTTTTGTCTGGACACTCAGCGCTTTCGTTAAAAAAAAATTAGCTGGCATCCAATAATTGGTATCAATCGCTATATAACATTTAGATGTGTAAGATAATTGAAAAATGTATCTATACTAATATTATAAAGAGAAAAGATTACATTTTTTTGTTCTTTGTTAATGGTAAAAAGCAATTAACTGATATTTTAAAAAAATCACCTGTAGCAAGTAGCTGTAATTTTATGTGACCTACGCGAGCTACAATAAATGTAACACAAGGTATCAAAAAGTTGCCTATAAAAGTTATATGGCGTAGATACATTGCGAAAACTATTGATGATATACATAAAATAATTTTATTATTTATTTAAGTATACAGATATTATAAATCTTCTTAAAATACCAATCAAGTCTTTTAAAACTAATGGAAAGGTAATTAAAGTTGTAGTCATTATAAATGTAATTAGAAATTCACGGTCAAAATATTGCGTCCAACATAATATTAAACAAAGAAAACCCTTCGACGATTTTAATAGACACAATTCTTTCTGCATTCAATACTGCATGCATGTAATTTAAGGCCACTGACCGCGGAGGTTGTATATTAGTATGTTAATATTAATTGCGATTTTAGAGGCCGTGGCTAAAGAGGGAAATTATAATTCCTCTAGTAATACTAAAGCAAATTCCACTTTAATATTTGTTTATTAGTTTTTAACTAAACAAGCTAGCCAGACCACGCTTCTTTGACGTTGGTTTTCTTTGACGTTCAACGGTCAACGGCTTTAAATGTGACAGCGGTTATCGTTGGCTTACTCGCTTTTGGCAGATGGCGCCCTAATATAAGCTATTTTCTCGCGATTGCAAGGCAAAAAGCGGTTATTCCGTTTATCCACCCCAAAAAATCCACATAAGGGGAATACTCGGAAACGCATGTCCGAGAATCCACCCCAGCCAGGGTGGATAAACGGAATTTATTTAGATGTTATCAATCCTTGTAGCGGATTGCATATTGTGTAAAAATTTCAAGTCAATCCGTCGGCTAGTTTTCGGGTTTTTAAGTTATACACAAACCAACACAGCATTTATATATGTCGTCGGTACATCGTAGAATTGGGCATATCATGATATTCCTGGGCAGATCATATTTCTGTTAAAACTAAGAGGGTCGCCTCACTCCGCTCCGCTTCGCTCTGCTCCGCAAATTTATTTCCATATAAACCTAACACGCTCCTCCTCGCTTTGCTTCGCTCCGGTCCTCGTCGCACCTATTTTTTACATTTGGTGAAAGAATTTTGATTTCATACTTTACGATCTGCCCAATTCTACGATCTGCCCACGACATATATATATATATATAGAACATAATCACCTATTGCGAGCGAATTGTCTAAGGAAATGATAGGTGAAAATCAAGCATGACTACTCGCGGGCTCCCGCTACTAGTGCAATCGGGGAAGTTAACATTTTATATACTGTGTGGCTATTAATATACCTATTTAATACATTTTTTTATACCATAGATAATACTGCGATTCTATTTGTTCTGTTCGCGTGAGAATATCATTTTATCGATGTGCCCCACGCAAACAAAAGCCTTAAAACGTTTCGGCATGCCAACTGTGACATGAGGTTGATATAATTGTGGAGGTCATGATCAAAAATAGAAATTTCCGTCATCGAATCCATTGAACAGATGTATTAAGGCTTAATGAATATGGTCACGAACTAAAACTTTTACTTATCCTAACTAATAATATTATAAAATTGCTAGTCAATTTGTTCGTCGCGAAATTTTATATAAAAGTTGTCAGTTACTGTACAGAAAATACAAAAAAAAAATAAGTACCTATATTTTAACTTTTTTATCTAATTGTACAAAACGGCTTCTTTTTTTTTTTCAATATGTCCGCGAATCGTCAGTGAAAAAAAAAATATAAAATTAATTAAAAAGTGTCTACGTCCAAATATTTTATCTTGATTAAATTGTTTTTTTTTTTTGCGCCTCTGGTTTGTAGAGATCAAAGAGATTTGTACTTTTAGACCAGCCTGAAGAGCTTATAACAGAGCTTATTGCTACTAATTAGTTACTTAAATAAGTTATGTATATTTTTATTCCTTGTTACAATTATTAATAATTAACAATTAAAATGTACAGAAATTTATTTAGTTGGACAAAAATTAACATTAACATCGTTTATACATTATGGTTTGCAATAAAATATTTGAATTTGAATTTAACACTGCTACGTATTGACATTAACAATAAAATTTTATCAATAGTATTATTACTTAGTAAAGAAAGGTATAAAATTATTAATTTTATTTTACAAATGTGTTGCGTGAATGTACGTGCGTCTGCTTAAATTTTCACATATATATATGAAACCTTATATTGTGTAGGTATTTTATGAAACCTGTAAAATGTACTAACATAAAATGTTAGTATTATTGACAATTTCAAAACAAAAGCGAAACCAAACGACTCGCCTCCAAAGTTGATTTCATGGCAAAAGTTTGACCGTGACCACGAAAACCAAACAGTTCCTTTATTGTTTCATAATAACCGATGAGGTTTCTTGCTGAATACAATAATTTCGTAACAAAAGGTTATTGTGTAAGAAGAAATTTCATTTTAGACTTCATCTATTGATTTGTATGAACTAAAACGTCACCAAATTAAATTTAATAAAATATATTTTTTACAATGGATGTCGATAGGAAGGCTAGACGGTCCACTTGATGGTATGTGGCTACCGTCGCGTCGTCTATCTATAACACATGTGCTGCAAGTACGCTAAATACAAAAGTTTGTATGGATGTATAGATGTTTGTTGCTCTTTCACGCAAAAACTACTGAACCAGTCACCATGAAATGCATATACGTTGTTTGGAACACCAAAAAGGACATAGGGTACCTTTCATCGTTCAACGCGGACGAAGTCGCGGGCACCGGCTAGTAGTACACAGTACATAATATGAGTATGATTAATGATGGAGGGATGGGGAAATGAACTCTGGCATTACTTACTCACTCACCGAAAGACAACAACACACTTTATGCTGTTATTTCACGGTGATCTTTTATAAGGTGGTGTTTACTGGCTTCCCAATATATAACTGCGAAATGCAGTATGCCCGGAATCGAACCCGGGAACCCTTTAATACAAGTAACCTAACCACTTATCCAACGGGCCCGTATTAAAAAGGTCAAAGCAGTACCAAGGATGAGCAATACAAAATTTAAGTACTTCGAAATTTACGAGTTCTTTACATCGTAAAATATTTTACATAGATTTCCAAATTCCATAAAAATATAGAATAAATACAAATTTAATGACTTAGCATATTAATTAAAGTCGTTTAGTTGACTTAATATTATATTATTATTATGTTAAACTCGCAAGTCATGGTAGTCAGTTAAAATCAAAATGAACTTCGCACCTGTCACAGCCGTTATAAAAACCTCATAAAAACGATAAATATTTATTAACACTGCATGACTGGCCCATAAATAATAACTAATACGAATTACGAAATAGGAGTATTACACAGAGTTATACTAAACTAAACAATCCAGAGCACATAAATATGAAGGAAAGTACTGGAAAAACTCGCTTTCAAGTGAGTAGTAGAAGTAAGTACCTATACTTACTCTATGACCGACACTGTTACAAAGTGACGACGCTGTGACTATTGAGGCAGTTTGTATTTTTTCATGTTTAATAAATATAAATAAAATAATATATCAATGTATACCAATATATAAAGCTGAAGGGTTTTTTGTTTGTTTGTTTTTTTGTACGCGCTAATCTCAGTATCTACTGGTACGAATTGAAAAATTATTTTTGTGTTGGATAACGGTTGGATAAGTCCATTCATCGAGGAAGGCTATAGAGAACGCGGACGAAGGCACCTGACCAGCTAGGGCAGCTAGACACTAGGCTAGAACGGAGTGTGCTCTGATATTTATAATTATAACAATAAAGTACTCTGTGGTACTCAGTCACTAGTCACTACTATACTATTAATAAATTATATTTATGTTTGTACAGTTAAATTCTATTTTCAAAATGTCTCTGATCTAAATTGTGTCACACGTGCCGTGCATATTAAGCATGCAAGGTCATATGTGTAAAAATGTGCTGACATGATTTTGCTGACCACAAAATAAGACCGATCTGTGTGTATTACTATTAGTGAGAAAAATGGTAAAATATCGTGTGAATGTAAGCGTTTTTTGAAGTCTCAATAAATGTACGCTCACGTCAAACTTCATTGGCGGATCTCGTGAACAGTATCGAATAATAGAAATTATTTTATGAACAGGTTTCATATTATAACAACACGGTTCGATTGAGACGCTGAGTCACAGTCTACTAAGGTCACTAACTGTGTCCGCCCATATAATAAGCGTCGGGTTGTCTCCATGCCCAATTCCGTTGCCTACACAAGCAATTAAAAAAACCACAAGAACTACTTTTTTGTCTTATAATAACTATAAGATTAAAAAACTAGTCGAAGTATTTTTTATTGCTTTACAAAAATCCCGTCTAATGGTTCCTGCAGATTTGTTTTTAATTACCTAACTATAGTATGGAATCTTGCTTCTGGTGGGTCTGGTGAACTCCTTACTAAAATGACTTTTTGGTTTATATGAATAATATTTTTTCTCACAAGTCTTCTTAAGTTGCCCTTTAGTTGAGTTGAAGACTTGACCCTTTAGTTGAGGAAAATAAGTATTTTCTTTATTATTTATTCTATGGCAAAGTCTGTGCCGTTTCCGCTTTGATTGAAATGCAAAGCAACAGGAGCCCCCGGATTCATGTCTCGGCTCCAAACAATTACCATTATTACACTATTGAACAATGTGTTTTGAGCATAGCAGCAGACAATAGCGGTCGAAGCGTGTCATTGTTTTCTTCGAATCACTTCGAGTTTCAAACATAGCTCTGATATAAGTTCAGTTTAAATTTAGATTTTGTTAGAGGTAGAACACTGGGCTGAGGTCACACTAGATGCGAGTTCATATCCTTCATTCATATATATAGTCATACATACTTATAATTAGTACGATTTACTTAAACAGGTAGTTATTCTTACCTATAAAGTAATGCGAGAAGTGGACCGAGTGGACGCAAAACTTATCCTGATGGACGAATATCGATTACAAATCATCTGAGTGTAAAAAATTACAAAAATAAATTAAATATTTCGTAAATAAAATTTTTAAATTTCAAATTTCTCAGTTCAAACTAATGTTGAATTTCATTTTATTGTATATAATCTCTTATTTGATACTGGCACGGGTAAAAACCGCAGTTGGTTTTTTTCCATCGATTGTGTTAAGATTATCATCTGTCGGAAATTTCGTCTCATGCTAATCAAGGACAAGAAGGACAGGTTGATAAAAAAAAGATCCCATGCTCGCAATGGGAAAACTATATTAAATTATGAAACCTTTTGAAAATAGAAAATAGAGTAAGTACTCTGCTATACAAAATTTATAAATAAGCACCTTATTGTTAATTTAATAGAGTTCAGAATTGTTTGTTAAATGTTCATGACAACAATACAAGAGTTGCGTAAAAGTCAAATGTCAAAGAAAATTAGAAATTCAAATATCAGTTGCGGTGAAGGAACTCAAACGAGGAAATAAGTAAAAAAAACTATTACATATCTATAACTACACATCATATTTTAAATTAGTAAACGAGCCGTGTCTGTATATTACATATTTTTTCAGAAAAAAAAATTTCACGTTTAAATAAAATAGTTTTCAGAATTTTTGTCTGTTTGTATTGCGTTTGTCCACGCTAATCGATCTGAATGAGGTTTTCCATGGTATATAACTATATAACATTTTTCAATTTGGAAACATTTTTCAATTTGGAAAAATGTTATTAGGTTCCTGGAAATTTTCAAAAAACGAAATAAAACGCGTACGAAGTCGCGGGCACCAGCTAGTTTGACATGAAAGGGCGTTTACAGTTTATTACAGGCTGAAAAAAAACTAAAATCTAGTTAGTAAAGTGTATCCTGGTTAGGTTTAGAATTATTTTATTCTCACAATAAATAACGATAGTTTCTAGTATAAGAAGACATTATATTAGAAACTTATAAGAAGACAAGGTATAACTTATAAGAATAACTTGTAACTTATAAGAACTTAACTTATAAGAAGACAAGGTATAAGAAAGACACTTCAGCAAATTTTTTTTTTTCAATAATCCACGCAAACAAAGCCAAAAGCTAAGACTAGTACATATAATATTGTAAAAGACTGGAACCTGCCTACACGAAGAACAACTCTGAAATTAATGTCGACGGTGATGTATTGTTAATTGGAAATCGATGCAGATTCAATTCAAATTCAAAATTTACTAATGATATTTATCTTCGTTCAAAACGTTACCAAGGCAATGGTTGAATCGATATGCATGCAGCCTTTTATTATGCTCAAGAGAAGGTATGTAGTGGAAAGTTGAATGTCGTTTGTTGTAAGTCGCAAAGAAAGCTATTGAGGTGACATCGTCGGCCATTTGTCAAAATAAACTGGCTTGGCTTCTGCTGCCGGCCGGAACTATGATCGTCATATCGTTCAAGCGATCTAAAACTGCATTAAAAGATTATGTAGTTAGGTAATTCGATTTTAGATAAGCAACGATAATTATTTAAATAATTATGTAAAATACAACGACGTATAGTAGTTACAGTACAGAGTACTTTAATTAATAAGGAAGACATTGCCACAGAACAAATTAATTAAAATAACAATGTGATCTGTCATGGGAAGCAATGGAAGATTGAGGTTTAATTATATTTATAATTCATTTTAATTTTTTAATATACTAATCAACCTTTAATATTATAATTATAATATATATATGAGCTCTCATTCTAAATGTCCGAATGAGACAGATTTCTATTTACATAATCCGGCAATAACATTGTTAAAATTCAATTAAGTAAAAATAAACAAACGCGAAATGAATTACTTAAATAAAAATAGCTTAAGTCAATTAGTCAAGAGACGTTGTTATTGGTCGAGTGATTAAGGTGTTAGTTCTTGGACTTTTCTTTTAATTTGTTTGTTCTGGAAATACCTAATGGCCTATGCATTGCGCATTGGATATTGGACTTGTGTGATTTTTTCGAATTTTTTTAACCGTTTTAAATAATATGATTATATTATTTAATTACTAAATAAAATAGAATGCATTAAACTCGAATATTCGAAACTTTTGCAAAGAGAAGACATCAAAAATGCCGACAAAAAACAACATAGCGAACTTAAATCTCAACTCTATTTCGTATTTTGAAACTCATGAAATTTCTTGGTTTTTTTAGGCATTCATAAAAAACCCATGCTTCTAAATCGATAATTCTGAATCACCTCCCACGTGGATCTTTGTGATCTATTTGAATCAATCATACGTCACGGCTGCGGTGGGAGTACGCCATCGTTAATCTAATATAGTTTATAAATATAGCGATGTCCTTAAATGATCCGATACCCAAATCGATATTAGCGATACTTACTCACTGACATTATAAATTAAATAGTAACTATTGTGAAAGAGGATTAAAAGCAAAGTTTCTTTGCCTAAAAAAAGAATTAAAAGCGAAACAATTTCAAAATACTTCTTTCACAACCTCAGGTCACAGAGCGTGCCTCGTTCCAAATTTAAAAACCATTTGAATTTGACCGGCCTGTTACATAAATGCATCGGTTCTAAAAAGTTTGACAACCCATTTAGATAGTGAAAAAGAGGGAAATGCACTTAGGAATGTCAATTTAAATAATCGCCGTCGTAGTTAATAGAACAGTAGAATTGCTTAACTTACGAAGCTTTTTAAAAACACTTCACGGATATATGCGGAATTTGCATTTGAGTTGGATAAGGAATGTAGATTTCTTGTATTTACAAGCCCATTATGTTATATTAATCTATACTTAGATACTGTAATGCATTTTGTCTTATTTAAACAGTCTATTTAGTTTATTTAGTCACAAGTTATATCTTTTATCTTTTGTACCTACACCTACTTTTTATCTATTTATTTATTGCGCTAAAAGAAATTATAATATTTTAAAAAATGCTGTCTTTATTCCTCAATTAAATTCCAAATGTATTTTAAATTGTTTGGCACAATATCAAAGGTCGCCGTATCCAGGTCAATAGATTATAAACATAACAAACGTAAAGGTGTACTACAATATTATTATAGATAACAAATTTACTATACGAAACTCCTTGACAAAGACATTGTGCATGCCTCGTCGATTGATATTAAATTTTTAAGTATGTCAAGAGCGCGGGTTATTTGAACCATTAAGATGTTTGTTTTAGTTGGTGATCTGCTGTTTCTCAAACCGTTATTAAGCGTTCATAAAAAGCATTCACATTATAAATGTTTATTACACTTTGAGAATTTAAAAAACTATTTCACGACTTTCGGACACAAAGTGTTTTAAGTACATAAAAAACAGAATTTTTTGTTTGGTCAGTTAGAAGACTTAGAAGAAAATAAATTAAAGTTAAATGAACCTCAAAATCACATCAAAATTAATTCAGCGAAAATGAATACTCCTCAGGAAGATTTTTGGATGTAGGGAAATAGTTATTTCCAATCGCTGTTTGTTTACAATAGCAAGATATTTAGTGTTTTCGTAATTAGTTATACTAATATATTTTATTATGGTACTCAAAATAATATTAGCCTTAAAACAGATCTAATGTAACTGACCATAAATCTTGCGTTCAGAGTTACAACAACAACAAAAGACAAAGCAGCAAGAGCAACGTTATTTGAAAGAGTAACGCGAAAGAACATTTCGTTATTTTGACATCATATGAAATAAGCGGTCAAGAACATAACACTTGCGAAATGCTCACGGATTGCTGTCGTGTACTAGGAAAATGTATATTAGCGTTACAATATTGATTACATTTAGTACACCGCTTCTTTTAATAATTTCCTTCTATAACATCTACGCGCAAAGAAAGCATTGTACATATTACAGCGGGACTTCTCAAAGTTTACAAACAAGTAGACGCTGTGCTGTGATGCGTTCGTAAATATTTTAGAATTAATACGTACTAATGTGAAAGTTTTTTATTTTAATATTATAAACGATTAATATTAATGATATGGAGTAGTAAAAAAGCTATTGGGAAAAAAGTTATAACATAGTTTATCTAATTCTTTAACTTACTGTCTTTACACTAACAAGAAATATAACGTTCGAGTGCTAGTAATTTATTCACATTTAATGAGTGATCATACTCATACTTGCTTAATATTAATACAATATTAAAATGTAATAAAGTCCATTAAAATTACAGTGTAACATTTTATAATTACACCTAAACTAGTGTAATACGTTTAGCGCATTTTATGTGACACAACTTATTGCAGTATCATCTTAATGTTTTTTTATCATTTTAAAATGTTTAAAAAAATTTAGAATCTGGTTAATAAACATCATTTTTTTTAACTAAACAATATTCAAGTCGAAAAATTTTATTTGAATTTATGACGTTTCGATAACGATCTACAGAATTTATAGCAATGAGTTTTTTTTTTTAATTTCTCCATCACTATGCCGCACGAAAGCACAATAAATCATAATATACTAATGAACTTACGGCATGTTCATGTTTAATAAATAAATAAATAATTAGTGACTTAGTGTTAACACATCTTAATACTTCTTAGATCGCATTAACAAGTCTCTCTTTCAGGTAGATTATATTGTATGTAGAGTACTTTATTTGCGCGATGTTTACGTGTTTAGTTAAGTAGTGTATGTATAATGTTTTCATCATAATAATAAATATTAAATTCACTACTACGAAACGGATTTTAGCATATTGTTTTGATCTGTTAATACGCACGTTTCTCGTTAATTCCTAACAATGGAATATCCCTCTTTAGGTGCCTTGCCAACTAGTAAAGTTGTAAGAACGTATAGACTTAAAAGTAATATTAAACCCTAGTGTGCTCAGTGTGTAATATTACCCCTTGTGAACACGACTCTTGTACGCAGAATTAGTAAGTAGGTCTTAACTATGAGTAGCGTATTTCTTCTACACCAACATCGATGTTTACCAAATAGAAATATAAAGATAAAATATTATATACCTAAAAATATACTAACAGGTGAAAGACATTAAAAATAATTTTCAATACAATCTACTTCTTTTTAAATGTAATGCTGTATAATGTTCTCTGTGACGCAACAAAGATTAATAAATACTCTGTGATCTATTTAAATGCGCTACTACAAACATTGTCCTGTAATATATTATTTATCTTAAGGTGGTACGATTTTCATACTAATTAGTTTTTCGAACTGTGAACAAATGGAGCATAATTTTACACTAAAATGACGTCCCGTAGCATTTAATTTAATCCCTGTTTACGCGAAATTAAATTTTCCCAAAGAAAACAATAGATAAATAGCTTAAATGAGACCGTAATTTTGTCTATTTTTGTCAATGTGTGAGTATCAATGTATATGTTCATTTTCATTAAAAAAATAAAAACATCAATCTAAGAAATCCACCTTAACCAGTATTCCTTATTATTGTTGTTTGTTATATATGTTATGTTCACTGTTGTCTAGTTTAATTTCTGAATTAAAGTTATTGCTACATTTTAAATATACTAACTTACGAGGTACAGTAAAAAAATATTGCAAAAGAATCGCTGTACCTATTATCGTCTACCAACATTCAACTGTGTTTCACCACTGTCTTACATTTCTTTTAATTGCCTCATAATGACTTAAGTTCATTGTTTACATTTGTCTATAACTTGATTCTTATGTCAATCTTTATCTTTGTGGTAACATGACATTCAAAGTTTCACGCTAACAGTTATAAAATTATCATTTACTATGTATCCACAATCTGCTTTGTCATCTTGTATTTCATTCTATGTATTGCACAAACATGATATTTTAAAGTTGTTATAAGGTCATTTTTCTTTTGTTTTCTCTGCTATTTCAGTCTCAATTGGGTTTAGATCTTGAGTTTTGTGGCGGAATCAGTTACGAAATCAATTGTTATAGCTGTTGTAAACTATACTTATATATATAATTTGTTTGTTTGCATTGAATAGTAATATTAAAGAGAGAAGATTGGTATGTTTATTTATAATGAATAAACTCAAAAACTACTGGACAGATTTTGAAAATTCTTTCAGTAACATAGGTTGTATTTTATAAAGTTACGCGGGCGAAGTCGCATGCAACAACTAGTATTTATCTAACTAAGTAAACCCGGCATCTAATTTCAAATGTGAAATCTACTTGAAGAATATCCTCAACAGCCTAACATATCCGGATACCTCTACATTAAATAAAAAATATGTCACCCTAATAAAGTTGCTTGAACCCTTTTCCGTAGATTCACTACTTTCCCAAGGAAATAAATCACATTCTGAAGATTCGAATAGATGAAAGGATATTTCGTCATATTTGAAGTTATACGAATGACATAAATTTATTGAAAAGACGTGCTAATTTGTACTAAGTAACTAAAATATGTACGAAACGCTAACATCTCAGTACCTTTAGTAGGGACAACATGTTGACAGAATCGTGATACGGTTATAAATCTTCGAAATACAGCAGGTTTGTGCAAACAGTGAGAATCGTCTAAATTGCTTTATTTTCCTTTTAATGACTAAGGGAATTTGTAAATAATATCCAAAATATTGATATTGCGCGTAGTATACTTAATTTTTATTACACTTATTCCCACTAGCTTTAAATCTGAATAGTAGCTTTATAAAAACCTTAATATTTATCAACTATTCCGTGAGCTCTGAACGCACAGGTACCGTAAGAGCTTTCGATACATCTAACAGTTACTTCGTCAATTTACTTATTAGGTACTAAAGTCTTTTACATTTTCATTTAGCTGCCATTTAAGTAAATCCGTTATTTTTCAATACCTTTAAATGCGGTGTAACAATTCAATTCGTTATTACTTTTTTACGCGCATACATATCTTAGCATCAATTAATATGATTTTTAATTTTCACACACTATTTGTACTTTTATTTAATAAACATTCGTTATTATTTGCAGAAAATATTTACAAATATATTTAAATAAAAATGAATATATTTTTTCTAAGATCATAACTCGAGAACAAATTTCGATATAATACACAATGAAGTTCGTGGAAGTTCTTAATAACTAAATAAAGCGAAAAATTGCCCAAGAAAACGTAAAAAACTTATCCCATTTTAATGGATAGACGTCTGTCGGGTCTACAAGTTATATATAAAATCTAATTTGGATGCCTTGGGGGTTCCAGAAATGCTGGGTGCATCATTTGCATTATTATTGTCAATAATTTTTTAATCATCATTTATAAGTTAATTATTCTTAATGAAGACTACGTATATTATTACATAGTAAAAGAATTTAATGAAGTGGATTTATGTAGAGAAAATAACGTTATTAATATACGTTATAAAACTCGCGATTAGTAGTTAAATTGCAAGACAGTAATCACAAAACTTCTACCCACGGCAATATCGCCTTGTACAATTGATCGAGTAATCATTTGGGGTCAGGAATGAATGAGTCACGATAAATGCAATGTAGAGCCTCTTATCGAATGAAGAGTTGTATTTGACATGACAACAATAAATTAAATGGTCGAAGACCTCACCCACCTTCCTGTGTGGTTAGAATACATTGCAAAATTATTGATTCACCTGCTATTTTTGCCAAAACTATTTTCTACTCCAATGATTTTTTCGGAATTTCGTTGTCAAAAAAGGTAAATACTTGATACACAACAGCTGTGATACCTCTTGTAAGTTTTGTATCATGGAAGGATATTCTAGAGAGTTATCTCTCTAGAAATTCCTTTTAACATATTTTGGTATTTTACGGTTTCAAACAGTAAAAACTTTAAAAGGTTTAAAATATCATTTCACAACAAATGTCCCTAGGGTAGCAGGACTACAATAAGCAATCGCCAAGCAATATCTTGAAATAACGTTCCAGTGATTCATTGGTCATATTGGAAGATTTTGCGTTTATTTCCATTGATGAGACGATAATTTCTCCATTCATCACAGTACAGTAATTTCTATGTTGCGAATCCCTTCCTTGTGATTCGTATAATATATTCAAGCAATTTTTGTAATCATAATGGTTTGAAAAATTACCAGTATCTTTTTGTTTTTTTTCTATCTGTTCTAACATAGTTCTTAGTAACTAAACAAACATTTCAATTAACCCCAAATGACTTTTGCATCCAACGAATTGCTTCATTAATTGAACAAAAAACTTAAATTTTACACTTGTAAACGATTCTAATACGAATCTCGTGTCATCATTGATTAAGACCAGTTCCGTGAAATTAAGATCATCGTTGTTGTCGAGTTGTTCTCATTAAGGTTTAGAACCAATGTCCTCGCGTAAAGCTTAGGATAATCTCAAATCTTGAAACTATTTTCAATCTGATTTGCGAATATCAAATTTGAGTAAATTTTAAATACATAGATTTAGAATTAATAACTTTAAAACCTGTACTAATTCTAAATCTAAAACCCAGTCATTTATTGCAGTCATCTATCAATATTAGTAAGTTAAACAACTCGCCCATTCAAAATGATTTATTTATATTTTTACTTATTACCTTCTCTGTGTTAATAGCGCTTTAATTACTTTTGAGTGCTCAATTAATTATTGACTAATATAAAGCAAAATCTTTTGTCAATTAGGATGATATGTTTTTCTGTCTTTAAAATAGTTTTGTATCAGCATTATTGACGAGTTACTATCTCTGAAGATGGTAAATTTGACTTTTAGTTTCAAGAAAAAACTTTATAACTGATTTGACCAAGAATATCATTGATTCGTTGGTAACTAGTCAGGAAACTATGTATCTTATTAAAATTATTGACGTCAAGGGTATTTATTTATAAGGAAATATCAGACCCTGATGGTCTCGATTTATTATTGTGAACTTTTTTTTAATATTTCTAGTTAGCAAAAAAGATACCGCAACTTGATTTTAGTTTGGTTCAAATAAGGTGATTTAACTACCGTTACGATGATCGGCCAATTTTTTGCGTGTTTTATAATGGGAATCAGGCGATGGGGCACCTTACTGACGAAACAAGTCTTGAAGATTGAGCTACTAAATGAAATTTGTGTGGGAAATCATTTAGGATCGACGTTAATACTATTAATGAAAATAAACCTTACAGTTTCATAATGTATAATATATGTCCAAGCTTAGGAACATCTTATTTGATTTATTTAACTATAAACTGTTTTAAGTTATTAAGATCTTCACTTGTTTAATCGTTCTTCGATTTTAGCTTTACGTTGGATTTTTTATTGGGTGTGTTAAGCCAACAAAAAACAATTACTGTGATTTATGCTGAAGACTTGCAATTAATTAGTGTAGAAAAACTCAACTCTTTCAAAACTTGCAATAAATAAGCAAGCAATAAATATAAAAAAAGAATTAACATTTATCGCAATATGTAAGTAAGGTAAGGACATGAAACTAAAGCAAAAGTGGAGAGAAAATAAAACAAACCAAAGAGCACAGGTAGACGATCTGCCCGACACTAATGATCTAATAATACTTTAAGATTTTGGCCGCAAGCCCGAGCTGGGGATGCTCCTTACAGAAAAAAAAATTGTAAAATATTAGCCAAGCTCTTTCCGAATGGAGGTCGTTTTTGTTTCACTTTTGTTTCCTATTGATCAATTTGTTTCTTTTAACGTCTTGACGACAAGCTCTTGCAAACATTTCTCTTGTTCTATTTTATCTTTAACCACATTTCTTTTTATTTTTATTGCGCTTGGTTTCTAGTTTTTCTTTTTTACAATTCCGCAAATTAACATTCTCGTAACTGGCTTACAAATATCAGTTTCATAAATCAGTTTCAAGGATATAAGCGATGATTTGCAAATTTATCAGACTCTCTCTTATTTAAATTAAGCGAAATATTCAATTTATTATTGTGAAATTAAATTTCTAAAGTCTACTTTTAATATATAAAACGTTGTCAAGTTATTAAACTAATTGTTCTAAATTAAAATTTAATTAAATTAAATTAAAATTGTTCAAGATGAGATAAATTTTAAGAGACTTACCTATTTGAAATAGTCCTTAACCCAGGACGCCTGCAGAAGACGAGCAAGGCGAGCGAGTTGGACGCTGTCGAGACCAGGAACAGCGCCAGGAGAACTATCTCCTCAACAAGTCGGTCCCTCGGTTCCATCCCCTCTGACATCAACGCAAGTCCAGGAGACAAAAAAGATGAACGTTCCAATAAAAAGTCATCACTACACTTGAAACACTAGTAAACGATATCAGGTTTCCAAAGTTTCACTGCAGCAAAGTAAATCGCGTTTAACTTTTTGAGAACACGCAGAGCGCACTGGCCGCGTCTTTCTCGAACGGCTGTCGAGTGACAACTGGTTGTTGTATTGGGAATTCTCTGTACGGAGCCAGCCGGTTTGAGCGCGTGGCTATTACCCCCACCACCGCAACTTATCAAAGAAGATTTATTTACCTCAGACAGGCAAAATAACCCGTGTTGTCAGAGCGCTGCGTCACATCGTTTTTTAATCTGTGGCACCGTCGTCGTCTCGTCGTCGTTGAAACGTAGGCGGAAAATTGATAACTGATTAACGGCGCGTGTAATTCGGATACTACCTATTTAGATATTATGTATATGCGATCTTTGAACTGTGACAAAATATGCTGGTCGTTTAGTCGATAGTTGTACGGCTTCCGACCATACCCTGCAATAGGGGTGAAAATAAGTGAAAATACAGGGGCCCTGTACACCTAATAGACGATAAATAGGTACTCCCGTCTGGCTCCTGCTTCAGGACAGCACCTGACAATGTCTCCAACGGGGTATAACCAGCTGACATTTTTATTCAGCGTTTATAAATTTGTCATCTGAGAAAAACTCATTGAAAAAAAAAATTTAAGGTCATTTAGATGTTAGGTGGCTTTTTTTTTAAATATTAGGTCAATTAGAATTTGAAAAATTTTCAATCACGAGGAAATGACTAATTTTTTTCTACGTGTTCGAGTAGGTACAGTTTTGGGTTGAGAGCGTTCACAAGACTTCATGTTACAACCATAACCAAGTTACAACGCTCTGAAGGATTTTACGAGTAACCGCCCAAGAGACTTGGTCATGAACCTACTTGTTGAAATTATACCTTTATGTTCATGAACATCTTTAGCTACAGAGCTACGTCGCGACCATAGAACCGCTTTCCTCTTAGGAGGCGGACGGCTACTTTTTTCTTATAATATGGATGGATGCCTATAGAGTAGATATAGATTTTTTTAAATTCCATTTTATACTGCAATCTGTCTTATTAAGGACATTCAGCTGTAGTTTTATATACTTAAATAAATTTTATCACTTTTAAGCGTTTTGTGTTCCAAGCCCAGTGGCCTGGCCACATCAAATGTTAAGGCTGAGCTTTGTCATGGTCCTCCAATGGAGTCAATATTAATTGAGATTGTTAATTCAGCTTGTATATTCCTTTTACATTATTAACGCTATATGAAGTTAGAGTTCACGAACCTAGAATGCAAACAAATTGTTTTCTGCGTAAACAGTAAACAAAATAATATATTTTTTAATCACAGCTGAGTAAATCTCAAGTAGAAAATTAATATTTCTATAATATTTCATATAAAGAAATCATAAAGAACGCTTTAATCTTTATATTGTAAACTATAAAACCTTATAATATAAAATGTTGCTCTATCGGTTCCAAAACTGATTTTAATTCTGATTTCAGTAATGGAAAGAGGGATAAAAGGGGAAGGTTGCAATAATCCAGTACGGTTGCAAAGGATCGGATATACTTAATAGGAAACTATTATAACAACGAATTTTGTAATCATCCGAGCCTCTTTCGGGATCACTGCAAAAATCCGAACAGTTTAAGTCAAATCGCTTAGTTAAACGCTTACCTGTCATAAATCTTGACCGCTGATTGGCCGAAATGAACGTTACTTACTGACAGATGCGCTGATTAACCAACCAGAACAGAGAAGCTATACATCATTGACCAATCAGCGTTTTCTATTCTAATCGTTCTAAACGAATTAGGATTATTGAAGCGGTCCCGAAAGTACACTTTGACTTTCCTTGGATGATTACAAAATTCGTTGTTAGTTTCCTATTGTCCGGTCTTTTCCAATCGTACTACCCTAGTATTGCGAAAATTCGATTTTTTTCGAAAAATTTGTACCCCAGGTGAAAAATAATAAAATATATAATATAGCAGAGTCACCTCATTTACAGTAAGTACACCCTTGCCAGAAGTACTCTTCATAGTAAAATATCAAACATTAACCCTATCACTGACCAGCAATGAGGACGATAACCACAAGTTGGTATTTATGACTGTTCAATTTGTGTTTGATTTAATCAATTTGGCATTGGCATCTTTGATAATGATTCGTATAAAAACATCAGATAAACACACTCCACTGTGAATCACTTGAAGATTGGGAATTTCCCATAAATATAATATTTTATTCATATTAATAATATTAGTCAAACATTATCTTCAACTCCAATCTATTCGTCCGACTTTTTCTACCGTGAGAGGGCTGAGGCCATCGAATTAATATATCTCTGCGTGGCTGAGGCAAGCAGCTCAGTAACTCGATCAATGAGGTCGTCAAAGTAAAATCGTAGGTATAAGAAAAGCTCTTACGACCATTTGCATACTAAATTCTCGTGAGGGAAAACCGTTTCTGAATACAAATCAGGTAACAATTTTAGCAGCTCATTTTGAAATTATGATTATGATTACGTCACGTGTCACGTGACCTTTGGCTTGGAGACTGATTATTTAATTACATCTATTGAAAAGCGAATTTATCGGCCTTGTAATTAATCATAGTTGTGTCTGCTTATTTGGTGAGCTCAAGTATATGTTGGCAAGTGCAATGAATTTCAAATGACTGCTTTCTATCCGACTCTTCGCCTAATATACCTTGTGGAAGTTATCCTTTGTGTCATAGATGCTAATTCGAGATAGATGCTAATTTGAAATAGCAACAGCAAAGCCTGTAGCATTGCTTGTGTCGTAGGCGACGGTAACCACCTAAAAAAATATGTCAGTCTTTGGACTACACGTCAGAAGTGAAAACTAAGCTTCACAAAATTACATTACATTGCATGACAGTGTCGCGAGTTCAATGGTTTTTTCCCATCTCGAATTTTTTTCTTTTTTTTTTAATTATTTGAAAATATACTGAGGTTTCGGTTACGTTACATTACATTACATGACAGTGTCGCGAGTTCATGGCTTCTTCCCATCTCAAAAATTGTTCCTTTTTTTTAAATTATTATCTGAAAATATACAGAGGTTTCGGTTACGTTACATTACATTACATGACAGTGTCGCGAGTTCAGTGGTTTTATCCCATATCATAAATGCCCAACGCGCTTAAAAAAGTTTTCACTTCAAAAAGAAAGATTTGCTTTAGTATTGTTAGGTAAACTTAATTTGCGAACGAGATATTTCGTTAATTACAGCAAAATTTTGAATTAATTTGCGATCATGAGAGAACGCGATTAGATGTGAAAATTCGCTACTATGAAAAAATGCTTTTGTGAAATATGTCGCACAAATCATATCTAGAGACCTTCGTCTGATTAATATGCTGTAAAGCATGCCAACTGCATGTGGTAACTAAACCACATATAACGACCGGAAGGAAATGTTTCACTGTGAGACGGACATACAAAATCACGTCATACTGATATAGATAGATGGGCTGTGTACACATTTCCTTTGTAATAGAGATGGTACTGTTTATTCTATATTTGAAACACCTACTTCAATGGAAGGAATGTGTCTATATTGTCTATGTCGCTTTAACTAAGTTTGTCTACCTTAGAGAAGAGGAGGCTGTATTACCAACAGGTGATTGAACTTATACAGAAATTCTTTTCAGCCAAAATAGTGTATTGCCCTGAGATATTATGAGATTCTTATGTTTCAATAATAATGAGATTTCTCCTTTCTACGCAATCTCACTTCAGAGTCAAATGTGTGTGTGTTTACAATAATCATTATAGCAATATATAACTTCATAGATAACTTAAGCAAGCCCCGGAACAAAATCGATCCAACCTTTTGGGAGCTACGATGCCACAGACAGACACACACGTCAATCTTATTACATCCAGTTTATGCCTAAGGCGTCGAGAATTAAAAGAAAAAAAAACGACAATTGTTTTGAAAATAATTCAGGCTAACTATACAGTTATAAAATATAGACAGATATAAAAAGGTATTCAATGAGTAATGATATTTCTATTTCGGTTATTAATCACTTAATTTCAATGATACGGCAATCAGGGCGATAATCAAATTAAATCATGTACAGACATTAATATCAATTTTTATGGAACTTCCATGAGGCTTATCCATGACCTAGTTATAGTAACTATACTAGAGCTGTCCGCGGTTTCTTTCGTTGCCGATATTTTAAAGATGGGATATAGACGATTCTAATCATTAAACTATTATCAACTTGGCTGGAGAAAGCATGAGAAAATCATTGGCTCGACATTCGACCCCTATTTTGTATAACAAACTAGCTCTTTCCCGCGTGTTTGTTCACGCCTCTTTTTGTTATAGAATTGTATGTATACATTCGTTCATATAATTTTTGTCAGGTGTAGAATTTTATATTTTTATTTTTAAACGATCCCTCGGAAGCAGTTACCTACAGTTTCCAGATGAAAGGTACCCTACATCCTTTTTGATATCCCTGACAATATCTAAAATGATTTATACATATAAGTTATTTTCAAACGACTTCAAAAAAAGGAGGAGGTTATCAATTCGACTGTATTTTTTGAAGTGAAAACTTCTATAGCCGCGTTATACGACTTTGGGTAGGGAAAAATGTATCGGTTCGCGTTAGCAACACGCTAATGCTCACAGTTATGCGCGCGCAGCTGTCTACGTACGCGATCACGCCAAAAATATTTTTTACCTCTTAACTTTTGACTGGGTGAAACGATTTTGATGATTATTTTTTTTATTTGAAAGCTCGTGCTTCCCGTGTGGTCCCATTTCAATTTGGTCCAGTTCTGACAATGGAATCCATGAGAAAACGGTTTGAGGTCGTTTTTTTTTGTTAATTATAATCTATACTAATATTATAAAGAGGAAAGATTTAATTGTTTGTTTGTTTGTTTGTATAGAATAGGCTCCGAAATTACTGGACCGATTTGAAAAATTCTTTTACCATTAGAAGCCGACATTATCCGTGATGAACATAGGCTACTTTTTACCGCGGAAAAATGCTTCATTCCTACGGGAAAACGGGTAAAAGGATAACAGGTAGTAAGAATTATCCTTCCGTACTTAACTTTTTTTAATTAGTTATAATTACAACTTGCGCGTGAATATGTTTTACTTAACTATTTTTACACATTCAATATGTATTTGATATTTTCTTAATAATACAGATATAAGTAGATATGATTCAAATGACAAATTCTTAGCCAACTGTTTGGAACACCTGTCGTAACCTCATGAAAATATATGAACCGGAATCCACATACAAGCACACTTATGCCAAAATCAACTGTTGAAGATTAAGCGATCAAAAATTCTAAGAAATAAAGTGCCCTTTTGATATGTAATATGTATGTATAAAAATATTTTTCTGAATTATTTTCCATGTATTTTTCTTTAAGTATTTTCGACCGACGAAAACGAAAAAACAAAAACGGAGGAGGTACTCAATTCGACGCGTATATATTTTTTATTATTTTTTTTTATGTATAACTTTTGACAGAATGGTCCGATTTTGATAATTCTTTTTTTATTTGAAAGGGTGCACCCCCGAGGGGGTCCCATTTTAATTTAAAAAAATAATTCCTACCCTAAGGGAGGGAAAATGGGGATGGGAAAATTAAAAATTAAGCATGTAGTAAATATTAGATTATAGCCACAAAAAAACATAAAAAAGTAGATTATTTTATGCTTTTTAGTTTTTTCGGCGGTTTTATTTTTTGTTAAAAAGTTTTATACGACAGATAAGGCAGTGAACCACTTCCATGTCAAAATGATGGAATCTCAAAAAAGTGCACATAGCACGTTTTGATTTGACAACGACGATATATATAATACTTCTTTACATGTATGGTTGTAATATATGACGTGTGATATCTAAAATTATTAACTTGGGAAAATCCCTTTATCAGTTGAAGCATTTAAGCGTGGCTATACACTTAATACAAATTGCGAAACTGTATATATATTGACAGCTGGCCGATAATTACGGTGATTACTGACAGAGATTAAACAATTAACCACTCACAAATATTTACTTAATTCTGTTTTTTTTTTGTTAATACAAGAAGAAAATTAAGACTCTTCCCTTTTGAGAACTAAATTAATTACAGACTAAAAACTAATAGGTACTTAAATGTACCTAATATAATAGGAGCCGTCAACATGTTTATTACTTCATTGTGATAACTTTTTAGTAACTTAAAAAAAATAGTCTTAATTATAAAATATTATTATAATATTATAATAATTAATTATAATATTTATAAAAAAAATTGTCCAATCCAATCACTATACATATATACTCGACTAAAAATTTAATAAGTAATTTATTCATCTATACTAATAATATTAATATTAATAAAGCTGAAGAGTTTGTTTGATTGAAGGCGTTAATCTCAGGAAATGCGGGTTCGAATTGAAAATATTATTTTTGTATTAATAGTCCATTTATTGAGAAAGGCTTTAGCCTATACTAGATTACTAGCTGGCGCCCGCGACTTCGTCCGCGTTGAAAAAGAAAAAAATAACCTATCGTGTGTCTGTGACTGTGTCCTGTACGTCTAAATGTTTATCGACCAAGTTTCATGAAAATAAGAGTTATGGAGGAAGAGGAACACAGGACACACATACATTACATACAATACCTTTACCTACACTTACTATTAGTGTAGAAATGGTATACCAAAATGTTAGTATCGCTATCGGTACATGCGTAAGTCGGGTGAATCGAACAAAACCACTGGTGGGATTTATATTGTTGTGATGATTGATTTTAATGATAATTTATTTACATGCCTTACAAATTGAGGAGACACAACGTTAGCGCGTGTTAACTTGCCGCGAAGGGCGCCATCTGTTGGCTCATTTTAAAACTATAACATGAAAGTTGCTTAAGAATTTATACAATTAGTATTGATAGATTGATGAATATTCAATATTGAATAACATTTTGAAATTAGCCGGCAACAGCTAATGTAAGTAGTTGATTATAAAATTAATTAAATATTATGTACCGACTTATAAACTGAATATATTGTGTGAATAGTGTTACATAACAATAGAATAAATGTATCGTGAGAACTGTTATACCTCTCATACTTAGTTATTAAATTTTATTCATAAATTAACCACATCATAATGACGTAAACACTTTTAATTTCTATAATATGTTACATGTATTACACTTAATGATATAATAAGTTATTTTAATTGCTTCAAAACTGTATAATAAAATGTAGCGAGTCCACCAGTGTTTACAGTAATAAATATTTTATTTACCTTCAGAAATGTGTACTTCTTGGAATCCTGTATTGTCGGAAAACAACATTTTTAATAATTATCTTAAAAAGCAATAATATTATTAGCAGTATATTAGTCAATTGTAATAAGTTAAGCAATTACCAAAAAAATCAAATTTTAGCAACCAACAGTATTTAACTACTCAAGACCTTAGATTAAGTAGCGAAATATGTTAGACTCGAAATAGGCGTTTTTTTTTACTATTTTCTTTTCAATGTTTGAGACTTTTACCGTACAAACAAAGGCATATCGAAGGTTGCAATAAACCGAGTACATAATTCAATAAAACATAAAATTATTTCTAAAAGTAACTAATCAACTTCTTGTAGTTGGTGAAAGAGGCCCGCCCTTAGAGTAAAAATTATTCCTATATGATAATCTCTTTTTTCCTTTATTAAAGAAAATTCCTTAATAAATTATTTTCCTCTCTCGAAAAGATTTACATTTTCAAATAAAGAACAAACAAACTGTCTTATTTTTATTTTATGTACAAATAATCCAATAAACTGCGCACTGCAATGAACACACTTTACAGGGTGTTTTGGAAAACAGATAATTTCAATATTTTCAGAAATTTTAAAAATATTTTTAATTCTGCAATCTGCAACCTCGAACGAACCAACGAAAAACCTGTACCTGTACCTAAGAACACCACCATGAAATTAACAGCATTTTTGTGTCAGAGGTCAGAACCTTGTCGCTGCTTGTGTTACATTATAGACAACTGTAACAACCTAGCATCAAGAGGACCGTTTTAAAACGATGGGATATGTGTGATATGGGGATACTATGTGACAATAGACGCTTTGTATATTATGATTCGTTCCCTCTATACTAGATTCCTAAAATACCAGATTTCCAACATACTCCTAATAGTATATCAAGTTTCCACAATACCAGACCTTACAAATAATATATTAGCATCCCAGCATGTACTAGCACACTAGGTGTCCAAAAAATATATATTAAAAGTCAATCATAAAACTAAACTGATTAACAATTATTATAAAAAAAAAGAGTCACTCAAAAAGTTATTTAAAATTAAGGTGGGGCATTCACAGAATTTATTAGGCAAAAACGCGAACAAAAATGTTTAAAATTTTCTACAAAGTAGAACAATGTACAAGTAGAATTTTTAGTAACAGCCTGTATATGGGTAATAAGCATTATCCACAAGTTTCCTACTAAAGGAAGTAATGATGCGATAATATGTCAACTATTTACATAATACGTGTCCATTGGCGACGTCTGTGTCATTATTGTTGTATTGCCCAATATCATTATAACATAAATAATTTGATTTACATTTATTATCTGTATGTTATATAAAAGGCAACCTTGGTTAGTACTTTGTACACCTTTAGTTACTTACTACTGTGATATTATATGAACACTTCAACGCCTTTAAGAATTCATTGTTTTGCAAAAACGCTTATCTATCTAAGTACTAATATTATAAAGAGGAAAGGTTTGTTTGTTTGTTTGTATAGAATAGGCTCCGAAACTACTGGACCGATTTGAAAAATTCTTTTACCATTAGAAGCCGACATTATCCGTGATGAACATAGGCTACTTTTTATCGCGGGAAATTGCTTCATTCCTACGGGAAATCTAAAATAAAAGTAAATACTAGCGGCTTGGCCCGGGAGATAGCGCCATCTATCCAAAATACGATAGATGGCGTTTTATACTTCTCTACGCGGACGAAGTCGCGAGCACCAGCTAGTATAATATAAAATTCTCGTGTCACAGTGTTTGCAACCAAACTCCTCCGAAACGGCTTTCTGTGAAATTTGTTGTATATAGAGGTCTGAGAAAAGGTTTTAAACTATTTTTTATAGGTACCCAAAAGTTATTTTTTTGACAAAACAACGTTTGCAAGGTCATCTAGTAAAATTTTTTTTTTTCGCTAGCTGTGCCCGCAACTTCGTACACTTGGTGTTTCGGTATCCGCGACATAACTTTTTTGTATGAAAACCGATTGGAATGAAACAAGCATTACATCAGTGAAAACCGCATAAATCTGTAAGTGTAAACAGTATTGTCTGTATGTATGTTCCTCCATAACTCTAAAACGAATTAACTGATTTTCATAAATAATAATAATAATAATAATAATCATCATTTATTTGCTGAATATAGGTTACAAATGTTACAATGGTTTCACAATAGAGGTCTCGCTACATTCTACCCTTCGAGGGTGTGCAAATATTTTAAGTAATTATGCTACATAAACAATAAAGCTAATTAATATTACTAATTATTACAATAAATTATCAATCTTATAATCTTTTACACTATAATAACATTTATCAACAAGTAATTGCTTCATTTTCTTCTTGAATAAATTAATATTGAGCTCTTTAATGGTGTTTGGAATTTTGTTGAATATAACTGGCGCTTGACAAAAAACACTTTTATGCATCAGTGCTGTTTTTGCTTTCCGAATGCATAATCTATTAGGATCTCTTTGGGCTCTTTGACTATTATTATCAGACATTCGCTTAAATAGGTTAGGGTTCGATTTTACGTATACAACGACTTCATATATAAAAAGCGATGGAAGTGTCAGGATTTTATACTTTTTAAAAAAGGGCATACAGCTATCCATAACTTAAACATGGCTCTAATACATCTCTTTTGTGCCTTAAAAACAAAATTTATGTCTGTCGAATTGCCCCAAAATAATAGCCCATACCTTAACACAGATTCAACAAGTCCGTAATATGCTAATAAGAGTGCATCAATGCTTAATGTGTTACTTAATTCATGGAGGGCATATGCTTGTTTACTTAAACGTTTTCTACTTAAACGTTAAAACTTGGTAGATAAACATTTGGACGTACAGGCCACGGAATAGGTTATTTTTTTCTTTTTCAACGCGGACGAAGTCGCGAGCGCCAGCTAGTTTGATAAATATAATTTCCAAAATTTAAAACAATTAATACTTTTGATTCCTGTTTTTTTTTTTTAAACAATAAACTTCCGGCCAATTTATTCTAATTACGTGATAATTTTGTTGTAAAATTATTAATTCGACCAAAATTTGAAAAGGAATTCGCCATTGATCTTAAAATATTCTTCTTTGTTCTGTTTGCATTCAATTGATATTTTCATAACACGATGCAAATTACACTTGTTTATAAACACCACGATGAGAAGTAATCTAAATATATATAATCTTTTCAAACTCTGTCCAAGTTTCCAGCTCATTCTAGGTCTAAAACAAACGGCTCCAGTTCTATACCTTAATTGGATGTTAATAAAGACTATTTCACAATGATCTGCTGAAGATCATGTGCGATTCAGCTTTAATTTGGCTCCAACATCATGGATTCTATCCAACGTTACATTACAACTTTGATTAGTGTTAGAAGTGAAATAATTGAAGAAATTGCCGTTTTATCGCACTGGCATCTTTGAATTAAAACGAAACCTGCATGGTGCTAAATCTCAGAGAAAACTGTATCAAATTAAAACTATAACATTCTAAATTAAAAAAAAAAACATGACATTTGATGGTTCGATTATAATTTTTCAAATGCGACTTTTAACGTGAAGTATTTTTTTTATATTATAAACAGTTATAAACAGTAGCTGACAGGCCGAGGGTGCTGTTTATACAGCTCTCTTAAAGAAGCCCATATTGTAGCTACTTAAGTGAAAACACCTCAGAAGGGAGATTTTGCGCGTCCGGTCCATTACAACCAATTCTCAAATTGCCTGATTCCCATTTCGCCTGGAATCCGAAATGCCTTAGTATCAATTTGCCTGAAAATTTGAAAATTGAAAATTATGCATGTTTATTGTTTATCAGAGCCAATTTTGTTATTTGCAAAGTTGCAATTGCAAAAAGGTTATTTGCAGTTTACCAATTGTTTTATTTTTTGCGCGGGAAAATTTGCGAACTATATCCCCACCGATCATGTAACCCTTACGTTACTCTTATTTAATCTGAGCCCTTGCTGACATCTCCACATCAATCATTAAAAATTAAGGCGATTTGGATTTCAGGCGAATTGGGAATCAGTCGTTTTGGGATTTAGTCGATTTAAACTTCAGTCTATTTGGGGTTCAGGCGTATTGAAATTTCAGACAATTTGGGAATTGATTGTATTGGACCGAACGCGATTTTGCCAAAGTTCGCGCGTAAAAATAAACAAACAATGACAAGTACAGTTGTGATAAGAAACAGTTCGTCCCCTTTGAGCCGCTTTTTGCTTGCACCATGACAATTTGTCAGTAATGCAAAAATTTCATTTCAAACGTCTGTAAGATGTCTGCTTAGTGCTTCAGTTTCAAAAAGGTACTAAGAGTTTACGATTTTGATAAAGGATTAATTCCTTTGAAAAACTGATACAGCTTTTCGTAAACCGTACTTTACATACATACATACACAACATACAAAAAAACAAAAATACAAACGGTACCTCTTTATAATATCAGTATAGATTTAATTAAAATTTCTGCATTTTATTCACACACCATTATTTTGTATCATTCACTTTATTAATAACTAACAGGTGCTCGCGACTTCGTCCGAGTAGAAAAGTATAAAACGCCATCTACCGTATTTTGGATAGATGGCGCTATCCCTCTCCCAGCTCAAGCCGCTAGTATTTACTATTATTTTAGATTTCCCGTAGGAATGAAGCAATTTCCCGCGGTAAGAAGTATCCTATGTTCATCAGGGATAATGTCGGCTTCTAATGGTAAAATAATTTTTCAAATCGATCCAATAGTTTCGGAGCCTATTCTATACAAACAAACAATCAAATCTTTCCTCTTTATAATATTAGTATAGAGTATAGATGTGAATAATACAAAATAAGGGTAATTATACAAAACGCAACCGTAGACCCCACAAGTGCTACGACTCTAGCTGTAGACCTTTAGCGAGTTCTGAAAGGAAATGTCTGTAACGGTTGCGTCACACGAAAGTGAATGATACAAAATAAGGGTGTTATCTGCTACGCCACCGTAGACCCCACAAGTGCTACGACTCTAGCTGTAGACCTTTAGCGAGTTCTGAAAGGAAATGTCTGTAACGGTTGCGTCACACGAAAGTGAATGATACAAAATAAGGGTGTTATCTGCTACGCCACCGTAGACCCCACAAGTGCTACGACTCTAGCTGTAGACCTTTAGCGAGTTCTGAAAGGAAATCACGTTTGGTGAGATTTCAAATATTGTTTGTCTTGCTCTAACCCTACTGTAACGAAAGAGCAAAAATATGTTCATTCACAGAATAAGTTAATAGTTAATATTGTAGTAATAAATGATGATTAATTGCTAAATGAACTTCTATCAAGATAAAACATTAAACATGAAATGTTCAGTAATTTCCCTGACTACTTTAATTATAAACAAGCCGCTAGAGTTATTTATTGGCATATCTCTGCCAATTTCTCGTGGCCGGTATCCAAAACTTAAGATTTAACGACTACATAATTCGATGTAAAGACTTGTAATATTCAAAAAGAAGGATTAAAATTGAAATTGAAAATACGGTAGTCTGACACGTGCGGTTCAAGGAAGGGCATTCCTTATCCTCCTTATTCCTTATCTACTCTAAAATGATATTGGTTTAGCCACTTATGATTTTCGAAAATTCAGTAATAAAAGCGTTTCTTAATTTTAATAATTTCTGTGAATATTTCAGATTTTGGAAATGGGAGTAACATTCGATAATTAACAAGAGTTTTTTTTTATAGAAACCTTTAGAACTTTTACACTTTAAAATTAAATATCTATGAAACCCCTTCGTCTAGATTACAACTATTTTTCACTTGTCCGTATATGTACTACCTTTGTGCTTCTGGGTTGAATAATTGTCCTTGCCAAAAAAAGCTTGACCTACAATGTAGGCAATTAAAATAAATGTCGCAGGCAAAATATATCTGTACAAAATCCTTTTTATGCAACAACCAAAATCGTTAACTAAATTCCAAGTTAGTGCTTTGTGAAATCTCACTAATTGGATTAAACTGTTAGGAATCGTTAGTTGGTTCCTATTCGTGCCACGTGATTGGAAACATCAATATTTCAATAGTGGTTTTCAATGCCAAAGGAGATCAAACAGTTTGTATGGAGATCTGCCCATCAGTTTATTTACGTGGAACGCAAATTACGCTTTTGAAAACTAAAATGCAGAGCCTAGCTGACACATAGACGCAAAATCGCGTATCTGTATGTGTCTTTTATAATATTTACTTCGGAGAGTGTGCTCAGGTACCGCACAAGTTCATAATATCGCCTTTCCCTTTCCTTAATAAGACATTCAGACGTTTGGCTGGTTTCCATCATCTTATGGAAGCGCACTTATATACCAGTTGTTTGTGGAGCATCAACTGTAACACTGTCTATCGTCCTATCACATTGAAAAAAAATATATTTCTTTTTGCGAAAATGAATGCAATTCTTACATGTCACTTATTTATAAGTAACTTATTTATTAACTGCATTACCCACACTGACAGAAACAAATTGCGTATGATTTTTTAAAAAGATCTCTGGACTTTATTTAAGGTAAACTGTGCAATGACAGTTAAAACGGCCATGTTGGTTTCCAGTGCGTCATATTGTAGTATTTTTAATAACTATGTTTCTTGTGCTGTCAAATATGTTAAGTGGCAAAAGCGCTTTCAAAGCGTATCGCGAATTTTGCATGTTATTTGGAATCTTTACATGCTGGGAATCTTATCTTGCTGCGGATATTTAAAACACTATATTTCTGTTACAGAAAAGGGCTATTAGTGCCATCTACAACTCGGTCCCAGGGTCTCGTTAATAGATAAATTAAGGGAAGTAAATGTACTTACAGTACCCTCTTGCTATGTGTTATATTGTAAATTAATTAGTTGATTTATGAAAAGAACAACTAGGGGGTTTCTTTCCGAGTTCAACCCCCTAGAAGCAGCTTTCCGATCCGGTGGTAGTTTGTAATTATAATAAATGTTGACGAAGATAAATGTTTTATGAAAACTTACACCTAATAAATGATTACTACTATTTACGTGGTATAAAACAAAGTCGCTTCCCGCCGTCTGTCCTTCTGTATGTATGTACGCTTAGGCCATTTAAACTACGCAACGGATTTTAATAAGGTTTTCTCTTATGGAAAGAGCGTTAAATGAAAAGGTTTTATATATAATTTGCAGAAAAAAATTGGTGCGAAGTCAGGGGCTGTTTGATTTGTCTTGTATTAAATAATTTATTATACGAAAGCCACGAGTATCGGTAATTGAGAGTGACCTTACAAAAGACTACCGTGAAATACAGCATGTGTGCTTTTAAGTTCAGCAATGAGTATAGCGTGTCGGAGCTCATTTCTCTATGCCTATAATCCTTAATCCTACTAACCGAAGGGCTATGAAACATACGCTCGTTAGCGAATTCGCTTTGAGCTCCAATTTGCAGCGCAGTGTTGTGGCCTCTTACATGAACTCTAAACCATTTGTTTGGTTAGCTCGAAGCTAAAAAGCGCATTCGCTTCGCATTCAGTAGCACTACCATGAGTTGCTATCGCAATCTTACGTTAGTTTACTTCTGTCGATAACGAACCTTTCACCCTTCAATGTGCTAGTGAATGATTTAACTACTAACGTTACGGTATTTCTCGAGAGCATCAGTCACATTTGTAACTCATGGTACCGATTTTGTATAGATATGTCAAGTTAAACGTTAGTCGCTAATGGTCGCTATATTCGATAGGTTTTTCACTTATTTATTTTTATTTTATTTTATGCAACTCATGTTACCGGTTTTAGTTCTTTGAGTGACCGCTAGAGGCGCTATACAATTTTTATACAAATATTTTACGTTCTCGCTCATCTCTCGTTTCGGTCGTCATAAACTCATGGTAGTGCTACAGAACATGACACGTTTTACGACTAAAACCTACAGTTGAGCCCTCACTAAGAATATTTTTTCTTCCTGTAGACCAATCTATTGTTGTCAAGAACAAAAATTTATACCAAAAAAAATTCAGCAGCTAGAAGTGGCGACTAAAATGGGCGATGGCAGCTTTAATAACCATTTGATTAATTTACATACCTGCAATAGTACAGTAGTAGTATACATATACCTATATCATCAGCAGATACTACCTAAAATAGTACAAGAACCAATGCGTCTACAAAATCCATAGAGTTCACAGAAAAGAATCTTTTATTTATAGATGATTTCTTAAAAATATTTCATTCAAAACAACGAATACCTACACGTCACAGCTACGTCAAAAATACGTCAGAGAATGAAACGAATGTTTGAAATACATTCAACCTTATTCCAAAGACCTACCGAAAATGTTAGTGAATTTGGACAGTCTTATAGGACCGAATAGTTAAAACTGAATTAGTGAGTTTATGATAAAACGGATTTTACAATACCCAATCCCGGAACATGTCCAAAAATAAACGGGCTGTTATTAATCCTACTAATATTATAAGTGTGAAAGTTTGTGATGATGGATGGATGGATTGGATAATGTTTGTTACTCTTTCACGCAAAAACCATTGGATGAAATTTGGCACACATATTTTCCCAGGAGTTATATTTTTCATTTTTCAACGCGGACGAAGTTGCGGGCACCGGCTAGTAAATTAATACGTAGGCCTGTAAATTGTATACTTACTCATTAAAATTTATGTTTTCATTTTAAAAAAACCCTTAAAATCTTTGCACATTAAAAGATTTTAAGGCACTGTTTTTAGTTCCTTTTGAAAACAAAGTGGCCATACGGCCATACATGTCCTTGCACACGGGGGCAATATTGGGAGGGTGGTAGTGGGGTTCAAATCGGCCACTACTCCACACACGTCCCTACCAGCTTACCACTTAGTGCGAATCCTAAAGCGCGCTTGTCTATTAAAATGCCGCCGACACGTCTTGATCACGCTGCTCTCAGACATTGCGGTGAAATCGGCCCAACATCGCCACCACTGATCTCTAATAAAGCACTGGATGCGTTATCCCATACAAATTACAGATACTTTCGTGTACCATATTGAAGCGCCGCCGTACGAAAGTACGGGAACTAATTTTATTCTATTTGTTTATGTCTTAGGGACTGTTTTAAGTTTATTTGTGTCCGTTTGACCTTTGAAACATGAAGAAATGTGTATTCTGTAAATGTCCCCACCATGCGGAAATGACTAGTTTTAGTTCAATGTACATAAACTCTATGGCCTACAGCGCCAAAATGGCGATTTTCAAATAGACGTAAAAATAATTTGACAGCAGCTTATCCAGTGCTTTATTACAGATCAGTGATCTGACCTCCCTTGACGATAAATTGCCGTTGAGTTGTGAGCTCGCCCGAAACGATTTCGAAATAGGAGTAATAATAATTAATATTATGATCACGATTTGCCCACACACGATGCAATCTACGGCGTGATCTAGGGAGCTCCCCACCACTGCCCTAATATTGCCCCTGCATGCAGGTACGTGTATGGCCACTTTACAATAATATAGAAAGTTATGGCCCTGCGGAATGTCAAACATGTGTTTTCATTTTCAACAATCTCCTTCCGCGTTCATAAGAGTGAGAAGGACACAAGGTGCTTCAACTAGGTCGGACGTGATAGTCATTCATCAACACTTCACAAAACGTTTGTAGTGGACACGGCGTAACCTTGTCGCTTATAATATTTCTAGAGTTTGTGGTTATTGTTGGAAAACCGTATTAGACGTATTGCATGTATTTTTTTTAATGTCAACTTGACAGACACGGTTAACTTTTCGTCTAAACAATTTTTTGTAAATGCACTAAATTTAAACCAAACAAAAATACAAGGAAGTTTTTGTATTTTTCTTTCCACAGAACAACAACACAGGCACTATGATTTAACCATTCTTACAATACGACAAACGTAAACAAACACGGAAAGATTCTGACGCAATCATGTAAAAGTGGGACATTCACACGGTTTACGATAACAGACAATTTAAAATAATAACGCTCTTACACTACTCGTGTTGTGTCTGTGCGTTAAATGAAATGAACCTTTATATTATTGTAAAGTAAAGTCGCTATTCGCTTCTGTCTACTTCTCCGCACACTTCTAAACCACCCAATTTTGATAACCGTTTTCACTAATGAGAAGAGCGATAAACGAAGCACCGTCGCCCACAACACAAACAACGCCACCAGTTTGTATATAAAATTTGCAGAGAGAGACTTTAATAGAAAATCTCCAAGAAAATTTCAAGTGATTGAGATATGGTCTAATGCAGAAAATTACAGAATGCCCCTTTCAAAAGACCACCGTGATTAAGGACACTCTTGTCAGATTGCTGTTGAAGAACTTGAGGAATAATTGTCCACTGTACCCAGCCTGGGCTCTGCGTACCCTTTCGTTCTACACGACATACGACAAAAACTTTTAATAAAAGTTATTTACATTCTGCTTTGAATTCCTAAACCAATGCAATAAGGTGTAAAATCACTTGATTTGGCGGTTACTATAAAAATCTTTTCTTGGTATTTTTGGCGCTTACGATGTAATTCCTGAAAAGGCTCACGTAGCAGAATTCAATTTGAAACTTGGTAGCAGATAGCACTTTTAATGTCAGAGTACTGGATCGAATTTACCTTGCCCGAATCGGCGAGTTATCATGTTTGATTTTTACCTATTATGTCACTAGACCTAGCATAATGTACAGTCCGACAGTATCATATTAAGAGCAATAATATGAGAAAGTAGATGAGAGCTTTTCACAGGGCTCTACATCAGTATAGCCAGTGGTTACGATATCTCGTACGATCTAAACTCACAGATAGACTAAATGTATACCTACAAATTATTTGAAATACAAATAAAATTAGACCACAAAATCTATAGTAGAACAAATGAGTTAAAGCAAGTGTGTTGCCAAATTTGAAGGCGATCACAATTTGGTTCATTTAATATCAACAATTGTGCCATGATATCATCAAACTATTAATAAAATGAACAGATGACTTGGTAAGGGCAAAGTGAACAAAAGAGTGTCCGCCATTTCAATGAAATAGGTATAAAATTTAACAAGAGAAAACGACAACAGCACTCGTTTTGAAGTATGTTGTACTTAAAGTAGAAATTTCGTATAGTCTTAAAATGACTTGTTATCGCTTAAAAAAACTGTGTCTTATAAATACTACACTAATGTTCCGAAATTATGTTCAATTTACCGCGCATATTATAGTTTGGCTATACTATGTTTTAATCACAGTAGATTATTTATCTATGGTTTTAATACATATTTGATAGTTACTAAACTAGGAAGGATATTAATATCTATTCAAAAATCAACATGTCTCCAAAAACCAACATACTTAGCAGTTCAGATAACATAATATTAATATTAGTGGACAATATAATATTTCATATAAAATTAATTTAAAATCATATTATAAATATATTTATTTATATGCCCTTACCTGGTAGAATATAGTTTGTTAATTTATTTAAGTTGTATGCCAACTAAAATAAAATGTGTCTACTTTTTGCTTTAATATTTTAATAATGGCATTAATAAATGCAATTATCAACCAAAAAAGACCAAATGGAGTTACACGAAAATTGACGAAATGAAGACGTCAATTTTCGTATAACTCCTACTTGTGATTGCTGAAAATGTTCATGGAAATTATACAGATATGGAACTAGTTAAATATGAGGACAACCACATACAAGAGTTTGACTGCAACATAACGCCAGACATTTTTAAACTAACAATCGACAGTTTTATTTCTGTAATAAGTAACGTAATGCTCAAACAAACCACATTAACACTGTATTTAGCAAATAAAATCAAGGATTTATTCAACAACGTATAAGCCGTATTTTGTTTTAGCTTCAAACATATTTTTTTTTTCTATAAAAATTATTCAACACCTGGATACACAATGTTACACGAGATAGAAATACTAAATAAACATATGTATATATGTATGTATTCATTTAAATTGAACAAAAAATACAGACATATGAGCCTTGACCGTGAATTGGTAATTTGATAAATATGCAATCAATTTTTTAGTTATTGTTGAAAAGCTAATGTGGATTATAAGAAGTCAAATGTCACCTTGGGAATAAATGTCATCGCCAAGAATACCGTATTACGATGCCGATTCAGCAACAGGAAGTCATAATAAGCCCCCCTCTTTATTCCTTTTTTTTTACATTGTGAAATCCTCGTATCCGACGTGGTAGGGGAGGTTTTAAACTTTTGTCTTTTAAATACAGATAACAAATTCCTTACTTAACGTGACTGTGACAATCACTTCAAGCGACCGTCACTCACTGTAGCTGGCGTGCAACTATAGCTGGGTTAAGCGCCTGCGCCCAAACCATTGTTAACAATTTTCTGTGTGTTTTTAGTATGACGCGAGAAGATTAGGGCGCATCTTCGATTTAAATCTTTGGCTAAAACCCAAAGACTTTCTAGCGCGGCCGTGTAGGTGTAGCGTTATGACACGACATCCGCCACGGGCATAATAACATTCGTTGCCCGTGGTCCTACAGTCCTACTGATAGTAAGTACCAAGGGCATGTTTTTTTATCCGTGGTTCTACCAATAAAACTGTAACAAGAAAATCATAATTTTGTATGGACATTGGTCCTACTAATCGAGTAGTACAGTCAACGTCAATTCCCCTAGGATGTACCAACATCGTTTCTTTTTTCAAATGTAATTTGACAATAATATATGGGTTCGAAATGTGTTTCAACATTTCATTACCTTCTGATAGAGAGTGGTTTCAATAATTCGCCAACGCCATTTAATTTGAAAATTTAATTTCCAAAATTGACCGAGCCGAGAATCGAACCCGGGAACCTTGGAATAGAAAAAAAGCGACTTACTAACAATATGATAGCTCTAAAAACCTAATTAAATTAATAAATATTTTCACCTAATATTACCACCTAACAAACAATCAGTTCATTATTCACGTTATAACAAGCCTCCAAAACAAAACGTTATAACAAGTATTGTTAAGCTCTACATTGTTTTGCTCTACCTACATTGTCTGAAGTTCGATTATCTGCTATTATGGCTAGCTTTGGAGACCAGAATTTTCCTTAATCTCATTTCTTCGGGTCGTGAACTCTCGTGACTCTTGCACATCACGTGGCCAATGTTTACACAAAGGTTGACGACATCTGATCAAAATTGCTAATATTGAGGTCTCATAATATCGTGTTGATACTCGAACCGTTACTGAGACGGCCGCACCTGTGCTTTTCGCGAATCTATAGCGCGTCTTCTTTCACTAAGTATAAGTATATGCTAGTTTCCACACTACGAGCTGTTTGTCTGTCTGTCAAGTATAATATAAAAGAAAATCTAACTTATTAGTGAGAAAAATTTCAGTTTCTAATGATAGATATCCAAAATATCGTTTACAAAATAGAAAAAGTTGTTGAAATATGTAACGAAATGGGGAATTATTGATCAGCAGTTTTCCCCATTTTTTACGCTAATTTATATTCAGTGAGCTGATTTTTTTTATTTTTTAACCATGACAAATAAATTACAAAGTTGGTTTTTGTATACTATCAATAGTAACTCATGCCAAGTCGATCTTTAACATAAATCCTACGAACTACTTATGCCTACGCAAAACCAATGAAACTGCTCCTTTCCCTTTGAATGTATTTTAATGTTTATGATTAAGATAAACGGTCTGTGTAGGTATACCTACATACATATAGATTTATTAACTCTGTGCGTGTAGGCGATTTGGCAACGTTGTATATTAAATCTAGACTATATGCTTAACTACATAAGAAACAAACATCACTAATATTACAAATAGCTGATGCACGCGACTGCTGCTGCACTGATAATGTAGCTTTTTATAGGTGAAAGAATTTTTAAAATCGGTCCAGTAGTTGTTGAGTTTATTCATTACAAACAAAAATACTTAGTACTTAGTTAAACAAATATTAAAATATTTATTTTACAAAAAATAAATAATAAATTAAAAATTGCGTAGCCTTGAAATAACAGCACATGTGTTGTGTTAAATTCTGCACATTTTAGAAATTAATTATACTAGACATAAAATAAATTTCAATTTTTTGTTTCGATGCAAACCTTCATATTATGTGTCAGAAGAGTCATGTTTTTTCATGTATTACTACGACCAATAACTAAAGAGTAATCATGGAATTACGTAGTATGGAATTTGTAAGCCGCTCGAGTTGGAAAGTGGCCTCTTAATGAATGGTATCGTTTTCCCTGACAAGAATTGACTCCTTATAGAATTTACAGCACATAATATATGCTGTTGTGTTTCAGTGAGCGAGTAAGGGGTGCCAAAACAATTCTTCTATACCTTCATGTGTTATGAGCGACGGTAAAAAAACCATCTACCATCAAGTGGACGGTTAGACTGCCGACTATTGGATAAAAAAATAGATTGCACGAGATAATTGAAATAAAACATTGTGAATAAAACGAGGGTCGTATCACAGCTACTGAAGTGAAGTTATTCGATGTGACACAGATTGTCTCGAGTCTAGAGGTAATGACCGTACAATTGAGGTTCGCTGGCTCCCTTCCTATCAGGCTTAACAAGAACCCATTGTATCATAATATGTTATCTCCACAACGACAACTAAACTGTATCTTTTGTTTTGTACGTATATCACAGGTATATTAATTTGTTTTTTAAATTAATTAAATGTAAATATAATATTTTTTTATGATTCTTTAAGCCTATTTGTATATAATTTATAATAGATAAATAATGGCTGTATGAAATCTTAATAAATAAATAAATATATATATCAAATCAAAATAATAAAGTCATTTTATACATTTTTTTAAACTATTTGTACACGTGGTAGGTTTAATGTTACCGGTGTTCAAAAAAAATTGTTTGAATTTTTATGTTGGTCTGTGCGTTGGTGCACGCTAATCTCAGAATCGGCTTGACCGATCTGAATACGGTTTTCACCATAGATCTAGAATTACTACCGTTCCGTTAAGATCTTTGGTTTTCACTGATGTATTCAAGCAAGCTTCCCGAAAGCTGCGCGTCTCCTTCATCATATGAAAACCAGGTTTAAAATCAGTCGACCCATTTTCGAGTTTTTCAAACGTACACTCATTTAACGTCTTCATATACAACTAGCTGGTGCTCGCGACTTCGTCCGCGTAGAAAAGTATAAAACGCCATCTACCGTATTTTGGATAGATGGCGCTATCTCCCGGCCCAAGACTTTACTTTTATTTTAAATTTTCCATAGGAATGAAACATTTTCCCGCGGCAAAAAGTATCCTATGTTCATGACGGATAATGTCGGCTGCTAATGGTAAAAGAATTTTTCAAATCGGTCCAGTAGTTTCGGAGCCTAATCTATACAAACAAACAATCAAATTTTTTCTCTTTATAATAATAGTATAGATAAAAGATACACGTATTTTGGTGAAAAAAAAAATATATAATTACTTACCTACGTCAAGAAACATACCCATATTATGTTTTAAAAGTATTTCATAGTTGTAGCAGTTGCAAGTCAGTAAATGTTGCAATAAAATATGCAAGTTACATAAATTTAAGTGTTCTGTTTCAATGATTATTATTTATTGGATACTAAGAAAACTTTTAGAGAGATTATTTATTTGGTAAGGTTAAAGACCAACGGCTATTTCTTACTCTTACTAGCTATTGCACGCGGCTTCGTCCGCATAACTTTAAAAAATAATAATATTCGCTGATAATAGAGCTATAGGTGAACGTATTTTTAAAATCGGTCCAGTAGTTTTTGAGTTTATTATTATTATAGATTAAGTTATATACCGTGATTATACATATCGATAAAGTTATTGGCGCGTTATTGTGTGGTTTTCACTTTTGACAAAGTATTATTTGCAATTTAATTTCGACATTGGTGTCGATACGTTTTAAAAACCACAAATAGAGAATATTTAGGGCAGATTCGATCGTTGAGCAAAGTTGAGCGACGTTGAGCTTTCTTACGAGCGAGGCCCATACTTAAGAGTTCAATTTTAGGTGGTACGAAATTCACAGACACATCAAATTAAGACTAAGTATATGTAACTTCTAGTTTAGATCTATATTAATATTAAAAAGATTTGATTGTTTGTTTGTTTGTTTGTATAGAATAGGTTCCGAAACTACTGGACCAATTTGAAAAATTCTTTTACCATTAGAAGCTGACATTATCCGTGATGAACATAGGCTACTTTTTACCGCGGGAAAATGCTTCATTCCTACGGGAAATCTAAAATAAAAATAAATACTAGCGGCTTGGCCCGGGAGATAGCGCCATCTATCCAAAATACGGTAGATGGCATTTTATACTTTTCTACGCGGACGAAGTCGCGAGCACCAGCTAGTAATCTTATATAGGTAATCACCAAGACCTCTCCAGGTTTTCTGTAGACGCCCGCCCTAAACTTGAATTCGCAACGTTAAATATTGTTTTAATAGTAAGCTTAACCACAAATCTTTCTTTATCGAGCCACTGGTGCAAATTTTTTCGTGTAAATTACATATAAAAAAATTACCTACCTACCTCATTTCTTTCTTTTACCATTAGAAGCTGACATTATCTGTGATGAACATAGGCTACTTTTTACCGAGGAAAAATGCTTCATTCCTACGGGAAAACGAGTAATAGGACAAGGGATAGTAAGAATTATCCTTCCGTACTTATCTTCTTCACAGCTGAACCGATTGGGTTGAAATTTTATATGTGTATTTCCATGGTTTCACAGACACGAATGTATTATATTTTATAAAGTTACGCGGACGAAGTCGCGTGCAACAGCTAGTAAAAAATACTTTGAGTATTTTAACAACTTGGTAACCTCACTCCTAATAGGGTTGGCTTCATGAATGTATCAGAATAGCCCCGGTCATGTGAACAAACGATACAACAATAGTTTACAAATTCACGTGATTATGAATGAAGCGGTATTCTACAACATGTTCTTTCATTTCTACAATGTTGTGAGTATAATGTAAATAAAATAACTAACACAGACACAGTATATTGTACATATATTGCTACTGAATCATGTTATGTGAAAAATTAATAAGAATAAGTAAGAAATACAAGAGAAAATATAATGACAATTAAATAGAACATAATTATTTAACATGACCTTCATAATAAATGACTATCAAAAAGATTTGATGATATGAAACCAGAGTATTGGTGAGAGGTGTATATACCATATTGATCCTTTTTTCATCATATCTAGTAAGTTTACTTTCATATGCAAAAAAATGCAGTTGTCTGCTTATTATTCTTTTTTTAAATTATCTTAAACTAGCTGGTGCCCGCGACTTCGTCTGCGTTCTGGATGAAAGGTACCCTATGTCCTTTCCGGTGTCCCAGACAATGTGTATGCAATATTTCATGGTGATCGGTTCAGTAGTTTTTGCGTGAAAGCTCGACAGACAGAGTTACTTTCGCATTTATAATATTAGTAAGGATTAACATCAGCTACATCGATGCTTGCATTACATTACATGACATGTATGTCGCTAGTTCAATGATTTTATCCCATCGCGAAAATGCCCAACTTTTGCCCATAATGCAAAAGTACCTAAGGAAGTTTTCACTTCAAAAATATAATATATTAAACAAGCTTAAAACTATTTTATCGCAGGTATTTAGGGCTATGCCCATAAGCTACCGGTGGTTAGCCTTCTGTGGCTATTACTTGATCCAGCCATCTAGTGAGAGCCTCTTGTGATGTTGATCGAGGCTCTTTGTAGTTATCCTTATTTTTAATATTTCATTCAAGCAACCTTGAGTGAAATTATGTATTAATTAATGTCCTTTGATCTATTTAGTTCTCGTTTTCCACAATTTTTCCACGTGGCTAAGGGTAGCCTATCACGTGACCCGTACTTCTAAATGTTTATCTACCAAGTTTCATGAAAATCGGTTAATTTGTTTAAGAGTGATGGAGGAACATACATACAGAAATAAATTCTAAAAACGGTCAATTTAGTTTCAGCATCATGTATAGAGCCTATATTCACGATATTTCTGAAAACAAAGTAAATTACTCCATGACCGACCCAACAATCATTTTAACAAACAAAATAATTGTATGTCTATTACTCGTATTATTTAGCACATAGCACACGGACGTTGTGTCATGTCCTGGAACGTCTCATGTACGCTATCTTTTAAACTACGCAACTGGTTTTTATCATTAGGTAATGGAAAAGTGCTTTAAATGAGGAAGATTTTTATATATTATTTGCAAAAAAAATGCCACCCGCTAGTATGTAATAGTAGCAGTAATTTTGTTTGATAATGATAATACTTATACCGAAAGTTTTTTAGAAATGAAACACTTACCATTTGAAGAAATACTTGTAGACCTACTCACTAAAGGCTCAGTTACACAAGTAGAGTTTCTCGAATGCGAGAATTCAATTTGTCGTGATACAGCATAACTATCGAAATGCTTCGAGTTTCGCCTCTCGAAAGAAATTATCGCCCCTTTGAACTCTTCTCGCTCATTGCCTATACGATTTTTTTCCACTCGCGTTCGAAACTCGCATACGAAGCTCTTCTTGTGTAACTGAGCCTTAAGAGTTGAGTTTCACTAAACAAGGCACAAGATAAAGATAAAAGATAAGAAAACAAAATAATGAGTCACTATATTTTGTTAATACAGTGACTTTATTTCATTCATATTTTGGCACTGCCCAGATGTCGACGATCTTTTGGGCCAAGTCGAGGTAGTTCCACCTCTTCTCAGTGTCATTAACTGTGACATCCAACAACCCCTATAATAATATGGTATGTATAAAAAATATATATTCATATTCAGATATAGGTAAACTGTAACAAAAATTACAGAATAACCAGACACTTCACAATTCTGTTTGCACGCTGTTTTGAAAGCTGTAACTTGACGTCACCCAGAAACGGATCATTGAATAAACGTTAAAACTTTGGACATATCCATTTATAGTGTTGAGTAATATTGCATACGATTTGGTAACTGGAGAATTCGCAAACTTCAGAAATAGTAGCAGACGAACATCAGGCCCGAAAAGATCGTGGAAGATCATAGTCAACAAATCCATTATCTATATAGTTACTAATATTATAAAGAGGAAAGATTAGATTGTTTGTTTGTTTGCATTGAATAGGGTAAGAAACTACTGGACCGATTTGAAAAATTCTTTCACTATTGGGAAGCTATATTATCAACAAGTAACATAGGTATGTATGTATGTGTATGTATGTATGTTCTTTCATAACTCTTAAACAAATTAACTTATTTTCATGAAACTTGGTAGATAAGCATTTAGACATACGGGACACAAGATAGGCTACTTTTTTCTTTTTCAACGCGGACGAAGTCGCGGGCAACAGCCTAGTATTTTATAAAGTTATGCGACTTCGTACGGATGCAACTTTTTCATGTAAATTATCCATACTGATAATTATTATAAATGTGAAGGCAACAGTTAACAGACACACCTTTTCACATTATAACCTTGCCTAGATTGTCAAAAAATTTCATAATTCTCTCCAGTGAAGAACAAGGCCTAAGCTGTAATATGCTGAATGCTGAACATATGTTGCGTTTCAATAGAATGTACTCACCTTTACAACAGTTTACATAGTTGAAGCCGCGCCAAGTTCAGAGTCGTAGTACGTGTTTCGAAATCTTGAATGAAATTGCTTAAAAAAATAAACACTAACAAAATGCACATCTTTCTGCTCGCCGTCACAATATAGAGATATTGTTATTATTATTACGTAGCCAATGTTAAGTACCTACAACTACATATATGTAGTTCAATAAACTCTATTACTTTATAAGAATGTATTTTTATTTTCTTAATTTCATAATAAATTTTACATAATTGAGCTTCTTTTTTAGGATAGACATATCATTCTTAACAATGCTTTTAAACTTATTATCGGATTCATAAAGAGCATTTCTTCATTTTATTTTAATACTAGCTGGTGCCGCGACTTCGCCCGCACGTCCTGTATCCCGTACGTCTATATACATATTTATCTACCAAGTTTCATAAAAATCAATTAATTCATTTAAGAGTTATAAAGGAACATACATACATACAATAACTACACTTATAGATTTATTATTAGTATTGATGATGATGATAACCAAACCACACTAATGAATCCTAGCCTCAGTGACAACAGGGTAAAATGAATTATTAAATCCCTATTAGAGTTTTAAGAAATAATATGACAATAAACTCATTTATTTATGAATTTATTTATTTATTTCGATATTTCTTTTCACAATTTACATTCACACTTCGAAAAATCTAAATTAGATTTGGAATTGTAATAATACCAAGCTATTTCTGCAAATCATTTCCAGACTTGCCCTATTTTTTTTTAGTATAAGTTATACGTATAGCTACATTTAATTTGCAATTAGAACAAGTCTTATCGGAAGGAATGCCGATCTGAAGTGGACAGACAGACGGCTGAAATAGTCTGAAATGCTTCAACGTTTCGGGGTCGCGAAATGCTCTGCATAAGAGCGCTTTTATCGGACTAGTGATGTGCTACCAACTAGTAAATACATAAGTCATTCGATCGCAACTGGTTTCGTACAAGACCGAAAAAGTAGTCGATCGTAACTGATGGTTACATAGCTCAGGTTACGTACGCGGGCGAAGCGATTTAACTTTGGTTGGCCAGCTATTTTATTTTATTTTATTTTAGATTATCCCAAGGGAACAGTACTTTTTTTGGATGAATTGGAGAAGTTAAGGCGATTTTATAACCCTATACTAGCTGATGGTTTCTTCGACCGCGTTGAGTTACATAGGTATATAGTAGACACTTTTCTCTTTTAATTCTCTTTTCATTATAAGAAAACCGCACATTGCGTAATTTAAAAGACCTAAGCGTACACAGGCTACTTTATACTATGTAAAGATGACAAAAAAGTTATTCATCTTTCTCGTGTTAAAAAGTTCGTAGTGTAAACCACACTAATATCGGCTTAATTGCAACGGACTGCGTCCGAGTATATTATATAGTAAGCAACATCGATCCATGTCCACAAGTTAAATATAAGATGTTTCAATGTGCCCAATGCCCATCACTACTTTACGACGGTCAGTACTCAGTCACGAGGTTGTGCACAAGGCAACTGAATGCAATCTCTTCGCATTTCCAGTGTTATTGAGATGTGAGTGTTTTTGTATTAGATAACAAATGGTTCGCAATCGCATATATAACCATTAATCTAATATATACCTGTCTTTTGTTGTTCTTATTCATAAATATACCAAATTCACAAAGTACAAGATTTTATTCCATAATAAAGTTCTTTATATATTTACACAAACGCGGAATGAATAATATTGATTGATTTTTTGTTTGTACTTAAATAAAAATTTAATTAGGTTTTATTATCTTTACATAGTATAAAAAGAAGTCGCTTCCCACCGTCTTTCTCACTGTATGTACAGATGTTATAAACTACTAGCTGGAGCGCGCGACTTCGTCCGAGTTGAAAAATTCGTTTCAGGTAGTTTTTTCAATGGAACGTTTACAAAAGTAATACCGCTTGCTCGTTGTATTATATTTTGAATTATTAATTATTAGGTGATTCCAGTATTCTTGAATTTTTTTTATAATGTTTCATAGACAATGTTCATCTTACATGTAAAAAACTTTAAACCTCTTGGTCACCCAGTCTAGTAACTAACTAAATAACTGGTGATTATTTCACGGCGGTCCTCGAGGAGTAGGCAAAAAAATCCAAGTAGCCATAATCATATAGCGTCTGGAGCCAACCCTTATGTAAGAGGGGATTACTGATGAAATATGTCTTCTAGTTACGAAATATCAGGAAAGATATTCAATAACCGAAGTTATCCCAATAGTGTGAATAAAATAAAGTACATATCCGTAACCCTCTATGGGTTTTGATCAAAATATTTGTAATCGCTCACCATTAACTGATTTAGACTTTATTATCATAACTACGCCTACTCATAAATGTAGGCAAGTCCCGTGTGAATTTTGATGTTAAATCTCAAGGTTCTAACCGCGCACGTGAGTTATTTGTCTTGTGTTATCAGTTTTAAAGGGTAAAGGGTATTACACACTGAATGCAAACAAAAGCTGTCTTTGAAAATCACTACATAGTATAAAACAAAGTCGCTTCCCGTCTGTCTGTCCCTATGTATGCTTACATCTTTAAAACTACGCAACAGATTTTGATGTGGTTTTCTTTAATAGATAGAGTGATTCAAAAGGAAGGTTTGAGTATATAATTTTCAATGCGGGCGAAGTTCATACCTAAAAATAAAAGATACAAACCCTGAAAATTTTATAAAAGCAAAGATGTCAGGCGTTATATTAAGCGTAACATCCCTTAGTTTTAACGTGGACGAAGTCGCGGGCACCAGCTAGTTATAAATAAACTAACCCCCGACTTTCTGTTGAGCCTAAACAGGCAATATCTGCGGTAGGTTGCTAAGGAGTAGGGAAAACCGTAGAATGCTTGCAGCATCAGATCAAGGTTAACATGTCATGGAAATACCAACGAAGTAAGTGTACACAAACACATCAATCAGACCTATGAAAGTTAATGAAATTCTTTAGTCAACTAATAAATGGACTGATGGTCTTCAAACGCCTGAAAAGATTTTCATAAAATAGCCAAAAACCATCTCGATCTATCGGTCCATTCGTTTGGGAGCTACGATTCCAAAGGTAGACTTATAAAATCCCGTTTTGTGTGTCGGGCGTCGGGAGTGACAAAACATGGACAAACAGACTTGTCTATTATCAGCAGGGGCCTTAGCCAAGAGCATAATGCTAACGGGAGCGTTGCGTATATATACGAAACGATAGAAAATAAAGCCCGGTGATTGGTCAAAATTTTATGTGGGCGTTACAACAACCAATCACCGGGCTTTATTTTCTATCGTTTCGTAAATATACGCAACGCTCCCGTTTGCATTGGGCTCTTGGCTAGGGCCCCAGGACCAGACAAGATAAAGTCAATGAAGTCGTTAAAAATTTTATGATAACTTTAAGCCCGTTTTAAGCCGTTCGCATCTATGATGACCTACAAACACAAAATATATTATGTGACATTTTACATATCTTTGAATTCATGAAGGGCTCAACAGACTCCCAAAGCGACTCGTTTATTGCTGGCCCAAATATTTTTATATCCATTTTGGGTAAAACATGAAAGAGTCATAAAGTGCCTTTAGCAAAATTACCACACACCCTTGACACGTTTACTTCATAATCCGGGATAATATTACAAGGCCTTTCTGTTCACCAGGCCCTATGAAATCAAAAGCTGTTGTGCACTATGTTGGTGAATCCCAAATATTCACACAGGTTGATGATGGTTATGATGAATCTTATAAAAAATATGACAAAATAACCGATTAAGTAGGTACCTAAAGAAACAAATATAATAGAAACTGTTTAATTAAAGAAAAATATAGCTTGAAAAAACAAAAATAATAAAAACAGATTAGTAAAGAAAATTTTAAAAAAGTTACTAAAAGAAAATAAAAGTTGAAGCAGGCGAGTCTTATTTCTTACTTGCCACATTTATTCTTATTAAAAAGATGTAAGAAATAAGACTCGCCTGCCATAAAGATATGTACAGTACAGGTTGAGAATGGGCTTGATGAGTATGTATCTTTAGTCGCCAGGATACAGGCAACTTCAAAAAGAAGACACACTGCTGACCTTACAAGAATTTGTTCACAGGAGCTTAAAGAAGCCCATAATATTTTCGCATGGCTGAAGCCATGAAGCTGCCGGTCCAATTCGAATGTAGCTTTATCTATTCCTTCTTACAAACGCGTGTTTACCATAATGTTATATTGGAAACGTCATGATTATGCTCTGATTATTCTCAAACGTTCATTTATCTATGGAATGGGGTCGTGGGCCCTCACATTGTCAACTATTTATGGACTTTGAAGTTTCAAGATCAGCACATGACGTTATGAAAATCACCGAGACTGTCACGTGGACATCCCTTCTATGAGTCACAACCCACCATAGTGGGTCGTATTATGAATTCAAGCTCTTTAGCCGTTGACTTATATATTACAAGATCTTTGATTGGTCTCGCTGCGGTCTACTAAATACAGCCGCTGTACTTGAAAAATGCGGCAACAAATACTACGCCGAATTCGGAGTACTCGAGCTAGTCACACTGCAAACTGTCTGTGATGTGTACGCACCGAAACTGTGTAAAAATATAATTGTATTGTGTGAAAAGTGATAAACAGTGACGATGTTTACACACACTACAATAAAAATTTGCCGCATTTTCGGAGCTATTGCTTTTAGGTATGTATATAGGGCCGTATTTAGTAGAGCAAGCACAGTAACCAATCATTTATCTAGGCTCTATTATCTTAGATCTATTTATCTTTAGATTGTTTTGAGTATGCTGGAATACTCTTTTAGAATGTCCGGAAGTTAGCAAACTGAATTTTTATGGTTAATGAAATAATGGGATATTTAAAAGATTAATTAAATAATAGATAAAGCAAGCTACGTGATCAGGGAAGTGGATACGTATAGGACGCGCCGCTAAATGCGACGCCATCTTGGAAGCCATTGTTAATTCTCAACACAACAAGCGAACGGCTTCGAGGAAGAAAACGCAAGGGCGTTACAGTTCAGTAAACTAATCAGAAACAAAAGAAAAACCATTAACTGATGACCAAGAGGAAGAGCAATAAAAACTGATCGATTCTCTTTTTATGTGGATTTGTTAAAAAAAATTGATTGATAAAAAACACAACACGCCTGTAGAAATTTCCGCTAGCACTAATTGGTGAAACTTCTGGAAAAGTGGACTGTACTTTGATTGAAACATATCTAAAACTAGTCTGTGTCCGCGATTTCGTCCGCCCCCTTTTTTCTTAGAACATTTATTATTCTTATCTATAAAATATGAAATCTAAACATTATCTAAAATAAAATCGTACAGAGTACAAAGTATTTTTTTTTTCATTATTATTTTTTTCAAAATGTCAAAATGGAACGTCAGTTTGCCGACCTTAACATAAAAAAATGTTTATTAAAATTCAGTATATTATTATGCAATCTAATTATCTAATGCCCTCATTTCTCTTTAGAGGGTTATAAATATTTCTAGGATTTTATTCTAGACTTCTAGGATTAGTCTAGCCAGCGGTAGGCAATCTGTAAACGGATTTCTTCTCGAAAAAAAAATGATTACTTAATCCTAGAACTCTAGAACCACTACTACTAGAACATAACTATTTCCAGGAACCACTCGTAATAGTGGTTTCCTATTTTCCCCGGAAACTGTAATATTATAAATACGTTACGCAGACAATAATCTCCCGCTATGTTTTGCGTCACAATCATCTGTCCGTTTCAGAGTTCTCATCGTAAACATGTCCAATACACGAACCTGTTCATTCCGCTCGAGTATATACTTTATAACGCAATAATATTATGACAGCTTCTGTCTCTTATGAGCATTTCCAACATAAAGGTAGGCATTAAATAGGAATTGAATTTTCTTAAATTTATTAACTACCTATAGGTACATTCAATAGAGTATGCATGCATAAAATCTCAAATGTATTGGTCTATCTAATTTCTATATTCTAAATCAATATAGGTACCTAAATTATCCTAATCTTTACATAGTATAAAACAAAGTCGATTTCCGGCGCGTCTACATGCGTCGTCAGATTAAGAATTAGCACGATCAGGAATCCAGGCTGAACCGTCTGTATGAAAATCTGACGCGCTCGAGTATTTCAAAATGGCAATCGCCAAAATTCTTTTTGCATTTTCAAAAATTTGCCATGAACTTGCGTTACATCCGAATCGTCTGTATTTTATTATTTATTTTGTTTCGAGTTCACTTATTCGATTATTTCTTATTTCGGAGCTTATTTCGAGTTCACTTAACATCCCCTCTAAAAATCTGACGCGCTCGAGTACTATTTAAATTTTTACCTTAACCCCCCACTAACCTCACCATCCAATCTTCGTTATTGGAGACATATACATTAGCAATATCTGACGCGCTCGAGTAAATGCCAAAATCCCCAAGATCCCCAAGAATCCCCCAAATCGCCAAGTTGGATAATTTATTACACAATAAGGCCTCCATCTAAATCTACTTTTCATGCTTTCTTTCCCAAATTTTTATTTTTAGTAGTAGAACAAAGAGAGGCTACATCTATTTTTACGAGAGTTACTAAGAGTTGAGCGGCATAATTAGTCTTGAATGATTTTGATGAACATGAACCTTGATTTTCAGATCAAATATTTACACATAAACAGTACAAAAGTGACCATGGTATACGTATAAACAAACAGTTATAATTGAACTGTGTACTTGTTTAAGGAAAATATTTTTTTAAAATAACATGTTTAAATCTTATTTATTTTATTTACAAACTAGCTGACGCCCGCGAGTTCGTTCGTATTAGAAAAAGAAAAAATTGCCTATCCTGTGACCTGTACGTCTAAATGTTTATCTACCAAGTTTCATGAAAATCAGTTAATTCGTTTAAGAGTTATGGAGGAACATACATACACATACAGAAAAAAATCTAAAAATGGTCAATTTAGTTTCAGTATCACGTATAGAGCCTATATACACGATATTTCTGAAAACAAAGTAAAATTTACTCCATGACCGACCCCTACAGATTTATTATTAGAATTGATTACAGATTTCACGCAAAAACTACTGAACCGATCACCATAAAATTTTAGAAAGAACAAAGGTACCTTTCATCGTTCAAAGCGGACGAAGTCGCAGGCACCAGCTAGTATTATATAAAATTATAAACTGTTGACAAATAAAGTGCTGTGTACAAATAATTTGTACACAGCACTTTCTGGGTCCTATTGGTCAGACCTTTATCATCTGGCAAGTGCTCAGTGGTTAAAACAGTGCAGTGGTTAAAACGGTGCAGTGGTTAAAACGGTGCAGTGGTTAAAACGGTGCAGTGGTTAAAACGGTGCAGTGGTTAAAACGGTGCAGTGGTTAAATTAGTGCTCCAATTTGAACCATCTGCCTCCAATGTATAATCTGGGTTCGTCGACCTATTTCAGCATATGGACGCAAGGCGAGAGGATCCAGAATTAGCAAGGACTACCGGTAACAACTGTTTATTAGTTAATAGCTTCATATAGACAACTCACAGCTGGCGTGAAACAAATTTACACGGACACACTCTTTTAATTTACTTAAGGAGTAATTTGATTCAACTTCTTGTGTTCGATAGATGTCGACAGACAGGCTGACGGTGCACTTGATGGTAGGTGGCTACCGTCCCCTATAACACAAGCAACGCCATAAGTGCTACAAGTGCGCTGCCGACCATAGAAGGATTAAGGATAAGGGATAAGGGAGGGATGGGGTAATGGGCTCTGGCATCCCTTACTCACTCACCGAAACACAACAGCACATAATGCTGTTATTTCACGTTGGTACGGTGGTATTAGATAATGATATTTTCACAAAATTTACGCGGCTAGTAAGATCCGTAACCTTCACAATCGCCTTCACTGTTTGCACGGGTTCAAAACCAAATTGAAGCTTTTTCTTTTTCTTTTTAAGAACGGCGAAAGCAACAGGAAATTTTAAAAACAGAAATATCAATTATCTAATTTTTTATATCTTACTTCGAATATCTCATCGTTAGCTAGTGGCATAATTATTTACATTTATTGTTACACTGTATATATGTCGTCGGCATATCGTAGAATTGGGCATATCATGATAATCCTGGGCAGATCATATTTTTGTTAAAACTGAGAGAGTCGCCTCACTCCGCTCCGCTTCGCTCGGCTCCCCAAATTTATTTCCATGTAAACCTAACACGAACCTTCTCGCTTTGCTTCGTTCCGCTCCTCGTCGCACTTACTTTTTGACTTTTGGTGAAAGATTTTTGATTTCATACTTTACGATCTACCCAATTCTATGATCTGCCCACGACATATATAAATCATCATTATCAATCAATACTAATAAAATAAATTTGTAAGGGTGGGTTAGAAAGCATAATGCATTACTTATTCGCAAATATAGCAAATCCACCAGATGCCACCATTTACTAACACGACTGCAGAACATCTTTACTGCATAACAAAAATAACTGAGGGCCTGTTACGATGCTGTAACCGTACTCTTGTGTCGAAAATTCGATATTTTTTAACACTAGCAACGTTATGGTTTCTAGTGAGAGTTGCTAAGGTTAAGTTAGTATGAAAATAAGGTAAGTTTTTTGATGCTAAAAGCATTAAACGAGTTCGAATAAAGTTATTACATTAATATTTAGTTATTCCTAACATTATCAAATAATAAAGTTTGGGTGTTTGTTTTTAAAGCATATTATCAATATATCAATCATCAATGCCAATAATAAATCTGTATTGTATATATGTATGTTCCTCCATAACTCTTAAACGAATTAACTGATTTTCATTAAACTTGATAGATAAACATTTAGACGTACGGGACACAGGATAGGCTACTTTTTTCTTTTTCAACGCGGACGAAGTCGCGGGGCCAGCTAGTTATAAAATAAGATTTTATTACCTGTAAAATATAAATTTAATTATTTTAATTTTTAAGTATAGTATGCAAAAACAAACTTTGCCACGCATTACTACATGGAAATCAGTCATTTAAAACAACCTATTCCTAATGAATAATATATTGCTGAAGTATGTGCTGAAATACTTTGAGCCATTAGAAAAACCATAAAGTGGCGCCACTCGATTATAAAAGAAGTGGTAGCAGCCTTTTCTAACAATCACAGTATATTGTAACAAAACAATGAACATCTCATGAAACAATGTCTTCTACAACCAATGACTTCGACTAAAAGTCACACATATTATAGTGTTATAGTATCTAACGTTGAGAGAATACATATTGTGTTCGAGTCGAAACTTCGGCTCGCAAATACGAATGACATAACCAGAACAGGAGCCCTGCACTTCGGAGTCATAACTCTCATGACTCATATTTGAAGTGCAAGATTTGTTTATGTTTATTATCAAGGTTTTAATTTTTCTTTGATAAAACACTTTGTAACAACAGCAATTTTACCAAAATGTTTTTAGATTTGGCCTTTTTCTAACAAAATTAGGTCGTACCTAAATCGCGTGCACGTTGCTTTAAAATTACCACGAAATGCAACATTATGAAATACTTGGCTGCGGCTTGGCACTCTTGTATTTTACTGTATTATAATACTTTAGTGATTTGCTGCTTCGCCTGTCTGTATTTCTCACTCTTTTCATATACATTTTCAGACCTGAAGGTTAAGCATGAGCTTTATTTTCTAATTTTATTATTTTCTATGAGCTTTATTATATTATTATTCATAACTAGCCGTTGCCTTTGACTCCATCCGCGTTTTCTATAGCCTATAGCCTTCCTCGATAAATGGACTATCCAATACAAAAAGATTTTTCAATTCGAACCAGTAATTCCTGAGATTAGCGCGTACAAACAAACAAACTCATAACTCGATCCATCCCGATCACTTCAGCTTTCAAACAAAAAAAATATCAAAGTAGATCCACCAGTTTGGGAGCTACGATTCCATAGACAAATATACACAGACACTTCAAACTTAAAACACCCCGTTTTTGCGTAGGGCGTTTGGCGTAGGGATGGCAGAAAAGATGGCAAGTAAGCGAAAATAACCTCTAATAGTTGCCCTGGATCTCAATTAGTGCGTCTTCACACAATTATTTGCTCTGGCACATATATTTGATCCGTATATCCATTAACACACTGCGACGAATTGCACTTTCGAATTAGGTTATTCGAATGTTACACTACTCTACATTGTAAAGTAAAATTACTGAAATCTATACTAATATTATAAAGAGGAAAGATTTGATTGTTTGTTTGTTTGTATAGAATAGACTCCGAAACTACTGGACCGATTTGAAAAATTATTTTACTATTAGAAGCCGACATTATCGGTGATGAACATAGGATACTTTTTACAACGGGAAAATGCTTCATTCCTACGGGAAATCTAAAATAAAAGTAAATACTAGCGGCTTGGCCCGGGAGATAGCGCCATCTATCCAAAATACGGTAGATGGCATTTTATACTTTTCTACGCGGACGAAGTCGCGAGCACCAGCTAGTAATCTTATATAGGTAATCACCAAGACCTCTCTAATTTTTCTGTAGACGCCCGCCCTAAACTTGAATTCGCAACGTTAAGTATTGTTTTAATAGTAAGCTTAACCACAAATCTTTCTTTATCGAGCCACTGGTGCACATTTTTTCGTGTAAATTATGTATAAAAAAATTACCTACCTACCTCATTTACCTAACGGGTTTGGCCGCATAACGTCAGAGTTTCAAAACGTCAGAGTTTCAATTGTTTCAACGCTCTTTCCATTAGAGAAAACCGCATGAAAATCCGCTTAGTAAATTTAAGATCATCAGAATCATAGGGTCATAAGTATTAATATGTTGCTTAAGGTCTTATGCAAAGATATTTCAGCAAGAAAAGTTTTCTATGTGTACGATTACGTTTGACTTCCAACCGCATTCATTTTATTACTGCGAGCTTATTCAATGGATATTTAGGTGCTGTATTCTGTGGGAAATTGAGACTTTGTTATGGGAAATGTCTAGTCATCCGTTATGAAACAAGTACTTATTAAAGTGCGCAATTTAAATGTCAAGGGAACCATAAAGCTTAAAGTAGGTCATACAGTCAGAAGAAAATTATTGCTTTATGGTATTTAAAATATAAATTCTAAGGTAGAGAAAACCGTAAAAGAAAATTGTTTCACAAACCAACGACAAAAAACTGATATATTTAGATTATCGCAGATATCTAAACTAATATTATAAAGAGGAAAGATTTGATTGTTTGTTTGTATTGAATAGGCTCCGAAAGTACTGGACCGATTTGAAAAATTCTTTCACCACATTAGAAGCCGACATTGTCCGTGATGAACATAGGATACTTTTTACCGCGGGAAAATGCTTCATTCATACGGGAAATCTAAAATAAAAGTAAATACTAGCGGCTTGGCCCGGGTGATAGCGCCATCTATGCAAAATACGGTAGATGGCATTTTATAATTTTCTACGCGGACGAAGTCGCGTGCAACAGCTAGTCTTCTATATAAATAAAAATGTTGCTAAGCACAAAACTCGAGAAGAGTTGGACCTGAGTCCATATAAAAATTTAAAAATTAAATTAACATATATGTCTTAAACTACTCCATTTTATCAATGCGCCTTTTTGGCATTGATTATTAAAATTAATATTTCAGTAGACTGTATATACGCGTGACTCATTCGAATTGATTTATACTACCTAACCGTCTAAAGTTTGTAAATTTTACTCTTGAAACTTTGCACGTGTATTTGAGCAAATGAAAATACTTACTTTATTAACTGAAGAATGCATTTTTAAACCCCCGACGCCTGACGCAAAAACGGGGTGTCATATTGACACCCGTTATCGCTGGTAAATAAATCTATCTACTTGTGTAACTGTGCAAGAACGTACGGTTAAAATTGAAATATGTTCGAATTAACCAGAACACTCTATCTGGAACTCGTATAACGGTCAGATGAATTTCAAATTTCAAATTTACAAACAAACACGTCACCCCGCTCCATATTCGAGGGAGTCCGTGAAATAATTCCAAATTTAAAAGTTGACTGTGCTCGTTTACGGTAATCTAAATTGAAAAAAGGATGTTCGCTTTAAACGATTTAAGATTGTATTTCTTTTGCCCTAAGAATAGAATATGAATGAACGTTTTTTGTTGCAGATGCAGTGTTCTAAGTGCAATGCTTGTTTGCATCACATTTGTTTTTCAAGTTGAAGCGGTCCGTTTATATTATCATATTTTTCATTCAAATTTGTATCCAGTCACAGGTGGTTTTTTTTTTCAGCCACCACTGTATACTTAGTATATCTTCAATATCTGCAACTGTACTCTATGTAGGTAATATAAATCAATCATCATCAATATACTAATAATAAATCCGTAAGTGTATGTATGTACAGTCGGCCGCATAAGTCGATTAACACAACTAAACTCTTAACGTGCCATAAGTCGTTGTCACGACTAGAGAACAAAATAAACTTCACGTACAAACGATTCTTGTAAAAAGCTTCAGTAATTAAGTAAGTAAGTTGAGTGTTTAGTTGTTTTGCACTTTTGAATTTGTTAATCGACTTATGCGGCCGACTGTATGTTCCTCCATAACTCTTAAACGAATTAACTGATTTTCATGAAATTTGGTAGATAAACATTCAGACGTACAGGACATAGGATAGGCTATTTTTTTCTTTTCATGAAAATCAGTTAATTCGTATAAGAGTTATGGAATACAAACGGAAAAAAATTCTAAAAATCCTCAATTTAGTTTCAGGTATCATGTATAGAGCCTATAAACAGGATATCTCTGAAAACAAAGTAAGTTATAGTCCATGACCATCCCTTACAGATTTATTATTAGTATTGATAAAACAGACTGTATAGTATATCTATTTAACATCTGTTACATAAAACAGAGCATCGGGATTCTGACATGATACTGGCCACTACATATTTAGCACAAAAACAGTAACCGAATTGCATTTCAAATGGCACATTCAAAAATAGAACGTCGCCACCTCGTCCCGATCGAGAGGACGAGAACCGTTATTCAAAATGAGTTTTAGGTTACAATACAGAAAAATTATTCATTAATTCTATTTAAAATACTGTATTGTTTTAAACACAAATCGCTTGTAAATGTTTTAATTCTTTTTGTACCTAATATTTTAACGCGCTTTCTCTTGTATTATTTCATATTAAAAAGTCAAATAAGTTTACGTAAAGCAACCCTAAGTTACAAATAACATACATTCTTTGAACTAAATCTTCATATAAAACTTTTTTTTTTCAATACTTACTCAATATAAGAGTCATTCAAAAGTATACTTTTGTACATAGTAGATTTTTGTTTGACAATTACAAAATCGCTAGTAATAGTGTATATAAATGCACACAGAATGCTCTAACACAAAAATAAAATGATAATTTAAGTAAGACACGTGTAAATTTAACATTTGGAACAAGCGATTTATATTTATTTTAAACAAAATAATTTGCGGACCACATATTGGGATGATTGTTTGATTTGATCGCCATCCTTGAGATTCTAAGGAACGCGTGTATTTCAAAGATTAAATAAATAATTCTTAGTAGGTACCTACATAAATATTACTAATACTACTTCTCTACTCACTCACTGAAACCAATTGCTTAGAAGAAGGAAATATACCTAGCTTTGATTGAGTAAAAATATTGCTCAGCACACCTAGGTACTTATTATTCGTCTTCTGTAAGTGGTTCAAAAGAATTGAACTTTCTGTTTTATATTCTATGACTGTAATATTGATTTAACAGTAAACTCGTGTTAATAATTGAGACATTTTCTCTTGGCATCAATTTATTTATCCTTGGGGATTGGCGCGTGTACGCCTAAAAGGTAATGAATGCTATTTAGATATGAAAATAAAATTATTGCTCGATTATTGTTTCCAGGAAAATATTACTTTAGAGTCTGTCGCTAAAGTCAACCGAAATAGAGTGCGAGGGCGTTGTAGTGCTTTTTCAAGTTAGAACTTTAGAAGGTTGTCTATTCAGGGCCTTTCTTCTTCTTTTTATGTTCTTATGGGATCCTTCTTATTCATTTTATTCATTTAACAATTCAACAACTTTATATCATCTCAAAAACCATAAAAATTACTTACAAACATTTAAATATTGCTTCTACAATATTATGACTGAAAATTTTTCAGTGTCATGAATATTCTTTTAGACATTTTTCTCAATTTTTTTTTTTTAAATCAACCAGTGATATTTAAAATTCAATTACTCAACACTTCACGTAAAGCAAACTGTATCCTATATCACATTAAATGCAAGTTTTTTGGTTGCATAAAACAATATTAATTACCTTTTCTCTTTACATGCAATATTTTAATATAACAAAACTACGCCTCACTACAAATCTTTGCAATGAATTTCGATCAGGCGCTACAAATAATATTTTTCCTTCGCGTCCGTTTTGCGTCCTAGTCATCCTTTACCAGGGCAGGGGCCATAGCCAATGTATGTACCTAACAATTTAAAACGATAACGAAACGACACCGAAGTTCCATAAAATAAAAATGTAATGTATGGGTTGTAACACGTGATTTAGAGACGGCATAATATCTCCAAATCCCATATATTTTATTGGTTTTTTTTTTTTGTTATTAGAAGATGGGTTTGCTCTTGGCCAACAACCAGCTAAGTAGCAAGGAGCCTATGATGGAGTGAGCTCACCCAGAATATGCCTATTCACTCAAACTTTGAAAAGATTAGAGTATGTTTTAAATTGTTACTTTGACTAGGGCCTAGCTAGGGCCCCAGTTCAGGTAGAATACTTACTACAGTCCTAGGGCGTACATTAGGAAAGGCCTACACCTAGCAGTGGCTATTCTATCCGGAAGAATTTATACAAATTTTAATTTTGGTAAGTAATTCTAAAGTAATAAATTCGCACACATTCTAAAGTAATAAATAACATAAAACGCTTATAATTTGTCTAACGCTTATAATTTGTCGAATGATTATAGTAGTTAACTTTATTACTTTAAGTTCATAATTGTTTTATACAAAATTGTTGTTAAATATTTATTTTAAATAATATAACTTACATTTAAAAATATTTTATTAGGTAAATAATTTTTATTATGTACATTTGTTTAATACTTAAATTAGTATAACTAATGGAAGCAATTAAAATTATTTATATACAAATATCTACGAACAAGAAAATCGTTTTATGTCTAAGAAGCTACGGCAGAACTATCGTCTATGTCAAAATAATTATTATTTGAGTCCTTATTTTGATCAGCATCATTGTGAATTTCTTCATCGTTAAACGTTTGATCAATTTCTGCGGAATCTTCTAAACTTTCATCCGAATTCGCCTCATTGTAACCTTGCACACTCTGTGGAGGTTTAGTTTTGATATTATTATAAATATGTGGTCTCAACTCTGTATATTTCCTGTAAAGATTACTATCAACATATTGTCCTCTTGGCTCTTCCATTTGATATTCATCTTGGCTAACGTAGCCATTGTTTTTACTGTATTTTTCCGAATTTGGTGAGTTTTCTTCATCAATTTTATATTCATCGAAGTCCTGAGATATTTCATTATCACTCTCATCTATATAATCTTTCCTTTCTTCATGACTATTCGGGCTATAATCTTCACCAAACTGGTTTTGAATATATTTATTATTTTCATCATAACTTGTCTGATCGTCGTCTGATAAGTCTTCACCGTCGCTGTCTTCATTTTCTAATACTTCACTTTGCACATAGTTATAAACCTTTGAACTTGATTGCATAGTTTCCGTATCAATCGTTGCGTTATTTGAACTGTCGCTAAAGTCTTCTGAACTATCGTTAGGATCCTCTGAAACCTGGTAGCCATTGGCATTGCTATTTTCCTTAGAAGATTCACTTAGTTCTGTATTAGCATCGTCGTCAAGAGACACAGTCTGCACAGTTATGACAGCATCATAAGCAACTTCGGGATTGCCCATGAATACAATTACGACGTACTTGTAACCAGGGCCTCCGTCCAGAATACTGGCCTTGAGATCTGTACCGAAATCTATTCCGCTGATCCTCACGTGGCCTATTGTGTCTCCGTCACCTATAGCCGGATATCTCAGTGCTAAGGATCCACCAGGTACCGTAATTCTAATTTGTTCTGTGTTCGTTTTTTGAAGTTCTTCATTACCAACGTCCAGGAGAAACACGAAGGGATATTTGTGAAACGGACTAGCTGCCACCAGAGCGTTTATATAAACAAATAGAACTAGTACACAGAACATTTCGATCCAAAACAGATGAAACACACGAATGTAATGACAGGTCACGGAACAATAGTCAGATTCTTATATAAGACAATTTCATGGTTGAAACGCCGCCGTTTTTGTACGACCGTGGTTATAGGCGTGACAATTCAATGTCAAGCAAGTTAGTATCTATCAAAGGTATATTAGGAAGACTACTAAGTTCCTTAATTGTTATTGTATTGGACTGTTCTGAGTGTTATAGACTTTTGTGAACTTTTTTATTATGTAGAAGTAGAACGCTCAGAATGTCTCGTATAGACCAATGTTGTGGGTGAAGGACAAAATGAGAATAGACGAATTGGTTCTGAAGTCCTTTACTGTGGCCATTTGCTACTTGCCTGTCCTTAGTCCTTAATCTATCAAGGTCTTATATGCAACATATATGCAATTTTCCCTTATGATGCTTGTATTTCTAGACATAGCAGATTATGATCAGGATCACTGTCTACTAAATAAATCTATTCACTTTATTACTGAAATCGGCTTCCATAAACTAAGCTGCCCCTATTGGACAATAAACACCTCCCACTGGAAGACCATCACGAAATTGTGTAAGCGAGGTATGTGAACAGCCTATTATTAATAATGGGATGTTTGTTGTTGATACTCAACCGCAATTGACAAGGCTTTTAAACTGCAGAAGAAGTGTGTACGAGCAATTTGTGGTGCATGCTCTATAGATAGCTGTCGACCTTTATTTAAAGAACTAAAAATTCTCCCGCTCCCTTCTCTATATATAAGAGAGATATGTATATTTGTGAAGAAACATGAATATTATTTCATGCACAGTGGAGATATTCTACCACAAAGAGCAAGGCGGCAAAATTTATTAATTGTACTAAGAATGCATTTGGAAATTTGTAGACGCAACTCATATTATTCCTGCATTAAAATATATAATAAGTTACCCTCTGCACTCAGGGAATTGCCGGGAAATTTGTTTAGGAGAAGACTGACCAAATGGCTACTGGACCAATGTTTTTATAAAATTAAGGAATATTTTAACATTAATTGATCATAATTATTTTAAAATTGACATATTTATTATTATTATTATTAATTTAAATGTCCATTATTATTTTACACGCCAGACGTGGCAGTGCATGAGGCGCCAATATTCAAGCCAATAAGAACTGGTTTATTAACCCATGTACTTGTAAATAAATGATTTGAATTTGAATTTGATAATGTGATTTTTGCTTCTAGCTACAATATGGACTTCTTAAACCTCAGACGACGGTAACAATCTACCATTAGTCCGATCATATCAAAATTCGCAAAAAAAAAATGTTTATACGACACAAAAATTAAAAAAAATTAAAAAAAATAAATTGGGTGTATTATGGTTAATAATACACCCAATTTGATAGTAAGAATTAAAATCTACGATTATAATACAAAAAAATCTAGATCTATGGGTTTTTACGTCAGTAAGTGTGATCTTAAGTTTACCAAAAATGGATATATCTACGACGTTTACAGTTAGTTATTTTTAGTTCAATTCTCATGGGGTCTATTAACCAAAACTTGTTTTTTTTTTACGTAAATCCAAGCCTAACTTCTAAATAAAGAAGATAGATAAAGTTTTAATGATTTGGCATTGGACATTTTTTTATAATTTCACAAACAAAATAGTTATGAATTTAAAAATAAAACGTTCTTCTTCTCTCCAGATCAAGTCTGGTTTTGGTTTATACTTACGACAATTGAACCCAAAGGTGTCGAATTCTATCAGGACACCTGTAACTCCCTCGGGTTCTGCTTATATGTCCTTATGCGGGTCAGTCTACCACCTTTTTTAATGAAAAAAATAAACCATTTTACGAGGGATAAATTAAAAAGTTGAAGTCAATACATAAATCACAGCTTTATTTCGATTACTTACATTTACAAGTTTAAGTCATATAATTATTTATTGTGTTTTACACATTTTATTGCAATTATAAATATAAATATTGTTTTCTATCTACTTAATTAAAATATGCCGCCAAAAATAAATAGACGAAGCGTCAATTTCGATTACTTACTTCTAAGTCCTATTCTATTCTTAATCAATTCATTTAGTGTTTATGTTCCATAGGTAACATAGGGTACATAGGAAGCCTACAGTAATAAATACAGTAGTAAAAGATGGATTAAAAACATATAATACTAGATCTAAAACAAGAATAATATTTTTCCTTATTATTTTTCGATTTGCAAATTAAATAAGTTTAAATTTAATATTAGTTATAAAATAATAGCCTATGGAAGTAATCAGTGGTCATAGAAGCTTCTAAAACATTCACAATTATAGTGACATACTACATATAGATGTTGCAAGACTTGCAAGTATTTTTTATTATTAAAATTTAAAAAATAAATACAGTTTAGTATGATGACAATACACATCTAGGTAGGAAGAATTACAAGAATCGGAAGCTAAGACATAAAATTTATACACTTTTGATATTCCAGCAAACGGATAGATAGGTATACGAGTAGATAGCCAGAAATCGCTTATCTTCCAACAAATAAGTATTTACTTACCTATAACTTTTGGAAAACTTTTTATTAAACTTGGCCTCATAAACATTGTTAAAATGTAAATTATGTTCGAAGAAATAAAAGGAAGAGTATTAATTAACTATTCGTAATTATTCGTTTCTGTGATTATATAGGGTTTTATTGTATAAGACTTAAAAGACTTAAAAGACTATATATATATAAGTTGAATACTAGTTATTAATTGTAAACAAAACAAAGCAAAACAAAGGGGGAGGGGATCTGGGAACTATTAGATAAGTAATTTATTAAATAAATCTTTAAAACGTATAAATTGTTTTTGGTACCTATACGATCTACTCATTTTGGATTCCAACCATTTAAATTACAGGAATTATTCTATCCTGTCTGTCTGTGGCATAAGTTTAAAGTGAGCCAGCGCTCACATTGTATTCAAGTATGGGCTTAATCGATAGGATAGGTGTTCCATTTGGAAAAATGAATAATGTTAAAAATTTTAGGTAAATTATCTGTAATTAGTCAAATATTATTATTGTCTCATAATAACATATGTCCAATAATATTATTGAGAAAAAGCACGAAGAAATTGGTAATCAATTTTCAATTATTTTCCATAAAATACACCTAGTAGCGCTACACGTTAGCCACTAGGTGGCGCTGCTTCATTCCCATACAAATTCACGTTTACACGTTCGATGCGTTTGATCGAGAAAAACTCGAGGCGCCTTTTAATTTTTCTTGCCCGTTAAATATAATACCATAATACCTACTTAATTAAACACTATTTTATAACAACAGGATTTTATCTGTGCATCGTTATTGGGTTTATGAAGTAAAAACTTTATAAATTATTATTTTAAACAATACTCGTGGAATGGAATTATTTTAGCAAAATTTTTAACAAGTACATATAGTTGTTATAATTAACTTTAATTTGATGAAAATATTTTTTCTGGATTACAATTTTCATTTTACATAATCATAGATAAGTAACCATAGCATAAAATTTTAACTGTTTTTGGTTTATTTTGGTTTGGTTTTAAGCTAACATTTCCATACAAAAGCTAACACAACAACTCCTTTTACATAACTCTAAATTTTTTTTAACAAATATAATTTATACTTGAGCACTGCATAAGATTGAGAAAAATTGTTTTTTTTATTTTATTTTTGCGACTAAAATTATCGCAAAAATGAACGCAACTGTTTGTTTTGGTGCTGCAAAGATGAGTGCGCTCTGTCTGCCTGACAAAGCATTTGATCGAGCTTACTCATTTGCGAATTTATTTGTTTACCGACATCCTTTACGGCATTCTTCGTGAGCAAAGCGGAGTTCTCTGTCTCTTGCATTGTCTTCAAATCTTCCAGAGCCGTGTCTACGTCGCCGCCATCTTGTGATTTCCCTGCGTGCGGTGTCATTTCGTTATCGGATGGGCCAAGACCTTTATTTATAGAGCCTAGTTCTGTTGCAGGCGGTACATAGTCTTTGTCGTAATTAGTCTGACCCACGTAACTGGGTTCGCTTGAATACGACAAATTGTCCTTCGATGATATTTTTACGCGAAAAAAGTTTGTTAGACTGCCACACACTCCCTATAATAATGAAATTGCAATAAGTATATAATATAACTCTTTTTAAGTCGGTTGATATAAGTAAAATACTAATAAAATAATTATTACAATCTGTTCAATGGTTTCAGAACAACCCTTCCCCGCCTACATATAAATAAACTAGCTGGTGCCCGCGTCTTGGTCCGCGTTGAAAAAGAAAATATACTTACCTATAAGCTTACCTATATGAATTTGTAGACTATTATCCCGTACCTAAACTTTTTTACATACATCCATCCATTCTCACAAACTTTCGTATTTATAATATTAGTAGAAGGTAACTACGATAAAAGAAATTTTACAGGATATTACAAGTAATGCCTAATATTATACTGTATCTGATTCATTATAATTATAACTATCCAATGTAGCGACTAGTGGACGTTTTGCGATGTGTACCAATGCTAGTACATCTAAAATTTTAAGTCATATTTTTGTAACACTGAATCCTAACCAATACTTAATATATACCTAATTTTTTTTTTTTTTTTTTTATGTTAAGGTCGACAGACAGGCTGACGGTCCACTTGATGGTAGGTGGCTACCGTCGCCTATAACACAAGCAACGCCATAAGTGCTACAAGTGCGCTGCCGACCATAGAAGGATTAAGGATAAGGGATAAGGAAGGGATGGGGTAATGGGCTCTGGCATCCCTTACTCACTCACCGAAACACACCAGCACATAATGCTGTTATTTCACGGTGGTATTCTGTAAGGGGGTGGTTACTGCTGCCAGACGGGCTACCCAAATGACTGCGAAACGCAGTGTGCCCTACCACTACTACAATTTGCATACCTTGAGGCGATTAATTTTTGTTTGAGTTGATGTCAGTATAGTATTTAGCTCATTTAAGCCACCTTTAGCTGCTTTTATATCTTCTGTCAACATCGCTGTATTCTAAAAAGAAAAAAATGCATTATTTTTTCTATCGTGCATATTAAACTATTAAATTTTAATGCATATTAAAATTAAATTTTAATGCATACCTATTAAATTTTAATGAAATGGCATACTTACTGCGTTTCGCAGTTCTTTGGGCAATCCGTCTGGCGGTAGAACCGGTGAAAAAACAGCATGTATGCTGTTGTGTTTCCGTGAGTGAAAAGGGGATGCTAGAACTTATTTCCTTATCCTGTTCCAATCCCTTATCCTTGATCCTAATAAAGTCGGCAGCACATTTGCAGCTCCTGTGATGTTGCTTATGTTATAGGCGATGGTACACCTCTACCATCAGGTGGACCGTCAGCCTGTTTGTCGAGCTTAACATGAAAAATAGACTGTTATAAATATAAAATATTAAAAAAACGCAAACCTCAGCAGTTTTTATATCCACTTCTTCGAATTCGACGATATCTAAGTGTTGATGTTTGTGTAAAAACTCCTCTTTGTCCGGTAAAGGCTGGCCAAATAATTCAGCCCTGATACACGCATCTTCATAAGCTTTTAGCGACATGGTTTGAGATCTAACTAAGATATAGGCACTCTCTATAAAGTAGGCCTTGACCTAGAAAAAATCACTGCTATGCGAAAAGAAATGACACCGTATTTTACACAAGAGATGCGCTGAGAGAGTAGATTTAAAATGGTCGGTTTGCTTTGTCACGGATATTGATTTCCTACTCGATTCCATTTATGAAATTTTATAAGTAATATGTAAGCTTCCTAACAGTCAATTTGAAAAGATTATATAAAAGTAAGGTTTAAATGAAGTAAAAATGTGTCTGTTTTATACAACTGGATAACTTTAACTTTAATAAATCGAAAAGGCTATCGAAAAATTATTTTCAAATTTCGCGGGAACAAGAATGTTGCAAGTTATAAAAAATTAACTAATATTCTAATGTCATAATTTTTTCGTGAATTTTCATCAGACTATATTATACTATATTGTTCAAGGTTCTGACTGATTACCATTTATGAATAAATGGATCGAAATGTCACAGCCAGATGAGACAGAAGGTTACATGGTCATTGGTCACAAACAACCACCAACCTGAGCCACCAACCCACCACCAACCAACCAAACCACAAACACCACAAAAAGTAGATATTAACCATAGATGATATTAACGTAAACGTACAACCCAAGTACAACCCACCAACCAACCTAACTGGGCCACTGTGCTATTTAATATATTTTGTGGTTGAAAACATAGACACTAATATTGAAAAAGTAAACTGATAAAGTGACAGGTGACGGCCGGAGCTGCGTCAGCCGTCACGTCAGCTGCGGCTGCGGCCTGCGGCCATCCTGCGGCTATCACCAGTCCACCGAGTCACCGAGTCACCGAGTCCACCATACCACATAACTACCACAACACCAATTCGAAATCAACTTTTTTTTATCTCTCATATCTCTTGAGGTTTTTACACAGATAAATAGCATATAAATTAAATAGTTAAATAACTTCACAACACAATTATAGTGATGTTCAAATGACAAATTTATTAAGTACCTAGTTATTTTTAAATAATACTGTTGAATGTTATTTAAACGAACTTGTTCAGTGTTAATCAAGTGGAGCGGCAGCATAAATTGTTACATTATTAGTACAAACACTTTCTATAAGCAATTAGCAAGAATGTCATCAAGTAAGTTTTTATAATACTTTTACATCATTTCGTGTGTTTTAAATATTTAACTATTTTTAAATTTGACATACCTACTATTACCTACATTATGAATTTGCATTGTCATAAGTATAATCTTCTTTGTTTTCCTTTTTACAGCCTTTTTTTTAATATTTGTTTCAAAGTTTAGCAAACCTATTTTCCCCATTTTCTTTTTTACTAAATTAATATTAACAGTTGTCAATAAACTGACAGACGTTTTTGTTTAGACTTTTGAATAGTCATTCTGTATGAAAATAAAATGTTTCAATTCAAATGAAAACTAACATTAAATTCGCAACTTATAAGACTCTATTAAATGCAATTAAAACATATTGTACAGATATAACCATTGAATACAATATATTGTCAAGTAAGTTCGTATTTTATTTAATATAATATGTAGGTAGGTATTAGGGTTATTTATTACAAAAAATCAATCTATCTATTTCTATTACATTTGTGTAATTAAAACTTAGACAATAAAGGTAGAGACAAACTGGTCCTGTGTATGCAACATATGGGAAAGTTGATATGCATACTTGTCCCGCATTAGGTCAAAAGTTGCACAAACACATAAGAAGTATGTTTTCTTATTCTATAACCACTACGAGGATGATTTATTATGTTTATTATTTTAAAAGGACTTTTTTATGCACTGCAAAGTGCAAATAGGTACAAAAAATCTTCACAAATGGTATGGCCAAAGTACTGGATCACTGTTTTCCGAACCACCGCTTCATTGGTTAGGATAGCCAACCTCCTATAGGAAATGGCACTACAAGAAGAAATTAAAAAAAAATAAGAGAAAATATTGGGTTCATGATATAAAAAAACAAAGAGAAACATTCGGGGAATACTATGTGCCTGTCGATTTGTCTCCAGTTTAACGTTTCTACATTGTATAGGGTTCCCCAACCTTTTCTATTTGTCTAATTTATATCAAAAACCCTAATATTATTTTCTCTTTTTAATGTTTTTCTTTTCTTTTATTTTATGGAAATATTCACTTAAAAATAATAAATTGTAAATCATTCACAAACTTACCATCAGTATAAGAAAACATATATATTTTTACTCCTTTCTATGGACATTTGTGTGCATGTGGAGTAGTTGTCATGCCTAGATGCACTCAATCATGAATCATACTTCCCTCTATAATAAGTAGGTCCAGTTGCTAGTTATTGCGAGCCAGCTTACCCGTTACTTTGATGGTATTTCCATGATATAGTAACCTTGATCTGATGCTGATCAAGTAGTTTTCAAAGCACCCAACTCCTCAGCAACTTACAGCAGATGTAGCGTGTTTGCGATCAATAGAAAGTTGGTATTAGTTTATAATAGAATTTTAATTATAGTGTGTAAAGATATTAAAGAGTCACCAGTAGTTGTTACAAACTTTTACTGGAATGCTAATGGACAACACTAAACTTAAACTTTAAGTGTTACAGAATTTCTTGTGAAGACAACTTCTCAATTATCATTTAGTTTTACACTAAATAAATGCTTTTTAGCACAATAAAAATTGCATGCCAGTATCTAATTATTTAATTCTGATGTTATTGATTGAAGTATAAATAAATGACTGATTCCACAAGTGTTGTCAGCCTTGCTTGCAACAAAAAATCCTTTAAGGAGAATATAATACTGTTGACAACTTATTTCGGTAACTGATTGATTTGTTTTACCTTATGGAGACAAAATTGATGAGGTGGAATCTGGTTGGGAGCATTCGTTCTTTGTCTTCGAGCATTACATTTGTGACTTGGGAGCAATTTGCTTGTGTAACAATTTGACTTGAGCAAACATAATTATAAAGCGTTATAGTATAAAATTGCCATTTTGTACTGATAAATCAAAAAAGATTTTTTGTAGGATAAAATATATTTATTTAATACTAGCTGTTGCACGTCACCTCGTTCGAGTAACTTTTATTTATAAAATATAGCCTAAATTAATATTTTTAATTTAGGCTATATTTTATAAATATAGCCAAGTAGTTTTTGAGTTTATTTATGCAAAAATACAAATCATCTCTCATTATATTTTTCTTTTTTTGTAATCTTTTGAAATAGAATTCAAATTACTCCAAAAAATAGCTGTTCACTGTTCAGAGTTTTGCACAATTTATATATATTATAGGTAATAATAGCGTGTGTTTTAGCAGATCACTAGAGCAACATAAAATAATGTAATGCTCGAATCAAAACTGTTACATTTCAAGCGATTCCTCCCAGTCAGAATCCACCTTAAAATATATTAATGAAACAAATTACATTTCCAGAGCCACTAAACTTGGATACACTGTCAAAGTTTCGAGGGGACTTCTATGCGGACCCCAAGAATGAGCTCGCTCAGAATGTCTGCTCTAGATTTGACCCGTTTGAAGTTGCAATTAGCAGAAGAAAGGCAGAAGGGTCGCTTCATATTTACAATATTAAGGTGGAATCTGAAGGAAAACCGGTGACAAATCAAGAGAACTCGGGACGTTGCTGGTTGTTTGCTGCTCTCAATGTAATGCGTTTGCCTTTCATGAAAACATATGGCCTAGAAGAGTTTGAATTCTCACAGAGGTACCGACTATGAAGTTTCTATTAATTTTTTTTTGGAATTTTATGCCTTGGTAATTAGACACTTTAAGCCAAAAGATGTTTTGGTTTTTAGGAATTTTATGGCTTTGTAACTAGACGTCCTTTTTCTTGATTTCTTGATTATTGATTGAGTAATTAAGGCGTGACAGTGTACCAAATCACTTTCTCTTTCATAATATTGGTTAGGATTATAAATAATGCCTTTACATTGGTTAATGTTTTCACTGTTGTGTAAAAATGGTCCGTTTTATTCCAGCTATCTTTTCTTTTGGGACAAAATTGAAAGATCCCACTACTGGCTTAATAACATTGTGGCGACTGCAAAAGAACGTGAGCCACTTGGCGGAAGACTCGTCAATTTTCTGCTTCAGGTAATAAACATTATTTTTTGTTACATCGACGTGATGACTTGAGTGTTTTTAAAGACAAATTTCTCTTAAATCGCCAGGACCCAATCAATGACGGTGGACAATGGGATATGATAGTGAATCTGGTTAACAAATATGGTGTTATGCCAAAGAAGTGTTTCCCGGAGGCCTTCAGCTCGAGGCGTAGTTTGCACATGAATGCACTCATTAAGACAAAGGTAAGTCGACTGAAGCAGATTTGAAGTACAAACAAACTATATGTCTATTAATACTATAGATAGTGTGTCTAAACATACTTGACTAATAACTAAACAAGCAAGACTCTTGTCAAAATCATGATTTATTTGCGGACCTAATCTCACAATATAAAATATACACTTGGAAAATGTACATAGCTCATTTAATGTTTATATTAATTATTTACATTTATTGTTATACTGTATATTATATAATATAAATTAGTCATATTTGCTCTTATCTATCCATTGGTGAAAACAGCATGAAAATCGGTGCAGTAGTTTTTGAGTTTATCGCGACCAGGCAAACAAACAGATTGATCATTATTCATTTGTTTTCATTTATTTATCTTATCAATCCATTGGTGAAAACAGCGTGAAAATCGGTGCAGTATCCTGGAGAAATGTTAGGTTGCTGATCGTCTAAAGATAATGTTCCCTTCTCTTTTCCAACGCTAGTACTTACAAGCTAATACTAAAATAAAAAAAGTTTTAGGAAATAGGTACCTATATGCTTATTTAACGACAATATTATTTACAGCTTCGAGAATTCGCTAAAGTTTTACGCGACAAGGTGTTGGCGAACACCTCTGACGATGAAATACAGAACACGATAAATTCCCAAATCAATATAATCTATAATATTGTTGCCACGTGTTTAGGTGAGGACTTTTTGAACTTATATTGAAACAGGCTAACGGTTCACCTTCTGGGGAATGAAAATTGCTGTTATTTACCTAATATATATTAATATGACAATTTTTTTTGAACAAGAACTTTTGGCCACTTTCGTAGCTTGCTTAATAACTGGGGCTATACCAAAAGAATCAAATAATATTGTAAATTTCCAGGCACACCACCGGATAAATTCAATTTTGAATATTACAACAAGGAGAAGCAGTACAAGTCATTCGGTGCTCTAACGCCGCAGGAATTCTACAATCAACATGTCCGCCCACTGTTCAATGTTGATGATAAGGTATAGTTCGTGTAGCGAATAAACACTTCGCGGAAAATGTGGCGCAGAACTCAATTTTTAGGTGTTTTAGGGGGCAGAGGAGCGTGAGCGGCTGAGTCTGCCAATAACGTGTGCCGACACGTTATTGGTAGACTCAGTCGCTCCTCCCCTCCCGCACTTCGTTCGCGCGTCTCGAGTCTCTTTGGTACTGTTGCGTACAGATTGTTTTATCGTATTAGTAAATACGTCATGGTGAATAAATGCCTAAAAGAAACGTTCTTCTTCGACATCGCACGATGATTTTATGGCAGGAATATCAACACTGCCTGTAATGTTAAGTTAGAGAGGTGAAAAATTACGAAATAAGAAAAAAAAAATGTCATTTCCCTTAGCAATTTTGTGCGCAATTGTACACATGCGCCGATTCCCCCACTAGTGTCGCCTTCAAACCTTAATATAATAATTCACCTATAAGTATTCTTTTTATATTTAAATATCTAGACATTTTGGTCCTTTTTTTCTGCTATAAAGTCTTGGCTAAAACACAAACACTCTTGCTATAAACAGTCTTGGCTGAGTCCACGAAAGTTTAGGAAGTATGACAAATCAAAATTTTAGCAAATCCTTGTGGGAATTTTTGAATCATATCGATGAGTGAGACATTTTCGAATCCAACTTGTAGAAGTTAAAAAAATTTTAACAAAAAAAATTTTAGACGTTTTTAGTTTTACATAAAAATGTTTATACAACTTTTTTGATGTGAATGTATGAATTTTCTTTCCACCCCTTCTACAAGTTGGATTCGAATATTTCTTTCCCCTATCGATATTACAAATATACTCTAGAAACTTGATCAAAAATTCCCCTAAGAGACTTTAATTTTGATTTGGTAATGAATTTTCCTGGGCAAAATGTTTCCAAGTTTCTAAGTGCAAAATGTTATGTAACATCGATGGGTGAAAGAGATTTTTTATTTTAACCTGTAAAAGGTCTTGAACTTTTTTTTGTAAATAATAATAATAATAATAATAAATCATTTATTCGACGTAAGTTTTTACAAAACATTTATCTTCGTCAACAAACGTTTATCAGGTGTGCTTGGTGAGCGATCCCCGGGAGTCCAACCCGTTCGGTTACTTGTACACCCTCAACTGTCTCGGCAACGTGGTCGGTGGACGTCGCACCGCCTACAACAATCAGCCCATAGACACGCTCATCAAGTGAGTTTTCTTGCTTATTAAGGTGAAACGAGTCGGCGGCCCCGAACTCGTCGGTCTCACACAGCACAATACGCGGGAAGAGCACTCGACTGAGATGCAAAAACATTCATACCAAAAATAAAATCACAAACAGACCCTCGGGCCAACGCTTTTTTTGACAAAACTCCTGCACATATCTATTTCGTGTAAAGTTATTTGAACTCTTGAATAACTAATCAATGTTTGTATGTAAATTATATTGGAGTTTTTGTAAACTAAAGTGACCTATTCAACCTCAAAGTTGCATTAAAAATTGTGTTAAAATATGGATTTTTTCAAGGATTATATCTTTTAAATTAACACTTTTTTTTTTAAACTTGTATGCAATGCAAGGAACCTAGTTAACGACAAGATAAATCGGTATCATGATTACATTTGTAAATTAAACATAAAACAGCAAAGTAATAATCATTCTACGTTTGTATGGAGGAAAGCTGACTTGTATAATTTTAACCTCAGTTCGTAAAAACACACGACACACGGTTTGCGACGGTACAAATAACAAATTTAAGACAATTTATTAACATATCATCGGAGGAAATAAAAAAATAATTTAATTGTGAATCTCTATGCTCTATGGTTAGTTGAATTTCTATTGCTGGACAAATAAAATCAATGAGAAATAATAATAAAAAATCATTTATTAGATGTAGGTTTTCACAAAACATTTATCTTCGTCAACCTTTTATTACAATTACAAACTAACACCGGTTCAGAAAGCTGCTTCTAGAGGGAAGAACTCGGCAAGTAACTCCCTAGTTGCTCTTTTCATAAATCAAATAATCAATTTAACATTTTAACATGGCTATAAATGTGAATGTAGGGTCGTGAAGGACAGTATAGCTGGTGGAGAAGCCGTCTGGTTCGGGTGTGAGGTGTCGAAGAGGTTCGAGAGGAAAAACGGTCTCGAGGATTTGGACGCGTGAGTGTTTCTCTATAAAGATCCCTTTAGTTAGAGTCTACCCTTTAAGACGGTTTCATTAAATTCACTTTTCAATCATGTCAATGAAATGGAAAAGTTGTATTTAATGTGATTTTCTCGCTGATGTGATCTGCGATCCAGCTCGAAGGACCAACTTTTTTATATGGTTTCAGCGACAACCGCGAACTTAACAAAATGTTTGCATATCTATACTAATAAGTATTATAAAGAGGAAAGATTTGTTTGTTTGTTTGCATTTGAATAGGCTATGAAACTACTGGACCGATTTGAAAAATTCTTTCATTGTTGGGAACCTATGCGGACGAAGTCTCGTGCAAAAGCTAGTTTTGTATATGTGCAATCCAGCTCATTGTGTTTCTGTATTGTGCAATTATCTGTGCAACTGAAAATGGCGACGTTTACTTTACACTACAGTCACGATTACAAGCTGGTGTTCAATACGGAGGTGCAAATAGGTCTTCAGAAGGCCGATCGTCTGCTCTACGGTGACTCTTGCATGACCCACGCCATGGTGTTTACGGGGGTCGGCACCGATGTAAGTTCCTACACATAGATCAATTTCACACTTAATAAACATAATATTATATTATGTAACCTCGCTTGTATATATGTGTGTTAGAAAATGTCCATATTTTTTGTTAATAATAGTGAAATTAGGTCCTTGTCCTTGTAAAAATAACTAGTCATTGATCGCTATTTTTGACATTAATATTATAAATGCGAAAGTTTGTATAAATGTATGGATGTTTGTTACTCGTTCACACAAAAACTATGCAGAACCGATCACCATGAAATTTTCTTTTGCATACAATAATTATGTTGTCTGAAACACTAGAAAGGACATAGGGTTACCTTTCATTGTTCAAAGCGGACGAAGTCGCGGGCACCAGCTATAGTTGATAATAATATTTAATAATTTTATTTATTATTCCTAGTTGATCATGTTAATGATCAACTCGTACTTGACCGAAAAATTGTCTGTTTCAACAGAGCCCAATGTTTCCTAAACTTTTGAATTTCTTTTTAATGGTCCTAGTTGAAAAAATGTCTGCATAAATGACTGTGTATTTTGAAAACAGGAACAAGGCAAGCCACAGAAGTTTAGAGTGGAAAATTCGTACAGTGACAAGGAGTACGACAAGGGATATCTTCTGATGACTGAGCCCTGGTTTAGGGAGTTTGTGTTTGAGGTAAATTTTCATCATATATTCATCATTATCATTTATCATCATCACTGTAGGTCATGGAGTAATTTACTTTGTTTTCAGAAATATCGTGTATATATGCTCTATACATGATACTGAAACTTAATTGACGATTTTTAGAATTTTTTTCTGTATTATGTTGTATGTATGTATGTTCCTCCATAACTCTTAAACGAATTAACTGATTTTCATGAAACTTGGTAGATAAACATTTAGAAGTACGGGACACTTTATCTTTTTTAACGCGGACAAAGTCGCGGGCAACAGCTAGTGAACAATATAAATATAAACACCTGAAAATATAAAACCTAATAACTATATTATAGACCTATTGCTTTTAGGTAGGGCCGTATCTAGTCGAGCGCAACAAGTAGGTCTATGTCTTTATGGGATTCCTTTTGAATACTATAAATGTACGTAATTATCTCTGTAGGTGGTGGTGGACAAGAAATATGTACCGGATGACGTTTTAGAAGTTTTCAAGCAGGAACCGAAAGTGCTGCCAGCGTGGGATCCTATGGGAACTCTCGCTTGTCCGCTGTGCTCTTCCAAGGAATAATACTTATTTATTTTGCATGTATGTATGTACGTATTAAAACTGTTTATATTATATTATGTTCCTTTAAAAAAAATAGCCATCTCAATATGTAATATTAATGTTACCAATAATACGTAGGTACAATTTTATTCAATAAAATTTATGAATAAGCCCGTCTAGATATTGTTGAGGATTTTTGTCTACGCTGAAATCAAAAGAGTTGAAATTTATTGCTAATTATATAAGAGAAGTTTTAACTTTTGAATGGAGAGAGAACTTGAGATCGTCACAAAAATTGTATTTGTCATAACATAATATATTGTGTCAACTAACTTTTGGTGGTGACATGTTGTTATTATTTTATCAAACGGCAACAATACAAAAATACTTTACGAGAGGGCGCTTTAAAATTATAATATTTTTTTTGTGTGTTTATATAAAATTGTGTTCTTTTTTATTATAAAAATTGCAACTGTAGGCAAAGGTAGACTTTATAAATAAAAGCAAAACCTTATCTAGAAAACGAAATTTCATCCAAGTTAAATTCATATAACTTTGTAAATTATCTATACTAATATTATAAAGAGGAAAGATTTGTTTGTTTGTTTGTATTGTATAGGCTCCGAAACTACTGGACCGATTTGAATAATTCTTTTACCATTAGAAGCCGACATTATCCGTGATGAACATAGGCTACTTTTTATCGCGGGAAAATACTTCATTACTACGAGAAATCTAAAATAAAAGTAAATACTAGCGACTTGGCCCGGGATACACACAGCGCCATCTATCCAGAATCAGGTGAAGCGACTAACATGACAACTGCTTGGTGATATTCCACGGTAGATGGCGTTTTAAACTTTTCAACGCGGACGAAGACGCGAGCACCAGCTAGTATACTATAAAACCTTCCTCGAGAACCACTCTATCCATTGGTGAAAACAGCATGAAAATCGGCACAGTAGTTTTTGAGTTTATCGCTAACAGACAGACAGACGCGAAGGAGTACTTTGTTTTATAATATGTATAGTGATCATTTCTCGTATAAAGAATTGTCAATAATATACAAACTAGACGGGCCAGTTAAATTTTTGTTACCGTTAAAATCGATAGACAATTAGACACTGCCATAGACACACACCATAGATAATTTTACACATTTATATTTTTATACATTTAACAAGCATAGGTGTAATAATGATCTTAATAATAAATTAAAGGTGAAAGGATTTTTTAAAAAGCCACAAGTGTTCAATATTTAGTCCATTTTAATCGCAGTAAGTTGTGCTTTTATTTATTTTATTTGTAATAGAATCGAAATCGTGGAATAATTACTTACTATAATAAAACTAACTTTCAAAAGAAATAGATAGTCACAGTTTTGATACATTTTTTTAAACTTAATTCGATGGTGTTTTATCAAAATAAATACATATTAATACATACTAACAGACGTTTTTTTATTTAGAGTGGCTTTGCTTGCCATAGAGAAACTTGATAATAATAATTATGTGCAATTTAATGAAATTTGTAGGTATTGTATTTATTACCTTTTATTATTGTTTTTTAATGTATATTTTTCCCTGATAGTGGACACGTTTTTAGCAATATTGCATGTTTTTTTAACAAGTGCATTTCTTCGATTGTTGTTTGTCAAAAATATAATTAATTATGTCAAAAAGGGATATTTCTAATTTTCGTATAAACTTCGTAAAAAAAATATGTTTGTGGGATTTTACTCTGATTGTTAAACAATCACATCACAATCCAAATTGGAAACGCTACGCTGGCATTTCTTATTACAAGAGTTAATAAGAAAAAAATAATTAAAATAATAGTAATTATGAGAGTATTTATCAAAGTATATGTATGTGGCTGCATAAAAAATACATAGTACTTTCAGGCTATTGCTGCTTGCATAATATATGTATATCTCGGAGCGGGCTGGGAGATGGGCACTTATTGTGCAGCGTCGTCTCGAGCCACGCTTGTCTTTTCTGACATGGTTCGGATCACTTAACTGTTATATTTACAATGTCACTATAATAGTAGGTAATCACAAAGTGGTGTGACGTACCACAAGTCTCAGGTCTCACTCAAGAAACAAAAGAATAAAACAAGTTCTTAATAATGCACAAACACAAACAGTACGCTAGCGTCAGTTAGAAATTGAATAATCACAACGGCCGCCGAACTCAGCTCCGGCCTAGCTCCGAATCACTTGGAGCGCCCTCTATACTTGCTTGCTCAAACTATCAGAGCACTTAGCGTCACTGTTAACCAATGTACATGGCCGAAAATACCATCATCATATATCACGTCATCAAGAGCCAATAGGCGATAGCTGTCATCTTCGACAGTTGTCTTTGCTATGCCATAGAATAATAACTATGCTATAATCTCTACTGTCTACTACAGACCAGAAAATACTAAACCCAGACTTGTGTTTACGTTCGATGATGTATTTAGCACCATCCCTCTTTGAATTACATGATTCTACACAATTCAAAAATGTTATTAATAATTAATGAATAATCTTCTCTTTATTCACGCTCCGACATATATATTTTGCCAAAGATTAAAAAAATATGTCCTATATAATCTCAACGAAGTTTGTACCAAAATGTTTCTTATATACGTAACCCGTTTTTTGACTTTTATTGGAACCGAGTTCATTTAGTGCATTTCAAACTCTTGGCAATGAGGATTTGCCGTTTGTATTTTTTTTGCATAATAAAATAACTGATCAGTGAAAATTTTGTTTCATTTCATTACGAGTATGTAACTATGTATGTATTGTGTGATGAAAAAAATAATAACACAGCAATTATATTAAAACATAAATTATATTTTTAAATTTTATTAAATAAAAATACTTATTTATTTAACACAAAATTTATAAATAAGATAAATTGCTAAGTTTCACGTTACTGAGTCAATAAGTCGCTTAAAATTTTTATTAAATTAATTAACAAAGCTCGCTTAACTTGCACAATTTTTTCTGGGTTTTCTGGTCTTAGAGTTATGATGTTATCAATTTTATTATTTTTAACTGTTGACATCGGTTTTATGCGTCTAGTCCAATACAACCAATTCCCAAATTGCCTGAAATGTCAATACGCCTGAATCCCAAATAGACTGAAGTTTAAATCGACTAAATCCCAAAACGACTGATTCCCAATTCGCCTGAATTTTTAATGATTGATGTGGAGATGTCAGCAAGGGCTCAGATTAAATAAGAGTTACGCAAGGGTTACATGATCGGTGGGGATATAGTTCGCAGATTTTCCCGCGCAAAAATTAAGAAAAAAATTGGTAAACTGCAAATAAACTTTTTTGCAATTGCAACTTTGCAAATAATAAAATTGGCTCCGATAAACAATAAACATGCATAATATCCAATAATATTTTCAATTTTCAGGCAATTTGGTACTAAGGCATTTCGGATTTCAGGCGAAACGGGAATCAGGCAATTTGAGATTTGGTTGTAATGGGAAAGGCAATTTGCATTTCAGGCGAAATGGGAATCAGGCAATTTAGGAATTGGTTGTAATGGACCGGACGCGGTTTTATTTTGTTTAACCTTCAATTGCACAACATTGTCATTAACTAGCCACGCCTCGGTTACATCTGTTAAGTGGGCCATCAAATGCAACTACAACTTACAATAGCTTTATTAATGACTGTAATATAAATACAAATTAATATAGTAAGTAGTACTATATTACCTCTGAGTGTAATTTTAAAAATAAAACATTTAGGGAGGCCGCACATTGGCGGGGGATCTATTCAAATCCGAAAAACATGTCCATTTGACCAAAGACGCGTTTGTAGAATCTAATATAGAGGCAGAAGTGTGCGGCCTCCCTTACTAGAGAAAAAATTATGTTTAACATGATCATGTTTTAGTTTTAGTAAAAACCAGCCCCGGCGCAAACGAAATATAACTGAAAATATAGGTAATTCAATGTGAAGTAATTAAATACTGCATAAGGGCATCATCGAAATCGATGGCTAAATGTGTGAAATTGCTATTCGAATTTTTACGATATGCATGCAGTATTTAATTACTCATTTTTGCCTATAATTTAAGTTACATTTCGTTTGCGCCGGGGCTGGGTTTTTGTTCCATACTTCATGTCATGAGCATTCTCCTTTAATATAAACCTAACAATTATTGTGATTATGAGTATCATTAAAAAAAATCTTGATACCAGTTTGAATAGAATAGAATAGAATATACTAGTTATTGTATTGCTGGCAAATCGAGAAAATAAAGTAGGTATACAATTTTTATGCTTTGTCAGAAGGCTTTACAAAAATATTTACATACCATATAATTTATGCAATTATCACCCAATGTCACACCCGATTCAAAATGTAAGAAGTACATAATACAATACTTACGTATGTTACAAATTTATTGTGTAATTATTACATAATGTTACTAAAAAGTCCGGCGCTGACTGACGGCATGGAAAATAATTTATTCCTCAACATAATTATTTTTAATCTTATTGACTTGAGTCACCTTGAGTGCAGCACTGAGGAATGAAGGCCCTTACTGCTTAGGTACTATCGCGTGGTCTGTAAATTTCAACCACCTAGGTTTATAAATTGCAAGCACTCTGTTACTTTGAATAGTTTTCATCAAGACACGGCTGCGTACTGTGAGATACCACTACGTGCCGAAGCATGCCGCGATACGCCGAGTCATGCCGCGGCATACCGACTCATGCCACAGCAGCATACCGAGTCATGCCACGACGTGCCTAGGCATGCCGCGGGATGCTTAAACGTGCCTCGCCGTGCCAAACCATCATTCAGCGCCGGCGCTTATTAATATCTATGTATGGATGAGGCTTTGAGCATCCTGTGTTACAATGTAGGTAACATGTTTTGGTATTTTTTGCAGTTTTGGTATATACAAAAGTGATACTAACAATTTTGCACAGTACAGTAACTAGAAATGAATTCAATATCAAAAGTGTTTTTAAATCTATTCATCACCACTTGGTATACTAACACAAATATTAAGTTCCCGCATTTTCATTTTTAATTTCCAATTTTTTCTGTACCCTTAAATACTTGAGTTTCGCCCAAACACCTTGACACATCTTCACTAATCGCTTATCGCGAGATTTTATCGCGTAACCAACCACATTTCTAACTATATGTCTAGCGTGTTGCAATTTCCCTTTCTGAGCATAAGCTAGTGCCGAGTAAAGTTTACTTCGTGCAGCCAGACTATCATCTCCGAGCATTTTGGACAACTTGTATTGCCTTATTGAAATTCTGCCTGCTTCGTCAGCCTGGAATAAATTTTAAATAAGCACTGATCAATGATCAAGATTTTTAATATATATAAAAAGTATATTTAATTGTTATACTTACACAGTGCTCAAAGTAATCACCTAAGGCTGAATATGCTCCGCCAAGAGTAGACAGCCAGGAAAATGCATTCTCTATCTCTACTCTGGTCCATACCAATTTCAATATTTTATCATTCCTGAAAGAATAGAATTTTTATTAGTGGTAACATTTGGTATTGCCACTACCAATACCGAGGTTAAAAACTTTTAAACAAAAGTGACCAAATCAACCAAAAATATATTGGCTTGCTTGCCTTAACACTCTATTCTAGGGTTCCTGGATTCTATTCCCGGCAGGGTCAAAGTTGAACTAGTTATCTCTAGACCGGATCTGGAAAGTGCAGTGCTGCTGCCACTAGGCTCACTGAGTTTCGCAGTCATTTGGGCAGCCTGTCCGTTAGCAACCATCCCCTTACAGAAGACCACTGCAAAATAACAGCACATGTGCTGTTGTTTCGGTGAGTGGGGTAAGGGATACTAGAGCCTATTTCCCTATTGCTTCCCAATCCTTAACCCTACTGTAGTCTGCATCGGCAGTGCACTTGCAACACCTGTGGTGTTACTTGTGTGATAGGCAAGTAGCCACTTACCATCAAGCAGACCATAGCCAATCGTAACATAAAAAATACACAAAATAAACAAACCAGAAAGAATAATCACTTGAAATTGAGGTTACAGAAACTACCTACTTTTTTTAGTTTGGTTTTAGAAGTAACCTAACCTTGCAAGTTATTATTTGCTAGTAATCATCAATCAATCAATACTAATATTAAATCTGTAAGTATAGGTTTTGTATGTATGTATGTTCCTCCATAACTCTTAAACAAATCAACTGATTTTCATAAAACTTGTTAATTAAACATTTAAACGTACAGGACACAGAATAGGCTACTTTTTTCTTTTTCAATGCAAATGAAGTCACCAGCACCAGCTATTAGCAAATAATAACTTACAAGGTTATGTTACATAAAGTAAACAATTACGTTTAAAATGTAATTTGCACCATTGTGACATAACAATGTGTGACATCATACAATTATTATGATACTCTTGTATCATAAATGAATAATATGAGACAGTATTGTACATTCTTTTTAAATTTCAGTTTATGTTTACAAATTGTTCTTTTTCTTACTAGGGAAATATTTTGAATAGCAGAACAGGCTTTATAGTTGGAATGATTAAAATAATATTTTAATAAATAAATAATACATAATTGTAGAAAAAAAATTACCAAGAATAGTCAATAACCTCCTGGTCGGGAGGTTCTAAAATTAAATTTAAGCGAACTATTCCACTCTCAGGACTTCCACATAATTCATTCAAATGCAATATAACTCTTGATCTGTACACTTCGGAGTTGATACACTCTTTAACGAAAGGCTGCAGGAATAGAGCGTTTGCTACGAATTTTAATGCCTTTTTCTTTCCTTGCAATTCGTCAATTTCAAATTGACTGTCTCCATCGCATCCAGGCTTAACTCCAACAGATTTATAGTGCTCTTTATTGGGAAACACGAAATTTTCTGGTGATACATAACAAATAGTATAAGGACTGCGAAATAATTTCACTTTGGTTATCAGCAGCATTATTTTAGGTTAGGTGACATATGGACGCGATGTTTGAAAACTAAGAACACAATAGGAATTTGGAACCTTTTTCTTAATAATATTTATGAGTTTATGACGAAATACGAATTAAAAAACCACACTTTATGTAATTTATAGTAAAATTAATTATTCCGTTATTTGCATTTTGTATACACAAAATGACAATTTGAATTGATTGAATTCAATTTATTTAAAGGGCTATCACACCTTACAATTTGAACGTATCCAATTTAGGAAATCGAAAGGTGTGATCGCAGAAAGAACAGATCGGATTCAATTTAGAGAGTTCTAACTCTCTGTTTCCTTAAATTGAATACTGTGATCGCGGCGTTTCAATTTAGAAAGTTTAGGGGTGTCCACTTAAAAAATACATCGATGTTTTTTTGTCGATGCGATACAAAGAGGCTATGCATCGGTTAGAAACATTGATGTTTTCTCAAAATCGAGTACACTAGCTGCTGCCCGCGACTTCGTCCGCGTAACGCGTGACACGCTAATATACAAAATGGTTAATTGTTTACCTTTTTAAAATCAAAATTGAAACATAAATAACATAGGTTATTTATATTTTATAACGTTACGAGGACGAAGTCGGGCACTAAAATAACTACTTAAATGAAATACCTATTTAAATGAAATAGGTAATAAAATAATACACTAAATAAATAGGTAACACAATCAAGATTCTTGATTGCAATTGATTTCGTTAAAATACCAGTAACTCGTTATATACCTAACTAGTAATTTCCTAATATTCCTAATATTTAATACGATATATCGATACAAAGCGAAGTATCGGGCATCCCTACTGCGTTCACAAGTGTTGCCAGATTTGTGGAGGCAAAAATCCGTACCGCCTTTCACTGTTTCCTAAATTGAATTCGATGTAGGAAATGCTTATCGCACTATTCAATTTGAACGTTTTCTATTTAGGAATCTAAGTAGAGAGCTCGTGATCACACTACGCTAAATTGATTTCTAAATCGAAGATATAAAGTTGAAAATGGATAAACTCTAAATTGAATCCAATCTGTTCTAACTGCGATCACACCTTTCGATTTATTAAACTGTAACATCGACATTTTATGACTGTTGCGGAAGCGGTAGCTCTGAACTCTACCTATTCAATATACTTTGTACTAATTCAATTAAATAGAAATGCCACAATAAAAGTAAAAAAGATTTTTAATATTTTCTAAAATATATGAAACTACAAGAGCAAAATTTGTTTGAAATTCTTTAGAATTTAATTATACCGAGTGAAGTATTACTTATAAATCGTATATCGATTTGTAGATATCAAAAATTTGTATAACCCATACTATCCATACTTACTAATATTATAAATGCGAAACTTTTTCACGCCTTAACTACTCAACCGAATTTTGCATACACAAAAAATGCATACATATAGGGTACCTTTCTTCCAAAAAAAAGTACTGTTCCTGAGTAATCGTCTAAAAATATAAATAATAGGGCGCTACCGTCGTCACAGTAATAACGATGTCAGGCGTTATTACTCATATATTTTCTTTTTCAACGCGGAAGAAGTCGCGGGCACCAGCTAGTAATATAATATTTGGTTTAAACTTAAAAAAATAAAATCAATAACTATTTGTAAATGTCTTTATTCATCTTAAATATAAAATCAAAATCAAAATTTAATTCATAACAAGGCTTATTTATCATTTAGTAATTTATAGGTATGACATGCATGCTAAAAATCTGTAATGTATACCGAGAAATCCGTATACTGGCAACACTCTTCGATTTAGAAATCTATTTAGCGTAGTGTGATCACGAGCTCTCTGCTTACATTCCTAAATAGGAAATGTTCAAATTGTAAGGTGTGATAGCCCTTTTAATCATAATTCAATTTAATTGATCAATTGACATTGACAATATTGATTGACCACAGAACAATATTACTTACTCCTGTCGATTTGTGTCGATTGACCTATCTATTCGATTCGACTCTGATACAACAACAGACTACTCTCAAGCTGTCATTCAAATTAAATTCAAATTTTAAGTTAAGGAGGGTAGAGATAAGGAGGACAATCTTATATGGGTGTTAAACTAAAAAAGTGGCAACTAAAATCGACAAATTGAGATGGCGCTGGTTGTGTCTAGAGCAGTGATCTAGAGAGTTTGAGAGTATGGAGAGTATGAAATGAAACGGAGTGAAGTGCGCGCTGAGTTGAATTCTTTACTATCACTAGCTGCACCAGCGCCATCAGTTCGTCGTCTTTCATCGGACACTTTTAATACACGGAGCTTGCGCTCCTTTACCTCTATTCTCCTTGTTTTAAGTTAACATTGACAACTGAAATGCTTGCCAATTGCCATTATTTTAATTAAATAAAATATAGGTATTGTAAATAGGTACATAATTTTTTCTTTAGATCATAACAATAACTAATAATCCTATAATTGTAATGTTTTGTCATATTTGTTATAATTTCAGGGCAAGGATTACAGATTATAGTAATCTCTTTCTCTCTCTAAGCGAGAGAGCAGCCGGGTAACCCATATATATTACTATACTCTTTGCAGGGAACTCAGGAATCAGTATAAAATAAGTTTCCTTACTGGCAACATTGGATTGGACCATACACTGATATATAATAAAGCACAGGATAGGCGGTTGTCAAATTATTTTTATGTCTATTAGAAAATCGTCTATTGGATGATAGGGATATGTCCCATTTACATTTATTCTGTAAATGGGACATATCATGCGGACATCACTAGTTTTAGTTCCATGTACTTGCACTCCATAGTTTTATCCCGGCACCACACTCTCGCGAAGTTCCTCGACGAAGTATTCGGGAAAGTTGACCGAAGTATGAAATATGACGTTAACACGGCCTTCAGACTCTCGTGAAGTTGGACGAGGCGAGGCGAATAAGAGAGTGTGGACGGTCACCTCGCCCTACTTCGTTCAACTTTACCTCGCCTCGTGCTACTTCCATTTGTTGTCGGTTTTTGCGACCGAGTCAAAGGACTCGAAGCCGCGTACATAGAGTAACTTATAATGGTTAAGGAGCCCACAATGCTAAATTTGGACTTTGAAGATAAGATGGTAAGAAGAATCAGCACGATTAGGAATTTAAGCTGAACCGTCTGTATGAAAATCTGAAGCGCTCGAGTATTAATACATATCCGTTATCGGAGACACGTGGAGAATATACATTGACAATATCTGACGCGCTCGAGTAAATCCAAAAATTCCCGTCTTGGGCTCCTCTACCATAAGCTCCTCGCGAAGTTGAACGAGTGTGTAGCGACGCACTTCGTGTTCGGTCAACTTTCTCGAGTACTTCTTCGAGGAACTTCTCGAGAGTGAAGCCGCTGCATAACCACTCATTCGAAATAAGGCGTGGTGCCCGTCCACACTACGTATTCGCCTCGCCTCGCCCAACTTCGCGAGAGTGTGGTCCTGGTGTTACAAAAATATTATAGCCTATAAATTTTTCAATGGTCTATTTTAACACTTTTATTATTGTTGTTATTAGACTAGTTTGCTATCTATAAGTGGATTTTTTTAATTTCCCTCGAAAAAATAAATAAATAAATAGGCTACAGCGCCAAAATTGCGATTTTCAAATAGATAATTTGACAGAAGCCTATCCAGTGTTACAGATCAGTGGTATATAATATGTATGCGTGTGTATGTGTATGGACATGGTCTTCTATGTGGCGGTGGCGCTGCGCTGCTAGTGCTACGTTCACTCCACTGCTGCCATTTTAGCGCTTTCGGCGCCAGATCTAGCGGAATTTTAGGGTAATCAACTCCCATTTTTAGCAGTTGACTCCTAGCGCATAATCTAGCGCTTTATCGAAATGGTTGTTAAGTTATACCATACTTATTATTTATAACTATTTAACCGAACGTTATTTCTACTGAACGTTTTTAAAATAATTCAGGATGATTGAAAATGTATTTTTGGCAACACCACAAAACTTTATCACCTTATTGCGAGAATTCCCCGAGCAGCCTTGCACCGTACAAACAAATCGAATGAAACTTGGATATCACAGAGCCACAACCTCCACCTAGTTCTGGGACTCTTAAAACTTTTGCAACCGATGATGCATCAATTTTGTATCAATTTGTTTAGATTATTTAATAAATGAAAAATTATGAAAGTACTTGATATACTTAAGTACTAAATTAGGTATATATAACTAAATTAGGTACTATTTGTATAATTTTTGCTTAGATTACTTGATAAATGAAAATTTATTCAAATACTCTATCGTGCCTTGCGTTCCATATAGGAAAAGCCGTTTTTGTCATAACGAAAACTATAGGTATTGGAAATGACGAAAAAACTATGCCTAAAAGCACTAATTTTTTGGTCAATCAAACAATATGGTCATGTGGAACGTATTTAATTTAACTCCTAATTTAAAAATAAAATCATAATCTAGCGCTTTTTCTAATCGCAGACTTTTTAGTGGAATCTAGCGCTTTTCTTGGACTGATTTAGCGCCCAACACTCAAATGGACCTGGCTGCAGTGGTTCACTCATACATACGTGTACATACGGCATTACGGTACGACGGACGGCGCCATTTTGTTCCTGCCGTATGACAGGCCGGCTTACAAAAGAGGAGTAAATTGCATTTATTCTTCTCCAATTTGAGTTTATGTGTTGAATTTATTGTTAATGAAGTGAAACACAACATAAATGATGGCGAGATACGGTCAAAGACCGGAAAATGCCCTTAAAAGGGCGAATGGTAAGTCAAACTTGCTTGCTCCATCACCCTTGCGTACCACGTTGCACTTTTAGAAAATATTTGGAAAAATGTATATTATACTTGAATTTGCACACTTTACATGTCAGTTAAATCTAAATGTTAAATATGTAAAATTCAGATACAAATGATGCTATGTCAATATTTCGTCAAGGCCTTTACATAATTCTAAAAATATACATAACCAAAAATTTTGAATTATATTACGATTAGATTGTATACAAAAATGTTTTTCAGAATTCATGGAGTTGGAAAAGCCGTCCAGGGCTTTGGATACACTCCAGGAGGTTTTCCGAAACAAAAAGTGGGCTTACAATTGGTCAGAATCTGTCCTTGAACCGATTATGTTTAGGTATTTAGAGCTTTGCGTAGACCTGCGGAAGTCGCACATCGCTAAGGAAGGATTATTCCAATATAGAAACATGTTCCAGAGTGTGAACGTGGGTTCATTGGAGCAAGTCATAAGGTATTGTAAAAATTAACATTCTAACTTCATTGAATAAAAAACATTGTCCCCACTCCCCACCCTTATTTCCTAGATGTTAAAACTTGTCAATATTTTTTGCTCAAATATTATTGTCAGGTATTGATTTTCTATATTTTTAGATGAACTCTTTTGGGAACATTAATTTTTTTCTGGATTCTGGATGTCCTTTCCTATATCTCTGACAATGTGTTAACATAAGCTTTTGTGAGATTTTTTACTAATAGATAAAGGCTGGACGTTTGCATACATTATTATGTACATGTTATTTCATTACCATTATTATTATTGAAACTACTGACATACAAAACATGAATATTTTGTAACATTGTCTAATAGAGTATTAGTGGTATTTTCAATAATTATGTTCTTAAGTCAGAGCATAATAAAATTAAAGGGTATATTTTGTTATACCAGAGGCTACCTTCGCATGGCAGAGGAAAGGACGGAAGCGGCCAGAGCACAGTCAACTCAGGCGGTCATTGACACGGACGATCTGGACAACCTCGCTACTCCCGAGAGCATCCTTCTGAGTGCTGTCTCTGGAGAGGATGCTCAAGATCGTTCAGATAGAACTATACTTACGCCCTGGGTGAGAATTTTAGAAATCAATTTGTCCCATATTAAGCTCCAATTGAACTAACTTTCGTCACTTATAAAAATTATTTAACATATTGTTGCATTTTTTCGTATTACATCATTTATTGCCCAATACTGTTTTATTTCATATACTAGCTGGTGCCACAACTTCGTCTGAATTGAAAAATAAAAAATATAATATAAACAATATAATGCATTGCTATTACACTTTTGTTAGGTGTTAGTTTACTTTATTTTATTTTAGACTAGCTGTTGCCTGCGACTTCGTTCGTGTTAAAAACGATAAAAAGTAGCCTATCACATGTCCCATACTTCTAAATGTTTATCTACCAAGTTTCATGAAAATCAGATAATTCATTTAAGAGTGATTGAGGAACATACATACAGAAAAAAATTCTAAAAATGGTCAATTTAGTTTCAGTGACATGTATAGAGCCTATATACACAATATTTCTGAAAACAAAGTAAATTACTCCATGACCGACCCCTACAGATTTATTATTAGTATGTTCCCATGGGACTTTTATTCTAGGTGAAAGGTACCCTATGTTCCTTCTAGTGGGTTACAAGGATAACAATGTGTGCAAAATTTCATGATGATTTTTCGGCGTGCAAAGGTAACAGACAGACAATTAATCTGACAATTTTAATCTGATGTTAAAAGCTTTAAACACTTTTATATAGTTATTAGATAATGTCTTATGTATTTTATGATGTATTTTTAAATGAATAGTCTAAATATATTATCATTATCACATTACTGAGTTTGTACTTGAAGTTTAACTTTTTTAATTTTTAACAGTTTGATAACAAATATATTGTTTGTTTTTTCAGGTGAAATTTCTATGGGAGTCGTACTGTCAATGTTTAGAACTCCTCCGTACCAATGCTCATGTAGAGACTTTGTACCATGATATTGCTAGGATGGCATTCCAGTTTTGCCTCAAGTACTCCCGGAAGACGGAGTTTAGGAAGCTGTGTGATAAACTACGTAAGCACCTCGAGGACATCTGTAAGCCTACGGTAAGAATTATTATATTATTTTTAGTTCTTTTTGTACCTTTATTTACTAGTATTTTATTTTGTATTATGCGTTTTTATGGTACACATATTAGTACAATGCAAGGAGGGTCATTAAATCAGACTAAGTTTAACCCTGCATAGTATGTTTTATAAGATATTTTAGTGTCATTATCCTTGAGTTTTTGGCTTGATATATTATATAATGAACACAAGGATATAGGCTTATAGAAAAATTAAAATTGCAGGTGCCAACGGGTAATGTCAGCATCTCGAAACCTGAAACTCAGCAGCTCAACCTGGAGACGAGACTGTTCCAACTGGACAGTGCCATTCAGATGGAATTGTGGCAGGTGAGCATTGAAGATAATATTATGTTAGCAAATTACAAATCTAGCTTCCAGCTACATTTTTCACAGCTTTATAGATCGTGTCATAAATGTAGATTCGTCATTTAAAAAAATTTCTCTTGTTATAAATATAAGAATATATCTAGTTGCACTCTATTAAGTCTTTGGTGACTTAATAGATCTATTAACCCTAAGGGAGTAACTACACTTGGGCCTCCGCTCATTACAATACTCAAATGCTCAAGGTTAAGTCTCCACGGAGTATATCTTATTATCTCATCTTATTTTATCGCCTTTCTCTATCCAGGAAGCCTACAAAGCAATTGAAGACATCCACAACCTGATGAACATGTCGAAGAAGACTCCAGTGGCCAAAACTATGGCCAACTACTACAGCAAGTTGGCGCTTGTGTTCTGGAAGGCCGGACATTGTCTGTTCCACGCCGCAGCCCTGCTCAAGCTTTTCCAGCTGTCCAGGGAGCTCAAGAAAAATATCACCCAGGAGGAATTGCAGAAGTAAGTCTGTAACATGTAATTTTAAAGTAAAACATCCATTCATATAGATTAGCCGGATTAAGATAAGATAAAATATGAGTTTTATGTCAGATTTGAATAAAAAGATGATGGGATAATATGTCCTTTATTATTATTATTATTATTATTATTATTATTATTATTTAGATTCTCATAATAGACATACCCCTAAGGTTATGGTCATTTATATTTAAAAAAAATTACAATTTTAATTGTGTGTGTAAAATTCGGCGTCAAGTACGACGGCTGTATCTAGTAGAGCGCAGCGAGACCAATCAAATATTATCTCTGGTTATGGTTTTGTAACTTATTCTTTCAATAGAAATGAAGTCTGAAATTACTCATCATATATTTATAGAATTTCCTTGTCTAATGTTTATGATGAACATTCAGTTAATTGAGCATATTTTCTTTAAAATAGCAAGTTATGCTATTGTATACCTCTGAATATAATCCCATTTCTAATCTTTTAATGATTGTGAAATGGTAGGCCTCAGAGGTAAATGATTTATGTCGGTTTGACGCGACAGACGACGCTACCACTGTGTCATCTGTGTTAATTAAAGCCAGCACAAGCAATATATTTTTTTCTATCATAGATATCAGAATTGCCATTTTAGTGAGACATTTCAAATTAAAATTAGACAACAAAACTATATTACTTTGAGTTTCTTAGCGTTTGGAAGTCTATGATTCGAAACTTTTTTTTTGTTTATTGAAATGTACTCAAGTATATTTTATTGAGTACCTTCATTTATTTATTTTTATCCTAGATTAGAATCCAAGAAATTATTTTTGAAGGTTCTCTAATGGTTAATGTGCATTTAGAACCAATGCAAGATATCTGCCAATGTAATGACATTATTTTATCCTCTCACCAGAATGGCTTGTCGAGTGCTGGTCGCAGTATTGTCAGTGCCACTGCCATCTCTCCATCCTGAGTTTGATAGATTTGTGGAAACGGACAAGAGTCCCGTTGAGAAAGCCCAACGATTGGCTGTATTGCTGGGATTAGCTCAACCACCGACCAGAACTAGTCTCTTGAAAGGTATGGAAATTGATTACTTCTATATATATATTTTTTATTATTAATTGTAACCAAAATGAATGAAAAATTTAAATATTTCTCCACAATTTATTATTTTGTATAAGTCAAATCTCATCTAGGATATTCGTCTAGTTTTCGTTTCCGAGGGTTTCTTTTTCCATATAAAATAATAGGTAAAGAAACTAATGGAAAATAAGAACGAAACATAAGACACGTGTATTATATTTCACCTCTGAATATAATCCCATTTTTGACCCTCCAATGGTTGTGAAATGGTAGGCCTCAGAGGTACATAATTTATTGTAAGTTTGACGCGACAGGCGACACTTTTGCTGTGACGTCTGTGTTATTTAAAACTAGCACAAATGTTCCAAATTGATCCCAGAATAGAATAATAAATAACACTTCTAAACCAACAAAAAAAATCAACTTCCTCCATCAAAACTCAATTGTCAATTGTGAATAAAAAAAACTTTAGTCATTGGTGACGTGATCTGTCCCTATCCCTATGAATATGTGTTTACAATACAATATATTGTTAATTGGTCGGCATATTTTTTTGTTTGTCTCACTGCTAACATCTCTAACGCGCCATATTATTTGATGTATACATAAATAATAAAATTTAAAAATATGTTGGTTGTTTCAGATGTGGTCCGTTTGAATGTAGTGGCGCTGGCGTCGCCTCAACTCCAGCAGTTATACTCTTGGCTGGAGGTGGAATTTGACCCTCTCACCATTTGCCACAATGTCCAGGGTGTCATTAAGAGTTTACAGGAGGAACCCAGTCAGTATTCGTTACATTTTTTTAACGCCTGACGCAAAAACAGGTTGTCACAAGTTTGAAGTCTGTGGACTCATAGCTCCCAAGCCTGGTGAACAGATTTTGATCCTTTTTTTGTTTGAACACCGTCAGCCCATTTCCTATATGACTAAGGGATTTCACTAACTTCTACAAGTTAGATTGATGTGAAAATTGGTACACTGTTACTTCAGTGGTATTTTCATAACATGGTAACCTTTACCTGATGCTTATATATTACTTATAAAAATGTCAACATCCAGTACAGTGTAAACTGTGAACAGGATCATTATAAATTGTACTACTACGGAACTTTCCGGCGGTTATACCGGTCGTTAGTTGGAACTAAGTCTAATGCTTTGAACGTGTCGGGCGTTGCAGACTCTCCGCTGGGCCAGTACGTGGTTGCGCTGCAGGACGTGGCTCTAGTGCGACTGGTGCGTCAGGTGGCGCAGTGCTACGCGTGCATGCAGTTCTCGCGGCTGCTCGAGCTGGCCGGCACCGACGACCTCTTTCACCTCGAGCGGTTGCTGGTCGACTGCGTCAGGCACAATGACATGCAGATCCGTGTCGACCACGCCAACAAGTTAGTATACATTTCTAATTTAGTAACCAAACCACTCGTGTAGTAGTGGATGCTGAACAGTTGGTTACGGTTTTTTTTAGGATGGTCAGATTAATTTGTTGTCACGCAATCGATGCAATTATTTACTAGATAATGATGATTAAATGTGTGTGTGTGTGTGCAGGTGCGTTCACTTCGGCGTGGAGGCCGGTGGTGGCGAATGGTGTTCGGCCGCCGACGAGGCTTGCGGCGGTGCCATATTGCAGCCAACGCCCGCGGAACAGGTAAACCTCTGATTACATTACAATCCTAACATCGGAATTACAAAGGAGAGCCCCGTTTTCCATACCAACATGACAAGTGTTGTTATGTTTCGGTTAGCGAGTAACACCCAAATGAGCAGTTTTCGAAATAATTATCAATAAAAGTCTTCTTGTAAATTCTTCATTAATATAATATTTAGCGTTTTTTTCCACCTTAATAAGTGTGATGTTCGTGTTTAGGTCCGCGAGCAGCTAGTGGTGGCGGCGGAGGTGGTGTCGCGCACGGTGAACGCTCTGTTCCCGGCGCTGAGGCGCACGGAGCAGGAGCGTGCGCGCGCGCTGATGGTGCAGCACTACCACGAGAACAAGCACGCCGAGCACCATCGCGTGCTGCAGCGCCATAAGATCATCGAGGAGCGCAAGGAGTACATCGAGCGACTCAACACCGTGCGCGAGGAGGAGGAGCTCCGGTATACTTTCTTTTCAATACAGTAGGGGGCCGGAGGGGTTAATAGGGTTAAGATATTAGGTTTTAAAGTTTTTTACCTCAAAAATGTGATTCGAACCGATACGCCTCAACTTTTAAGAATAAGCCGCAATCTTTACTTACATTCTTCTAGTTAGATGGTACAGAGTAGCGTCTCAGTACGTGGACTAAAGGCGGTATATTAATTTTAAAAAAATAATAATTTAGACGACAAGAGGAGCAACAGCGTGCCGCCGCTGCAGCCGAAGCCAGGAGGCAAGAGCAAGAGAGAGAAGAGAGAGAGAAACGACGTCACGCATCCGAAATGGCCATCATGAAGGAGCGACTCTTGAAAGAGAGGATGGAGCACATCTCGCAGACAGTTGCTGGCAAGAAAGTACTCGAGAAACTAAAGGAACAGGTCAGTTTTATTGAATGATAGAAAAACTTGTGAATTTGAAAAATTACAAATCTTACTGATATAAATGCGAAAGTTTGTGATTATTTATGAATATTTCAATAAAATAACATAAAAATGGCTGAACAGTTATATCGGTAACCAATGTGTACTTGATATAAGAGGAAATCATAGTTGAAATCGTTTTTCAGGACTTGAGGAAGTTGGACGCTGAAATGATAGCTCAGCGCGAGGCCGAAGAGCTGATGAAAGAACGCCGCGAACTGCAGGCTAGACTCAAGAGTCAGGAAAAGAAAGTAAGCTAACCGTAACTATAGCCATAAATGTCTTTGACGCCCGACGCAAAACCTTTGTTAAGTTTGACGTGATCGGGAATGTTTTTAGCCATAATTTATGAAGGTCTGTTCAGACGTTTCAGAAGGCAGATCACTAACTACCACATGTTTGATTGTTATTTATCACTAAATCCCATTCATCTTAACAAGTTATGTACACACAACCGAATTCGAAGTAGCACAATGCTGAATAGTTTTCGTGCCGTGCCGATGCATGCCGCACGATGCTGAAGCATGTCTTGCCATGCCATTCCGTCAGTCATCGGCAACCCTAAAACATTTAATGTTACGTTGTTTTATTTAAAAAAAATACTACAATATGTAATTGATTTCAGGTGGATTATTTCGAACGCGCTAAACGTCTGGAGGAGATTCCTCTACTCCAAAAGAGTCTGGAAGAGAAACAAGTGCAAGATAAGGCCTTCTGGGAGCAGCAAGAGAAAGAGCGTATACAACAACTGATTGGTAAGTTTTAAAATTTTATTAGCCAATTTACATTGTTCAAATATTTAGGACAGTTGATTGAGTAATTACAATTATGTAAACTGATTGAGCAGTGGCGAGTCAACTTGGCTGCATAGAACCAAGAATGATTAATTACATGTATTTCGCAACATAGTTGCACATTCGTCGTGCCATGACGATTAATGTATACATCAAAACATTAAAAAAACAAGTTCAAAAAGTGCTCGCAATTTTAAACCAACCGGTGTAGCCCGAGGTTTTAACGGCATAACGCGCGTTTAGAACTTTGTTCAGCGCGTTTGTTCAGTGCTATTAACTTACCTTTACTAGTCAGCCAGCCCCAAGGCTTTTGTGTAACCACTTTTTTTTTTCTGAATTTTATGGCCTGATATTGTGTGACCATGTATTGATTGTAAAAAATGCAGTCACAATAAATTTACCATGCGTCGTTGACAGAGTCCCGTAACCACGACGTGGCGACTGCTGCGCGACTGGTGCGCATGCATGCGCACCGCGATGAATTCGTCGGCCGACTTCGCACGGAGCGCGATTCCGCGCACGTTCAGCGGCTGCAAGATTTCCATGAGCGTTTGGACGCCGAACGCACCCGCCGTCTCGCCGAACGACGCAAGCAGCGCGCCGAGAAACGCCGCCAAGAAGTACGTATCGTTTATTCATAAAGCGACTTTTACATAGGTTTATATTTCATTATTACGCAGAAACAATCCGTATCGAGCGCTTTATACGAATCTTGAAATTTTTTTTTTTTATCATATGTATCTCTTTTTATGGCATGTAATATAATTTAGCTATAGTAAAAATGCAGGCAATACGACCTAAGTGTGGAGCGTTGCGATTAATTGGGCGAGTAACATCGCGTCAGTGCGAGGTCAATGTGACTAAAAAATAACTGTGCTTGTTGGTGTGCAGTGGTTGAACGAGAAGCGTCGCGCGGAGGAGCGCGCAGCGGAGGAGGCGGAGCGCTTGCGGGAGGAGCAAGAGCGCCGCGAGCGGGAGGAGCGCGAGCGCAAACACCAGGAGGAGTTAGCCGCGTTGCGCGAGCGCAAAGAGAAGGAGGAAAAGTAATACAATAATCTAATACAACTTATTTTTACAGATGTATGAGTTTATTAGTTTTGTTAATGTATTGTCGTTTTGTAACTTAGTAGAAGTTCTCGTGACGGGGACTTTAACTATAAGCAGCAGCTAATAAGTGTATTAGCTGCTGCTATTGCGAAGCGAGGACGAGTCTAGCTTTATAGTAGTTATGTTACATTATTATGTCCAGGGCCCACCAAGAGATGTTGGCACGCACAGAGGCCAGGAAGCGGGAAAGGGAAGCCGACATCCAACGCCAGTTAGACGAGCAAAAGGCATCCCCGGCCGGAGGGGGCTCGTCCAGTTGGCGGTCGGCGCAAGAGCCGTGGCGCGGAAAGGAGCCCGAAAAGAAGTCCGAACCTTGGAGAACGAGTGCGTATTTTCATAGCTCTTATCTTAGTATCATATATACAACTCGCTGTTGCGCGAGACTTTGTCTGCGTAACTTTTTATAAAATATAGCCTATGTTTCTTGCTGATAATGTAGCATTCTCTATACGTGAAATAATTTTTAAAATCGGTACAGTACTTATTCATTACGTCACACTGCATATTATAGAAATGAAACCTCTGCCTTGTCTCTTTCTCGCGCGTACATACAGAGAACGATGAGGATGACAGAGACTACTGTTTAAGGAGGGTAGAGATACTACTGTTGCTTTGTGCGTTCCTTAGGGTATGAAATGCGGGATCAATCCACCATTAAATGAATTTTGCGTGAGTACTGTCGAGTGATGTGATTGTGTTACTCTGCGTTAAAAGGTCGTCTCCGCGAGCCACCGCGTGACGAAAGAATCCGCTCCCCGGAACGACGTGCGCCGCCTCCAAGGGACGAACGCTCGGAACGACCGCCGCTTAAGGACAACAGGTAACCGAAACCGAAACTTGGACCAGCTCATTGGAGGAGTGGTTAGGTTCAACGGTTCGAATCCGGGCAGGCCAGCTTTCTGGCCTTGATCTGGAAAGTAGTGGCAAGGTGCACCGGGTTTCGCAGACATTTGGGCAGCCCGTATGGCGGCAGTAAAACATCCCTTTATAGAAAACCACCGTGAAATAACAGCACGTGTGCTTTCGTGATTCGGTGAGTGAGTAAGGAATGCCAGAGCCTATAAGTTGCCATTTTAAAATTTCAAGTGGTTTATAAAATAAATACTTATTAGTTTTGTTGAAACTATATACTGTGTGTTTTTCCGTATTAAGAAGCGTGTCTCATTTTTGGTACAAACCAAAATTTATTAATGAGTATGGCAAAAGAACCTCACAATATAAAATACCCCATCTAATTAATAATCTAGCTATCAATCTAAAAAACGAAATGACACAAAAAATCATGAAAATATTACCTAAACTAAATAAAAAAATACATGCCTGCATAGAATGGGACAACCTGTGTAGCGAGTTGCACACTCGCAAAGCGTGCCAATGCCTCGGTTGACCGGTTTTTTTATTACTGCTAACTGAGTTGCATCTTGTATGCGATTCAGTTGGTTAGGTATGTTGATGAATTGTAATGTTATTATTATTGTAATATAATGTAAAATGTAAAAAGTATATAACTAGATCAGATTTTATTTTAAAATATAATTTATTTGTTATAGTAAAAAATGTAATGTAAATGTATTGTGTTGGCGTGAATTAAATGTCTAGACAAACCAGTGTGTAAATACGTGTTAGATAATAATAAATAAATATAAAAATGGTTATATTGTATAGGCGTGAAGAAAGGCCGCGTGATGAACGACGGGACGAAAGGCCGAGAGATGATCGTTCTCGTGACGACAGACCGAAAGATGATCGTTCCAGAGACGACAGATCGAGAGATGACCGTCCCAGGGACGACAGGTCGAGAGACGATCGTTCTAGGGACGACAGGTCGAGAGACGATCGTCCCAGGGACGACAGGCCGAGAGATGATCGTCCCAGGGACGATAGGCCGAGAGACGATCGTCCTAGAACGGACAGGCCGAGAGAGGATCGCCCCAGGGACGACGCTGGCTGGCGCAGCGGAGGAGCTAGAGATGGGGATAGAGATAGGTTAGTTTGGATCAAATGATAATTATAAGTGGCCAATAAAACTAAATTGGTTTCTTTCTAAACATACATTTATTGTTACATAAATATATAACATGTAGCAAAAATTTGACAACTATTTACAGGTTATCTCTTTATAAACTTCGCTATTTTGAAATTGAATCGACTTGTATGAATCGTGTGAAACAGTTATAACTTGTCAAGTGTTTAATATTTTTAAATTTTTATTTTATTTTCAATCAATAATTTTGATCTGTGAAAAATATGATTTAATATACAGTTGATCTATCCAAATATCAAACGTACAAAAAGTTGCGGGTACGACTAGTGATAAAAATATAAAGGAAAAATTTAAAATGTTTATATTATTATTGTTAATGTTAATAATTCATAACTTTGTGAAATTTAGTTATTTTTTTTCTATTATAGTTTTAAGTATGTTTTCGCTTGTGTGTTTCAGACCGCGGTATGTTGGTCGTACTAGCGGCGGCGGAACCGATGGCGGTAGCTGGAGGCGCGCACCTCCTCCAGAAACCACCAGTACACCGTCGACCACGGTAACTAACTTTCTTATATGTTAAGGTCTTCCAACGGGCTGACGGTTCACTTGTTGGTATGTGGCCACCGTCGCCTATTATAACACAAGTAACGCAAAATGTGCTGCAAATGCGTTGCTGGCCATATCCATAGCACATAAAACTTCGTTGCACATAAACACATAAAACCTCTGTATACAATCGTTATCGATATTTCGCGAAAAACTCGTAACGAAATGGGTTAAGCGCCGAAGCCGTTCATATACAAAATACGCGAAGCCTTAGCATAGATAACCACAGAACAGCATAAACTGTATAAGGCACATGATGTTCGCCAGTGAGTGATAAGCTGTATTTTTCTTTTTCTGTAACAGGATCGCGGAAGTACATGGAGATCTAAAGAGCCACGTGACGATCGCTACCGTGATCGAGACCATGATCGATACCCGCCCAGGAGAGACGATCGGTAATTTTTTTTTTATACCATTATGTAATATGTAATCCATTTTCTATATCTCCATATACATATATAATAGTTTCGTGTCACATGTTTGGCGCCATTGAAGTCTTAAACTACTGAACCGATTCTGATAAAACTTCGTAACTATATGTATTTTGATAGGATAGTTTTTATTTTAAACCAGGGCGAAGCCGGGAGCGTGAGTGTTGCGCATATTCGCATCCACAAATGTGGAACTTTCGCTACGATTAGACATCCGCAACCATAGTATTCGTTAATTACAATTGTACAAGAAAGAATTATTTTTATCGTAACGAAATAACAATAAATTGAAGTGTAAAAATTTCTACAATTAGTGACGGATCACGTCGGGACGATCGTGACGGTCCGCGTCGTGAAGATCGTGACGGTCCACGTCGTGAAGATCGTGACGGTCCGCGTCGTGAAGATCGTGACGGTCCGCGTCGTGAAGATCGCGACGGTCCACGCCGTGAAGATCGCGATCGCCGTCCACCGCGACGTGATGAAAAACGTAAGTCATTTTAGACAACATTTTACTTTTTCGCTCTTGTTGACAAAATTAATACATGTCAACCGCAGTTATAATCAGGGTTGATATGATAAAAATCAATTATTTTTAAATCAATACTTTTTTACTGCAACAAAATCAGCCAAATTAGTGTGTCCCTTTTGAAAAAGCTAAACTAATTATTTTCCTTGTTCATTAAATATTACAAAAATGACACTGTTTGTTTTTAAGAAGTGATTTGATTTTAGAAGAACTTTTTCATTTTTGATAAATTTTATAATATTTTTTTCTTTCATATGTTCTGTTTAAAAAAATAAAGATTTATTAAAATAAAATGTTTTTTTGTTAATTTTAATAACTGGCTTCCAAATTAAAAAAGAACAGAATGTAATGTAAAAAATCAGATTAAAATCAAATCAATCTAACTTTTGATTTTTTTTAAAATCATTTTTTTATCAACCCTGGTTGTAATAGAAGGAAGTCTGTGTTTAAAAGTCTGCTTATTATGGCATAAAAATTATTTAAATGAATTGTAATTATTATTTTCAGCTCAAGAGTCCGAAGGAGGATGGCAATCCGTGGGAAGACGTTGAAAACACCATCTTATTGTACTGTCGCCGTAATATGTCGTTGCTTTTAATGGTTTAGTTCAAATGTCTTGTGTTTTTGTCGAGTGGTACACGTTTATTAAGGCAAATGGTGAATTATAATAGTTGACGTTATTCATACATAGTTACACGGAGTAACAATTTATAAAAACAGATGTATAATGATTATAACCATACATTTATTTGCAAGTAGCGTTTAATGATTGTTTTTATGTGAGTTTTCGCTATACACTTTTAATTTAAAACTATCAGCCATTGCCCGAGTAAGGACTCGGGAAAGAAAAATGGCAAAACAATTGTTAATAGGATGAAAAAGCTCATTCAAGTGTCATTTAATTATGTCATTAGTAAAAAAAAAACTTGTCCTGAATGGACTTTTTAACGCACAGCTAAAACTAAATACTATCTAAACGTTCTTTTATAAAGTAAGCGCATCTATCCGCTAAGAAAGGATTTTAGAAAATTTTAACTCCAAGTGAAGCCGGGGTCTGGTTTTAAATTTAATTAATGATTTATAGTATAGTACAAATCAAATAATGTTAAAAATTGAGGACAAAATTTTTAGGTAAAACCAAAAAACTCTATACAGTTAGCCATTTTACTTTCTTCCACTCGATTAAATCACAATAGTAATTTGAACTCAATGCACACACAAACTATCAATAAGTTGGCCTTTTTTGTTTTTCCATATATTATAAGTAATCGCCGTGTTTATCTTTATATATATTGTAACACAATAATGTGTAATTAATTTGGAATAATAAACATTCGGTACTAATTGAGACTTTAATTCACAACAATGCTACAAAAACTTTTAATAAAAACCCGAAATTTTATAAAATTACGCTGACAAAGTCGCCTGCAAAGGGTAGTTAATAAACTTTGGTTAAAATTAACATCAATAAGAATTAAAACAAATAACAATTTTTTTAAAATAAATTTATTATTCACACATATATTCCTTTTACTTTCGTAAGACTTAAACACAATAAAAAAAAATACTATAATAGTAAGTAAGACTTATTTAAAATAACAATTAATTCTAATTTACCCTATAGACATTAAATAAATATTTAAAAAAAATCACGAGAGTATTGACTGGTAATATTCATTGGCTATTTCGTTAATTTTATTTCTGTCTATTTTTCCGGCCGTTTTCATAGGTAACGAATCCAAAAACATAACTCCTCCAGTCAACCATCGGCTCGGTGAGAGCTTGCCTGAAAAAAAATAATTAGTGAAAGTTTTATTTTAACTATTTGTAAAATTGTTTACATTTAAATAAAGGCTGAAGAAAATAAATATACCTGAAAACAATATAAATTAAAAAAATATTTTAGTTAAATATACCACAAAACCACTGACCTGTAATATACAGGTGTGGCCTGTAATGAGAGCAATAAATTAAAATATAGACCCTTTAACGAATCAGTAATTAATTCCAAATGGTTTAAAATTAATTAAAATGAAAAACAAATTTAATGTTACTTTCTAACAAAATTAATCGAGCCAGCAATGTACTACAACCGACATAATGTGTCCAGTCGGAGTAATTGACATTTACGATCGTTCTCGCCCCAGTACCCTGTGCCAAGAAATCTAACGACTGATAACCGACAATTTAGTCAATTCATTGATTTTATGTATTGAACTTGGACTTGACCTGACTGCTTTGGACTTGACGGACCTGTTTTGGAATACTAACATGAGAAAATTATAGACTTGACTGACTTGACTCTGCTACTTTTGATTTTGATTTCAATTTAAAAAAAAAGGCAAAATTGCTATTTTTACTATTGACACTGCGACATTAACTTGACACTGGCAGATAATGGCCATTTTAAAATTAGCCGCATTGCCATTTAAAACCAAGAAGAAGAAGAATGTATTGAACTTTGGTTTGGATTGCTATATCTCTGAGTATAAGTAATTTGGAACATTATGATTAGGCTATACGTATACTCTATAGAATCATCGTTTTTTATTGCTCTTATATCTGTATACCAATGAACAGGATGTTCCTTACAAATGACAGTTAATTTTTTGTTACATTTTGAAACGCCGCTCTCGATTGTCCCGTGAACTTTATTTTAGTTCCATGGACAGTCGTTCCATAGCCTACAGCGCCAAAATTGCGTTTTTCAAATATGAAATAGGCATAAAAATAATTTGACAGCAGCCTGTCCAGTGGTATATTTTACAGGTCAGTGCATAAAACAGATAGTGGGTTTGTTTACACTGTTTGCGTTGTCTTTTTGGCTTCACTATACATACTTTTAACGTATCGTATGACGTCATCAGCGGTTATCGTGTGCCCATTATTCCTGACTACGAGCGCGAGCAGCCGTGAGCTGTCGTCTTTCGCGTTTTGGCTCTTCACTCCGATGACAACTGCCTCTGACACACCACTCATCTTCGTTATTTCGATCTCTATCTCTTCTGGGGAGATCTGAAACGAGATATCATCAAATACAAAACGGAAATTAAAATATAGTATATGTATTAAAATATACCAGGCAAAAATATATACGTATTTGAAATTATTATGTTAAATTGAACTATATGACAAACTAACTGTTGCCACGCTACTTCGACCACGTTGATAAATGAAAAATAACATCAACTGAGTAAATATCTGACGTGATTCCCTCGGGAACCTTGTCTAATCGTGGCTTGTCACTTATAACACCTTTTTTTTATATAACATTTACACACTGGGGAGTGGGATTCGTCCGTTGAAGTAACTTACCATCAGGAATATATAAATATACCCCTCCATAATTTAAAAATACAAAAAAATACGAGTCCTACAAAACCAAGCGGTTAAAGGGTTAACAAAATAGCACACATGCTGTTATTTTAATGTGGTCTTTTGCAAATGACTGCGAAACTCAAAGTGCCTTTATGTGTTTGACTTACATGATAGTGCGTCCCATCCAAAGAGACATCGACCATAACTTTAAGTCTGTCCACGTAGCAGTAGTGCTTGTTGCTATTCCTGTACATCAGGTCCCCTGTCTTGAACCAGCCGTTGCTAAATGCTTGTTTTGTCGCTTCCTCGTTGTTGTAATAACCCTGGAAATACCATCTTAAATAATTTAGCAAAATTGAATCAATCACAGTCAAACTAATTACACAGTACATTTATGAAAACTTTTTTTTTTTTTTTTTCAATTTATTTCAATTCAATCCTTTATTGCATAACCCATTAAATTGTTTTCGTTGCTTTTAAAAAGTTACAATCTGTACTTCTCGTAGGCGTCATGACTCACTAAGATAAAGAGGCATGACGAAAATTTATGGAATTATTAGAATGAAAACTCACCCTGAAAACATTCTGGCCCCGAATGTACAGTTCACCAATTTCATTGTCGCCTAGGACTTTGCCGGTTGCTTCATCTACTATCTGAAAATTAAAACAAAACTTGTCACAACCTTTTAAGTTACTGTAAAACTGAGAGGCACTTTCATAATTCCATGATTTCTACGAAAATAAAACAACCATTCTGCCCTTTGAAGAATATCTAATTATCTGATAATTGCTTGGGGCAAAGATTCGATCAAATTTTGGCTCCTCGGCCTCTTTATTCATAAACCAGCATATGACTTATGCTGTATTTTTACCTTATTGCAATGGTCTTAGCACTCACACCCCATCCAGAAAAAAAACATGGAATCATCTAAATTATATCTATACTAATATTATAAAGAGGAAAGATTTGATTGTTTGTTTGTTTGTATAGAATAGGCTCCGAAACTACTGGACCGATTTGAAAAATTCTTTTACCATTAGAAGCTGACATTATTTGTGATGAACATAGTATACTTTTTACCGCGGGAAAATGCTTCATTCCTACGGGAAAACGGGTAAAAGGACAACGGGTAGTAAGAATTATCCTTCCGTACTTACTTCACATAACTTCTAAACGGCTGAACCGATTGGGTTGAAATTTTATATGGGTATTTCGATGGTTTCCTGGATGATTTAAATACAATTGGACCCGGTAGGTGGCGCTACTGTCGGTATGTCCGATTGAATTGAAATTTTGTATGTGTATTGTGTATTTTCATGGTTTCACAGACACGAATGTATTATATCTTATAAAGTTACGCGGACGAAGTCGCGTGCAACAGTTAGTTATTTATATAAATACAAGTTTGCCTTAAAAATATGAATTGGGTAAGATTGTAGACAGTTTCTATTCAAAAATTTCAACTCACAAGTAGAAAAATAATTTCACTTATCAGTATTGATGGTAAATGGTAAACAAACATTACTTATAATAATTATGTTTACGTAATGAATCAGTATATTATATCAGATTACGCACATACAGTGGAATTCGTCTATTTTATCTAACAGATTGTGTTAATATTTAAATCAGTGCGGGATAATCCTAATTAATTACCTAATTATCTAACTCAATTGTAATTGTCTAAATCAACAATGTGCGTATTATATTATGCCGCTACACCGATTTTTAAAACAGAAGTTAATTTATTTATTTACTAACTGTTATAGCCTTTCTCGATGGACTATCCAACACTATCCAATGGACTATCCAACACACTAAGAATTTTTCAATTCGAAGCAGCACATATTTCCTGAGATTGACGTGTTCAACCAAACAAACAAACAATCTCTTCAGCTTTATAATATACTTTATTATATCGGTACCTATAGATTTGTAAACAAGCGTTTCTCTATTTCTCTCGTAGTGCCATCTCCTATCGGAGGTCGGCTATCAACATCCTCATCAACATTGCTATCCTAACCCCTCGATCTGGCCATATCATTCAAGGCGATTCTTAAACAAGCGGTTACATTACTTATTAAAATGACCAGCAATGTCATACATCCTTCATATAGTATAGTCTACCTGCACAGCTATCATATATATATATTCATATAGCTATCACGCCTATACAGGTTCAAATAACAGTATTCTGTAAGGGCACTGAGTACTGAGAAACAGCTTCAACAAGCGCACGGCGCCGGGCACTTCACTACATGCGCAGCTATGTGTGCGTGACCTTTCACCGACGGGTTCACGAACGTGACCCGAAGGTATGTTTCGGGCGGCCTCGGCAATTCCGAGGGTACATGTCACAGGGACTCAGACGCACGCGAGGCGAGTGGCGCGAGTTTTGTGTTTGTAGTACCTACATGACACTAGATAGGCTACTTTTTCCTTTTCCGAGTGCAATGCACTCACCCTACGTTCCGACTAAATGTAATTAATAGTCACAAAATATAAGGGCTATTGAGTAATAATTGTTCAAAAGTAACTTATATGCTTAGGTACGAGTATATCTGATAAATATCTAATAAGAAAAATGTAAAGGATGTTTATAAATAGAATATAAATGTTATAAATGTTTATAAATGTTTATAACATTATAAATAGAATATAATAGAGACTTAGGTTAGATGTTTATAGTTTGTAAAATAAGAAAAATATAGACAAAAAATAATTTAATTTTTAAGTTCTCCTATAAAAAGTGTAATTTTGATTTGTGGCCGTTTAGTTTTTAAGCAGCGATATAATCCGATCTCTAGTAATAAACTTAAATAAAAATAAAAAAATATTTTTGGGAGCCCTACAAGAATAGGCTAATAAAATTTAAGCTTCTAGGGAGCTGTCTCTCTGTATAGATACATTACTCCGTGGTAAGGGGGAGGCTACTACTGCTGCCAAATAGCCTGCCCAAATAACTGCCAAACGCAATGCCACTACTTAATTATATTAGAACTAAAAGAGTGTGCTCAGGGGCTCCATGAGCTCATACCGCCTTCCCCTTTTTTCCATCGGACATACAGACGTACGGCTGGTTACCATCCTCATCTTGTCGAAATCCCCCCTTTTCAAACCAAGCGCTTTGTAACATCGTTTATAATGCGCACCGTCAAGGTTTGGAACTCCCTGCCTGCGTCTGTGTTTCCGAGCTAATAACCTAATCTTTTCAAAGTTCGAGTGAATAGGCATCTTCTGGGTGAGCTCGCTCCATCTTAGGCCTCTCCCTTGCTACCCAGCTGGTTGTTGGCCAAGAGCAAACCCATCTCTAATAAAAAAAAAATTACAATGATTACCTTGCATTCTACTCCTGGAATAGGCACCCCTAATGTGCCATTAGAGTTGTCTGCCATATAGAACACGCGACCGCAACATTCAGTCAGACCATACATGTTCAAAGTCGCTGGGTGGCCAATCAGCCTCTGTAAAGAAAGGTTTTTTTTTATAGTAGATTAGATATTAGATAGTTTTTATAGTGTTCATTCATTGGCATTCCAATAATAGTGTTAGTTATGGACTAAACTGTTTGGTCAAAATTCATTTGAGATAATTGTCGTCAATCCAAAATCTGCTATCTGCAAAAAGAATACTGGGATAAAAGGGTCCGACCAAGGACTATATAAGTATACTAGCTGGTGCCTGCGACTTCGTCCGCGTTGAAAAAGTAAAAAGAAGCCTAGCCTGTGTCCTGTACGTCTAAATGTTTATTTACTCGTATATACCAAGCTTCATGAAAATCATTTGATTCGTTTAAGAGTTATGGAGGAACATACATACATACAATACACATTTACAGATTTATTATTAGTAATGATTGATGATATTGATCAATAGGTACATTAACTTTGGCATTAAATACTCATACTCAATACGATTAAATAAGCAACACATTGATTATAAAAAAATTCGTGTCACATTGTTACACGCCAATGAACTTCTAAACTACTGAAGCGATTTTGATAAAACTTCGTAACTGTGTGTAATTTGGCCCCACTTAAAAGATAGGTTAGTCTTTATTTTGAACTCAGGCGAAGCCGGGAGAGTGTAGCTAGTATATCATACATATAATACTTGCATTAGTTGTTTCAATAAGTTCCTTGCTTGCTCTGCAACCGGCCATCGCAAATGTATGCAAGCACCTCCAGTCCATTTCAGGCCTATTCAGTAGTAACAGCGTTATAGGTGGTGTCAAGGCCATAAATGAAGGCTGAAATAATAAAAAAGTCACAGGTACTACTAACTGCATTCGTATGGAAATAATAATTTTCCTTTTTAATATTTTTTTTTATACTTAGAACACTACGAGTAGTGGCAGGGCACACTGCGTTTCCAAGTTGGCGACTTGGAGCACCGGTGGTTTTTCTCTTGCTATTGGCGACGGTAGCCGCCATAGATTTAGTATTACTACCGTTCTAGCCACCTACCATCAAAGTGGACAGTCGGCCTGCCTCACGACATTAACTTAAGACAGTGACTTTAAGAGAAAACACGTGAAACTATCTACCTACCTTATATTTGTTGACAATTTCGGCGATGTGCTGCGGCGAAGGAGGCGCCGAAGACTGTACCTTTGTGATACCGTACATGGCGGACTGAACATGGAAGTTGATGCAGGTCAACCAGTATATAGGTGCCACGCAAATCACTGACTTGAACACAGCGTGGTCTTTCAACGGCCCCGTAGAAGTTCTGGTCAAGATTGAAGATGGAATAAGATCAAATGTTATTTTGTATGTTAAACTTTAGTGGGTCATAACTGGCTACTGTCGCCAATTGACACAATGAACGCCATAGGTGATTCACTGCCTTGCAGACTTAATTAGAATAAAAAGTGGGGCATTATTAGGAATTACTGAAATGGGCTCTGGCAGCACTTGCCGAAACACATAGGTATACACGCTGGTTTTAACGCCCGATGCAAAAACTGGGTGTTATAAGTTTTATGCGTGTGTCTGTTTATCTGTCTGTGAAATCGTAACTTTTTGGGAGTTACCAGCATTTCGCAGTGCGATAATGTATAGGTACTTGTGTCTACAGAGATAGGTATTATGGGTTAGACCCGTCGATTTACACCACAAATTGTGAGTAAAAACTAAATAATTAAAGAGGATCGAAATTATATTGTAATACTTACGGTACGGTGGCGAAAACGGAGACAATGTTAGCGTGCGTGACATCAGCTAATTTGGGCAAACCCATGGTGCCGCTGGTGCAAATGATGAATGCCGTTGTTTTATTTGGATCAAAGTCTGTCGCTCTGTTGAATTAATAAAAGATAAATATAAAAAAAAGATCAAATCAAACGTGACCAAATAGTCTTTAGGATTCTGAAAATATTTATGATTCAAAAGGAAAGAGAAAACTCACTTGAAATCATCATAATTCTCATAAACGTGGTTCCTCTCGAGAAATTCCTTGAAACCCGGATGGCGGTGATACGGGCTCCTCTTGAAAGACACGATTTTGAAACCTAATTCTTCACTAATATCATCCAACATGGAGAGATGAGAACTCTCACAAAAAACTATCTTCGGACGAGAAAATCGTAAAAGTGTCTCCATTTCAGCTGCAAAGAAAATCATTTTTTCAACTGACGAAAACGAAAAAACAAAACATTCTTAATTCGACGCGTATATTTTTTTTATGTATAACTTTTTGCAGAGTAATCCGATTTTGATAATTTTATTTGAAAGGGTGTAACCCCAAGGTGGTCTCATTTAAATTTGGAAAAAAGTTTCAACCCGTAAGGGTAGGAAAACAGGGGATGATTAATTGTTCACTCACTGATTGTAGTGTATTACCACGCATAACTTTTTACAAAGCAGTACTTTTATAATAAACTGAATACTAATTCAGTTTATTATAAAAGTACTTAAAACATTTAATGCTACATAAAAATACACTTCTAACTCTGTATAATATGGCTATATTTGATATATATTTAATTAAAAAAAAATACACATAATTTTTTTTTTTTTTTTTTCATTTTGCTCTCCTATAAAAAGTGTAATTTTGATTTGCAGCCCTTTAGTTTTTAAGCAGCGATGTCATAATATTCTTTACCTTTCTGAAGCATCCCGTCAACCCCATTGAAAGCGACGCCCGTAAACAATGCTGCATACATTGGCACAGCGATATCCAAGTGGTTTCGACCCATGACTGTAACTACATCGCCGACTCCGAGGCCTATCTTGCGAAAGGCGCGGGCCAAAGCTATTGATCTGTCTAGTAGCTCTCCTAAGGACTCTTGTGCTCCTGTTGCTGCATCGATCTAGAAAAAATATTATGTAATATTCAGGAGACATATTATATTTTACATTTAATAGTCTACTAAAGTAGTAACGACTTGCCCCGGCTTCCTTCTTTCTTTATCGCTCCACTTAGTGAAAACCATATCAAAATAAATTAGACGGTTTAGAAGCAGAAACATTTACACTTACCAATTTCTTTATTTCATAAAAAAAATCGGATGATAAATGTATAACATTGCAATTTAAAAAAAATTGATATACTTAATGGAAGTATCTTATTCTTCAACACAATTAGGCTGTTCATTTTATGTATGTATGTATATAGATAATCTGTTAATAATCTACACAACATACCTATTATAAAGTTTAGTCTCTTCTTAATTAATTTCTAACTTCTTCTTAAGCACACAACGTAGTTTTAAAAACAATACCTTACAACTTCTTGTAATGAAAAAAAAATTGTCTGGGAAAAGGCGATTTTCATTTTTGAAAGGCTCCATTGGAGAAAGCGCAAAGCTCTATAATTAATCGTCAAAATGCTATAAACTAATAAGTGTTAAATATAAATAAATAGTTAGTAGCGAAAAATCAATGCTTTGCAATTAAGTCGTTAAAATACGAATTTCTCTAAGATTACTTAACTCATTAAAGTCACTGATTGAGTACTTGTAAATTTTATAACTACACGAAAATCATATTTAAAATTAAATAACAATTCGCTGCAAAGAAACCATTATTATTATTATTATTAATGGTGAGGAAAAGACTTTTTTAGATACAAAGATTTTTATACAAAGATTCTTTTTTTTAACTCGTAAAATAGGATTACTTACTTGTACGATTTTGTGCCTTGGATTTCTTCTCATACAGTTCAAAAGAATCTTTCCAATGTGAAACTGATGATTTTTGTTATCCTTCACAATATCCGCAACAACTTGTTGGAAGAACAGAGTAGGATTGCGAAGTTCTTGTAGTGACATTTTGACCCTGAAATTTTATTTTATATTTCAAAAATTTTTTTTATGAATTTCCTAAACAAATTTATTCAGATAAAGATTTTAAACGATTACAGCTAGTCTAATTTGTTATATTATTTATTTTTTTAAATTTTGTTTTATCATAATTATCAGAGCCTATCAGAGATATATTATTTCGATGCCTATTATAGATACTAGTAGATATAGGCCTTTCCCGTAGGCCGTCCACTGTTTTCCCGCGACTTTTACTTTGTTATAGAACGTCCCATCTATCGGGAGGGCTACCAACAACGTAGCGTCTCCGGATATGTACAGTCGGCCGCATAAGTCGATTAGCACATTCAAAAGAAAAGTGCAAAACAACTGAACACTCAACGCGTCATAATAAGTCGGTATTTCGACTAGAGGACAAAATAAACTTCACGTAAAGACAATCGTAAAAAGCTTCAGTAAGTACATAAATAAGTAAGTAAGTTGAGTGTTCAGTTGTTTTGCACTTTTGAATATGTTAATCGACTTATGCGGCCGACTGTACATACATCGCCCTCGAGAACATTAATTAACGCTCATAGAACCTGCAAAAGTTGAGGAAGGAATTTTGTTCCTCAATGTTTCCTCAATTTTCTTCATCGACCTGCAAACATTTGCAGGTTCCTCAACGTTTGCAGGTTCTACGAGCTATGTGGCCTCTTGAACACTGCCAACAGTATGCTAATTCTATGATTTTTGTTTGTAAATAGTTTTAAGGAATTCTCCTACAGTCCACACGGATTAAGATTTTAATGGTCTTTACAATTAATCTCAGGGTAATGCCTAGTCAATACTAGTAGACATGTTGCGCGATTTTGGTCTCTGAGGCGTAGTTTCAGGTTGTCTACGCTATGTCTAATGTTTATAGACAAATCCTCGTCTACGGGTCTGTTATGATACTAAAAATCGCGGAAATGTCATCGTTAGATCTCGCATCTTCGCTTAATATCGGACGCGGAGGACGCCAAGTTTAGTCGGTAGGTCTGCTGCCCCATTACCATCTCTGGATTCTTCTTGTAAATAAAAAAGATCTAATGTCTCTCAATCGGAATGAGAGACAGCATATAGATGCTGTATATTTATGCTATATTATAAATGTACTAATATTATAAAGAGAAAATATTTCTATTATTCTACTAACTGGCGCATGCGACTTCGTGTCCTGTACGTCTAAATGTTTATTTACCAAATTTCATGAAAATCAGTTAATTCTTTTATATACATACAATACACTTACAGATTTATTATTAGTATTGATGATTGGTTTTTGTTTATAATGAATATAGGTACTCAAAAACTACCCCTGAAACCGCGTCCGACTGATATCACGACGCGGACTGATAACTACTGGACCGATTTTAAAAACTGTTTCACCAATTATTATAAATAAAATTTGAAACCTTAAACAAGCTACTTATTAACTAAAATTTATTACAACCCAATAAACACTCACTTTTTGCGTTCACACAGATTTTCACTCTGACTAATAGATCAATGAAAATGCGAGTAAATCGCAATGAATCTTCTTTATATAAAATTAGTGTGATTAAAATCTAATAGAATATCAATTATTAGGTACTATCTAACCTATTCAAAGATAAATTTTGTTTTGATAGACCTATTAGCTGATGGATAAATCTACGTATTATAAGTTAAGTAGTGATAAGCGGAATAATTTATCTATTGGTAAAAATAAAGTAACAAGTGAATGACTGTATTTTTTATTGATAACAAGAGTTAGGTACATATTTTAACACTTGTTTTTTTTTTTTTTTTTAATTTTGTCTGGCATCCTGTCCAGGTGTTATGATTATGATATGATATCATAACATTTTTTTTGTGTTAATAAGTTTTGTGTTAAAAGCACAAACAGATAGCCGTGTACATACCAAATTTCGATTTCATTAGGAATTCGAATGTCATTTCAAAAGGAAAACAAAATTTTTAAAAACTTTTTTCTTCAACAATATCTTCGAAACAGTTTTCCAAAATCGGCCTGATTTTTTCATTTTGAAAAATTTGTGGTTTTTATAGCGGAAAGTTAAAAAGTATTCTGAACCTTCATATACATTTTGTGTAGAATTTTGACGGTGCCCAGGACACAAAAGGAAAGTCTGGCTTTGCCTACCCCTCGTTTATGGCTTCACCCAAATTCTTTAAAAAAATGAATTATCAACATTTATTGGTAATTTTTTTCGTATCACCAAAACTACTTTATTTTAAAAATTAACAAAAAATAAAACCGCCGAAAAAACTGAAAAGCATAAAATAATCTTATTATCATTTTAACTAAGTAATTTTGAGTCGCCGACGCGCATCACTCTTTACGTAATTTTTGGTTGTTTGGCGCCGACTCAAAATTACTTAGGTTTTTATTTTATTTTTTGTTAAAAAGTTTTATTTTATATTTTTTTGTGGCTATAATCCAATATTTACTACATGCTAATTTTTAATTTTCCCACCCCCATTTTCCCACCCCCATTTTCCCACCCTTAGGGTAGGATTTTTTTTTCCAAATTTATACAAGACCAACTTCGAGGTATACCCTATCCATTAAAAAAAGAATTATCAAAATCGGACTACTCTGTAAAAAGTTATGCATGGTTATACGCTACAATCGGTGAGTGAACAATCAATCATCCCCTGTTTTCCTACCCTTAGGGTTGGAATTTTTTTTTTTTCAAATTAAAATGGGACCCCCTTGGGGGTGCACCCTTTCAAATAAAAAAAAGAATGATCAAAATCGGAACCCTGTCAAAAGTTATGCGTGATCACACATAAAAAAAAATCGCGTCGAATTGAGTACCTCCTTCGTTTTTGTTTTTTCGTTTTCGTCGGTCGAAAAATAACCCAACATTGATTTTTTGACTTGAATTCCCTATTGCTAATAAGCGGGTACGGCGATTAGAAATATTTACACGTTAAAAAATTAAGAATTTGACAGAATTATGTAAATCAATCAACATTAATTTTCATTCAAAACATCGAGATATGTATATAATAATTCCGATATGCAACGCGAGTGGAACGGACACAAAGCGCCTTAAAGATTTTTTTAACAATTTTCGTAACACAATCCATTTTCAACTCTAATTGCATCACTTTTGGGCATATATTTCTTTACTCTATTAAAACTCAATAATCACTCACTTTTTGTTTAGCACAGAATTTCACTCTCACTAATAAGTCACTTGGTGGTCTCAATAAAAATGTGGTTAATTCCCAATCGATCTCCTTTATATAAAATTAACGTGATTAACATCTACTATAGAGATTACTATAGAGAGATTAATTTTGTTTTGATAGATCTACTTACATTATAGCTCATTGATATGACACTTGATAAATTAAGTGGTAAATCACTACATATTTTAAAACAAAGTCTTCGCCGCGTCTCTGTCTGTCTGTTTGTTCGCGATAAACTCAAAAACTACCGCACCGATTTTCATGCTGTTTTCACCAATGGATAGAGTGGTTCTCGAGGAAGATTTTAGTATGTAATTTACAAAGTTACGCGGGCGAAGTCGCGGGCACCAGCTATAGTTATCTATAAAAATAACGTAAAGAATTGAAATTGCAGATCCGAAATGTTCCGTGCGGTCGCGGGTTCGAATCCCGCTTAGGATCAAATGTTAATGTGTTAACATTTTACCTTTGTACCTGAGTCATGGATGTTTTGTATTTATAATATGTATATATTTCCAAAAAAAAGTAATTTATGTAGTATATCAATTGTCTGGTATCCATAATACAAACATTAGTTGCTTACGTGGAACTTTAGATGGTGATGTGTGGAATGCGTGAAGATATTAATTTATAATTTATTGAAAAAGTATCGCGAAGTAATTCTAAAGCTAACGCGATCCTGTAGTACAGGTTCGATTCCCGGCTAGGTCAACTGACCACTCGACCAATAGGCTAGTCAAAATGGCCTATGGTCAATGGACTAATGAGTTCCTTTTTGTTGTTTTTGATATTTTGTTATACAAAAAGTTGAAGCTCATAATCTGTAAGTATACTATAGATCCTGACTATCAATGCACAGCTAAAATAGTCAAAGTCTATTACTACAAGCTATAAAGCTAAAACTTGGAACATAGGTTTACTTTTATACCCAATAAAGTATAAGAAAGGATTTCTAAAAATTTCAACTCCGTTCCGTGTAAAAACCAGTGGAATTGGGGATTCTTTTGAATACCTATGTAGGTTTAATCATCTTTAGCAGTGCACCGCAAAATATTAATCCGAATCCCGAATCAGTGGATTTAAAAATAATTCTGCAATAGATTGAATGAAGCGAATTGTATGTCTCCATATAATTAATATAACAATTTAACAAAGCAGGTTAAAACGCGGCCGTTCGAGAAAGTTTAGCTTGCCTCTTTTTAAATGCCTCACTGCAGTCGGCGACTCGCTGCGGCCGCAAAACTACGCACTGCCTCCAACGAATATCGGTTCAAACAAGTTGTCGTGGAACTCTTTGTACTTGTTTTTTACATGTTTTTAATAGTGAAATAATAAACATTCGAATTTAACAGTGAATATAGTGCTTTATTGGACACAAAGCTGCTAAATTTTGGCAGGGAATAAAACATGAATGTAAGTTCGCTTTCAGTTTGTCAAGGGTGTTTTCGGCTATTGGCGAAACTTTGTTCCGTTATGCATTTTGAAGGAAATTTTTGCTTTATATCTCCACTAGTTTTGTACTGCAGTTTCGCCCGCTTTGTTTGACAGCGTAAAAACTTGTTTATGAAACAATTCATATAATACACGTTTGCCAACTTTCATAGTGAGCGGTCAAACGGTGTGGATTGTAGCGATTAGGTACATACCACATTTATTATAATACTAGCCGGAGCCCGCGACATCGTCCGCGTTGAAAAAGAAAAAGTAGTCCATCCTGTATCCTGTACGTCTAAATATTTATATAACAATTTTCATGAAAATCGGTTAATTCGTTTAAGAGTTATGGAGGTATATACATACGTACATATAATTACATACACTTACAGATTTATTATTAGTATTGATATTGATATTATATACAAACATTCATTTTTGTATATATACAAAATATGCATGTTACAAGTACATTATACATATATAGTATGTAATATGTAACGTGAACACATGTATAACTGCATATTTGCAAGACATCAGATGTTTTCGAAGAATGTAGTCTTTTACCTAATTACTTCTGACTATTCTAGCTTTTGCCGCCGATTTCAAAATTGATTTAACATTTATTGCCCATATACTTTTGTCAGGCGTTGTTATATGTTTATTTTTATTTATAGATCCCTAGGGAACAGTACTTTTTTGTCCAGAAAACGAACAGTATTCATATTATTTGGATAAATAATCCACATACCGTTTCTTAACTTAAGGAGCATTGGACTTTTGGGTGCTGATTTTCTGAATACTCTGAAGTTCTGAAGTTCTAATGGACCAATCAAATTGGCTGCAGACGCAAAAAATAAAAAACAAACCCTATACCTTGTTTATGTAATAAAACATTCCCTTGAAAATATTTTAGAGGATGCTGAAAAAAAAAACTTTCAGGTTCCACAATAGCCGATTGTCATTTAGTTTAGAATTAGGCCTTATTAGAAGCCGCTGCCCGCGACTGCTATGTTTATCGCTGTAACGACGGTGGCGCCGCCACTGCTTTTTCTGCACTGGCGCTGGATTTTTCATATTTTTAGTTGATTACTCGGGAACCTAATGAACATTTTACGTTATATTGTGTTAATTATACCAGGATAACATAAACTAGGATACTATCTGTGGGCCAAACTTCGTTCAAATCCATTTTTGCTTTATTGAGGTACAACAAAGATACAAATCGCATTTATTTCCATTATTAGGAGTAGGATTATACTTACTAATTTTATATAGTCAGCTATCGACCTTAGTAAGATAAAAGATAGATTTTAATTCTAATCACATGTACTCGTGCTAAGTAGTAGAAAATCGTTATAATATTCATAAAATATTCATTTTTAAATATCACTGTAGTTAACATAGTTTGCGTCGATATAGATACTAGCCTAATAGCCTCTGTTTATCTGGTTTAGGTTACCAGGCTATTAGGCTAATAAAAAATGTCTTGTCAATTTGAGCGTAGTTTAGTTCGGGTGACTTAAATTCAAACAACATTTTCCGGTTTACAATTCAATAAAAATGAGTCAATGTTCTTGAGTCCAAGTGAATGCTAAAACAAACGCTTCGACCACACAAAGGGGTTTCATAATACGTTCAGAGAATTAATAAAATTTGTTTCATGCACAAAACATAAGACATGCGACTTGAACGGATATTTTGCTGAATACAAAACCTTAAACATATTGTGGTAGTATCTAATTATAAATGACTAACTGGTGCTCGCGACTTCGTCCGCGTTGAAATGTATAAAATGCCATCTACCGTGGAGCGGAACACTAAAAATATTAAGAGTAATCCCGGGCCAATATTTACTTTTATTTTAGATTTCCCGTAGGAATGACGCATTTTCCCGTGGTAAAAAGTAGCCTATGTTCATCAGGGATTATGTCGGCTTCTAATGGTAAAAGAATTTTTCAAATCGGTCCACTAGTTTCGGAGCCTATTCAATACAAACAAACAATCAAATCTTTCCTCTTTATAATATTAGAGTACAGAAGTATAGATTCAAAAAGTATAATATAAAATATGTCTTTAATTTTTCAACGCGGATGAAACCACCGGGAAGCCACGGGCAACAGCTAGTCTTTATATAGAAAATAATGCTTAAAATATTGTAACTCGATTTTAGAAAAATGGTTCGATATTAAGCTGACAAACAGACAGACGTGGATAGTGCAATATCGAAGAAGATATTATTATAATACCGTTACATAACTATCTGTATGGGTATGATTGCTTTATGTTCTCTCTTTCTTTGAGTCTTCACTCGTGGGAAAATCGTGTTGTATGTAATTGAGATAAAGATCAGCATAAAAACTGGCGCGAATTTTGAATTCAGAATGTTGGGTACAATGTTATAATAAGCCAGCATTGTTTCGGTGCATAATTAATGCGTCATTATAATTTTATAAACAATACATTAAAACAAAAACAAGAGACGACTACAATTATATTGAATTGATAGTTTCTAATGAGTAATGGTTGTGTTAATAGTCAATAGTTTCAGCACTTAATCATATCTCAATGAGCCAACTGCCCCAACTGGAACTAACTCAATGACACTGAAATATCTACATCCATCCATACATATTAATATCTAGGTATACTAAAATATTATAAAGAGAGAAGATTAATTGTTTTTTTGTTAGGATAAATTCAAAAACTAATTGGACAGATTAAAAAAAAATCACCTACATTATCAGCGAGTAACATAGCCTATATATTTTATAAAGTTACGCGGACGAAGTCGGGTGCAACAGCAAGTAAAAAATAAAGTAGCAGTAGCCTCTATCTGTCCGCTAACTTATTCTGAATTTTGATACGGTTTTCAGCAAAGATTTAAATCACAGATGTGCCCTGTGCTTCTGAAAAACTGTCCACCTAATAATTTTATGTCTGTATGCAACATAAACCACTCACTGCTTTCTACAAGCGACTAAAGGCGGGAAGAGTGAGCTCACTCTTCCCAACAATGACACATTTTCAGCCACCTGAAGCATAGCAAGGGCGCATCTGGGATTTTAAATCTTTGGTTTTCAGTAATCGATAAAGCGATAAACTAGGAAGTTTATACAGGGGGGAACGACCTGTACAAACTGTATGTGTATAACCTGTATAACTTAACCTTCCTAGGAAGGTTTAAGTGTAATTGATTTTTATGATTGGTTTTCTATCGATTGTCTGTAGTATCCTAAAATATATTAGAAGAATTCATGGCGTGGATTGCGGGCTCAAATTAAGTATTAGTTTAACTGCTAATATATGATAATTGTGGTGTCAAAGAAACATATTATCGCCAGACAAAAAGTAAGGTCAACTCCGTGGTCGCTTCCGACCGGAATCCGTGAGCTGCATCCCATAGTATCTGCCATTGTCTGCAGCCGATGCTCTTCCGAGCTATTGTCAAACTGACAGTTTTGTGACGCGTATTGATTTGAAATTCGAATGTTGTTATGTACATACAACTAAGTAGGCAAAGATATAAGGCTATTCAGCCTTGAAACTTCGTAAGGTAATTCGCCGACCAATTCGATGTCGACATTTCTGTTTTTTTCTCTCCGCATTTTTTAAATGTTTATTTTACAAATTTATAGTGACCAATATTTATAAAAATGTTTTAAAAAAACTTCATATATAACTTCAGTATATACTTCATTCAACTGTTAACTGAATGTAATAATAATGAAAGAAAAGTTCCAAGTATTCAATATTTAATTATATTTCAAAATTCAACATTACTTACCAACCAAGCCATCACTTTTACAGAGAAAACTATGCAAAATCCAAACAAAGTCACCGTACAAATTCCTTATGCGGTATTTGTCGCACATTTCACTTGCTTTCACAAACAAAGTGTGCAAACGATACTTACACTATCACAAAACGCCATAACAAACCATTACACGGCCATTCTTTTCTTAACTCACGCACGCCTATTACTTATCCGTTTTTCTACATCTGTCTATGTGAAAAGTCTTCCCAACCTAATTTGACATTTTTATATCATACTAACTGCTGCCCGCGACTTCGCCCGCGTAACTTAGTAATTTATATACTAAAACCTTCCTCGAAAACCACTCTATCCATTGGTGAAAACAGCATGAAAATCGGTGCAGTCGTTTTTGAGTTTATCTCGAACAGACAGACGGACTATGTTTTATAAAATGAAATGTAAAGGATTTTTGAAGGATTGTGATGGGAAAAAGCAATATACTCGCGTGATCGTTTTCTAAAAAATCACAGTTTTAATATGTGATGTGAAGAATGCATATCACCTAAACTGTAAAGCATAGAAAAGCAACAAAAAAAGTTTTAATGACCATTTTCGTATCATGACCATATCGCAAATTATTATAATTATAATCATTATGAGGTTGTGTCTCTCCACTGTTGAATGTATGCCTCTCCCAAGGCTTAAAGTCGCTGATTACAAATATATCTTACACTAGCTGGCGGCTGCGACTTCATCCGCGTTGAAAAAGAAAAAAGTAGCCTTTCCTGTGCCCTAAGTTTCATGAAAACCGGTTAATTCGTAGGAACATACATACATACAATACCTACAATACTTACAGATTTACTATTAGTATTGTTTGATTAACGAGCTTCCAGAGAATATTTTTCCTATGTTTTAACGTTCCAAAAGAAGACGTAGGTATAACATTAGAAAAGATCGATAACTTAAGTGACCTACTTCAAGTAACTTATTGTTCTGCCATTAAAAGGCCACTTGTTACTAAGAGGTAATATTAATACCATCTACAATGAAAACCTATTGAATGGGTAGGTATACATACTTAGTTAGTTTTCTTAAACATAATTGAAATTTAGAAAAATCTGAATACTTAACTCATATTTTTGACGACACGTTTTGTCTAGTAACCCTAACTGTTAACTAAATCCTAGCGGAGTGGAATATGTGAAGATAATATTTAGGTACTAGCTGTTGCCCGCGACTTCGTCTGCGTTAAAACAGATAATAAGTATCCTATCACGTGTCCCGTACTTCTAAATGTTTACCAAGTACCAAGAGTGATGGAGGAACATACATACATACAGAAAAAAATTCTAAAAATGGTCAATTTAGTTTCAGTATCATGTATAGAGCCTATATACACGATATTTCTGAAAACATAGTAAATTACTCCATGACCGACCCCTACAGACCTAATTAAATATATGTAATAAATATGGGCCCATATTGATTACATATATTTAATTATTTTTTTATTATAACTTCTGTAAAATATCTTGTATTTTAAGTGACCGCCGCCGCCTCCGTGTTTAGATTTTTTTTAGAATTTAGTTTGTCTCTGCACGCTTATCTCAGAAACGGTTTAACTGATTTCAATGCGGTTTTAAGTGATATATATTAGCGTAATATTTAGTGTTTGTTTAAATCCAATCGATAAATCCAATCCAAGCAAAAAAGTTATAAGTACTGAAATACCTAGCGCACGAAAACGAAGTTTTGGACTAAGCTAACAAATAAGTATGCAATTAATATCTTATTTATTATTTAAAATCAAAACACGATTAGATAATGTTTAATCAAAAAGTCGATAAAATTCGATAGATATGTAAAATAAGGCTGATTGATTATATCGACTTAACTGATTCTGGTGTAAGCATTGTTTATTATAATCGAAATAAAATATCTTATCATAAATACCAGATACCAGGTGGTATTTGTCGTATTTCAATAATAGATTGACCAATGCCGCCTCTAGTAGAGCGGCGCGGCGTTTCTTTCCACTGTCTTTATTAGACAGCATGTATGTTTCTATATTTTGAGAATTTATTAAGGGATGTTACAAAGTATTCTTCTGTCTGTTCCTTATCCCATTTCCCTTAAACCTCGTTTGCACACTAGAAATTCATCTTCGTTTTCGTCTCCAATACTCCATCTCCAATATCCCATGCTTTCAAGATCAACCTTGCCTTGGGGAGCGAAGCTTTATATATCTATAATATGTAAATTATTACTAATATTATAAACTAGCGGGTGCCCGCGACTTCGTACGCGATGAGAAATTAAAAATATAAAAGCAATTACAACGCTTGACAACTTGTTGCTATAACACATTGTCCAGGCGTTAGTTACAGTTTTATATTTTAGATAATCCCTCGGGAACATTAATTTTTTTTGGATGAAAGGTATCCTATGTCCTTTCTGGAGTCCCAGACAACGTGTATGCAAAATTTCATGGTGATCGGTTCAGTAGTTTTGGCGTGAAAGCGAGACAGACAGACAGAGTTACTTTCGCATTTATAATATTAGTATGTGAGTTTGTTTGTTTCTCACGCTTTCACGCAAACTACTGAACCGATCACCATGAAATTTTGCATACACGTTTTTTGCGACACCAGAAAGGACATAGCGTACCTTTAATTCAAGAAAAAAGTACTGTTCCCGAGGGATTACTAACTGAAATATAAAACTGTAACTAACGCCTGGCCAATGTGTTATAGCAACAAGGCGTTAAGCGTTATAATGGCTTTTCTTTTATATTTTTAATTTATCATCGCGTACGAAGTCGCAAAAGCTAATAACTTCGAATTTTAATTAAATCATCCAGACACTACTTGTATTTATTGGCGACATAATAAAAAAATACTACAAAAAGGCAGTAAAATCAAATCCTTTCGGTGTTTCCACTATCTTATCGTTAATCGTTATAATATTAAGATCAGATTACGATATTTGTATAAAACAGATTAACAAAGTCCAACCGTTATATAAACAGGTCTCATTGTATAGCTCAGACGCTGTTATTTTTAGAATAAAATTGTTATGAATGAAACAATCACACAGACTCGTTCGTTTACCTTTTAACGAGTCTGCAGTTACATAATCCATAAATAATCGAGCACTCGGTCAGTAAATGGAAGCGCGGAGACTACTGCGGAAATATTACATAATTTTATATGTATTTTACTTGTTTCTTCTGTGTTAAATGTTGTTAAATTTTATTAAAGCATAGTCACCTCGTGTGACTGTTGAACTTGACAATGAATTTGGGGTTTATTTTTACCAGACGTGCTTCATGAATTTCATCATTATCATTCAATTGTTCAAAATTAATTATTATTATTATCTTATCGTGGTGATCTCTGTCGGTGATCAGTCGGTGGTGAGCAGATGGTTGAACCATAGTTATTTAATCTGAGACCACAGGGCATTTCCACCGTGATCTCACCCCAAGACTCGTCTGTCCCAAATGCCTATCAGCTGCACAACATATATCATGTTGGTACATTCTTACTTCATCTGACTAATCCTTTTGGCAATGTCAAACACCGACCGATCTTCATATTTCGGATCATATTCATTAGAGAACTTTCATTCAAGCATTGCCCTTCGCTCATTGTTGACTGACGATGAGCGATTTGTAATTTGTGCACGAGGCCTTTCAGTATCCAGTATCCACGTCTCAGCACCTGTCTGGTTAAAGTTCATTAGGGATAAATTTAATGAATTTCGTTAGAATTAATTAAATTCACCATAAAACACCATAATATGCTACAATGCAATCAGAAGATTTTCAGAAAAGATTGCATCCGTTATATATATCTCCCTCATGTCGTGTCTAAAACCATTCATTTTTGTCACGTATCATTCAAGTCAAAGATTAAATCAACGTGATTCATATTTAGTAATGCATTATAATACCAATGTACAGTAGACCACATTAAATGATGTTTCCACGTTCACGTAATAAAAAAATATTTAATTCGTGGACGAGACATTTCGTCAGTGTCTCAGCAGTTTCATATTCGTTTTTAGTTTCTGCATCTTCGATGTCTGTAGTATTTCGATGGATATCTCCGAATCCTTTTGTAATTGACATTTCAAAAGAATGACCAACAAAGTTTGCATTGGTATCAATTACTTGTCACATAACTTGCTGTCTCCGTAAGCTAGAAAGTATCGCGGAAGTGACTTAAACGGTTAATTTGCTCGTACTTACTCACTTCTAGTATTAAATGAATTGGAGCATGCAGTTTCACTTTGCAGTTTTTAATTAGCTCTGAGTACTTATCCAATGTAGGAGTAATGTTCATAAATTACAACAAAGAAACAAATCCGAGAATATCTACTTGAGGTGGAGCACGGTATAGTTTGGTGCCCACGGTATAACCCGTAGAATAAAATTCTTCGACAGAATTCGCCAGATGAATTTCCTGCGGGGTCCACAGTGTATACATATTATAAATACCTAGTTCCACTTGAGGAACACGAGGCGAGGACGAGGGTTTCATCCCTTCCTTGTCCGAACTGCTTAGGAGTGGAACTCATTGCCTGCGTCCATGTTTTCTGAAAATTACAATCTCGGGGTCTTCAAATCAAGGGTAAATGGGTACTTACTAGGTAAGCGTGGTCCACCTTCGGCCGAATCAAGACCTTACATCAAGAAGAGAGATCGCGGCCAAGCGCTGCCTTGACTCAATAAAAAAAAAATTATAAGCACAATTTTTATAAAACAAGTAGATATTTAAATGTAGTTTTTAGCTTTTAAAAATGTGCGAGTCGAGTTTTGGAATACAAGTTCTGCGTTATAGCCGCACGTACTGCGTGTATGGAAATCGTTAACAAAGCCGTCTCTTTTAACTGGCGGCGAAGCGATTCTTTGCTCTGTGGATATAACCAACAGCAAATAGGATATCTACAATAATAACTTTGTTTACGACAATGTATATAATTATCTTTTAAATACATATTTATAATAGAAAGCTTACATTCTCATGTAACCGAATCGCAAACGACAGACAATCATGTGCTTCCCATGATTGTAGAGCTACGTAATGACAATTTCCGTACCGCAATTAGACAAATTATCCGACAAACACTTTCACTGTATGACCACTTGATTACATAAGGTTTTTTTTTATTGAGTAGGCACCTCGTCATTTTGTCCGCACGTTTATAAACTCCACAAACTCCATAGATTTCATTTAATCTTTTATTTATTTCATAATTTGATAATATCTTGTATAATTAATTAGGTAGATAAATCGAAGCCGACGATCGAGTGACGTTGGTTTTAATGTATTGGAACATTTGTTGATTGTTAAAATCTATCTCTTTACTACTAAAAGACATTCTGGTTTCTTATTTATTTAACCTTACAGTTACTTCTATATACAAGCTATTGCTCGCGACTTCGCCCGCGTATTTTTTTTATAAAATATAGTGTTACTTGTTGATAACGTACCTTTTTATAGGTGAAAGAAATTTCGGAAAAAGTCGTGTGCAAAGCAGTATATTATGCACTTTATTATTACCTATTTGTATTATTCTAAAATTATTTAACTGTCTGTATTTTCGTATATCTGCAAAATATACACTGGCTGCGAAAATATTGTATATTAATTTTTTTTTGTATATTAAAAAAAATTGCTTCTAAGAAAACATCAATAGCAAACAACCTTAAGTGGTATCTTTCTCCCGCCTTCGCCACCGGCATTGGCACAGAGAAAATTTTAAACACTGATTTTCTAGTAAATTGTTGACACGAGAAATCGAGCTATAGACCAATATATCTGCTGTTTGATATTCAACTAATTATAATTTATTGCCAAGATTATTTACTCATGTAATGATTAAATTAAATAAGTGATTGTATCGTAAATTTTAAGACTATAAAGACACGATTTATAAGACAAATTTATAAGATGAAATTTATATGAGGCCCTATATTACCAAAGTGTAAGAGCTATAATATTTTTTGCATTCAAAAGAAATTCTGAAGTTATTGTTTTGAAGTTCTGAAGTCTGGTATATACCAGACCACTCTAAACGTGTGTTGTTTTGTTTTGGTAAATAAAAAAAGATTAGTAAGAATGTCAAAGCTCGTACCTCGGTTCTAATCATAAGCTCCATGGTCTTTAAAAATACCTTTTACTCTCTGAAATAAAACATTATGCGTATAAGTAATGACGTATTTTTAATATTTGCTCCTAAAGAAGCAATACGATAAAATAAAATATCAATGTAGGCGATCATATTTTACAGATAACTTTTTTCGAAACCAATTGGTCTGATAATCTTACTAATACGTTACACCTTCTAATAAAAATAATGCAATCAATCAATTTGGAGGTATGTAAAGTATATGGATGTATAAATTACGACTTATTTCATTCTGTACGTCCCGCCGTCTAATCAACAAAACTTCATGGGAGTTTGTTATTAGTGGACGCTTCTCTATTCGTATGTCAACTATAATAATAAGCTTTTTTTAGAGGAATCAGGAATCTATCATGGAAAGATAACCACTTGTACAGATGGTACAGTCGGCCGCATAAGTCGATTAACACATTCAAAAGTGCAAAACAATTTTGAACACTCAACTTACTTACTTACATACTGAAGCTTTTTACAATCGTTTGTATGTAAAGTTTATTTTGTTCTCTAGTCGTGACAACGAAATATGTCGCGTTGAGTGTTCAGGGCCCTTAGCCAAGAGCACAATGCAAACGGGAGCGTTACGCTTATATTAACGAAACGATAGAAAATAAAGCCCGGTAATTGGTTGTTGTAACGCCCACATAAAATTTTGACCATCCATCGGGCTTTATTTTCTGTCGTATCGTCAATCTACAACGCTCCCGTTTGCACTGGGTGCTCTTGGCTGAGGGCCCAGTTGTTTTGCACTTTCAAATGTGCCTACTTTTGCGGCCGACTGTACCTATGGGAGCGGGCTATGGGATGGATATCCCTTTGAGTAGTAAAATCACCGACATACTTAGCTCATAAAATTAGTACCTACGCTCAGGTGTGACAATAATAGGTACTATATTAATAGAACCTCTAAGAATAGAACCGACAATAATACCGGAAGGCGTTTCATTTTTATCAAAAGATTAAAGGTAGACTTCCGCTCTCTTACGCTGGTATACTTCTTTTACAAGCCGGACTTGAGAACTGTATGCTAATTTGTTTATATTGTTGCTAATAGGGTTGTCAAATTTGACTGTAGGTATGTAAAAGCATAAAGGGAAGTTGATAACCCTGCTCACTCAAAATGGTGACCAGCTGCGTTGCTGACGCCATATCCTGCCACTAATCAAATTTATAGTAATAAACATTACAAAAACATTTTATCTTTATATTTTGTTAATTACATTTATTCATCTATCACGTATCTACCTATATAATGATAAAACTATTATCATCATTAAGGCAAGAGACGAGTTATTACTTGTCGTCTGTACCACATACTTAATTATTCATTCGGAGCAATATTTCGCTTTTTAAAACTCGACATCCAATTCAAAGACAACAATATGTTCCCAATGTTTCTCTTTGTTTTGACGTAAGTTTTATTTATTAGATGCAACCATCCGCACCACCCAACTGTACTGTTAATATCACCCATGCGAAGTCGGGAACGGATCGTTAGTTATCTAGTAATTTTTTGTCACAATTTATATATAAGGGCCTCTTTCACGAACTACGATTAAAGTGTTGATTAGTCACTTGTAGAAATAATTTTATGTTTTATTAAATTGCACTCGGTTTAGTGCATCCTTCAATAGGCGATTTTTTTTATTAAGTATTTTCTTTTTAATGTTTGGGACTTTTACCGTACAAACATAGGTCATTATCATCAGCTTCATTATCCCCGGTTGCCCTGTGACTATAAAATATGACAGTTAGCCTACTTGTCGGGTGGTGAAAAAAGCCATTAGCGATCATACCTATGCTTGAAGTTTATAGTCAAAAATTCTCTGTGAGTTATGGCGTAGGACATGTCAAAAACTTTCGCTGGTGCCATTACTTAAAGTGGATATACAAGTTTTATAACGGGAGTCCCTCGCGGCAACACTTTCGCTTACTACAGAAGACATTTCTAAAAGTAGACCACCGTCAGGCTTTTAAATTTAAAATTTAAAATTACAATATAGAGAAATTCCAATTATTAAATTTTGTAAAATATTAGCTGATGCCCGCGACTTCGTACGTGCGACCCGTTGAAAAATAAAATATCAATTGTACATACAATTGTATGTATGTTCCTCCATAACTCTTAAATGAATTAATAGATTTTCATGAAACTTGGTAGATAAACATTTAGACGTACAGGACATAGGATAGGTTACTTTTTTCTTTTTAACGCGGACGAAGTCGCAGGCACCAGGTAGTATGAGTAATATAACATTAACGCCAGACATCTTTATTGCTGTGACGACGGTGGATCCCTCGGGAACGGGACTTATGTGACCTTTTCCGCTGACAACGTGTATGCAAAATTTCATGATTCGATTGAGTTGTTAAGACGTCAAAAGGTAACAGACAGACAAACAGAGTCACTTTCACATCTATATTATTACTAATTATTATAAAACAACAGATTTGCTTATAGCTTGGAACTGACTGATTGCAAATGAAAAACACAGCAAAAAAAAATTATTATAAAGCTGAAAGGTTTTTTTTGGTTGATTTGGTTTTGGTTTTGGTTGGTGTTAATCTCGGGAATTACTGGTTTGAATTGAAAAATTATTTTTGTGTTAAAACCATCCAAGTTCATTTATCGAGAAAGGCTATATAACATTTTGAAGCCGGACGAAGTCGCGGCTAGTTTATAATTTTAGTATAGAAAAGAATTTTAAATAGTGGAACGGCTAAAAAAATATATAGAAAACTAATTTGACGAGCCCGTTGGACGAGTGGCAAGGGTGCTTGCCTAACGTCTCAGGGGCCCCGGGTTCGATTCCCGGCGGAGTCAACTTTGAAAATTTTAATATAATTTTCAAAATTGACTCTGGTCTGGATTAAAAAGTCTGGCGGCAGTAACCACCACCTTACAGAATACCACCGTGAAATAACAGCATTATGTGCTGTTGTGTTTCGGTGTGTGAGTAAGGGATGCCAGAGCCCATTACCCATCCCTCCCTTATCCGCCTTATCCTTAATCCTTCTATGGTCAGCGCACTTGTAGCACTTATGGCGTTGCTTGTGTTATAGGCGACGGTAGCCACCTACCATCAAGTGGACCGTCAGCCTGTCTGTCGACCTTAACATAAAAAAAAATTTGCTGCAAGTAAGCATTTAAATACCGCTTGAAATTTAAACAAGGAACAAGTAATTTAGTTGATAGCAACATTTATTTCCTTAATATTCACTTGATTACGCTAATTAACAGTGCACTTTTAAATGTGCTTGTCTAATCCAAGTTACATAAACTTGGAGGTGATTATGCAGTTTTTCATTTAGGTACGTAAATGTAATTAGCTTTTACTAGAGGTTCTTTCCATTTTTTTCTGCTATTTCTGTCTGCTAGAGTACCAGTATCTAGTCCGTTGCTGTAATATTGTGATCGCCACGTAAACTGAAGCTCTCTCTCTACCTATACCTTAAACCACGTTAAGAAACTGCAGTACTATTTTTGATAGAGGCATTCCTCACATCTTCACAAGCCTGTGTGGCTTCCTAGGATATGACTGCGCTTGCGCATCAATTGGCCACACTCGCACGGGATATGTATTGGTGTTTCTCTCCCTCTCCCGTTCTACTGAGATCCATTCCTTTAAGATTCCTATTGAGGCGGCAGTGCCCCGCGTTAGTGCCCCTAGTTAGCATGCACAAATTGCTCCTACGAAGTGACATAGCCTGGTTTGTCACGTTTAGACTATAGGCTTTATGAGCGCTTTGGAATGGATCAGCCTTGACAAATTAGTCCAGCGTTTGTAAGATTTAATAAATCACTGTCCATTTATGGTCCAGCGAGCGTGGCTGTTGGTAGTCCACACATATATAGGTTCAGGACTTATTAGCTTTGGCGCCTTTTTATTTCAATTAGTATCAGTTGAGTGATTAAGAAGAAGGTAACGGAGAAACAGAGAGAAATGTTATCTCTAGGTATATAAAAAATATGTGTCATGTTATTTGACGCCAATGAATTCGTAAAAAAGTGCTGAACTGATTTTGATAAAACTTCTTAACTGTGTGTAATTTGGTCCAACTTAAAAGATGTATAAATTGCACTGCACCCAGGGTGAAGCCGGGAGCGGGTCAGTAGTATTATGTACCTATTTCTGATTTGTTTTTTGGACTGTTAATTCCAATAATTCTATTTCAAAATCTGGCACGATCCAGTGAGTCAATTGTGCAATATGAAAGAAATGGTCATTTTTCACTAATGACCAGTAATATCCGAAAGTACTGCTACATGGTATTTGTAATTTTGTAGCATAAACACCGGTTTCACTTTCTTTCCGATTCACGACACGAAAGCGACAAGATGTCACGCATGCTAATCATTCTCGACACAAAGAATATTTACATGTTTGCTGACCATGACTAAGTATCATGTCGACAATCACCGAAATCATTCTGCAACAAAAAATATTATCTAAGTATATAAGTATAATTTATGTTTTTACTAGCTGGTGCCCGCGACTTCGTACGCGATGATAAATAAAAATTACAAAAGCAATTACAACGCTTGACTACTTGTTGCTATAACACATTGGCCAGGCGTTAGTTACAGTTTTATATTTTAGATAAACCCTCGGGAACATTAATTTTTTCTTGAATAAAAGGTATCCTATATCCTTTCTGGTGTCCCAGACAACGTGTATGCAAAATTTCATGGTGATCGGTTCAGTAGTTTTGGCGTGAAAGCCAGACAGACAGACAGAGTTCATTTGCTCTCCAATGGTTACGAGATCTCATTTTTTACTAGATCGAATCAGAATTAAGGAGATAGTACGTACGCATAGTACGGAGAACCTAAGTTCTCGAGTTAACTCGTCATACAGAAGGTGGACAGACGACCTGATGACTCAGGCTGCCTTTAACCGGACTTTTTGGAAAACTAACTGGCGCCCGCGACTTCGTCCGCGTTGAAAAAGAAAACGGTAGCCTATCCTGTGTCCTGTACGAATGTTTATCTACCAAGTTTCATAAAAATCAGTTAAGTATATTCGTTTAAGAGTAATTAAGAGTTAAGTTTAAGAGATGTATTATTAGTATTGATGATGATTATGAAAGGAAGCCTATGTCCATACATTATCCCAACACGCTTAGGATAAGCCGGTTTGGCTTAGACTATAATATGCATGCAATCAAAGTGAGGCCGTAATAGAATCATCTTGCTTTTGGACTCAGTCATGGGTGACGTGAAATACATATAATTGAACCTTTGAGTTGGATCAAGAATATGTCAATACTGTTTCTGTTTTTGTTTTGTATTCGGAGCATTGATAAAAAAAATTTAATGTATACATTGCTCTGATTTATGAAATACTAATTAAATTCAAAACACAAAAGTAGGCAAACCTTTACATAAATTCTTGCTCAACGCGTCCCATGCAATTGTTACCCACTTGCCTAACTTAAATGCAAATAATTTATTTTAATAGCCTAACTAACCTGAGTCAATAAAAAGTTACAATCGGTATGCAGATCACGTACTTGACCCGCGTTACCGAACAAATACCAATTGTTTTTGCGTGTGGCAACATTTGTGGGGAGGCGGGAAATGTGGCCGGCTAAGAAAAATCTAACTACAGGGTATCTTATACTTAAAACATTAATTAGGATAAATGGACATTAAGACATTACATTTGAATAATTCTGATTAACATTTTATATAAGTAAAACATTTAATTTTCCATCTTTCTCATCAATATTCCATCGCTTTCTCCCAATTCCTATTACTTATATATTTTTCACTTTTCTCATTCACAATTTTTAAATTTCATCTCTAAAATTATTCTCTAAAAATGTTAAACCAACAATTTTTTAACACAACACAGCTGACTTTCACAATCGAGTGATGGGAGCGATATTTTTTTGCGTCACTTGCTAAGTACCTATACAAACTGTGAGAATAATAAGTTAAATGCAAAAAGTATTGGGTCATGGTTGTGTGTTCGATAAAATTTAATCAGAAATATGTTAAAAAAAACCTTTACGAAACCTACAACGTTTGTGAACTAGTAATTCATCTACATAATATTTCTTTTTGCATTCTGTCATATCCAAAACGAGTTTTACGCGTGCTTCGTATGCGCTCTAATTCGTTTACTGAAAATCTCACAGGAACGTAACATTTTTCTAGGATAAAAAGTATCGTGCCAATCCCCCAATGGCGTTAGCCTAACCAACGTCGGCTGGCCTGAGGTGGATCGGAGTTGTTGCCTCGGCAGAGTCCGATCCATCCCGCTCAAAGGGCAAGGAGGCACCGGGGAGTTTTATATTAGTGCTTATTGCCGGGCCACATACATACATACATACATACATACAGAAAAATAATCTAAAAATCGTCAATTTAGTTTGGGTAGTCCGTCTGGCGGCAGTAACCACCACCTTACAGAATACCACCGTGAAATAACAGCATTATAGTGCTGTTGTGTTTCGGTGAGTGAGTAAGGGATGCCATAGCCCATTACCCCATCCCTCCCTTATCCCTTATCCTTAATCCTTGTATGGTCGACAGCGCACTTGTAGCACTTATGGCGTTCCTTGTGTTATAGGCGACGGTGGCCACTGGCCACCTACCATCAAGTGGACTGTCAGCCTGTCTGTCGATCTTAACATAAAAAAAATGTTTCAGTATCATCTATAGAGCCTACAACTATAAACACGATATTTCTGAAAACAAAGTAAATTAGGTACTCCATGACCAAACCTTACAGATTTACTATTAGTATTGATATTAGCCGTTGCATGCGACTTCGCCTATGTTACTCGCTGATAATGTAGCTTTCTATAGATAGATAGTTCTACATAGTTCTACAGATAGGTAGATAGATAGATAGCTATATAATATAGGTAGTTATTGCTATATAAGTATAGATTCCTAATGAATTGACTTCCGCGATTTAGAAACTTGATATTGAAAAATCACGACTTACAAAATGAGCAGTGTCTCCTTATTATTCGACCACGAATTGTATGTTCAAAGCCAATGTCGTGATCTTGTCATTAGCATGCGCAGACGCCGTTAATGGCAGGAACATAAACACATCTCCACTCTGCAAATCCGTTACGTCATAAGGTCATTAATCTTGAATAATCTCCATTGCTATTGCAAACGCCAGACGCATAACAATGGAAATGTTTCTTGACGTGCGTATAAGTAACGTCTTTAAATTTACTTCTATACATATAGAAGGCAATTTAGAAAATCAATCATCGACATAGATTTTTTTGGTATATATTATACTATTATATAAAGCTGAAGAGTATATAAGCTTGTTTGTTTGTTTGTTTGTTTGGTTGTATACGCGCTAATATAAGGAACTAGTGGTTCGAATTGAAAAATTATTTTTGTATTGGATAGTCCATTTATAGAAGAAGGCTATAGACTATAGAGAACGCGGACGAAGTCGCGGGCACCGGCTAGTATGGTATATTCGAATTACTATGAGCTCTCTTATTAGAAGGTTCCTATCTACCTAAATACCTAAGAAATCTAAGAATACACATACAATATTATTCTTAACAAAAGAAACAACAAATGATAATAATTGTTTAGAGATAATTCTATTAAACTTTAAACAATACTCAAGCAAGTGATGTTTTTGTAAATACCATAAGATTCCTATTTAGTTATCATTGTTTGGATTATTAGCAAATAAGATAGGATGTAGAGGTGGCCTTCTGCTTTCGGAATCTTTGGTGAAATATCAAAACAAAATATAAGAAATAATATGCAAATAAAAATTATTAATAAGTGTAGTATTTTACTTAAATTTTTTTACCCTCTGTTTTAGTAAGTAATTATTCTGTGCCGCTATACCAAAAGTATTATAATTTGTAATTAATGTAAAATTACGTCAATTTTACATAACAATAACGCAGCTTAGATTAGCATGTTGGGCGTATAAATAAAACATTTTCATACAGATTAACTCTACTAATGGCCCGCTCCCGGGTTCTCCCGGGTTCAAAGTAAAAACTATCCTATCTTTTAAGTTGGACCAAATTACACATATTTACGAAGTTTTATCATAATCGGTTCAGTAGTTTAGGAGCTCGTCGGTGACAAACATGGACACAAAATTTTTATATAATAAAGATTTTTTGCAACTATAACGTGTTCACATTCGCTTAGGGCTTAGGTAGTCGTAAGTACGCTATAGATAGAGCCTTCCCTTTTAATACTACTAATGGTAATATAGATTAGCAATACTATAGTAACTATAAGTTATAACTTACAACCACGTCTTAAATTCCCTTTTATTAAAAACCATTGCACCATATTTTATTTCATGGTTCTCACTGTGATGTAAGAAGAAACAGATTCACTTCCAAATAGAGGTCGCTAATTCATCACGGTTGATTCATTTAATGCTGTCCATTGATATGGTTGGGTTGAACGACCGGCTGCCACCACTTTGGAAGCAGATTCGAAACCCAATCAAAATTCACTTTAGAGTGTTTTCAAAATAGTGTATAGATTACTAATGGTGAGAACTTGGCTGAAACCTTAGATAATTGAAAACATCAAAAGTAAACTTACAGAAAGAAGTTACTTAAGGTTCTGCTAATCGTGAGCAGATAAAAGATAATCTGATAAGGTCGATAGTGAAAGCCTGTAACCATCAGTGCACACATCCTATCACTGATATGATTTCTACGACCATCAAGATGATGAAGGAAACTCTGGGCCTAACTCTGGTCCCATATCACTCCAGTTCACTCCACTATCACGATCATAAGCTTTAATTCTAAATAGAGTATTCTTTCTTTACAGATAACATGGTGCTGGTTAGTGGTATTAGCGGTTTCGCTGCAAAACGTTTATGGACATGGACGTCTAGTGGAGCCGCCTTCCAGAGCGTCCGCCTGGCGATACGGCTTCGATACTCCACACAATTATAACGACCACGAATCGTATTGCGGCGGTTTCACCCGACAATGGAACAGGAATGATGGAAAATGCGGCGTTTGCGGAGACGCGTGGGACGCACCGGTCCCGAGACCCCACGAATTAGGGGGCCGCTTTGGTAAAGGCGTTATCGTCCGCAAATACGCACCTAAAGACCACGTCACAATCAAAGTTGAATTGACAGCCAATCATAACGGGTTTTTTGAGTTTAGAGTCTGCGATGAACCGAAAGCGACTACTCAGGATTGCTTAGATAAGAACGTCCTGAAGATTGATGGGAAAGAAAATACAAAGTATTACCCTCGCGATGGGAATAAAGTCTATGAAATGAGGTACAAGCTGCCTGAAGGTTTGGAGTGTCCCCACTGCGTGTTGCAGTGGAGATATGTGGCTGGGAATAATTGGGGAACTTGCGAGAATGGCACCGGTGCTGTTGGGTGCGGACCTCAAGAGGAATTTAGAGCATGTGCAGACATAGCCATCGGTGAACGATTTGCAACAACAACGAGACGTCCAAGGCCATCGTACGTGCCACCAAACAGAAGACCAACAGTGCCAACTCCAGAAGAAACTAGTTCGACAACATGGTACGGCTTGGTCGTAGCAACAGTCGCATTGCTCATTGCTGTTGCTGTTTTTGCGGCTATCTACTTATACTACTACAGAGGAGGAATGAGAATCAAGAGTCTTCTAAAGTCCAAAGCTCCCCCGCCAGCACCTGTTCCACCACCAAGACACAAGAGGGCGTCTCTATCTAGGGAATTGCCGCCGGAATTATCGCCCCCCAAAATATGTACCCTCTCTGATTCCGGCTTCGAAACGGTAGACCTAAGATCTAAATGAAACGAATTTAATTAATTTAATTATAAACATATACACTGCCTTCGTTATTAGTGATATTTATGTATGTGAAAATGAATAAGACAGTGAGTTGTTAGGTAGAGTGAAAGTGAGTTCAGTGATGCGGATCCGAGATCTATTTAGTATTAAGTTTAAATAGATGCTATTAGACGATATTAAGTACCTAAGTAATAAATATCAGGTAGAAATACCTATGGTTTTTTGTAAAATATATTTATGTTTTTAGTTAATTAAAAAAAATCAACCTAATTCATGTAGTTTTCTTAAGCTTAATGTTCTTATACACTTGAAGCCTTTATACTCTAAGCTTGAAGCCCTAACTTCAAATATAACAATGCAAGTTAATGAAGATCTTAAACAACAATTATCTACGTTAGGCGTCGATCGATGTTAGGCATTACAATAGTGATTTAGTATCTACTATTTAGTTTGTGATACAAATGGTAAGAAGCCGTCCCTCACAAAGGTTACGATAAGTAAGTATAGTATAAATTAAATTCGAGATGAAAAATGTACCTAAACAAAGCCAATTAAAAATAATAACATCGATTGTGTGGTTTGATGAAAAATAATATACCTACTTAGGTAATATCATGTTATTTGTATTCGCTATCTCTTTGTATTGTATTGTAAGCCACTATCGGAATAGGTAGCTCTGCGACGTTTTCTGGTGGATCAAACTTTATACTGGTAGATCAAAGCTAAAAATTTTGTAGGTATAAGTAACACAGCACCTGGTAGCGAACCTTGGGCACCTTGGGGTTCTCCAGCATTTATTTTAAGATTAACTATGTTAAACCCAAAAAAATCTGTCCAATAGGTAAGATTCAATTATCTGGTATATGGATTGATTTAGAGACGACTTAATCTTGTACATGAGGCCCCTATTCCATAAAATAACTTATAATATGCCCTATTCCACACGGGGACGGGGACAAACGCCTGCTGAACATCTAAGGAAACTGCAGAGCACCTACCTATATACCTGTTTGCTCTCGCGATTCTCCGCTCTCTATGATGGCGGCTTGAATATGAATACTTTATATATTATACTCATCGAAAATACAGATAAGAAGAAAGAGGAGGACGAACTCTTTACATGAGAAAGTGTACATCGGATCGGCCACGACTTCGACGACGGCCACCATTAAATAGAAGATGCTGTAGTAGTATTTTATTTACTGTGGTTTCATGAACTACCTATGCAGTTTCATACTTTCATGTCAAATAGTACTACACAAGCGCCATTCTGACCAATTTAACCACTATTCAATGGTTGTTGCAGCCACGACTTTTAATCCCCAAGTAAGGTAAAGCTTAGTTCTCTTCTATCCTCCATGATTATACACAAAACACACACAAACAAAAATAAATCAACACCACAGAACACTATATCCTGTCACAAAACCTTAGTAAGTATACTCAGAAGAAGTTCTATAACTTTTTCAGTAATTTAATCATCTAAATTAAACGCACAATGAACTAAATTTCAGATGATAGAACAGACGGTAAACAAATATTTTATTACTCGATATAGGCAAAAAAGGATCCATCCATGGTCGAATGTTAAAAAAAAAAAAAAAAAAAAAACTTAAGATAAACGTCAATGTCAAATGGTCTGTCATTTTAGTAACAGGCTAACAGCCAATTAGCGACGGCAAAACAAACGTGCTGATAGGATAGGATAGGAAGCTTTTTGTTCAAAAATCATTTTAATTAAACTATAACAAAGCTTTATAAATGAAAAATGGCAGTGCGGCCACAGCACATGCACGATGGGAGCATTGTGGAGCGCAGATTGCGTCCTATATATGGTAAACTGACTATCTGCATTTTATTACAACCTTTTAATAACGAACTAGAAATTCATCATTTACGCTCTTTGCAGATTGGTTAGACAATGGGAACAATAAAAAAGCGTTGCAAGAAGCGGAAAAAGTGCTCAAAAAAAGTAATCGTTTACAATCGGCTCGGGCTTTGAAGGCTTTGGCACTTTTTAGGTTAGGTAGGGCTGCCGAGGCTCAGGCCTTACTCGATGCTCTCGCCGAGGAAAAGCCGAGTGACGAAAACACGCTACAGGCGATGACGATATCCTATCGTGAATCTCAACAGTGTAAGTTTACTTTTTTTTATCTAAAACTGCAATAGGAATGAACCCCCTGCTTGATACTAAGAATAGCACTTATCGGCCAATTCGGCACTAAATGGTTGAATTGTGTTGTTTTTAAAACTTTAAAAATAAAAAAATAAGCAACAAACAACATGCCATTAATATTTTGACAGTAGATAATTATAGTTACCATCAATTATCATGAATGTTTGATTAGTTACAGACTACTGAGCTCTTTTTAATTCGAACTACGAACTTTTACTTTACTTTAGAACATTTATTCTCAGAGTAAATGAGTATATGTACCTGGGTATGCACCTGGACAGACCCTTAACCTGGAAAACACACATCCAAAAACACAAAAAAATCACTTGTCCAATGGCCTAAATTGTAAATCTGTTGTAATACTACCATTATTGAAGTGTTTTTCATTTCTTTGGCATTACATATGTTCTATATTATTATGTTATTCTATCGACAGTGCACAAAGTTTGTTCCCTGTATGAAACGGCAATAAAGACTGAGCCAACTAGTGAGGAGCTTCATTCGCACCTTTTCATGTCTTATGTCCGGGTTGGAGATTATTTGTCTCAGCAGAGAGCTGCGATGGCTTTGTACAAATTAACACCGAAAAACCCTTACTACTTCTGGGCCGTCATGAGCATAGTGTTGCAGGTATGGAACAATTCACTATTGGGTTGTTTGAAAAGTGATGTCTTTTTTTTTCATAGATTATAATAAACAAAATGGACATTTTGCCATAATAAAATCATATAACATTTGGGGTTTAGAATTAAGTAATTTCAGTAATATCATCTGAACCATACTTGAAAAAAAATTACTTTTACGTTGCACTAAGAAGAATGGAATAGCTAGTAATTGACAGCGAAAAGTCAGGCCTATAATTGGTATCCACCATTTTCAGCAAGATTTAAGATTTTTTTTATTTTGAACTTTTCTCATGAAAATAAGACAAATTTCTTGTCTTCAATCATTCCATTTTTAGTAAGATAATAGTTTCACAGTAACCTTTAAAAAATGTTATCATTGACATGTAGGTATCACATTTTTCTATTGTAAATTAATTTTACAGGCAAAATCAACAAACGAAAACACGAAACGAGGCATACTTCTGACATTAGCTCAAAGGATGATAGATAATTTCATAAGTGACAATAAAATGGAAGCGGAACAGGAAGCGCGCCTTTATATCATGATATTGGAGCTGCAAGAGAAATGGGAGGACATACTCAAGTTTATCGAAGGGCCTCTGTACACTAAATTAGTGCCTGGATCTGCGCCTCAATCTTTCATACCCTATTTGAAGAAGCTGGGACATTGGCGACGGTTGAACATTGTATGCAAGGAGCTCTTGTGGGAGAACCAAGACAGATGGGACTATTACTTGCCATACTTTGACTCAGTTTTTGAACTGATGAAAGTCAAAGAACCGGATGCAGAAGGTTCAGTAGATGATACAGCGGAAAAAGCGCATGAGTTCATATGCCAGTTGGTGGAATCTATGTCGTCGGGGAAGACTTTGCGGGGACCATACTTGGCTAGATTGGAGTTGTGGAAAAGGTTGAACGAAGACCCATCCGCTCCTGATCCAACTACGTTACTAGGGAGTGGTATAGCGCTGTGCTTGCAGTATCTGAGGGTATTTGCTCATAAACCGTGCGCAGTACCAGATTTGAGACAGTACCTAGCGATGTTGCCTAAGAAAGAAAGGGAAGAACATTCTAGAGAGTTCTTAACGTGTTTAGGATTCGATGAGAATAGTGAACCAGAGACGGTGAGTGCACTTCTAAAAACAAATTTGTAAAAAAAAAATCGCAAAAAAGTTATTAACAATTAAAGATAAACAAAAAAAGGCATTTCGTTTTTTGTTAATAACTCTAAAACCAATAATGTTGAAATGGGAAAAAAACATTCTTAATAAGGAGGAAATTTCCAGTAAAATACTCTGAATCTAAACTCCTGGAATTTAATTTTAATTTAACGCCTATAATAGGGCTGTGCGCAACCTTTTTAATCACATTAGTGATATTAATCACAAAATTTGATTTATATATGGTGTATTCTATAGACCTGAAAGAATAATGTACTGTTAGATTGGAGCTTTTATCACTCTATTTAATTTAACACGAAGATGAGTTTGTTGATTAAACTTACAAAATAATACAGACGAGTTCTCATGAGAGAATAAAATACATGCAAACTTTTCCAGAGTGACGACATCCAGCGTCACATATCGTGCCTGTGCGCGTGGCGTCTCACTGCGCCGCCCCTCGAAGCGTGCGCATGCGCAACTCTCGCGCGCACACTGCGTCGCGATTACTTGCGTTGCGCACAGCGAGGCCTCATCACCGCCACCATCACAGAGTTCTGCTCGCCGGATTCCTACGCGATTCTGGCAGCCCATCACTACTTCTACTTGGGTAACCGCTATCTTCCATTTATTTACATATTTCATTACTTATTGACCACATTCTTCACACATTCCACACAGCACCATCTAGTGCCACACTAAGCAATTAATGCTTGTATTATAGATACTACATAGATTACTTTTTTTTTGTAAATACCATACATGTTATAAATACAAACATCCATGACTCAAGTACAAAGGTTAAAACTTTTGCCCCTAGCGGAATTCGACTACCGCTACCGTTTGGTTAACAGCTAGGGTTACTATATAGTATAGACATCATTTGCAACGTTTAATGGATACTTTTTGTTTTAAAGCCGCCCAGCAACAAAGTTCAGCACCCATAGTGGAAGCGTTGGCGCTTTTAGAACAGGCCCTGGAGAATTCGCCGGCTAACTTCCACATCAAGTTACTGCTCGTCAAACTGTATCATGTGCTTGGTAAGTTGCTCTTGCATTAAGATCATCATATATATATATAAAAGGCGATGTGTGTGTGTGTGTGTGTGTGTGTGTGTGTGTGTTCCCTATGGACAGTTGACAAAACCGTTGAACCGATTTTGATAAGTCTTTCGGACAATTTTCAGATTAGTCCAGCGGGTAATCCTGTAAATTTTGGTAGCAATGGGACGCTAGTTGTCAATAAATTATTGTTTATCATTGAATGTCGGTATCGGTAAATTTAAGTGGTAAATGGGTAGAGCACATAGTGTGGAGAGCCTTGTTGAGCCTCTCGGGCTGCTTCTGACCGGTCCCATTGGAATATTATGGACGTCCTGCAGCCGAGATGACGAATATTATTGTCCATAATAGGCGACGGGGAGTCGGCAGAGAGCGCGTTCGCTTGTGTGGAGGCGAAACATGTGCAGCTGGTGTCGTTAGGGTGGCTGCACACGGCCCGACTGGCCGCCGTCGGATCTCCGGCCGCCGCCTTGCAGCGCCTCGCTGACACGTGCTCCTTCCACACGCACCACGCCAAGGACGTGAGTCATCTTTGCTTTTTACTTTACTGTAGTTTTCTATAGGTGTAGCATTTTTTGAGTTTATTCACTATAAAAAAAATACAAATATTATGCTTTCTTAATAGATTAGAAATTAGAATTGGGAAGGGATAGGAAAATGGGCTCTGGCATTCCTTACTCACTCAATGAAACATAACAGCACGCGTGCTGTTCGTGCTGTTATTTCACAGTGGTCTTTCGTAACAGGTCACACTACTTTCACATTCACCAGATCCACCTTTGAAAAGTTCATTTTCAAAGATGACCCTGCCGGAAATCGAACCCAGGAACCCTAGAACAGAGCATTTAGGCAAGCATCCTAACCTTGATTGAGTGATTGAGTAAAAATTTATGTATCTTTCGTTTTTTAAAATAGTTATCAAGTGTATATTTAGAGGAATACTTATCAAACCTTTGAGAGATACATACATGATGCGAGTCCGGTTTTATTCAGAGCATGGAGCACCTGACTTACGCGTACAAGTACGGCACATTCGAGAAGCTGTGCGAAGTGATGTCCTGGAACAGTAGACTGGAGAGGTGCGCGTGGTGCGCTCTCGCTGCGAGGGACCGAGCGCTGCTCTCGTTGCTCGCAGGGCCCCCCGCCCCGCTGCACGCGCCGCGACCAGCTCCAGCCAATCCCACGTAAGAGCCCGCCCTTCTAAACACCGCTTTAGGACTGCTCTACTTAAGTGACTAAAAATTTAGTAGATAAACTATTCGCTACTATAAGAAATTTGAAAAATGAAGAAAATAGTTGAGTCAACGACAACCGTGATTTTCATTTTTTTACATGTGTGATCCAGCTCGAAGGACCAATTACTCCTGTTTGACCGCATTTTTTATATGATTTCAATGATAATCTCGACCCTTTAACAAAACACTAGTTTTGCACATGTGCGATCCGGCTCGAAGGACCAATTTTTTTAATACAATTTCAGCGACAACCGCGACCTCGAAGTGATAGTGGGTTGGGAGCCGGCGCAGTGCCAAGATCCCGAGCTGAAGGCGCGCACGTTCGAGCAGGACGTCGCCTACCTGCGCCTGAAGGACGGCCTCGTGTCGTCGATAGCGCTGTGCATAGAGCTGTCCGACTCCCGGCCCATCAACGAGAAGAGGCAGCAGTACGAGGAGCTCAAGACGTGTGTGCACGCGTTCAACGACGCGATGGACAAGTGCAAGGACAAGTATAGTGTCAAGGAGAAGATTGGCATCACTGGACCTTTTCCTTCTAGAATTATCGGTGGGATTATGTTTTATATTTCAACTACCTTTAACCGGTGACTTCGACCGCGTTGAAAAATGAAAAATATCGATGTTACGACGGTGGCTAATTTTTTTAAAATATTTTTAGACGAATCTTCGGAAACCTAACATTTTTCCAGCATAAAAAAATATTATATTATGCAGGTTAATTCTGATGGTGAAAAACGCATTAAAATCCGTTGCGTAGTTTAAGAGATTTAAGCGTACATACAGAAGGACAGACGACTGAAAGCAACCTTGTTTTTTATTATGTAAAGATTTGTAATTAAAAGTGTGTCATAATTATATTTTAAAAAAATTGAACCCTGATTTTTTTGACGAGATGGCCGTTGTATGACCGGAACGTAAAATCAATCTCAAGTGCCTTTCATTCAGCTGCTACAATTTTCAATCGAAATTACATCTTATAATTAAGGACTTATGTATAGAAAAAACGTAAACTATCGGCAAAGTAAAGTGACGTAAAGTTCCAGCACACGAGTGGTGCAAAATTATTAACGCGGATCCACGTTCCGGCATAGGAAGGGTTAAGTATCCCACTCATACTCATGGTGAGCTGTATACGATGGTCTAAAAGCGTGGTGGTGGTGTTGCAGCGTGGGTCCGCTCTGCGGTGGGGTACCGGGAGTTGTACGTGGGGGCGCTGAGTGTGGTGGGCGAGTTGGCCGTGGGCGGCGCCGAGGTGAGGGCGAGTGGCGAGCAGCTGGCCGCCGCTCTGCGCACGGCCGCCGCTTCCCTGAGCGACGCCGTGCGGCCCAGCGCCCACTCCGACCCGCGCTGGACCGCCAGGACCCGCATGGAGGACATCACCAACTATTTAGAAGTGAGTCTATTTACTTCACTAGTCACAGGGTACACACTAGGCAATCCTAATCCTTAATGCCTACTGTGGTCGACAGCGCACTTGCATCACCAGTGGCGTTGCTTGTGTCATAGGCGACGGTAGCCAGCTACCATCAAAGCACCCTCAGCATGTCTGTCGAGTTGTATTGTATTTCACTAAATGTTCCAGGTATTAAACTCGTATTTTCCTCGTTTTTTCCAGTTCATAGGCATAATAACGTATCTGCTTGGCGTGTGCAACGAAATAATAACGCCAGCGAACGCCAAGCGAAACAAGAAGAAGGCCCAACAGTCGGCCGACGATGCGAAAAATGTGGAAATGTTGAATAAGCTGAACGAGGCCGTACAAGAGTCGATAGCGACCCTCAAAGAGATACTGGACGAATGGCCGCAAACCTCGACCGAGACCATAGACAATACAATAGAGGAGGAGTTCACCAGTCTGAACATAGACAAATACAAAAGTCTAGTCATAGACAAGTTAAAAGAGGGACAAAATAAGACTAATCTAAAAGATATTCTAAATAAGAAATTGAAATACCTAAAGACTCTAATACAGTGAAGTGGCCTTCTTTTTTTGTACGTGGGTATATTGTGTTGATTTTATTGTTTTGGGCATTATTGGATTAAATTAAACGTGGTTATAGTAGTTTTCAAATAGGAAGTCACTTGGGACTTTACCGTTTAGTGGTTTTTGACAGTTTTGGTGATGCACTAAACCAATATTCGGTTAGATGAAAAAATATATTCGAATAGTTAATATTCGAATTCGAATACAATATTATTGTAAATATTCGAACAAATAATAACCGAATTGAATACATAAATTTCGAAATATTCGAATAAATAATATCGAATACATATTATTCTAAATATTCGAATACATATTATTCTAAATATTCGAATAAATAATATCCGAATTCGAATACATATTATTCTAAATATTCGAATAAATAATATCCGAATTCGAATACATATTATTCTAAATATTCGAATAAATAATATCCGAATTAGAATACATATTATTCTAAATATTCGAATAAATAATATCCGAATTCGAATACATATTATTCTAAATATTCGAATAAATAATATCCGAATTCGAATACATATTATTCTAAATATTCGAATAAATAATATCCGAATTCGAATACATATTATTCTAAATATTCGAATAAATAATATCCGAATTCGAATACATATTATTCTAAATATTCGAATAAATAATATTCGAATTCGAATAGATAGTAGTAACAATTTGTATAAAAATAATTTACTTTCTCAACAAATTTCAAATACTAATCTATTATAGTATTCGAAATGTTCGAATAAATAATATCCAAACTCGAATCTGAAGGTAATATCCGAATTCGAATAGATAATATTCGACATGTTCGAATATTCAGATATTGAGTTTAAGGGTACGTATGTGGGAACTCAGTAATAGGTATTTGGGAGAATTTGTTGGCCCAACTTACTATAATGCGATTCCAATATTTTAGAAAAACCTTTATACATGGTAAGTAACCATTGAAATCCCAATTTTAAATGTACACTTATAGCTGGGATGTTTTCATCGAAAAACATTTTAGTCAGTGATTAAAAGAATTCATCGACCCGCGAATATGACACAAATCGTGCACTTTTTAGAAATTAATTATACTAAATATAAAATTAATTTCTGTTTTTTTTTTCCACCCAAGTCTAAGAAATGTCACGTTTTTTTTATGTATTGCCACGACCAATAACTTATCATGGTGTTGCCGTTTTTTAAAAAAAATACGGTGGTGAACTTCCAATTTGAAAAAGACTATAAAATCTAACTAAAGTGATCTAGAGATAACTTATCTTAGTGACTAATTAATGTTAGTAACGTAAACCCGCGTTAAAATTAAGAGTATATAATAATATTATATATATTTAGTCGCAAACATAGTCAAAATAAATAATAAATATATATATAATATGTATATATATATTTATATATTGTTACATAATACGAGCTGAGGAAATATACCTATAATGCTGGCATGTCATAATAATAGTACATACTTTCAATATTAATTATATTTGATAGTTATGTACGATTGCACATATCTGTAAATATTATCTAGTAGATATTTTACGTGACTGCAAAGTATTCGTCTTTATAAAAAATCTCATTAAAAATTCAAAAGTAACTTGACAGGTTTTTTCATAAATGTCATTATTCCAAAGGGAAATAACTAATAAAAATAATAATAATAAATAAATAATAAGGGAAGGGAATTCGACGTAAAGACGTCGAATGTTATAATTGAAGAAGTGAGTGGATGAAGGTGAATATGTCTCATAATTACAAAATCTTTGAGATAAGTCGCCACGGAACTGATTTTAGTATTAAATTATGATGCAAAGTTGCGTAAACAGCCTAAAATATTAATGGTACGATAGCAAGTAAACGCTTCTAATTTATTTTTAATTTAAATAAAAGTGAACATAGCTCCCTCTTTTTAAAATTAATTGTGTACATAACATCTGTTTTAACCTTTTATTTTCCAAAAATGTCTTAAATCGACGACCTCAAGGTCTGTAATCATTTATTTATATGGACATAATTTCATCTTCATCCACATTCAGAACTAGCAGGTGGCCGCGACTTCGTCCGCGTTCTGAATTAAAAATAACTAAGCAATACAAACGCTTATGACCCCTTGTTGCTATAATACTTTACTTTATATACATATGATCCCTTGGGAAAATTACCTTTCAGTTGGATGAAAGTTAGCCTATGTCTTTTCTTATATCCCTGACTACGTGTATGCAAAGTTTCATGATGATCGGTCGAGTAGTTGGGCGTGAAAAGGCAACGGAAAGGAGTTACTTTCACTTATAATGTACTAATGTACATATGGATTAATTTAGAACTAGCTAGTGCCCTCGACTTCGTCCGCGTTGAAACAGAAAAAGCAGCCGATCTTGTGTTTATCTACCAAGTTACATGAAAATCAGTTAAACAACACACATACATACAGAAAAAAAATCTAAAAATGGTCAATTTAGTTTCAGTATCATGTATTGTATAATTTGTAGAGCCTATAAACACGTTATTTACTCTGAAAACAAAGTAATTTATCCATTTATTATTAGTATTGAAGTGTGGATTTATCAAATCTGTAAAAAATACACAATAATATCGCCATTGTCATTTTTTTTTCTCGGCATCTGTTGCCATATTATATGTATATGCCAATAATTGGAATATTTCTGCATACCTAATTAGTTGAAACAATATTCTATAATTTTCAGGAGCAAGTTTAAAGTTAGCGTTTGAATCGGAACAATTTTTAAATAATTTATAATAGGAAATTTTAATGTATGCGTTTTTTTTTTATCGTTAAAATATCTTACTTACGTAATAAACATTTCTCATTGGTGTGCAAATTTTCATTTAGCCATGAAAATAAATTTTTACTTTGAATTCAAGTTTATATTTTTGTTTTGTTCAATAGATAGGAATTTTTAATTTTACATTTTTGTAGTGAAAACTTCTTTAGGCGCGTTGGGCACAATTTTGTATGAAGATTCTGAACTCGCGAGATGATTTAGAAAGAAATAAAAATATGTTTACAAGTTTGTGGAGTCAAGGAGTTTTCACTTCTGAAATGCAGTCCTATTGCTGAAATGTTTATTTTTTCGTTTGTGTACGCAATTTTCTGTACAATGAAAGTTACAAGCTCACGAGTTCGTGGTTTTTCTTTCAGTTTAAGTGTGATTAATTCAATTTTGTATTTAATAATAATAATTTATACACAATTTTTTCGTTTCATTTCATTCCTATTATATAGGATACTATATAATATAGGCTTCCCTATCATTTAAGTCCAAGATTAAGGGTTAGGGATAGGATAAGCACTGGCATTCCTTACTCACCTAACCACAACAAGCACACGTGCTGTTAGTTCACTATATCATTTCGGGTGCAGTTTTTTTCAGAAATGAAACGCATTTTTTAAAACTTGACATTTTATTATAATTTATTTACAACACGAACATTATTTATACAGTGAAATTTTTAGCAGATAGAAAAATATTCGATCGTAATGAGGTAAACACATAAGTTCTGATTATAATTATACAGTCTCTGATGGAATGTCATAAAATAAATACAAGGGATTTTTTTGCGATCCTCATTAAGGGGACACGATACCAATTACCACTATTATTCGTAAGTAAATATGTAGTAGTAATGCCGGTAATATTATTCCCTTAACGATTCTCATTTGTGTTATATACAAAACCCAGCAAATTGCTTATGCGCAGGAACTTGACTCACATGGCGGCTTCCTCCAAGATTCGTTATACAAGATAATGATTTTTAAGAAAATGTAATATTTGTAGATGTTAAAAAATATATAGGTAGGTACATTGATGACATAATCTGTAAAAAGACAACTTTCGATAAACAATTCAATAATACTCGAAACAATTAAATCCTAAAATAACCTCGAACACGGAATTTCAAAAAAATTTTGATTGTTTTCAGTATGAAACTTTCAAACTAAAATATATCGTTTATGAATGTTTGACAGAGAATTTAGAGAATTTATGTATAACAAATAAATCTAAAACCATAATATTTTGTCATAATTGGGATATTTTTTTTTTTACAAAACTTATGGTACTGAGTGTCACCATCACCAGACCAGATTACGTCATCAAAATGACGACCAGACGCATTTGCAATTTGCGGAACTTTTTACTGCATATTTTTTTAAAATATATATTAATATATTTAATATATCCTATAAATAAGCAAACGATGTGTGGAAAGATGGAGTCGAAGAATTATATTTAAAAAAATTTAGGCAAACGTAATTTAAATGAAAATTTGAAACGCTTTAAGCCGAAAATTATCTCTACATTTGAAATTCACGTAGAAAACATTAAAACATAATGAACATTGGATAATAATTTAAGGTCTCAAGATAATGATTAACACTCAAAATCTAAATTCTTTTTCAGGTTACTTTGAGGAAGCTTTGAGGGAAATTCGAATATAAAAAAAAAAACAAGAATAATACACACAAAAATGTATAAATGAAGTTTGAATTTTATAATCATAATATATTGCAATTACAAGAACACAATCAGTCTGGTATCTGCAACTTTCTGTTTTGAATACCTTTTATTTAAAAAATAAAATGGATAATCTAATCTATAATAGTAGTAAAATATAGTATTAAAAAAAAACAATAAATACACAAATTAACGCTCCATTAAAAATCTCAGTTGAAATAAAACTACGTAAAAACACACACAACACTCGAAAAAAAAAAATCTTAAGAGGGAAGTATAGCTTTGCGATAGGTATTTAGGAAAATACATGCTATCGCTTGTGCGCTCTAGTCCCGGGGCAGTCGTGCGATAGAGAGCGTTGCAGCTTCCGACTGACAATAGCACTTTTTTTGATGAAATTTCATTTCGAGAGAAAACAGTTTCCACTAACTAAATCTTAACAAATCACTTTGATTTTCATGTCGATCGTTTCAGCATAATATATTCTAGGTTTATAGCTTTCGCTTTTTTTAAAAAATTCGATTGTTTTTATAAAACAAACGATTTAATTCGACAAAGTTTTAATCACAAAAATTAAGTTATTTTAGGTTAAATAAGTTTGAATCTATTGAAAATTTTGAAAACAGTAAAACCCATAAACTTAGTCTGTCACTGTGTCAATAACATGCAAAAAAATCATGGAGATTGGAAAATATTTAAAAGTGGAAAAACGTTTTCTCTTTTTGTATGGACGAGTGCGTCCTATTCTTCCCTCTTAATTGTACTCGAAACTGAGTAATTTTTTATTTAAGATGAATTAGTCTTATTTTAAAATAAAGTATTTATTTTAATACTTTATATTATAAATATAGATTTATGTACGTAAAACTAAATAAACAAGTGGTCTAAGTAATAACAATTTAGAAAAAATATGACATCATTGAACTAAGCACTTCAAACTTTTTGGTTTTTTTTTTAAACCAATAATAAATAATTAATACAATGCAATTAGATCAGAACCGTTTGTTTCTGAAGCTGTGAGACTTTTTATTTATTTATACACTTATCCAAAATACTCAGCTTCGAGCCATGAAAATATTCCAATTCGATTAATCATGACGTTTCCTACAAAAAATTTTTTTATGAGATTTTAATGTTTTTATTAAGTTGTAGCGGAATTAACACTATTAACATTATACACGATTTTACTTCCGCCGTAATTTTTATTTTTCATAAAAATAGATTCCATATGCTCGTAGAATTATTTTCATTCTTAAAATACAACAAACAGATACCTAATTAAGTTAGTAAAACAAAAAAACTCAATTTATTATGCACCGTTATACACCTAGACACGCGTGTTTTGTCAACTTACAAGAGAAATACTTAATAATCATAGCCAGTGTTCAAATAACTGAGATTATCAAACCTTAGTTCGAGTTTCGCTAACTTCCTGTGATCAATACGTATAGTAAATCCTCAAATCTTTGATTTTTTTCAGTTATAAATCATATCATATCAACTTGAGAAAATTCAGACCAGAATCAACTTTGAAAAGTTCATTTCCATTGCAGACCTGCCAGGAATCAAACCCGGGACACACGAGTCAGACAGCTAAGGTAACCACTCAACCAATGGGCTAGAAAATGATGATTTTCGGTTGTCCTGAATGGAGATCAGTGCAGGTTTTAAAACCTGCCCTTTTTACGTTCAGTGTGTTAACTATTATATTTTCTTAAACTGAAACTGTCCTTTCGATTCTCAAATAAAAATAATTATTCTTTTATATTGGGTAAGTTGATATCCGATCAACGGGAAGTTAGCGGGACTCTTTTAAAAGTAACGCATTATTCTAGTAACAAAAAATAACACATGTAAAAACAAGCAGAAATTTCCTAATAAACGGACTCCAAAAATAGGTTTTAATGTGGATTTCAAGATACCTATACGCATTAACAATTTCCAGAAAAATAGCTAAGTTTCGTTTATTCTCACATCAATGTTTGTTTGTAGATTTTTGTCGCGTTTATGTTGAATAATTGCAAACATGAATGTTGGGCTTTTATATTTAAAAAAACGGCTACATACAGGTGATTCATTAAGACTGGACGTCATTAGTAAGTAAGTACTGAAATGTGAACCTGTTAAGATAAAAAAGTCTAGACTATATAAAAATATGTTATAAAACATAGTTATATACAAAGATTTAAATCGTAAGATGCGCCCTGTGCTTCTGAAAACTGTCCACTTAATTATGTTTGTGTGCAACGTGAACCGCTCAATGCTTTCTACAAGCGACTAAGGCGGGAAGAGCGAGCTCACTCTTCCCAACGATGGCAAGGGCGCATCTTATGATTTAAATCATTGGTTATATAACATGTTTCACGTGTATTAAATAGAACAAAGTTATATAACTTTCACGCTGGAGTTACGTCATCGCGTGTTTTACTTTGCAATATTATACAACAATGTTTGTTGAGTGTGGACGTGTTTAAACAATAAAAGTTATGTAATATGCTATTTAATTTGGTCAAGAAATCAAAACGTCGAGTTTTTGAGTGGCGTATTCGTATTACTGATGTCATATTTAAAAAAAAACTAAACGTTTTTGCAATACTTTTTAAAAGGAAATGCAACATTTTTCTGAGCTATTTCCAGAGCCAATCCTCTGGTTTATGCTATGCTATTTTTTATTATTTATGCTTTATTATTATACTTTTATTTATGGTAATGCTAATTTATTTTAGCAATTTCGGAAAGGTTCTTTGAGTAAAGAAAAAATTAGATATAATTTTTCAACTTTTAATTTTATTTTAATTGTAAACTTAAATACGTGAGCATATAAGAAATTTCGGAAAGGTTTTTTTTAATTAAAAAATTTGGTATGTATTCTCAAAATTTATTTTTCTTGTAAACAATGCCTGGGTTTCATTCTTAAACAGTGTATGAATAAAGTATAAAATACGTCAATTCGTGTTTTCTTAGTACGAATTTCACCATCTCGGATATTTTCGGACTACCCGCAAAACCTCGAGACGTCTTAATGGATCACCTTGTACTGTGTGGGTATTTATTGTTTTTTGTACGACAGGAAGACTTATGGTATAGGAATGTAAGAACAATACTGATTTTTAAATTATACATATTAATGACGTTATAATACACGCAAATTGATAAAATGCTTAGGAACCTTCAAGTCACATTGGCATCCTGACGTGGCATCTAAAGGCACTGAGTGTGTCACGAGATGACGTCACCAAAATGGCGGTCACCCAATTAGCAATTTGCGCGATTTACAACTAAGAAAATAATTATTTATTTTCCACAGATTACTTCCGTGTAAAAATATTGCAAGAAAACGATTAAAGACCGATCTAACATCGAACTTCTAAAATCCTAATCCTTGTACTTTTTCGACAAAGAACATTTTTTTTTAATTATTTACTTACACATTTTTTTATAATAATAAACAAAGATATGTGCGTTCACAGAATGTTTTTGCACGATCACGTGCATTATTATGATATTATATACGAGACAATTTTTATTAATTTGTCATTATTATATTTTAATACACTATAATAATAAATCAAAACTACGAAATAGAATAAAATTATTTTTTTAGGAACTACTTAAAAGAAACTTTAAAAAAATACAGCCCTAAAAAAAGGAAAAAAGAATTACTTATTTCTTAACATCAGAATAGAACATCTCTCCCTAAGTCTAGTTTATTTATGTCAAAAAGGCAGTTTCAACCGTCACCTATAAAAACGTTGTTTATTACAGACTCACTTAGAAAAATACAAAAAGTATCCGACGATTGCGTGTTGCCATTTATTTAAAACTAAAGGTAGTCCATTATAGTCTAGGAGCTGAAGACGTAAAATATGTATCACTTCAGATTTTATCACTGTCATTATTCAAATATTCAATAACTGATTCTGACCTAAATAGACTTAAATTCACATTAATTTAAAAAATTGTGGATCACGCGTTACCTTACCACAGTTGTCTAAATGTACCACAGCGTTACATTTAGACTTAATAGACATATATATTATGAAGACTGCCATCAACTACTCATTGAATATATCCCTATTAACTACAATTGATTGACAGACAATTGGCAATAGGTGACGCTGTATAGAGAAAAAAAAAATATTCATATACTTACAGTCAACTTTCGTCACATTTTAATGAAAGGTATAAAGCCAATCGAGGAAAAAACATACAAATATGCATTTTTATTTACACGTATTTTTCATTCAATACAATATGTCATATAATAAGTTCCCGAACGAAGCTAAAACGCAACCGGCTCCTAGACTATAACCTTTATAAACACTTATTATTCAATAAAATTATGACGGTAACTAATATTATTACTACTGCGTATGCTATATAAATTAAAAAAAAAACAATCAATCTTAATAGACTATGTAATTTATATACAAACTCCTCTTGGTCGTCTGTCAGTCGACGACTGACCGAGCGAACCTTTATTACAAAAGGAATAAGGTACGTTGTACTGCAGCGATCAAATAAAGGCGTCACAGCTAAACAAACTTATAAATTAAAAAGTGGCAACACTTTTGTGTCGTCTCATTCTTATCGACACGACATAAAGAACGGGGACAACACTACAGTATTGCCACTTTTAATTACTCAACTATTTTGTAGTGACCGACCGAAGGTTCGGTTTCAGTTTCGGCAAAAAATCTAGCTTCGGCACCAGTTTCGGTTTCGGCATCCAAATCTACCACCGAAACTCTGCGTTAGTGAACTTGGTCGACTTCCGCAGGCTTATTATCTAAATGAGTCTGCTGAGCGACAGGCGAAAATTTTGTGCAATATCACACTAAATCGCATCACGTAGTGTAAAAATTAACGATTTAGTGTGATATTGCACAATTTTTTCGCATTTTTCGCCTGTCGCTCAGCAGAGGCATTTACATAATAAGCCTGCGGGAGAGTTCATTTGTCTAGTCACTAGACAAATGAATTCTCCCGCAGACTCTAACTAGACTCGAGTGTGTCACCCAAAAACAAAAACAGTAATTGAATATTTTTTCACATACTTCAATTGTTTGCTTTGTTATTTCATTTAACGCCTTTTTTTTTAAGAGTATAAGTTTCAGCCGAAACTGAAACCGAAGATTCGATTTCGGTTTCGGTAGAAAGTCCTGTTTCGGTCGGACACTACTTTTTTGCCAAGTTGTAACTTCTGCCACCGTAAAGCTGCTTTTACATTTGACTGCCTATAATATTGTTTTTAGGCAATCAAACCTGGGCCCGTATTCTCTAAGTGTGGTTTTGCTGTGGTTATGGACTCGATGCGATTATAGACTTGACAATTGGCTACTTTGGTATTGACTAAGCACATGTCAAAATGTCTACGACGTTTTTTCCATAGTTATACATGTCGATGAAGTTATTGTGTGGTTTTTAGTTTGACAAAGTACTATTTCTTATTTAATGTTGACTTTGAAGTCGACACGTTTTTAAAAACCACAGATAGAGAATAGGCCCGCTGATGTGAGATAGAAATGTGTTAAAACAATAATTTAGCAAAGCAACAAATTAATTCAAATTTAATCAAGAATAAATTTTAAATTTCCTTATTCACTTGGGGGTATAGAGACAGCTTCCCATAAATCATTTTACTTAATAACAATCTTTAACGTCTTTGAATAACTACATAGTTTAATTATTTATTTAATTAATAATAACAGATGTTTTTGAATTATTGGGTTTTGAAGTTACAAGAAAAATGGTGAAGCTTTCATTACACAGGAAATGAATTGTCTTTATTTATTTATTTTTTAATGCCTAAAATATATTTTGTGTTTCGGTTTTTACGCAATTCAAAGACGATTAAAACGATTTTTGGAATAAGCTTCTGCCATACCCCAAATTAAGAAACATAAATCAATCTTTTAAACTATGAAATTCTGTCGACATTTTATTAGAATAATTCTAGCAATTAATTGTACAATCGAAATACGACCAAAATATTATATTTGTTGTGGAAATATAACTAATATATTATATATAACTAACAGCACTCTGTCATCTTGTTGACAATTTATCAGTTTTAATTTCGAAAAAAATAGTGCGATTGAGAACAATTAATTCGATAATTCGATAAATTTGAAATACACAACTACATATACTTGAAAATTTTGGTCGTCTTGAAAACGTCTTAAAAGTGAATTGTACATTGGCACTAGTTGGTTGTATCTCTAACAACTTCACGTCCGTTCGTAAACCGACCGTGTCGCGTAACGAATAGGGTTCAATTTCACTTATATTATGTAAACATAAACGGCCAGTCAATATCACACTACACTTTCACAGTGTGTTGAATATGTCCCTGGCGTTATTCTTGGAATAACGCTTGTGGGAGTAATCGCTGAATCAGCTGCCACTGTAAAACAATAAAGAAGATCGTGTTAATACAAGAGGCATCTTATAAAAGACATTGTCTACTGGTGTGTGTGTAGGTACTAAGCTCACTGACCCGTAATAACCACTGGACAGGCTGCTGTCAAATTATTTTTATTTCTATTTGAAATGGACTATGGAGCGTAAGTACATGGAACTAAAATTAGTCATGCAATAATTTAAATTGTAATGTGAACATTTACAGAATACACATTTCAAACTCAAGTGGACACAAATATACTTAAAGAATAAAATAGGAACTATTATTCATTATCTATGGAATAAATAAAAATACGCAAACGTCAAAATTAGTTTTCCATAATTTCGTATGGCGGTGTTTCAAAATGATGCAAGAAATTATCTGTAATTTGTATGGGACAGCCTGTCCAGTGCTTACATTACAGGTCAGTGACTAAGCTTAGGTCAAACTGACCTGCGGTTGGCCATCGCGCGGCGCCTCGCAGTCTGGCGCTGGTGCTCAAACTCGAAGTCCTCCTCGGTGAGGCTGAGCCTCTGCATGTGGTACATGAGGTACTCCTCGGCGAGCACTCCCTCGGGCGGGTGCCTCAGCACCTCCAGCGTCTCGCAGAGGCCCGACGCGCGCTTGCGCACCTTGGCCGGACCGAGGGCGCCCGCCAGGATCACGAGGGCCGCTTTGAACAGCACCTAATAAAACGGGGCCGTCTTTAACCACTTAACCCATTCATACCATAACGAGCACCATTTATTCAGCTTTTACTTTTGCTCCCACACTAGCTGTTGCACGCGACTCCGTCCGCGTAACTTTATAAAATATAGCCCATATGTATTTTACTCGCTGATAATGTAGCTCTCTACATGTGAAAGAATCTTTAGTACAGCAGTTTTTTTGAGTTTATTTATTACAAACGAAAATTAAAACTTAATACAAATCTTTTCTGTTTAATAAATATAGTTATTATACTTTGTGAATGGCCAATCAAACCGAATTTTTACGTCGCACCGTTCCATTTGGCTTGTTGGCACGGTCGTGACTCGTGTGTAGCCGCCTTTACTCTCACCTTAACGCCTTCGCAAAGGAAGCAGTCCCAGACGCGCAGCAGGCTGTCCCAGGGTAGGGTGCGAGTGAGCGCGCACAGGAACCACTCGGTCGCGTAGAGCACTGGCTCCACCTTGTGCTTGGCCAGGTGGCGGTGCACGGCCGGCGCGGTGCGTCGCAGCAGCGCGTGTAGGATGTCGCCATCGCGCTGCAACACCTGCAACCAAACGACGTCTCGTTGCCAATGCTCTGTCTGCACTGTCTGTGCTCAAAACTAAAAGGTATTTTAGTAAGTAAGCTAAGTGTGTTACAATTACAATACAATCTTCAAGCACACTTTTAATTGTTGGCTCTGTTAGCAATTATTGGATTTATTGGATTAAATTAAATTTATTGGAGTAGCGACAGACAATATTTGTCTTTCTCTATGCCTAAAACTTGTTATTATTTTTCTGTACCTAACAATATTGAATTAATTTCATTGAAGTCTCTTTCAAGTTCAATTCTTATCAAGTTTCATCCTATTCTAATTAATTAATTGCCATCCTATAATAAATTAATACACTGCTAGCAAAGTAAAATTGCATTCACCTCCAAACCAGGGTTGTAATAACCACTTAGGTACTTGTCACTAATGCTGACAAGACACCAGAACGCCTGGACCGCAGGCATGTGCATCAAGAGGAAAGCTGCGACAGGCGCTTGTGCTTGAAAGTAGCCCACTTTGGGATTCAGAACCGAGTACGCCTTCAACACCGAAAACAACTCTTGTTGTCTGTAACATAAGACATATTTTTCAATTTATTGATCAAAACGGTGGCTACCGTCGCCTTAAGTACAAGCAACACGGGATCAACGTTTTTTATTATATGTATTTATAATTCTAAGCCATGAGTTCCAGTTCCAGCCAATAAAATACTCAAACTACATTTAATTATAAAATAATATACACATTCCACACAGCACCATCTAGTTCCACACTTGTATATTATGGATACCAGACAGTTGATATACTATATAGATTACTTTTTTTTGTAAATACATATATATATATTACACATATTATTAAATATATACATTTTAGTTAAAACTACCTTGCATTTGATTAGACGTAAATAAAAGATAAGAATTATTTCCCGAACTCAATGATACAACTTTGAGTCATGCTAAAACGGAAACAAATTATTATTTATAAGTCACTCATTTTATTAAAAGCAAGGTAAGTTACCGCAATTGAATTTATTAAATTTAAATATTTTAATTTAACATACAATTGGGAAAGTACCGCAACCACAAAGTAATTTAAGTTGTTTTTAGGCTACCTACCATCGAGATAAACGCAGCCTGCCCCCCACCCCTCATAAAAAAATCAAGTCTTAAAAGGGAGACATATCAATGAACTCACCCTGGTCCCTCTTCGCGTATAAACATCTCGTGGTGTGGAAACTGTCTGTGCAGATCTTTTCTGATGTCGTCCATACATTTCGGATCGCCGGGAGCTTGCAATAAGTCCTCGTACTCGTTCGGATGCTTGTTCATTAACAATTGTCCACCGCAAAGGTATAGCCACGCTTTTGGGCGGACTGAAGCTGGTATACCTGGAACATCGTATGTAACTAATCAGTAAACTATTAGTTTTAAAAGAAATCCGGGTAAAGGAATGAGGCAAAGGAATCTGGGGGGTTTTAGTGGGTATTCCCGCACTCCTCCCCCGTCGACGAGGGATAGTGCGTAAATGTCACCTCCCCTCCTAATAAAAAGGGAGTTACGTACCTTTCCGACATCGCTCGCGAACTTTTTTGTAATTTTTACTCATGAAAGCTTCCCAATTGTTGAGCATACGCAGCCATTTTTGTTCCCGCTTCAGTATTGTACTCGGTGACACCGTCCGTCTTCTGTTGACAAATAAATTGTACAAATTATACATATACGAAATCAAAACCAAATAAAATAATTACTACAAAGTATATTTACAAAGTGTGTACGACGTACGTACAATATTGACATAACTACAGTCAGCGTCATATTATAAGTAGCATTAAAGATAAATCTAATAAGAAACATCCACCAAAACATTCAAACTCGACTTAATTATTCAGACCTTGCATAAATGTATAAAATGAAAAAGTCAAGTACAGGTCAAATGCACTTATTCAAATCGTTAGTCAAAGTGAAGAACTGTTTTCTTTTTAAATTCACTCACAATTATCATAATAAATGAATCAGACCTACTTAATTGAATCAGTAACAAAACATTATTCGGTATTCTTTGGTAAGGTTGCGGAAAAAAAATCATAATAAGTGTGAAGCAGGGAGCGGGTCGCTAGTATCTACTATCTACTATACCATAATAGATTATCACGGCGATGACGTTCTAGTGAAAAATAAATGAATTTCTATGGGACTCATTTAACCTTTGTAATGTTAAATTCCCAAAATATTAAAAAGATAATAATAAAAAATTGTGGCAAATAGCGAAATTCAGCAAAATTTAACATAAAAATACTAGTTACTATAATTCTCATGAGTCCTTGACGCCACCGCACCAGACCGTTTAGTCACTATTAGCACAATTAGTCACACCAAGAATCGGCAAGACGTGGTGGCAAGATTATAAAGTTTGAATGAATGTAGAATTGGATTGATCGAAATTGAAATTCGGTAAGTACTTGTAGGTCATGCTCGCGACTTCGTCCGCGTTAAAAAGTATAAAACGCCATCTAACGTAGAGCGAATCGCTAAAAATATCACCAAGCAGTTGTCGTGTTAGTGTCGCTTCACCTGAATCTGGATAGATGGCGCTGTCAAGTGTATAATTTTTTTTTTACCTACATACATACTTATTAGTTTTTACTGATTTTAAATCGATCATAAATATCCGATTTAATGCTACGATCATGGCTATGTGCAATATATTAGCTGTTGCATGCAGCAAAACACCGCTCATAAAATCTAAAGAAAATAGTTTATTGTTATTAGTTTGTTCTGTATACATGTAAGCAATTACATTGAGCAATCTAAATGTGTTCTATCAGTAAATCTTCTTTATGTACATATCATTGCTTCGCGACGCGAAGAGAATGCGACGCAAGCACTGTGAAGCACTGACACTAGACTTATTGAACTCAGTACTTATAGAACTCGCAAAAATAATAAGACGTAGTGCTGCAGGAATTCTAATAATTTATAAAAATCTTTATATACGATAGCTAACGACCCCTGAAATCCAATTTTTATTTTTATTGTTTTTAACTCGCGAAAACTTTTGAAATTTAAAACAAATTTTAGAAATTAATTAACCTTCGCTGCTGACTTTTTGCTTCAGTTTGCTTTCAAACCTTCGTATGATATATCTGAAATGTCTATAATTGTTACGACAAATAATGGCTTTACGTAGTATGAAAGGCTTGTTGTTTTGCCACACTTTTGAATTTCCATACAAATAGGTATGAGGCTCAGGTTGGCATGGCAGGTGAGCTCTTGGGCTACGGCCATACTACAAAGAGCCAAGCTAAGCATTAAGTTTTCAACAGTTAACTATTTCTGAACATATTGTTCCAAAGACGGCGCGAAAGTGAAGTGTGCCACCAAGATAAGCGCCTTGGTGTGACCATTTGTATCTTGTACACAATTTTAAACTCAGCTCTAAGGTTGGCACGTATAGTATAGGCTAAGCCTTAAGGATTTTATTCACGTGTGAAAATGCTTTAAACAAAGCATCGGAATGAATACACACACAAATTCTCTTGGGATGATTGCTACGCAGTCCCGTTTGCCGTGACCCTGTTCCCCCCTCCTAATGACGCACTCGCTTCGACTCGACTTAGCCCCGTCCCGTCCGCCCACGCCCTAAACTCAAATCCAGTCACTACTCCATGAATGAACGTAACATGAATGTGGGTTGCGATACGTAATTCCTACATAGCTGATGCTTCTTACACCGAATATTAATAATAGGCTAGCGCAATCAAAACTTTAAAAACCATCAACCAATAGTAAACAATAAATGAAACATCGGCACGAAAGAAAGCATTCCGAAATTCGAAAGATAATAAAATTTGAAAATACATAATAGTAAAATGTTGGGCAAATTATAGTCATATATCATATATACAGACACATCGATTTCATTACATTTGTTATCACGTCTGTTTAAATCAATTTAACCCCAATTATTGGTCAGAGCTGCACTCCTGTTACAGACTCATAAAAGAAAGACCATACAATTTCGCTGCGGCTACTTTCCACCGTATTGTAGGTACTACGTTGCGCCAAATCAGGGAGGTACCACTACATACTACATGCAATTAATAAACTGTTTTCACTCGACTTGCTTAATTAAACTAATTATTCTGAAAGTTTTTTTGTCGTTGTGCAACGCGACACCGTATGCTAATGTGACGTTAAAAATAGCACGTTACTGCTACGTAATTGCCATTGCAACGTAATGTTTTATTGATGATGCTCTACGTATGAAACTAGACTTACCGCTGCTGCCATAACTCTCAAGTTCAATCAACTATACGAAATAGTATGTGAACTTTGACGAACCCCTTGGTTAAATGGTTAAGTAATAGGTAAGTAACTATTTGGGAGGGAGTAGTAATAGGTGTCATACAAATAGATGGCATTTATTGACATCCCAATTAAAAATGTAACATATATCTAGGATGTTTTCATCGAAACGATTTTAAAAATCAAAATGAGGAGTGAAGTGAATGGTTTGGCAGTTAATATGAAAGTCGTCGGTCGTTAGTGTGCTAATGGCATTTTATACATCAAGTAAGTATAATCAACCATCGTAAGCAAAACATGAGCATTTCCAAGAATGAGCGCTTCTTCATTGAGACCGGCATCGACACGACCGGCACCGACACGACAGCACTCACCGGCACGACGCCGGCAGAACACTTCTTCATTAGCCCGACACGAATTTAATTGAATTGTGTGTGAGCCGCGGGGAAGTGGGAGTGGCCACGGGATCACTTGTACGCACACAAAGAAACTTCCATCTGTACACAACACAAATGCATACTATGCCGGGACGACATGAGTGGGAGGCTTGCTCCCCGCCGTACGTCGCCGACAACGGCATGCCCATGCCGGTGTCGTGCCGTGCAGGGCCAAGACCGCGTCCCATACAACTTCATAGAAATTTGCAACCACTCGAGCCGTGTCGGTGCCGTGTCGGTGCCATGTCAGTGCTATGTCAGCTCAATGAAGAAGCGCCCAATGACGGTGCTGCATTAAAACCTAATTTGTTTCATGACTTGCATTACATCAGACATTCAAAGAGGAATGATCGATAACCGGCTTGTTTTGTTAAAATCTTGTAAAGAAAATCTAATGTATTTTTTTCCATTCAGATGCTCCACGAGATGTTAGTCTGTTTCTTTGTTGGTAGGTGGCTAAATATAACATAAATAATATAATATAAATAACTTTATTACTTATTATAACTTTATTAAGCTAGACAGACAGGCTAGGTACACTTGATGGTAGATGGCTGTCGGCGCCTATAATTAAGTAAGTATAAGACACTTTTCATCCTGGAAAAATGTAAGGTCTCTGAGGGATCTATAAAATAAAAATTAGGCACCCGCTCCCGGCTTCGCCCGTAGTGCAATTATTAAAACATAAAAATCTTCTCAGTTTATCCCATCTTTAAATAAATGTGGAAACCGAATTAAAATCGGTGTACCTATACCTACCCATTCTCGAGTTAGGGAAGCGTACCTACACGGTTTTTGTACAAAGTTGCGTATTATTAGGCGACTTGAGTATTTAGTTTGCTTATTTTGTTATTTTTTATTTTTTGTACTTACTTATTTACTACAACTAACTGCAAGCTTGTACAAATTTAAAAAAAAACTACCTAGTCTGGGCGTTACCGCAGATTCCTTTCCGTTTCTGTTGAAATAATTATAATCTCCGATTACAATCGTAAAGTTGCGAAACGCACGCACACATGCGAGACGCCACACGCGCAAACATAGGCATACACTCGCACACATAAGCTACACTTGCATACATAAGCTACACTCAACACATAGGCTCTGTGGGAAGTTGGGAAACTGTTCGTTTCCTTTTTTCCGAGTGTGTTTGCACTTATGCGCTATTACATGTGCACTAAACAATCTATTTGAGTTGGTACAGTTATGCGCAAAAGTTCTATTATTCTATTATTGAAAAACGAGAAGTGAAATAGGTACTCTTTATAAATTAAAGTCAGATATTTGACAGATCACATATATGGGCCCGGTTGTTATTAAATAAGAAATAATACTAGTGACTCCCCCATAGTTATAAAGTTACAATAAAAACTAAACTTTTGAGGTAGAAAGAATGGGTGTAGTTATTAGTATTAAGTATTGATTTTTAAGATTCATGGGAAAAAATAGTAACTTGAGGCATTTGATAATTATAAAGAGAAAAGATTGGATATTTTGTATGTTTGTTTGTAATGGATAAACTGAAAAACTACCTACCAATTCTAAAAAATATTTCACCTATAGAAAGCGACATACCTAATAACTAATAATATATATAAGCTTTATATATCGCAGGAATTGGCTACTATGAAACATAATAAAGAAAATAAAAAACATATACTCAGAATCTAAAATTTTTCAAGCATGCTGTTTTTGATAAACAAGCTTACATGGATGTATTAAAAATCTCTATTTTCTATTATCCAAATTCTACTAATATTTTTTTTAGGATAATAAAGTTCTGAATGTATTTGCATCCTTGCATCTCAGGTTGCACTCCTTAATCCTTAAAGTAAGAAATTTAACTTTTACAATAATCCAGTGAAATGGAAAATTTTACTCAATCATTCAAAGACTTTTAAATTTATAACACACTTTTGTCATTGGCTGTACAATCAGTACAATGTTAACCATTCACAAACAAACTGTTAAGGCAATCATAATAATTCTACAATAAAACTGTTAGAAATTTAGAATAGTTGCAAGAGATGATGATAACGACACTGAACAGTTTAAACTAAATTATAATAATAATACATAAGTACATTGAAATAATTTGACAAAATGTGAACTTTAGTACATTAAGCATAATATACATATACAAGTATTTTTTATGTTTTTACATTGAATATGAAAGTTTTCCAGATCTAACTATATAGTTTTAACTGTTATTGGAATTCAGTTTTAAGGGTTAAAAAATAAAGAGTGATCAAATAAAAGAGGTTTATTTTTTGATAAATTTAAACACTTTAAAATTTAGTCACCTTTAAGTGCCTTCAAGTACCTCAAGTTGTCTGCCTCTTTTTAAACTACTACATAGTATAAAAAAAAATCCTGCGCTGCTTCTGTCTTGATAAACTCAAAAACTAATGCACCGATTTTCATGCTGTTTTCACATTTAGATTTTTGTTTTAGTATATCATTTACAAAAAACATTTCAAAATGTGGAAGTGATTAACCAGTTGAATTTCAACACTAATCATAGAATGGTGCGTGCAACTCTCAATAGTAAAATTCAAAGAAAAATAAGGCCAACTCTAACCTATCCAAACTACTTCAAGACAGAAATACCAGACAAAATTATGAAGTCAATAAAGCAGAACCTTCAAGATGTAAAAAACCTAAAATGTGTACAGGAAAAATACGATATTATAGAGAAAGAACTCATTAACCTTGGAAGAAAATTACAAGCACAGAAACACAACAAGGATAAGATTGGAGAAGAAGCTAGACAACTAATTAAAGAAAGAAAAGAACTACTGGAAGATAGAAAAAATAATAGAAAAAATATTGCTGATGTAAGTAAGAAAATCAGTACAAGTATAAGAGAATACAGGAATAAAATACGAATGAACACAATAAAATTCCATATCGAAAAAACGGGCGGAGTGAAAAAAGCACTAAAAGAGCTACGTAATTCTTTCAATTGGGTTCCCAAACTTCAAAACAAAAATAACGAAGCAATAACTAAAAGAAAGGATCTAATAAATACTGAAACCGAATTTTACCGCCAATTATATAGAGATGAAACAACTAACAATACTAGATGTTATACAAATAAACACTCAGCTGTTGAGAGTGTTCCTAGCATACTAAAAATAGAAGTAATAAAGGCTATGGAATCACAAAAGAATGAAAAAGCTACAGGGGAAGATAAAATCACTAATGAAATATTGAAAGCGTCATTAGAGGCCATAACAGCTCCTCTCGTAGAATTATTCAATGACATACTAACAACTGAAGAGATACCAAAACAATGGAACATAACTACAATTATTTTATTACATAAAAAGGGAGATAAAGAACAAATAAATAACTATAGACCTATAAGCCTTATGCCTAACTTGTATAAAATATTTTCTAAAATAATACTGGGAAGAATGACGAAAATATTAGACGAAAATCAACCGATTGAAGAAGCAGGATTTAGGAGCAACTATTCCACAATAGATCACATACATACATTAAAACAGACAATCGAAAAATACAGCGAATTTAGAAAGATTTATTATATAGCATTTATTGATTATAATAAAGCATTTGACTCGTTAAAACATCAAAACATTTGGATGGCACTACAGAAACAAGGCGTAGAAGACAAATATATAAATATAATAAAACAAATTTATAAGAACAGCAAAGCCAAAATACAACTAGAGTCCACTGGAGCAGAATTCGAAATACAAAAAGGAGTGAGGCAAGGTGACCCCTTGTCTCCCAAGTTATTCACAGCGGTTCTAGAGCAAATATTTCGAAATCTGGACTGGGAAGAGAAAGAATTGATTATAAATGGAGAACACCTACACCATTTAAGATTCGCAGATGACATAGTACTACTGAGTGAAAATCATACAGAACTACAAGAAATGCTATATCAGTTAGATGAAGAAAGCATAAAAACAGGACTGACAATGAATACAATGAAGACGAAAGTAATGACAAATGGATTAAAAAAAGAAATTCAATTGAAAGGCACCATTGTAGAATATGTTGATAAATACGAATATTTGGGTCAGACCATTTCACCTACAGATCAAATGGAAAAAGAGATAAGTAAAAGAATTTGCAACTCCTGGAAACGTTTTTGGTCAATGAAAGAAATTTTTAAAAACAAAGGGATACCGGTATCAGAAAAAGGCAAAATTCTCAACACATGCATCACTCCATGCTTATCCTATGGAAGCCAAACATGGGCCCTTACCAACAAAAATTTAAAAAAATTAGAAGTATGCCAAAATTCAATGCAAAGAAGCATCCTGGGAATAAAAATCAAAGACAGGGTAAGGTTGGAAGACATACGGGAAAAAACAAATGTAATACCCATTATTAAAACTATAAAGAAACTCAAATGGAGATGGACGGGTCATATGACTAGAGATCCGCATAAATGGTCCCACAAAATTACACATTGGTACCCTAAAGAAGATAAGCGAAAAAGAGGAAGACAAAACCGAAGATGGGAGGATGATATAAGGAAGGTAGCAGGAGCAACATGGATGAGAAAGGCACAGGACAGGAAATTGTGGAAGGTCTTAGAGGAGGCCTATGTCGTGTGACAGGCGAGGAAGAGTAACAAAAGAAAAAAAAAAAATATATAAAAAAAAAAAAAAAAAGTTAGTTGTAATTATATAATGTAACATTTTTTTTTTCTGTATTAGGATTCGTCGCAAATAAAGGCTATCTTTATATTTATCTTTTATCTTTATATCATTTACAAAGTTACATGGACGAAGTCACGGGCAGCAGCCATGTGTAGCAGCTCCTTATTTAAGTAACGGAGATCTATGGAGCAAATATGGAGGAAAAACTAGGGTACCATATGCATTAATACAGATAACTATAAAATTTTTTTCATTTCTTACTATAAAATTAAACAATTCCGTCACTTTTACTGAGAGTTAACAAATTAGCTACACTTTCACATTTCAAGGTGAATCGCTAACAAAAAATGCTTAGTAAAAGTTATAGAAAAAGGTGCATTAAGATAATGTTTATATCGCCAAATTGTTTTGGGCCATTTTGGGCATATTATTATGTGTAATGAGACCTCTTCCTGAGTATGTTTGAGGATAGAGGATTGCTCCTAGGAAGTCAGGAGTTAGTATTATATCGAAAAGGTTTGAAATTTATTATTAAATTATAATATATAAAAGGCGATGTGTGTATAAACATCATACATATATGTATGTATACAAGCATACATATATGTATGTATGTTTCAGATTTAATGATCTTATTGATTATAGTTTTCTAGCTGTGTGGTGTTGAATTTTGGCAAGTGATGAAAATTAACATTTAGGCTTTATTATAAGCATTGGTAAGTTTCTTGAGATTTTGTCAAATATTTTTGGCATTATTATAACAAATCAACTTAGTGTATAATTATGTTTATAGTTGTTAATAAGAATTAGTTACTAATATCAAAAGAATGACATAGTGAACAGAAAAACAAGAAAATTAATAATACGCCTGTGTAACATTTAAAATAAGTGTCAACATAAAAAACATAGACATATTCTAAACATATATTATTTAACAAAATTGTCACTAGTTTAGTAATTTTGCTGATATTTATAAAACAATATAAGTAGAAATAAATACAAAATATGCACTTACGGTTCTGGACTGTACTGAGCGCCTCCCAGGAAGCCGTGTCTATCCGGCTGTGTGGTAACAGATGAGCATATTGAAGTTGTATCCGCCTGGTCACTCCTATCGCCACCAGCACTTTTTACACTCTTTTGTAGCGACATTGCAGTCTGTCCTAACTTCCTTATCAACTACTACCTGCCACCGCGTAACATCACAAAAACAAGTGGGCGTAAGAATTAATTATAAAACATGCAATTGTTCGATGTTCACACCCGATTACAATCGACAGACTACACGTTTAAGGGCCCTATAAAGAGAGACAAGGAATAGACGATTAGGCGCATACCGCGAAAAACACTAATCACATAAATGGCGTGGCGAATACGGACTTAAAACGTGCTTAGAATGCGTACAAACCATACAAACTAATATTTTCTTATCAAAAGCAACACAAAGTGTGGGTGGACAATCAAGAATCAACTGCATAAATAGATAGAATAGAATAGAAGGAAGATAATTATGTTACTCTATGACTCTATGATGATGAGTTGATGAGTACATAGTACATATTTACTGTGATATTTGCGTCCTCGTTTACGTCAGTCAGTCAGTCAACTCAAATTAATTAAAATTAGTCTATAGCCGTCAATTGGTTATAGTCCAACCAATATGCGATTATGATGCGAATCGAGCGCTTTTTTTATTCTAATAAATTCGGCAAGCGAACGCGTACTCAAATAAAAATGAATTCCAGTTTCGTAAGTTTATCTCGAGTACATTCACATTAAAATAACTTTAACCCCGACATCACACTCACGCAAAGTTCCTCGACGAAGTATTCGGGAAAGTTGACCGAAGTATGAAATATGACGTTAAAAACTCGTTCGACTTCGAAGTAAGGCGAATTCCCGTCCATACTCACGTATTCGCCTCGCCTCGCCCAACTTCGAGAGAGTGTAATGCTGGTGTAATGATTCGAGTTACAAAATGCTCCTACCCAGAGAAGTCTGTCAGAAGTGTTAAATTAAAAAGTGGCATTACTGTAGTGTTGTCCCGTTCTAACTATCCAAACATGTTGTTGATAAGAAGGAGACAATGTGATTGATTTCTGATTTCTAACAGACTACACAGACAGACAGAAATGACCAAATATTTAAATCTTTGGAAATGACCTGACTTCTATGTTAAACTCCAAGCAATATCGATATATTTTAATATGCTTATTACTTGTTGTTAGATATTTTCCATAAATAATAATTACCATTGTAAAAGTACTTCACCAACACACAGAACGTTAGCACACAGAGCTTCGTCGAGGAACTTCGCGAGTAGTGTGATGACGGGTACTCAAATTATACTCTAGCTAGCGAGTCTAGTCTTGGTCTAGTCTAGATGCACAGAATACATTTATGTCTGAAGTGACGTATATAAGTTACTCTATGTTTATCTATGTTTGAAGTTGATTGAAGTGAAGTTAGTGAAGTTGTTTGTTGGTTAGGTTATAACCACTTTTTGTAACCAATTATTTTGTTTTATGATAAATTAAAAGAGATCTTCGGTACTTAAATAACCTAAATGATGAACTTTTTTAAAGAAACGTTAAGATTTACATCAAATGTTAGATTCAGTTCTACTGCACCTCCAATGTTTGTCAACAGAAACCCACGAAATTTGGAAAGATTGCGTATTGCTCACAAACCCAGTGGTTATTTTTTAGATAAACCTGGAAGGGAATTCTGGCACAAGTTTGTAGTCATCTTTTATTGTACTAAAGTTTCACCGTAACAATTACCGTCTCAGTTGTTTATCATAGACTACACCACTTATATTTCACAGTAGCTAGCAATCTAGCTAGGCTCCTCTCCCCGCCCCGAAACCTTGGCTCAATCGGCTTTAATATTTTATAATACTGAAAAAGGGGTAAGAGATTATTATTTCACCCATAAGAATGCCATTCCATATCTCTTACCCCCTTTTGAAATACAAATAGATTTTACTCAATTATTTTCAGTTTTTATTAAAATTATTTACATTTTCTTTCCTAGGCTTGTCTTAACAGAAAGTCAACGCACAGTGAAAGCACAAGTAGTACACTACATAAATGGTCCCGTCATAGAGGCCACAACCTCCGAGTGGGCTCTCCGTAAACAACTTTTTAGTATTAAAGATACCTGTGCATACATCAACTTGGGCAAAGTTTTTGCTCAAAGATGTCTTGAATCAGGGATTACAGAGATGTATTGCAATATGAAGCCAGCAGAAGGAACAAAAGTAGAAAAATTTGTTAAAGCAGTTGTGGACGGAGGTATTAAATTAGAAGAGCCAGAAGTATTTAAAAAGGCTCAACCTTGGGACCTGCATCGACCTGAAAAGCCATGGGAAGTTATAGAGGAATGATTTAAAAATTACCAACAAATTGTTTAAAATAAAAATAGTATATTATGTAGTGTTATATCGTTTCAATTCAATTCAATATGTGGCAACCCCGTTAGCTATGTACAAACTTTTTTTCTAAAAGCAGTTGGAATATTCATGTTAATTAAAAATAATATGTTATTCATTCATTTAAGGAGTTTCACATTTCTTACGTTGAACTTTAAAACCTTTTTATTTGTGAACCAGAAGGTAAATGTATTTACCTTCTGAAATACCATACCTACAAAGTAGCTATTGCAATTGATAAAATACTATACTGGTCTAGGAAGCAAGGACTAGGAGAGCAAATCGGCAGGCAGAGCTCGAAAGCATACAATCTTTGATATAATCCAAGGAAGATAATTATACTTTAGCGAGCAATCTATAACCACTAGTCGTATATATTATAAGCTATGCCACTAGCGTAGGAGACAGGGCACAGGCAGAAATTGCCTGCTATGCATGAATGAGCTGATCGCTGATCAGCTATTTTTATAAATAAGTACTTACCTACTTATAATAACACACTCAGTAATATATAGTATTCTGTGAGTTGAAAAATCTCTCAATGAGTCAATGACAGATTTTCCTATTATATTATAAGTTACTCTATGTGACAGAGTTGGTGCAAGCGAAAAAAGGAGAATGGACGTAATAATTGACGGCGCCTACATTATTTATGTTGTGTGTGGAATGGAATATTCAGTCATATAATACCTTTGTATTGTAGACTAATGTAAACAAAATATACATAACATAATTTATATAATCATAGATCTAGTACACTAGTATTACTACCGTTCCGTTCTAAGATCTTTGGATATAATAATAATAACTGTCACAATTACAAAATACATAATAACATATTATGTTATGTACTTAAATCGGAATAAGAAACTGATTTTTGTATACTTTGTTGTAATGAACAAAAATATTTTATAATCTTCATTAATTTAATTCAAAAATAATTCATAATTCTTTAAATAAAACCTTTTATAACTTAACTTTAGAACTTTTTTAGTAAAAGTTTCTAGTTGCCAATTGAAATGAAATGTTAATTAAAAATGGCGGAAACAATAATGGCGTCAATGGTTATCAACAAAAACATAGCTATCTCTGTCTTACTCATAGGAAAATCCATAAACACGAGTGATCAATATGCCCCACGTGACCTGTCGTCAACTCAACTTGTCCGTCAGTCACCACTACAAACCAAGTCTCGAGTGTCTTTTATTGCATGCATGCAAAAAGCAAATGCAAAATGTCCGAGGAAACGTTTGTGTTATAATGAAATAATGTTTTATTGTTAAGTTGTAGTGTTATGATTTCACAATGCCAGCTTCTATTGGTGTTAATTTGCGTGTAACTGGCCACTGCAGCCAAGGCGGGAGAAAGTATATGGAAGACTTGTTTTCTGTTGCGTATCAACAAACTGAAGACGAAAGGGATTTGGAGTACGCTTTCTTCGGAATATACGATGGACACGGTGGTAGCGAGGCTGCGGCGTTCGCTAAGGAACATTTAATGGATTCAATTGTGAAACAACGCCAGTTCTGGTCGGAAAACGATGAGGACGTGCTAAAAGCTATACGAAATGGTTACATGGTGACCCATTTGAACATGTGGAAAGAACTAGGTAATCCTCAAACTAGGCGAGGTTATAAACAAATTTCATGTTGCTCTGGTACTTTTGGGTTATTTCAAGGATTTCGGTGATTGTAACAAATGGTTTGGCTTGACCTTGTTGCTGCTCATTTTTTGTCTTGAGTAGTTTGACATTGAGCAGTGTACAAAAGCTATTCAGATGCTCGTTACGTCGGTTTGTTTGTGTGCTGTTATTAGATAACGTCGATTCACATACAAGTCTATACACTTTTTGGGAAACCAACTTGCTAAAGTGAAAGCTGTGTTACCAGTTTCGCCTTTGTATTGGGAGTTTTGTTAAGGGTTTTGTTATTTTTATGATATGTCTTAATTGATTGAAATAATCCATACTAATATTATAAATGTGAAAGTAACTGTCTATATGTCTGTTACATTTTAACACCTTAAGTACTTAACCGATCATCATGAAATTTTGCATACATGTTGTCAGGGATACAAAAAAGGACATAGAATACCTTTCACCCAGAAGAAAGGTGCTGTTCCCGAGGGATCAATCAACTAAAAAAAAATGAATAAAATAAATGACACAATGGCCATTGTGTCACAACATCAAGGTGTCAAGCATTATATAGCTTATGTATATTTTTATTTTTCAATGCGTAGTACATACAAAGTCACGGGCATCAGCTAGTCAGATATATATATTAAAATTCCTGTAATGGCACATGGTTAAAGAATATTTTTTCTAATAATGTTTTTCACTTTTCAGAAAAATGGCCAAAAACTGTAACAGGCCTTCCAAGCACTGCAGGTACAACGGCAAGTGTGGCGTTCATACGCCGAGGCAAAATTTATATTGGACATGTAGGAGACTCTGCAATTGTCCTTGGCTACCAGAAAGATGGTAAGGACCTTATGGTAAAAATTGACTACAGAATTTGGCTACTGTTGCTTCTATAGAATTCAAGCCTCCGTTTGCTGGCAATGGCTCCGATAATGGCAACGGCCATTATCTCTACGAATTCGAATTCTCCTAACTCTGTTTTGAAATATAAAGTTGTACTAATATCAAGGTGGCTCCCCTTAAGCCTCCCTTCATTGTCCTAACTTTGTCTGTAGCATCAATTAATTCTGAAACAAGGAGGTTTTGGAGACATGGTGGTGCTTATGTCCAAGCTGATGGTGGACATGTTAGATACTCTTGAATATTTTCATTCCTAATGTGCTAAGGGGCATTTCACTATCGTCCTTAAGCCACAATTTTGGTTTACAACTCAACTTTTTGTTGGCAGGTTGTGAAGAATGGGCTGCGAAACCCCTAACATGTGACCACAAGCCGGAATCAACATCCGAAATGGAACGCATACAGAGATGCGGCGGTAAAGTCATATCAAAAGCTGGAGTCCCTCGTGTCGTGTGGAACAGACCTCGGCTAGGCCACAAAGGCCCCATCAAAAAGAACACTCCCATGGACGAAATACCATTCTTGGCTGTGGCACGTTCGCTCGGTGATTTGTGGAGTTACAACACACAAAACGATGAGTTCATCGTTAGTCCTGACCCCGACGTTGGTGTTTTAACTGTTGACCCGTCTAAATTCAGGTGAGTTCTGTGTTTCTCAAATTATAATTAGGTACCTAATATATGACTTAAAATATTCTTTATTACATAAAACATGGTTTCATATTGTATTGGCATACTGCATTTCGGCAATCATAAAATAAGACCACTCTGAAATAATTGTCACAAATTGATCATAAAATAAGTATATGATATCTGTATATCAGAAGCAAACTATTCTAAGTCACATTTAGCAACTGTGGGGCTCTGCATGTGATTCCAACATGAAAGAGCTGAAGATGCCATCCTAAAACAAATAAGTAATGCACCTTGGTCTATAAAAAACTGCAAAGTACATGAACACTTGAGGGTTAAAACTGTGAAGAGAAAATAAAGTATTCCACAGCCAAATATCACAAAAGGCTCCTCAGCCACCCCAACGAACTGGCAGTACAATTGTCTGTGCTTAGAACTAGACGACGTCTAAAGAGACGTGATGTGTTTGATCATGACCAATGAGCAAAGGAACATGTAATTTTAAAAGTGACCTAAACTTTAAACTTGCATTTTACTAAATATAAGTAAAATTCAAATTTCAGGTGTCTCATATTTGGGACTGATGGCCTTTGGAACATGATATCGCCTGAGAGTGCTGTGAGCCTTGTTCAAGCTACGGAGAGGCACAACGAAGCTGCAGTGGTCGGAAGTAGTACCAATCAACCCAGGGATTGGCTCAACCCATCCAAGAGCTTAGTGGACCATGCTTTAGAGAGGTGACTTTTTACTTATTGAATTACCTCTTAAATAGTAATCAACATCTTTGCTTGTTAGCTTAATTATTTAAAAAAAAAATTCTTTGCAAGGTTTCATATAGGTTTATTTCTTAGATGGTCTTGCCAGCCTTTGCTGCTGCTGGAGCTGGTGTGTTGTTTTAGTATCTATCAAAATTGTTTTTGAACTGGTTCAAGTTGTCCACTAAAATCACGTCTCGGAGCAGTCCTATGTATCCTAGAAAAATGACGAAATTTTTACATTTTATTTTTCTGATTTTAAGTTTGGTCTTTTGTAGGCAGTTTGTTAACTTGTTTTAATTTTTTTACAGATGGTCGAATACTCGCATGCGTGCTGACAATACCTCAGTGGTGACACTAATGTTGGACCCACCGGGACCGCCTCGTGCTACTGTCCTACGATCCCGCTCTCAACACCAAAACGCTGCACAGCCTGCGCCTCCAGCCCAACTGACGGAGAATAAGACTCAGCGTCAGACCACACCCGAGTCGGACACGCATCAAGTGCCACAGAACGGACTTGCTATTATGACTCGATTCTCGGACGACAAGACAGCACCGTCTCACAGTTCTCAGCGTATACCTCTACCTCCTTGCACCTCATTGGAGACCGGTCGAACTTCCATCATCGAACCTAAAGAAAATGATAACGGAGACGACTGCGATGCCATAACCAATTACGGAGATCCGTCTGAGTCGTATTTCATAGCGCGTTTGTTACATCGTCAGCGTGTTGTAAACACTCTGTCGCAAGTGTACGATGAGATCGTCAGTAGGGATTCGCGAGTTGAAACCAGAGCTATGTCTCCGCAGATCGCAACCGAAGTTCCGGAGAATACAAATGACTCGGATGTGGTAGTGACACAGAATGAGAATCCAACGTGCGAAGTGTCAGGCGCCGAGGACGTAACGATACAGATAAACGAGGTGTCGTCAAGTTCTCCGGTGGAGGGTCCGCGTCAAAGGGGCAGACGGCCTCGCAACGAAGTGAAGCGTGATAGTGTTGTGAATGATCGTGTGTTGCGCTCGCACGACGCGGAACGTCCACAGACGCGGCAGACGGCCACCCGTGGACGGTCTGCTAACACCGCTGCGCCTGCGACTGCTCCGCCGCCTTTAGAGCGCGTGGTGATACTGACGCGTCGCGCGCCCACGGGCAGCGGCGCGCCGGATGCGGAGGAGGGCAGACGCGCGACGCGGTCGCAGCAAGCGCCGCTAGCGCAGAAGTTGTCGCGCGGTATCAGCAACGTGGTGGGAAACTGCCCGCGCGCCCCGGGTGTGGCGCGGCGAGCCCCGGCGGCGCGGCGGGAGGTGCCACAGCGGCTTCGCGCGGATTGCTCGAAGGAGAACCTAGGTAAAGATGCGCCCATTATAAGTACTATTGCAAGTTGGCCTTTGCAAGTTATTTAAAAAAATTGCCTATTTAATCAAGGATTCAAAATGGACCAACAAATTAAAAAGGAAACAACACCAATATGCTACCCATCTTTCTAATTTTCGAAGTGATAAGTGAAAACATTGTGAAGTTATGTTATCATTTCTGATGTGCAATCCCACTGATACTGATACGCTTTTTTTTTATTAATGAATGAATGAATTAATAAATTAATGATATTAACACAGCATATAAAATGTGAATGTTTTTGTGTGTATAGGAGGCGTGAGACGACGCGTGCGGCCCGGACGCGCCGCGCCCACCCCCGCTCCTCCCGCACCCCTCCCGCCGCGCCCCCGCACGCGACGCGCGGATAGCACGGACCTCGAAGTGCACTCCACCACCGGGGAAGTGACGCAGGTGCCCAATCTCGCTGCGCGCGCTCTCCGCTCACGCAACGACGCCGAACCGCCGCCGCCAGGTGGCGCCAAGCGCGCTCGCTGCGAAGCGACAAGCGACACGAGCGCCGGCGTCGCAGCGCAAAAAGCGCCGCGAGCGACGGCACTGCGCGCTTTAGCCAAGCGCTCGGGCCCATGGGCGCCCGCTTTAGCGTTGCGTAACCGTCTCCGCAAGAGACTCGTCAAATAGCGAAACCTCTACAATAGTTAAAAAACAAATAGTGTAATGATCACCCGCGCCCATAAAGAAAAGAATCCGCACTAAACTTTATGTACTAACAGGCAGACATGATCCTGTTAATTATTTACAGAATCGTTAACGAAAATAGGTAGGTAGCATAACGAAACTCTTAAAATTACTTTTTAGTATTTTTTACATTTTATTTTATTTATACAATATGAACATAAAGAGACGATTCAGCACGTGCGACAATCTTAAAAGTCTCTACTTTTATTTAATTTAATTATAGAAATGTTAACTAAAAGGTAGGTTGGATTAGATAGCGGAACTTCATTACTTTTTAGTAATTTTTACATTTTTTTTATATACTAGCTGGCGCCCGCGACTTCGTCCGCTCTGAAAAAGAAAAAGTAGCCTATCCGGTGTCCCATACATCTAGTTCCGTTGTAAGAGTTATGGAGGAACATACATACCTACACTTACCTACATTTATTATTAGTATTGATTGATGATGTAATATAGTATACAGTTGTTAGTTGTTACACTATTATATATTAACTAGAGCTTTGCCAGAGTGATTTAATACAAAATAGAGCTTACGTCTAAACATTTTTAAACTACACAACTATTCGTGCCTTACGCCATCTAGATCAATTACGTAGAACTAAGTACAAACTAATACATTGGTACAATTCCAAACCTTTTCAAAAACTTTAAAATTTACAAAATATCCAAAGAAGCTTGAGTAATAATACTAGTAGAATTACTAGAATACTTCTCACTACTGCTAACTTTTACCACTAATAACCTACCTACCTTTATTTCTTACATTTCACAATGTTTACACATTGTTGTTTCGGTTTTACACATACCCATAGTCTTCTACATAATATTGTAGACGCCCAAAGATACCACGAGCATTATTTTCGCTTGTTACTCATACATAACCAGCAATGTACAAGGAAAAAATATTCTTTGCCCAGAACCGGGTAATGTATAAAGAAATATTTGTTCTTTGCACATTACCGATTACATTTCAACTTTTGTATACATTACTCAGTTTTGTTCAAACAAATCGTTGTTCCGTGTACAGGGGGAACTATTGGCGTCGCCATTATGGATTCTTTTTTTTTTCTTTTTATTTATTTTATGGCCTGGTAACTAGACATTTAAGCCAAGTCTATAAAATTTCGGATTACCTTCTCAACGGGCGCTGGTGATATATATATATAAAATATTGTGGTTACCTGTGTGTGTGTATGTGTGCGGGAATTAACGGTGCCTTCTAGTACTGCCAAAGTACTCTTTGACGTTTCATATTTTAACACGAGTTATATAAACGGGGAGATCCAAAGATGACCGCGATGACGTGCGGTGAGTTTTTCTGTTGTTTAATTTTTTTTTTTAACTAGTTCACCTTATATGGTTCCCGATTCTGGGGTAAGTGTGCAGAAACACTATTTTCGTATTGTATAATTTTTCAGTAGAACGTTGACTCAATTGTTTCAAGATCAGGGGATGCTAAAAGGGATTGACTACACTTATTTAGCTTCATAATGTAATGAAAATGTAGCTTCATAGGTGAAAGAATTTTTGAAATAATATTCTCAAAATAAAAATCTGTGTCTGTACAAAATGTATGAGAAAATGGATTTTATTCACACATGTTTTTTATTTGTGTTTGCGTTGTTTTAGTAGTTATTCTGGCAAATTCAACAAATTGTATATAAAATTGTAAGGGAGAAACTGAATAGCTTTTGTCCATATAGAAATGTAGTTTTGAAGTTACTCCCTTACATTTCTTATATTTATACTAGACATTGCATGCGAGTTTGTCCGAGTAACTTTAAAATATTAGCCTTTGTTATTCTTTGATAGCTTTCTATAGGTGGAAGAATTTTAAAATCGGTCCAGTAGTTGTTGAGTTATTCATTACAAAGAAAAATGAAAATCTTTATAATACTAGTAATATAGTACAATAACAAACGTGGCTACTGAAAGTCGGACTGTATTAAAGTGTGAGCCCATTTCCTTATCCTTAATGCTACTAATGGTCAGCAGCGCACTTGTGTTCTAGGCGACTAGACCAGATTAGCCTATCTGTCGGATGTAACAATAAAAAATATTCCAGCTAAACACGAATGGAGCTAAAAAGTGTACTTGCCCCCTTATATCGTTCCCATTTCTCTGGTTAGTGCGTAGTTAAATGCATCAAACAAACACTCCTCGTATTGAAAAGTCGAGAGTCGACCCAATTAAGGTGTCCATTTAGGGAATGTGAAGTCAGGACATCGTAGTTACGGGATCACACCAACACTTAGTTTGGTATCTTGGATATCCAGGATTTCGGAAACCCGGGATCCCACTAACACTTAGTTTTGTATCTTGGATATCCTGCCTGGATATAGGAAATCCGGAATCTCGGAATCCCGGGATCCCACTGACAGTTATTTGGGATCTTGGATATTCGGGATTTCGAAATTCCAGGATAACAGCTGGTGGCGAATATAGTGTAGCTGTTTCGCATTCCCTATGTCCAATATTAGGAGTTGTTCTTATTTTAAGGTATGAATCATTCATTATATTATGAATTTTAAAATGTTATATTAAAACAGTACAAAGAGTATATGTATATTATATAATTATTGTGAATATTGTATTTGTACCTTGTAAGTTTTAACATGCGGACCAGATGGAATGAAATAGATATTTATTTTACGTATATATCTATATATATTATATTTATATCGTATAATAATGCATTTAAGAAGAGTATGGAAATGTAATTTTCATTGGAGGAATATTGAAGAGATGTAAATTATGTAAGAGGCTACCTTGTTGACCTACGATTACATTATATATTATGTATAATATATATTATATTATTATATGTAGTATTACATTATATTATATACTTTGTTTGAAAACGAAAAGAGAAATTTCGTATGTTACTTAACTATTGTAAATGTTTTTCTCGTCTTTAAAAAATTATTTATAAAATTTGTAGTTTTTTTTTTATTTTTGGAAAATTAATAATCGTTTTTACCGAGAGTGCTTTCACAAAATTTATAACAAAGTGCTGTACTTTTAAATGTTTAAAAAATAATAGGGCGTATTTTTGAGGCAATATTTGATATTTGTACAGTTCTACTAATAAATTAATAAAATGTTTGAATTAAATTTTTATTTGATTTGTGTAAGCGGAAAGAGTGTTAAGTATATTATATGAAATAGTTATTCTTTTCGAAAAAGAAAACTTTTTTTAAATGTATTCATAAAATTATTAATAAATTTCGGTGGGTAGTGTTTTAAATTTTATGCAATTAATTAATGAACGTATTTTTAACTGAAACATATCTTTTATCTTTTTAAAGTTTTGTCGTTTCTCTTTTTCAAAACAATAATAATAATTTATAACACATCATGTTTTATTAGATTCCTTCAATTCTCTATGTGTACACTTTTCATTTAATTTTATTTTAAGTAACTAGAAGAAGTTATTGTGATTTTGACACCATTGATTTGTTTGAAAAACCAAATAAGGTTTTATTATACTTATATATCATTATAAATATATACAAAGGGTATGCGATCTTTAAACTGTTTTGACAAAGAGCACATTATTTTGTGGACTGTGAAGAGTGTAAAAGGAAAGTCCAAACTTTTACAAAATATTATTACGAAGAAAATAAAGAAATTATAAAACTTGTGCCTCACGTGTTACCGATACTTACAAAAGCATAGATAGTGTTCTTACGTGTATTTTTTATTACTTATAAGAAATTTTATGCATTGTAATTTAGGTATATATATTATATTATATAAAAAAGAGAGGATTTTAATATAATTTGTTAAGCTTGTATTGATACTATGAGAAGTTGTAGTGAAAATTTGGACTTGATAACTGGAATGAATTTGTCAATGGAATAATTAAGTCAAAAAATGTTAAGTTCTTTTGGTGGTTCAGTGGGTGGAAAATATTGAAAGGTTTTGCGTTAGTCGTCTCACTTTATTTTTATTCGTATAACACTTGAATATAACAATAAAATAATAATGCTTTCAAATATATAATTTTGACGACAAAACGCAAGTTGGAGAAGATTGAAAAACTTTATTACTACTGAAAGAAAGTAAAGATTTATTATAACTGTAGAATTTATTTTTTGATTTGAATAAAGTTTGTACGAAATTGTTGTGTTTTATTATGTTGTGACCCAGACAGAAGTTGCCATCAAAATTTTCCTGTTTTCCTGTGAATTTTCTAAAAAATGTCATACAGACTAACTTTATACTAACAAAAAAGTGAAATGCCGTCCTCGAATGATGCTCAATCATACATGTGGCATGTGGCAGTTAATTTTTATTTATATAATTTACTAGCTGTTGCACTGGACTTTTTCCGCGTTGAAAAAGAGAAAGAAAAAAGAAATCTGTTACTTATTTGGTTTAAGAGTTATAGAGGAACATACATACATGAAATACCTACAGTCTACACTTACAGATTTATTACTAGTATTGATTGATTGATAGCCTATGTTACTCCCTGATAATGTAGCTTTCCATAGGTGAAAGAATTTTTAAAATCGGCTTAGTAGTTTTCGAGTTAATCGAGTTACAGCGATAGGTGGAGCGCCCGGCGAAAGTGGCTTCATCAAGCGAGTCCCGTCTCGAAATTGCACGGTGTAAATGGCTATTATAATGTGTATGAAATGCTCAAGGTAACTAACTTATTTAATTTGATAAAATTTAATAATACTGTATACGTCTATATAGCTTTTCCAAAACGTAGCTATAATATAAATTACCATAGATCTAGTATTACTACCGTTCCGTTAGTAAATTACGGTATACGTTGTTGACATCATAGAAATACTGTAGTATAGCTGCATGTGTGTGACTCCAATATTTGTATAGAAAATATATCGTAATATGCATTGCTATAATATATATTATAGCTACGTGTGTGACGGGCTTTATACATAGTTATCATCAGTGTAATAATAATTTATCACGCAAAAGACAGCTTGCATTCACATGAATGCGGAAGCTATCGAACGGTGCAACGCAATCGTTCCCTAGGGCACTGCATGAATGGCATTAAACCCGCCCGAATGGAATTCATTCTTCACCCCTGCAATTTGTTCCCGTAAACCCCATATTTTAACTTGGCTAGGTTATAGCATAGTTTGGGCGAGCGTTCTATCTAGCATCCTGTCTGCCTCTGCCGGCCAAACGCCAGTCAGTTGTAGTTACAACACGGCAAGCGTAGTAAGTGCGGTTTCTAATGTCAGAAATACGCGTTAGATAGCTCCTTTAAAACAGTGATGATTTGATTTAAAAATGTAAATGTGACGGTTGATTTGTTAAGAAAATAAATGTGAATTTTTGGCGTAGAGAGACGTGCGTAGAGGGTGCATTGTTTGACGTAAAAAACGCGGGAATATTTAGAAGGTTTCTTGTGTATCGATCGCTGTGCAGTGGGTGGCGAGCATTGGTGCAAGATAATGCGTGTGTTTACATGTCGGACGAATCTGACTTTCTATCCAGCCAGTGTTTAGATTTAATTTGTGTTTTGTCACAATCTATTTTATATAATTTTATTTATATAGATCAATAAAAATATTTATAAATGAAAATGAATCGGCTACTCGTAAACGGTTAAGCAATTCGGCTATTTTTCAAATTATCGTTGGATGTCCAAGAAACCCTCTTGGAGAAAAATATTGAAAACTCGATTAACGTGCGAAGCCGGAATCAGTTCGCTACTTTATAACATATATCTATATCTCTGCATTGAAGACGACCAAATAATATATTTATCTTCTTAATAATTTTAAACAAACAGTCTATTTTGGGTCTATTTTATATAATTCGAGAGAAATAAATGGTTCATTCTCAGCTCACAGCATTATTCTCAGCTGATAAAAATCCACTCAAAAATATATGTAGGTACAGTCGGCCGCAAAATTCGATTAACATTCAAAAGTGCAAAACAACTCAACGCGCCAAAGTCGTTGCCACGACTAGAGAACAAAATAAACTTCACGTACAAACGATCGTAAAAAACTTCAGTAAGTAAGTAAATGAGTAAGTAAGTTGAGTGTTCAGTTGTTTTGCACTTTTGAATGTCATGTGTTAATCGACTTATTCGGCCGACTGTACTTACACTAAACGTATAAAAGCAGCCTTCTGTCGTACTCATAAGGTATTTATTCCCTTGGAAGTTACAAACAACAGCAAAACTTGGCTTCACACCGTCTATCGACTCTTCACACCAATGATTTTATTTCATGAAATACTTATATACATACAAGGTTAAATAATAAAAAATATTTACTTTTTTATTCCAAAAACAATTTTTATTCAAAAAAAAAATTTCACAAAATTATAAAAAAGAAATACTTAGTTTTATTTTGGCAATTATTTCTTATTTTCTGCATGAGGCTTTCAAATACACTGTCTAATTTAATTTTATCTTATAGATTTTGCCAGCGCCTATAAATAGTATTTAAATAGCTCCAATGAATGTTGTTATTCTATGGTTATTCTTTGATTTTGGATATCAAATATAATTATATATAATCCAGTTCTAACCAACATTCTTAATGTTGCCTAACTAGACCAACCAGTTTTTTTTAAGTATTTATTTTTAAACGGAATACGAATACCTATAGACTTAAATTTGGAATTGTGATTTAGACACAAAGATAATAGACAATCTACATTTAATATAATTATTTGGACTAAAATGCCGGTTTAGTAGCGGTAAAATAATGTTACTTACGTGAAAAATTTACTCTATTATCAAAATAATAAATAAACTAATAAATAGACAAATAAATTTACGTATAACAAACGTAAGTTTGACATAAACTTTTTCAAATAAACTTTCATACTTTCATATAAAATTTTTTGGTGTCGGACCCTTTGGACCCAGAATTTTTGACCCACTCTACGAAAAAGTGCCCGTTTGACCCGCTAGTCTTTTCTATGTCCCGTTTGACCCGATTTTAATAAAAAGGCATCGTCGTGTGAACTGTGAAAAAATATTTTTTCAGGAATACTTTTTGGAGAATCGATTTTCATATGTATTTAAATTTATGGGAGTAAAATCAAAATTATCACACGGTATGCGTTACGTTCTATTTTCGAATATCTGAAGTTTCAGTTGATTCGTTTGTTTGTAAGGAGTAAACTCCAGTCGTGCCTCGGAGCTGACGAAAACTTTTTTTGTCAATTTCTCAAAAGTATACTTTTTGACAAAGACAATATACAATAATGATGCCTCAGTTTAGTTACAGAATGTCCCACAATGTTTTCATGGTCCACATACTGTAGGTAGATAAGTTGGATGACGTAAAATGAAACCCTGCACGGCCCGATAATTGTATACAAAAGATTACAATATGTGCTTTGTTGTATATACTTAGTTGACCGATTTCATTATGTGACATATACCTACTTACATAACTTACGTAAGTTAGTAAGAATTGAAGGAGAGGCATTATAAATACTATGCGGAAAATATCCTACTATTATAAATGTGTTATGTGCGAGAGTTTGTGAGGATAGATAACTCCTTCTCGCAAAAACGGCTTAACATATTTGGATTAGAAATTTAGAACACAGATAGTTTATTACCTGGATTAATTAGGATACTTTTTATTCAAAAAAATGTTAAGGTTCCCGAAGGATCATCTAAAACATAAATAATTGAGTGCCACTGTCGTGTCGCCCTGGCAACGCAAAGCGACGCCACCGTCGTCAGAGCGATAAAGATGTCAGATATTTTTCTTCATTTTTCAAGGCGGACTAGTTGGCACCAGCTAGTATACTTAAATATAAAAATATAATAAATCCGTACTATTATAAATGCGAAAGTTTGTATGGATGTTTGTTATTCTTTCATGCAAAAACTACTGAAACGATCACCACGAAATCTTGCATGACACGTTGTCTGGGAAACCAGAAATGACATGACATGAATATAAAGTTACGCGGGCGAAGTCGCGTGCAGCAGCTAGCATAAAAATATTTTGAAATATAATTATAATTATGGATTTGTTATAATTATAACTGGATTATAATTATAACTGTGATCAGAGCATTTATGATGAAATTAAATTTTCAGATTATCTCAAATTTTTGCTGCTTTGAGTTAAAAAAAATTTACAAATGTAATGTTCATAATTCGCAGTATAGTAATACAGCACCTTTTATAGTAACGCATTTTTTAACGTGGACATTGTGTTTGTGACAGTTGTCACTCATGAAGTGACTTGTGACGTCACGGCACGGTTGAGATCGCGCGAAAGTTTGATTATCGCAATGCAATCGCTTTGCTTTTTGTCCGACATAACCTCAGTTGCTCGATTTCTTTTGTTGACGCTCATTATGACGTAGGGTGACTATGATTATGTAATGTAGGTAATCATATTTTTTTAACATACTTTTTTCAACATTTTGGCAAAAGCTTAGATGAAACCGCAGACGACAGCTAGACGTCGGTCAACTTACTTACAGTCACCATTAAATCGTTAAACAACAGCACGAGTGTTGTTGTGTTCCAGTGTGCATTAGGGATGCCAGTAGGACTCGTTTTCCTACAGAGAGCATAGCCCTCCCCGCGCTGGATAGTCGTGGCGGAGTTGGGTTTTATCTGTTACGAATACGAAGCATAACCCCGAACCCCGCATTGTCTCCTACAATGTCTGGTATCCAAGAGATTTTCCCGACGTTAAAAAAAGCAAGGATTCTCCTAACTTGTCCTCACCCCTATTCTTAATCCTTTCAAGGCGCTTTCAATTCTCATTGTATTGTTAACTAGGCGACTTTAGAAATTAAATCAATAGACCATCAACCGCGCAACAAGTAGAGCGAAATAGAAGAATCTGTGAGCCTATAGCCTATAGACTATAGAGAAAGAGGGATGTGTAAGTGGGAGGGCACACTGCGTTTTACAATCATTTCGCCTGGTAGCCCTTACAGAAAACCACCGTGAAAAAACAACATGTGTGCTGTTGTGTTTTGGTGAATGAGTAAGGGATGCCAGAGCCCATTTCCCTTCCCAATTCCCTTCCCATAATCCTACCATGGCCGGCAGTGCACTTGCAACATCTGTTTATTAGCTACCTTCATCAAGTGGACCGTCATCCTGTCTGACGATCTTGACATAAAAAAAATGCTGTCCTATATACTGACGCAAATTTATGGTCACCCTACAAATAGAAATCGTAGCGTTTATAATTCAGTCCGTGCTGTTCAGTTACTTTGTTATTTAGCGAACGGTACACATTTACATATGAAAAATACACATTTAATATTTTAAATTTTTATAAATAATATTTTTTTAAATAATTAATAATGTAGATTTTGACTACTTATACTGACGCACTTCTCTCTATGTTAAAAAATCCATTTTAAATATTTTATTTAGTCAGTGAGTGAGTGATATCAAAGTTCCAAAGATATACTGTGATATAAAAGTTTATACACTGTGCTGTAAAAATTTCACTGTTTAGTGTTTAATAGTGTTAAGCATTTTTTATTTGCAGACTTTTGTGTGTGTTTGTGTTTGCAACTGAGGATATTAAGCTGAATAAAAAAAATCATGGGTAAGTTTATACATTGTACCTAATTAATCCTTACATAGTATTAATCGAAGCACTTTCCGCGTCTTTCTGTTTGTAGGATTTTAGAAGAACTAAAATTCTTTAAGTAATATACTTTAGTACACTTTAGTCTTTTGTAATACCTAAATATATTTTTGGCGATTAGGTTGCATTTTTTTTAATAACATAAAACTTAATTACAATAGTTTTCATTATACCTAAATATAATATATAATAAACCTTCCGTAAAAAATTATCTAAGTAACTAATGATGAAGTTAAGGTACGAGAAGTTTGCGGATATATAAACAGATAGACAGACGTGGATAGCGACTTCAATTTATATGTAGATAAATATTATAATATAGTTAGAGATAATTTCGAGAATATGTACACTAAAAGAATATTTTAAACGCATTGTAGCACTAGATTTTTTCATTTATTTTATGAATTTTGTGGCTGAGACTCGTAAATCAATCAACTCGTAATGAGACCAGTGCGAATGCAGCCCATCAATTTGTTAATGATAAACGGTCCAGCCCACATAGTTCGCGTGACCCGAATCTATCGCCAACGCACCTGAACCATTTCTATGCATTTGCAGATACTTGTATTTAGTTGTCATTCATTCATAATCAAGAATGAACATTGGATGAACAGTTTGACAATACACGACACAGAAATGCATAAGCTAATCTGAGCAGATGCAGATTATAGATCCCAGGTGGGTTAGTCAAAAAAATAATTGTGTGTGTCTCAATTTACACACGACGAATGAGTATAAAATTTTAATTTTCACAATTCGAACACGCCGAAAGAACAACATTGTTCTTTTTTAATAATATTGTGTAGATGGCGCAATATCTATGAAACTTCAGGGTCCTTAGCCATGAGCACCCAGTGCAAACGGGAGCGTTGTGGATTGACGAAACGACAGAAAATAAAGCCCTGTGATTGGTTGTTGTAACGCCCACATGAAATTTTGACCAATCACAAAGCTTTCCTCCCGGCGTAGCGTAGCTGAGCGTAACATTTACGACTGTAGAAAGCACACTGCGGTTGCTCTTGGCCAGGGCTCCTGATATTGCAAAATTACAAAAGTGTTGCTTGTCAACACGTGTGGCAAGTGGATCGTCAGTCGTCTTGCATTCAAATGTAGGTGCTCAGTCAAAATTCAATGACATTTATGACATCAAATTGTTGTATAATACTAGCTATTATAAAACAATCATCATCTAATTTGTCATAATATGATCACAATAAAACTTTTTGCTGAAAACCTAGTTACATCAATATAATCATTGTATAATTTTATCATCACAACTTATTGCGAATACATTGCCGCTTAGTGCACAAATAAAATTTTTAAAAATAGCACCGAGTCATCGATATATGTTGAATTTGTCATAATTGTCACAACTAGAAATGAACTATTAGTTCGTTGATCTTATTCGCAATAAAGAGTACTTTCATTGAAATGTAGACTTTAGTTAGGTTGTTTTAAAGCTTAAAATAAATTTTCTAAGATCGTAGTCTGTATGCAAATGTGTTTATATTGTTATTTTTCGGTCACCCATGTGCCTACTCTGGGGATAGGCACAATGATCGATGTAGCCTTTATATAATGCACCGTACCAGTCGAGTGGGCAGAATGGTGAAGATATTACAATTTACCGTAATAGGTATTTTGGTATTGTAATTTTATTGCAATGTAAAACAGAAATTGTAGGTACTATTATTTCTGGAGAAGTTATAGTAGAGGTTTGAAGAAATAATCTACTTGGGGCCTCTTTCACCAACTACAAGTAAAGTGTTGATTAATAGATGTTAATAGTGACTTTTAGAAATAATAAAATTTTATGTTTTCTTGAATTATGCACTCGGTTTACTGCATCATTCGATAGAAGAATTTTTTTAAGTATTATTTTCTTTTCAATGTTTGGGACTTTTACCTTACAAACAAAGGTACGATACCTATATCAGGGGCCCTAGCCAAGAGCACAATGCAAACGGGAGCGTTGCGTATATTTAAGAAACTATAGAAAATAAAGCCCGGTGATTGGTTGTTGTAACGCCCACATAAAATTTTGACCAATCACCGGGCTTTATTTTCTATCGTTTCGTTTTTGCATTATGCTCTTGGCTAGGGCCCCAGGACCATTATCCCCGGTTACCGGTGACTTTAAATGACAGTTAGCCTCCTTGACAGTTGGTGAAAGAGGCGCTTAGAGTTACACCAGACACTGCGTTTCGTAGTCGCAGTCACCGCAGTGAAATAACAGCATGTGTGCTTTTGTGTTTCTGTAAGTGAGTAAGTGATTCCAGAGTCCATTTCCCTAATCTCCTTCCTAATCCCTAATATCTGTATGTTATATCTATACTAATATATAAACTCAAAAACTGATTGATTTTAAAAACTCTTTCACCTATTGAAAGCTAAATGATGAGTGATTCACATAGGTTATATTTAATGAAAAAGTTACACGGGCGAAGTCTCGTGCGACAGCTAGTCCTAAATAAAAGTAATTGTGATTTTATGATAATTATAAATCTCGTAAGTAATCAAATTCAATCTGTAAAAAGTTAATTAGATAACCTCAGATTATTTAAATGATCTTGAAGCTTTGTTTAGAAAGGTTTTTAGAGTTACTAGACATATATACTAGTATCATGTACATAATCATCAATCAATACTACTAATAATAAATCTAAGTGCTAATCTAAGTGTTCCTCCATAATTCTTAAACGAATTAACTGATTTTCATGAAACTTGGTAGATAAACATTTAGACGTACAGTCGGCCGCATAAGTCGATTAACACATTCAAAAGTGCAAAACAACTTAACACTTAACGCGTCATAAGTCGTTGTCGTGACTAGAGAACAAAATAAACTTCATGTACAAACGATCGTAAAAAGCTTCAGTAAGTAAGTCAGTAAATTGAGTGTTCCGTTGTTTTGCACTTTTGAATGTGTTAATCGACTTATGCGGCCGACTGTACGGGACACAGGATAATAACTTTTTTTTTCAACGCGGACGAATTCGCAGGCACCAGCTAGTAATATAATAATCCTGGTTTTTTTAATGTTAAGGCCTGTCTAAATGACTGCGAAACGCAGTGTGCACTGTTTTTCCAAATCCGGACCAGAGTCAACTTTGAAAAGTTCATTTCCAAATTTGACACACCCATGAATCGAACCCGGAGCCCCTTGAGACGTTCTATAGTTCTATAGTTTTATACAATTAAAATTTTGTATAATTAAATTAAAATTTTCTGTTATTTTGTTTTGCTGGGTTTTTGTTGAAAATAAAATAAAATAAATTAATTAAAAAGAAAAGAATATATTCCTTTCAGAATCCCTTCACGATCGAAATTATTTTCAGAATCGACCTAAGTATGTTTAAATCTGTTTTCTTGTAAAACCTATTTATTTATTTATTTATTTATTTATTTATTTATGAATATACCGTTTCACTATTTCATTAGCAGAACAAATGATTGTGTCTGTTTGTTCATATCTTTCTTGGCTGTCACTCGTCTCCCTTGAACTTGTTTTAATAATTCATTATTGTCAGCAAAACTCTCCTCCCACGTACCAAAGTTATTTATTCCATACAACTTTATCACTTAGCTATTAATATGATTAATCGCTGGCGTTTTTTTTCCTCTGCAATGACAAAGAAAAGTCTACTTTAAAAAGCACTCGGTAGAGTTTAAAATCAAAGTTTATTCGTTCCCAAATATTTGTTTCGGTCGAGTGATCCTGTATTATTATTAATATTTTTTTGATGACATTGACACAGTTTTACTCTAAACAAACATTAGATTTTCAGCGTCTGATTTTTACTCTCACTTTAACTGGTAATATAGAAATTACTATGTATAATATAAACTACGTTTTGTATAACTAGATTTTTGAAGTGAAAACTTCTTTAGACGCGTTGGGGATTTTTGAGATGGGATAAAACCATTAAACTCACATCACTGTCATGTGTTGTAATGTAGCGTAACCGAAACCTGTGTATATTTTCAGATATTAATCAATACTAATAATAAATCTGTAGGGGTTGGTCATTGAGTAATTTACTTTGTTTTCAGAAATATCGTGTAAATAGACTCTATACACGATACTGAAACTAAATTTTTAGATTTTTTTTCTATATGTATGTATGTTCCTCCATCACTCTTAAACGAATTAACTGAAACTTGCTAGATAAATATTTAGAACTTTGTTGTATATCTTAATATGTAGTGATGAGCAATTATTGACAATCCCACATTCTCACAATATCGTAGCCCCAATAGTACTTTTTAGTGTATTTAGTCATTGCCTTTCTAGGCGGTTTTTGTGAAGACTGGTTTCTTTACACATTTTCACTAAGCAATTCGACATTTTCGCTAGTAAATATTTTAATATTTAAGGCGAGGTTTAGTTTGATTACATTTGTCTGGATGTAACCGTGTATGTATGTACACAGGCGTAATTTTACCGACTTCACTCTGCCATCAACAGGGCTATCTATAGTTATCTATGGTGCTCTATCTTTAGTTTTTATTATTTAATTTATTTTATTTTATTATTTTTTGGTACACAAACAGAAATAAAAACAAAATTATATCTGAGCCCCCAACTTCTCCAATAAATAATTAATTCCCAAAAGTGCTTATTTAAGTATTTAATTTGTGCATCGCTCTTTTTTAGCGCGGGTTGATTTTTTTAATGTACACCTCAGACCCTTGTCTGACGTGACAAAGACGCTGCGTTTGTCGAATGTGTGTGGGCGGGTCATTATCCTGTGCCTTCGAGCTATTGCGTAAAATGCAATGTTTCGAATGTTTATTGATTGATGCGTAGGCGGAATTATGCTTGCTTTTTTTCACATAAGATAAAAAAAGGACGTGCTAATGAAACAATTCGTTTCTCACTATTTTAGCCAAGAAATGTTGTTTCGGTAGGTATTCGACAGATAGGTTTTTGGACAGATTTGGTCAGATTCTTGATTAATCAGATTCGTAAGATAATTGTCTGTATCTGAGTCTGGAATTAACCGAATGTCGGTTATGAACGTTTAGCATCATCGACTTTCCAATTTAGCATGTTTTTTTCCATTGCCAATATATATATTTTTATTTTTTACAATACCTATGCATGACAATCGGTTGAGTACTTATTTAAGGCGATACTATTACTTAGGAATCTAATATATAAAAACAAAAAACGTCTAATAAGAAATAACAACCTTGCTTGTATATGTGAGTTACTTTTTACCAACGATATCTATGTAGTCTTGTAACGGTTATAACATATATATCAATGCTTTTTACAACCATATAAAACAGAAACACTCTCTCCTACAAATTAAAGTTATTCACAATTCAAATATAACACCCACTTGCCGCTGGTTTGACGCAACGAACTCCGCGCGTTGCAGTGCTAACTCAAACGTTGCGTGGCGCGCCAAAATCTGACAGTTAAATAAAAAGCCTCTTTACTCGCGATAAAAAAATAATGCCAACATAAAGATAACGCAAAGATTTGTAATGCGATAACGCGTTATCAAATAAGATTCAGCCAGTACTTGACTAACCTATGTATCGTTCAGTCGTCTTAATCTTTTTTTTTTTAATTATTAAACGTGCCAACTATCGGCAACAGTTTTTAACGGTGTTGCAATAAATTTAAAAATTCAAAATCATAAAGTGCTGTGGTTCAGTTACAATTTGTTTTGTGCTTTTACTCCTTAATTCAGATTTTGTGTAGTGTTTTATTTGATGCATACAAATAGGTTTTATTCCGTAGTGGAATAAACAGGTTAGTGATTTTTTTTTTATCTTGACATGAAGGTCGTTAATAATAAGTACCTATGTGTGTATTTTTGTTCTTGATAATTATGATAATGATAGCTCTATTTGTGTTTGGATATAAGGTTCAGTTCATTTGAATATTTGAATTGAAGTCTTTTACTAGGTTTTTTTAAACCAATAGGCTCTTTAAGCTCTAAGTAATATAATCTCTCTAGCTAGTAAGTAAACGTGCAATAAGCCTTCTACAACTGTTATATCATTTCAAAAATAAACATGAAAAGATTGACTACCTAATACTGGTCTGACCAAGGCCTGACTTATCAAAAACAGTCAATGTATGCACCACATAATATGTACCACTAGTACGACAGATGAACGACAGATCTGTGACAGATGAAGATAAATTGCTTAGTTAAAAATATAGTATGATCACATAAAGGTGTAGAAGGAGAAAAGAAGATTCAGTTCTACGCATAGATTTAGTATTACCGTTCCTAAAGATCTATTGGTTCTACACTTTAGATATTTATATCAAAAATATATTTTGCTTATTTATGTTAAAATAAGCAAATAACAAATAAGCAGTCGGCCGCATAAGTCGATTAACACATTCAAAAATGCAAAACAACTGAACACTCAATTTACTTACTTACTTACATACTACTTACTGAATCTTTTTACTTTTTTTACGTTTATACGTGAAGTTCATTTTGTTCTCTAGTCGTGACAAAGACTTATGGCGCGTTGAGTGTTCAGTTGTTTTGCACTTTTGAATGTGTTAAGCGACTTATGCGGCCGACTGTACATATTTTGTTATAAGATAAAAGATTTAAATACGGTTTTCATTAATAGAAAGAGGGATTAGTTGTAACCAAAAAATAAAATGTTTTCCAAATGCTTCCTATCTCACCTATCTGGCTTACGTAAAACTATGTCCCAAATTTCAGCTTTCTAGACTTAGTACTTTTGGCTGTGTGTTGATACTCAATTAGTCAGGGCAATGGGGTAAACAAATTTTTAAGTACAGATAAGAAAAACGAGTAAAGTAATGCTAAGATCAAAACAATTAAATGAAAATATTTGCATGCCCTTGTTGGGTTGAACATATTTTGTACTGTACGAATAACTGCTGTCTGTATATAATATGTAGATTAGATTAGTTGTGTATTTTTAGAATGACAAAAACACCGTGTTTTTAACTCTGTAACAAAATATGTATAATTATGTAATTGATTTTTAAAAAATTATCTAGTTACAGCTTAAAAAATTATCTAGTTAAATGTACATTATAGTTAGTCAACCTGTTTTCATGGAAAATATGGAAAACCCGCGAAAATGTCACAAATTCTACATATAAACATATAATATAAACATTTTAGTAAATATTTATAATTTTAGTAATATATATTTTTTTTTGTTTTCATTTATAAAATAAAATCTAAAATTATTATTAAGCCCACATTACTCCATTTACAGAGTCAACATTTTGTCATTGTAATGTACATTTCATATTAAAATAATTGAAATATAAAATCACGTATAGTGTAAGAATTAAGTAATTTATATAAAAAAATTAACTAATAAATTACAGTAATTTGTAGAATTACTATAATTATCGCTTCAATAAATAATTTCATCACGAAGCCTTCCACAGATAATGTAATTGGCTAGACATTTCATATATGGTGTGTGGATAAATCAATTAGACATACCTACGTGTGAACGTACACATTTTGTACGTATGACACAGGCAATACTGTTACCATTAAAAATGGTCGGAGCTATAATTTTTTTTAATTAAAAAATTAATAAAATATATGTATGGGTTGATTATAATAAAATTAAGGCTTGCGTTAGCGCTCTCATTTAATTCTATTACTACATCTATCTACATATATAATCTAGATACATTTTTACATATACACAATTATATGTAAAAATTCGCTATCCGCCGCCTCTGTTTATTTCCTCGTTAACTTCTTCTAAATCACCCAACGGATTTCTATACGGTTTTCACCAATGGAAAGAGAAATAAACGATAAAGCAGTATACATATAGTTTGCAGAAAAAAAATGTATACAGTATCCTTGTGAAGCCGGAGACAGGTCTATAGTCTATCTAATATTTTTACTAATATTATTAACCGACGAAAACGAAAGAACAAAAAACGGAGGTTTTTTATGATCACACGCATAACTTTTTACAGAGTAGCCCGATTTTGATAATTCTTTTTTTATTTGAAAGGCTGTAACCCCAAGGTGGTCCCATATAAATTTGGAAAAAAAAATTCCAACCCTAAGGGTAGTAAAACAGGGGATGATTGATTGTTCACTCACTGATTGCAGTGTATACTCTTTACAGAGTAGTCCGATTTTGATAATTTTAATAAAAGTTCCAACCAGTAGTTTTAGTGTTGGATAGTCCATTTATCGAGAAAGGCTATAACATTTTGCACGCGGACGAAGTCGCGGGCAACATCTAATTTATACTTAATAAAATAATTTTTGGAAGAAATTATCTACTGGAAGAAAACTACAAAAATATCCGTCGCGTTGTGGAAAAAACTATGCAACCTACAGATCGTCGACGCTAGAGCTATTTTTATTAGGAAAAAGTCTAAGTATGGACTTCTTTAGACCTATACTAGCTGGTGCCCGCGACTTCGTCCGCGTTGAACGATTAAAGGTACCCTATGTCCTTTCTTCAAGGTGATTATTCTTGACAATTTCATGGTGATCGGTTCAGTATAGTTTTTGCGTGAAAGCGTAACAAACAAACTCACATTCACATTTATAATATTAGTAAGGATGTTGGTATTATAGTAATCCCTTTCTTTTAAACAATACGATTATTTGTCACATAGCAAACAGTTGATAAATCGCCTCTAGATAAGTTTATCAAACAGTGACTTTACGCTTAGTACATAAAGGTGCTGCAACTATATACTTACCTGTTATATCTTTTTTATTGTTAATTTTCATTTATTTTATGCAAGAAACAAAATTTATTGTATAATATTTTTTAATAATTATATACCTAATATATTCTGAAATTCGCCAAAAAAACGATTTGTCTACATATATAGTCAAGAAATTTAGCAAGTTAAAGTGGCAATGGGTCGTCACTTCTATCGCACAGATGTAGTTGGTCTAGTACCATTGGACTAGACTATTAATAGTACCTACGTACTAGTGATACTACTTGATATCGCCATTACCATTAAAAAGAAGATGGTTAAAAAAATATCCATACTTGAGCGGATAACTGATGGGGTAGCAAAGTTCTCGAATGGAGCCAAGAAATGGAAAGCACAGAGTGTAATGCCTTCGGCCAGATGGAAAGACGACCTGAAAGGTTTTGCGGGAAGCAGCTGGATGCGAACTACAGAAGTTTGCGTCTTGACATCCAGCAGTGAAGACCCAGGCTGACGTATCTTAAATGTCAGTTTCTTTTTTATGGGTATTGGAAACAGTAGTTCCTTTATATTAAGTATAAGTATAATTATTTATATTAGGTATTAATTATATTCGGTATATATGGTAACTGTGGCCCAGAAATAAAAGTTACGCCAGAGGATCGTGCTAGTTCGCTGCCAAATCTGATCAGATAAAGGATAAGAGATGAAAAAAGATGACTGAAATATAATATATTTACATATCATAAATACGCAGTGGTATACCTATACTATAGCTTTTTTATTATAACGTGTTGAATTGTAAAACCCTGCATGTGTCGAGCAAGTTGGTAAAAATGTGTGGCTAGCAATGGTTTTGCAAGAGCTAAACACCGTTCACGGGATGTAAGTGGCCGTATTGCGTAGGCGCAACTCTGCAAGCAACCTCACCGTTCTAGATATCGATCATATGGCGGATGTCATACCAGCACAATATATTATATTTATGTCATCAAACTCGTCTACTGAAAAAGCTGCTTCGGTAATTAATTTTTTTTTAATTTATGTTAAATAAATCACTTCGCACCATCAATGTTATAGCAGAAGAGTTGGGCTTATTTACCTGTTCCATGAGTGAATTCACGAGAATACCTTAAAGCATTTTGTGCTATAAATACTTAGATATAATACCATTACTAACTAATATTGCATAATATCGATAGCTAGGTTTTGCACTTCGTCCGCGTCCGATCGCTCTAGACTAATATGAAGATTGTCTGAAAATTTCATCAAAATTGGTTCAGCGGTTTTTGAGTCTATAGGGAACATACACACAGACATCGCCTTTTATATGTTAAGAAAGAAGATAGATGGGTAAATAAAAGGTGGGTTTATAAACAAATAAATGTTGACCTTAACCCTTAAATTAATAACAAATGCAAATCTTACTCGCGTCCAGATAGTCTCGTACTTTTTTCTCGGGACTTCGTCCTCTTTTTCTTCTTTTTATTATGTAGATACATAGATAAATTATTGGTCTTGCTGCGCTCGACTAGATACATAAAAGCAATAGCTCCGCGAATGCGACAACTTTTTATTGTAGTATGTGTCACACATTGTCACTGTTTATCACTTTTTACACAGTTTCACTATGCAAGTTGGCATTTTATGGGGTACGCCGAATTCGGCGTAGTATTTGTTGCCGCATTTGTCAAGTTAGCTGTATCTATTCGAGCGCAGCGAGTCCAATCAAATATCTTTATGTAGATATTTGTACTACTTACTGGTAGGTGTTAATCTCCGCCAGACGGTCTTTATTTTCCGATTTATGACTGACATATAGCCATTACCTACTGAAATACCACTATTAAGTAGGTAAGTACATACTTTTATTCCTAAATGAATTCTGCAGTATCTTCGTTATGTCGAGATTATTCGAAGCCAAATAACGATTACCGATTCATACTGGTAAAAATTAATGCAAACTTACTTATTCCTCGATCGGTTCGGTATGTTTATGCAATTGGAAATACTTAATTGAATGTTATGATATCATTGCGAAAAGGTTCATTGACTGCTGCAACCATCCGTTTTTGTATCCACTTTATTGAAAGGGTGTAGCGTGGGTGCACACTAGGTCTTTTGGTCCAATCCATAAACTGTTGGTTAACTTAAACCTGTTTGATTTTTGATCAATCGGTCGTGGTTCAACCGCATACTTCGATCGACACTATATGAACTATATTTCCCGTAGGTTCGGATAATGGTATACTGGTATATAATCCCGAAAGCATTGGTTTGACCAATCGAACTAGATGTAGATTTTTCTTTCTGTTTGTTCGATTCTAAGTATCGAACACGAGGATTGTACGGTTTTTACTTAAAAAGAAGAAAAAAAGAAAGAAAGAAAGAATTTTATTCACGCAACACAAAGACACAAACAACAAAAACAGGTAAAAGATGTATGTGTCTGAGCACTGGCTAACTGCAGCATAGCATATGGCTAGCATCTGCAATTCTGCAGCGCTGATTTTCAGCCAGCATCGTTTGGGACGTTTGATAATTATTGTTCAGTTATCTTTCAACTTTACCCTGTTCTGTTACACCGTCCCTTTTCACCCACACTGTAGTGCCGAGCTTAACATTCTTAGCAGATATAAGTATCGATATAATAATATATATCATCGACCTTGTGACATAAGATGTGCGCTTGCAATTTTTTATAAAATTTACAATCATCAATAACGAAGCCAATTGTAATTTAAAATACGCCTTCTTCTCGTCAGCCTCTCCCTTAAACCACACAAATTGTATTGTGAATTTAAACACACCTTAAATCTTGTTGTCATTACAATTTTGAGGTAGGTGTTTGTGCGAAGTGTCGAGCAGTGAACACAGTGCTTTAAATACTTCGAATTGTGAAAATGGGCGTCATATTGTACAATAAGGTCGGTACTATACATAGATAAAATTATCAAATTCCTTTAAAATAACTGCCTAGCGCCTTAAAGGCCCTGCATGTGTATAGGGATATTTTTTACACCTCGGAAGAGGCATCAACACGTTTTAAGGAAGTATTATCAAACATATTTCCCAAATCCTTTCTAAATCCTTAAATGAAAACACCTTACAAATCCTTACAAGGCATGAAAAAAAAATTTAACTTTTAAATAAAAAAAACACTAGTTTCTAACGAAACGGTAGTACATAATAGTAAATCTATGGTGTACCTACATTTCATTTGTCATATCACTGTCAAAAAAATACATTTCAAAGCCTATCTTTTTCCTCATCATTAATCATTGTAATTTGGTTGAAATTACTAAGAACATGTGGAATGGCATTAGAAAAACTAGAGAATACCGATTTATGGTGGTAAATAAACATTGAAAAATTTAAAAAAATAATAGATATTAGATTTTAGGGCGTGTACTGCGAGAATAGAGAAGCTATGTCTTCTAAGTAAGAAGTAAGAGTGTGCTCAAAACTGCATGAGCTCATAACGCCGTCCCCTTTCTTCTTTTCTATCAGACTTTGAGACTTAGGGCTAGGGCAGATCACAATCCCTATATTGTCAAAAATTACTGTTTTTCGGACTTAGTATTGTATTGAGTACTCTATGGTATTGTATATTCCCACGCAGACCCCCATGTCCATCTGACCTTTCAAATAGTGAACGAATTTTTCAACTAAGATAGGTGCAGTGGTTCCGGATCCGGAGATAGGACCTCTATTGTATTACTGGCTCATTTTCAACTCAATAGATTTTCAAATCGACGGCATTTCAAATTAACAAACTGGTTACTTACATTTTTAAATGTGGTTTGTTTGATAGACAGGAAAAACTATTTTATAAGTAGGTATACTTATGGTAGGTATAGATTAGGGATGTTTTCATGCAAGTACTTTGAGCATACAAGAGCTTTGATAGTTGAGTTTTTATAAGAAAAAGTGACAAAAAATTATCTTTGGATCCCATGGGATTCAAAACGTGGGAGCCAAGTGGACGGAGGGAAAAATACTAATATTGAATATTAAATACAAATTTCTAATTAATGATACAATACCTACTCACCTACTACGAAAACTAAAAAGCCAACTGGGAAATTAAAATAATTAAAATTAAAGGGTTCGTCCAACTAGTTATCCTGTCGAATGTGGAATTAATACCGTAATTATATCGTTTGTTCATCGGTTTTAAAATTCTGATCTATAAAGAAAAAATTCAATGATCTGACTTGGTCCTGACGAAAGCGGAATCTGACAAATGTGGAATCAAAAATTCTCACCATAGACGTAATAATGACCTTGTCAAGAATCTAATCCAATCATCGATCCAATAGTCGAACTTGACCATCAAACTCCAAATGGCTTTTTAAAATAATTGATTAGATTTTTTCTGTTGTTCTAGATCGAAGAGGTTATGCAGCAAAAGGCGCCGGGGGTGCCTAGCAATAATAAAATCCAGTAAGTTTAAAAAGAAAACTATTTCTTCTATACAATTTTTGAAATAGTTAAAACCGGGTAGATAGCGCCATCTACTATACAAATTGTAAAGTTACTAATACAAAAGTATCAAACTTTGTAGATGGCACTTTACTGTGAAGATATGTACGTCATTTTTATACTGCAGTTTAAATGGGGATATAGCTCAGTGGTAGAGCATTCGACTGCAGATCGAGAGGTCCCCGGTTCAAACCCGGGTGTCCCCTTTCTTTCTTTATTTATTTTAATTTTTTTTTTTTTAGAAAACCTCACCAAAGTTCCAGTTCAGTTACCAGGGCCAACTTTTTTAAAGCCACATTCAGTTCTAAAAGAAAAGCGGTTGCCACAGTTGATTCTTGCTTCATACAAGAAACTATCAAAATAGGTAGCGCGGAGACCAAACCTGTGACTAGGAACAGACCTAAAACAGGTAAGTAATGCTCCCTTCCCTATCCCTACCTATTAATTATGATTTAATAGGTAATACTTGGGTATAAAATTTGAACTCCTATAAATTTAAATGTTACCGTAGTCATATAATTTATTTTATTATTATAATTTATTTATTTTTGGTTTGAAATTTATATTATAATAATGTCCATAGGTAATAGATAAATAAGATTTGACAATAGTTTGATTCCTTTTGACAAATCACAGTTTTGATTTCTTTAAAATGCATTTTTAAAAAAGAACCCTGTTTTCAGCTTCTCAGATAGAAACAGGAAAGGACAAGGAAAAGACTAAACGAACGGTTGCAAGATCTGGACCTGTGTTCAAAAGACCAGATTCATTACTTAACCAAGGAAAAGCGAAATCCGAAGATCTTAATACAGATTCTGGAAGCCTCAAACCTGCCAGTATTATAAACAAAAACCATGACCTAAAAAGTCCAAATGTTGTGTTGCAAATTGTAAAAAAAACAAATGCTCCAAGCCGGCCTCCACTTTTTACTTCTTCCAGTCTCACCAGTAGCGTTCTGCCGCCATCTTTGAAACCTAATATAGTTGAGAGACGAAAGAAAACTATAAACAATAATAATGTTTGGACCAATGCAAATGAACTCAAAGATGTAAAGAAGAAAGTCCCTCCAGTACCACTAAGGTGAGTTTTAATTCGTTTGCAATTTTTGTGTACCGATGCATATGATTTAAATTTAGGCGCCACAAAATCTATACATATCTATATCTATACGATGGCTTTAATAAACAATCTTATGATAATGTGATATGAGCTATATTCGACAAACAGCAATCGCATCGAACGAAACTAGCCGATAAGATACGATTAACGATACGATCCCTATTCAAGAGAGAATCACTTCTCTTGAGTTGGTTTCATCCCTTTCCTACATACATATTATGACTGTTTTTCTTTCTTTCGCACACATGGATTCTTTTCTTCTCGTATTATCCGGCCAAATTTGGAATGCTGCTATTTAGTGCGAAGCAAACTTAATACGGGGTTGTGTAGATTTTTATGTCGTAATAAGATAGAAACGAATGGAAGAGAAGATTATGTCTTTTTCAGTTATCCATTTGAATTTTATTAATGGAATGTCACGTTTGTTTGGATATCGGCTGGCAGAGCTACGATTTGAGCGCTTTAAGCGCTAAATATAGAACCTTTTCATCTTTTAATTTTAAATGTCTTTTCTTTTAGTATAGCTAATTGTACTATTGTGGTATGTATTCCGTGGTATATTTTCTAATATAATTAAGGTAATGTTAGTTATAAAGCATAAACAATATATTAAAATTTTGTTATAATCTGTTTTTATTATATTGAAATGAAATAGATTTATTGAGTTTATTGACAATTTTATATAAATTTAGTCTGGGAAACACAGATTAGGCATGCCGCATGATTGATATTACATTCTATATTTGTTGAATAACGCTTTTATGAATCATAAATATTATATAGATTCTAGCGCTATTTTCAGTGTTATTAGCGCTAGCCGGGTTTGTTGATCTGGCAGCACTGTTGGCTGGTTTGGTTGTGTTGTTTTGTTTTGTGTGGTGTGTGTGGTGGTTCGTTTCGTTTCGTTTCGTTCGTTGGGCCGCGGATGCCGTCCGCTTCGGTTAGGCCGGCTACGTTGTGGTTCCTTTTTTTCGAACTTTTTATATATACGAAACGACTATTTAAGTTTAACCCAACTGTGGTTGCATTGGTAATAAGTGTTTTAGTGACGTGTTCAGTTTAGTGTTTGGAATTAGTTGTGTAAACGCAAGAGAAAATTTCAATTGCTTATACCTGGTTAATTGGTGTCATAACACAGCTATACATAAATAAGCATATGGACGGGTAATTCCATCCGGCATCCATGTATACTCCAAAAAAACAAGAGTGCATTATTAAATCCTGCATAGTTGCAAGATTAATAAAAGATTACGATATAAATCTTATTCTAACGGCGTCTCCTGTTATTTATCTTTCTTTTTGTAAAGTTTTAATTGTGAAAGTTTGTTGGATTAGAATTGAAAGAACCTCTCTCTCATGACGATGGGTTTGTTTCTCCCCATTACCGTTATGAATTCAAACTAAGCATTTGTTTGCGGCTTTGGCCGTGTTGAAAATTAAAAAGTAGTCTAATTTAAATTATTCACCACCCTATAATATATAGATATATATATTGACAAATTTAAAGTAATGTTGAAATATATAAAAAAAAAACCTTACCCAGTGGTAAGGTGTTTTTTACTTAATGTATTATTACTTAATCAACAAGCATTCACTCCCAAAGTGTGTAAAAATGTCAAGTCTATCAGCTAGTTTTCAAGTTTGTGGACATTAACACATTGAAGCTAAATTTTTATAATATAGTTTGATAGATAAACATAGATTAAGTACGTATTATGCTAAATTACAATCTGTAAGGCCCATCACATACGTAACACTAGGCCGACGTAGACTACACTTTGTGTGTAGTATTAGCTTGCTTTAATATTTATATTGTAGTATGGTATAATATATCATATATTATAGCTACGTGTGTGACTGACTTTAGGGAAGATTTTGAAAAATAGAAATCGATACACAATACAAGTTTATGAAGCACCTCTAACTGCATTACATCTATGAAGAGAGGGGACTTACAAATAATATCCGTATTGTTGGATGTTAGAGACCTCACTGATTTATTATAGAGGGGTGAGATTAGGTTAGTTGGGACGATTGGAAAACAACAGAAAAACAAGTTTTTTTTATTCTATTTTTATATTACAACACTGTCTTTTTATCTTGGTTTTGTTTGATATGATAATAACAATATTATCTAATGTAAATGAAGATAATTTTGATGATGATGAATGAATGTTCGTTATCTTGTTCTGTAGTAAGAAATAGCAAAATTAAACTAAAAACGCGTATTATGTGTGGCACATTATAAACACAATATTATGTCGCCATATATTTAATTTTATACTTATAAATATATGGCTACAATTAAAGGCTATCTTAATCTTTAGGTATATTTATTACTAGAGATGCAGTGAATACTTGTTATAATGAATAGTCAAATGCCAATTAATCTCCATTCTCTATGGCAAATAGTCGAATAACTTACCACTATTATTCGACACTAAGAAAAAATATTATTCATTTTAGTTATCATAAAATCATATAAATCACGCTTGTCTTGAACTTACTTGAAGTTAGTATTTTGTTTTTAAATAAGAAAAAATAAATTTGATTATTTCCGACTACCGAATAATCGCGAATATCCGCGGCATCTGCTTTCTAGTTACTACATCTATACTAATACTAGCTGATGCCCGCGATTTCGTCTGCGTTGAACGATTAAAGGTACCCTACCCTATGTCCTTTCTAGTGTCAAAGACAACGTGTATGCAAAATTTCATGGTGATCAGTTCAGTAGTTTTTGTGTGAAAGCTTAACAAGCAAAAAAACTCACATTCACATTTATAATATTAGTAAAGATTATAAAGAGAGGTTTGTTTTTTTTTTGTTTGTAATGAATAAACTCAAAAACGTGTGGGCCAATTTAAAAAATTGATGAAGTCGCGCAAAATGGCCAGTAACTATCTATCACTATTATACATTTCATATACTAACTATTTCACTAAACATTAAATGAAATGCGAAACAATTTCCATGAATGAATATAACAGACATAGATAATAATAGGAAAGATACATTAAATATATCTAACTATGATTTTTTTAAAATATCATTGTTAAACACGCTTCATTTTATCTATGAGTAATCTAGGACTTCTATTATTTATATATGTAATACCTACGCATTGTATCTATATATATATTAAGTAGGTAAAAATTATTTATCTTTTCTTAAGAAAATCCCCAATGACAGATGTTTGCATGAAAACATTTTAACAATAGCATGTTGTATCACCTTAAAAATCTAGCTTATTATATTCTACATTTTCTTATGAAAATTATTTTTTTTTTTTTCAAAATGTTTCTTTATCTCTTAAACAATACCTACAGAGTTCACGTTGAGACACTAATGATGTGTGTTTATCCTCGACTTCTGTTTACAGAAACAGAGCAACAGATTAAACTTTGTAACTATTGTATTACCTCTAGGTATTATCTTGGTCCTGCCGGCAATTCTGGGTCGAGAAAGTAATTAGTTTTAATTGTCCCTGAACATCTGGAAGAAAATAGCAGTAGTAGTCCCATCGCGAGACAAGGAATACACGGACGACGTGCCATTCGATTCATATCGATCAATGACTCTTCCGTCATTTTGCATCAAGGAATAGCTTTTGCACGCGACTTCGCCCGCGTAACTTTATAAAATATACCTATAGAAATAAATAAATAAATAAAATATAGCCTCCTATTATCCCTGACAATGTTACTTTCCTAACAGTGAAAGAATTTTTCAAATCGGTTCAGTAGTTTCGGACCTTCCAGCCGAATAAACAATCAAATCTTTCCTCTTTATAATATTAATATAGACTAGCTGTAGCACGCGACTTGTGACGTGGTACATTTTCAAGGAAGACAGTTTCTACTAACAAAATATTGTGATGTACCTATGCTAAGGTGTGTTTATTATAATTTTATTACTTCTCAATTCCAACAACGAATGAGCTATATAAACTCAACAATTAAGTGTTTGTCCAAGTGTAATGCCAAGGATTTTATTCTTCATTAACAATAACATGCATCATAGCCTGGCCCGGCCATCTGTAAAAATGTTTTGTTTGATTCAATTTTAATATATACATTTATATAAGAAAGGACAGAATTGAAAGTATCCTATCAGCTCGTGTGTCTGTAACAGGGCTTGTAAGTCAAAATTTCCAGAATGTTGATTCCAAAAACGTTTTCTTTTGAAATCACTCTGAGTTACAGTCTCATACACATTCTCACTTTTGCTGTTTCTATACAGACAGATGCGGAGTAGCAACCCAAATTTATGATATTTAATGATAAAATCAGATATATCTATTATACTAATATTATAAAGAGGAAAAATTTGATTAATAATAATAATAATAATAATCTTTTTATTTGTACCAAAAACATTTTACGTGAGCTTACACAAAAACACATTGTTAGTGAACACAATTTTTACAATCATAGTTCCCTAACCCCCGAACTAGGTTGGACACCTGTATCTCGGGAGTCAGTGAAAAAACCGTGGTGCTTACAAACAACTATATGAAAGTACAATCACCAAAAGTACCTGTGTGATATATATAAATATGTTATGTAAATATATATATAAATATGTAATGTGTATAAAGTGTGATATGTATGGGTAAATAATATATATAAAATAAAATAAATACATACATAAATGCAGTTTGGGTTCATACATAACATAATCAGTACATACATTTATCCTTTATCAACTGCTCTGTATCATCATAATTCAAGGTTAAGAGCCATTACATCGCGCAGATTGTTTTCGCACGTCTAGAACTGTCTGGTATGTTTATAGGTAAAACAGTTGGGTGCTTACGTAACAAGGAACGCAGTACAAAAAGCTGCCTGACGGTTAGAAGTTGTACAACATTGTACAATTCGCTAGTAGGGAATCTAATGGGTTTGCGAAGCATAACCTTTAAAACGGCCCTCTGAGCTCTCTCTAACTTCAGAAGCGATGTCCTGTCTGCCCCACCCCAAATGGGTATACAATATGTCACTACAGATTGACAAAGTGAAGTGTAAACCATTTTCAAAGTACTAATGTCAGCAGAACCACGAAGAGTCCTAAAAATGTAGATAAGGCGTCTGACACGAGAAGTAAGAGTCTCTATTTGAGAATGCCAATTTAGATGTTCGTCTTTAATGATTCCCAGATATCGTAAACTAGAAGCTCTTGTCAAGGACTGCAACCGAGCTCCATCTGCATTTACAGTTGTGTCACTAATGTGAGTGTTAATAGTGAAATCAGATTGGGGCTTCGTGGTGGATCTAATACTCAAAGGAATGAATTTTGTCTTATCCACATTTATACTCAAGAGGTTTGCAGAAAGCCAGCTTCTCACGATTTCCATTGCCCTCTCTGCATTTACTTTCGCAATGTCCCAACTAGACCCGTGGACCAAAAGTGCCGTATCGTCTGCGTAGGCAAAAATTTGTTGATTGTTTGTTTGTTTGCATTGAATAGGCTCCGAAACTACTGGACCGATTTGAAAAATTCTTTCACTTTTGGGAAGCTGTATTATCAGCGAGTAACATAGGATATCAATCAATATATCATCAATCAATACTAATAATAAATCTGTAAGTGTAGGTATTGTATATGCATGTATGTTCCTCCACGAATTAGTTAACTGGTTTTCATGAAACTTGGTAGGTAAATATTTAGACGTGTAGGACACAGGATAGGATACTTTTTTCTTTTTCAACGGGACGAAGTCGCGTGCAACTTTACTATAAAGTAAAAAAAAAACATAGTTTCTTTGTAAAGTTTGCACTACAGCGAGTCTTTGCATTGACGATGAAACGTCAAGGGGCAGACGACACAATAAAATTCTTACGTGTAAGTTACTTCAGCAGACACCATCATTACAATACAATGAGCTAGGGTATTATATAGAGACGCATAATGTATGAATAGATTTTATCTTCAATAGGAAGGTATACATATGCATTATTATTATTATTAATAAATATGACAATAGCAACTTCAGTACCTAATTAAATTCAAAGTCAATACTGGGTCCAATTTTTTTAATCTATTCTATTAAACGCTTTCCGCTCCCGTCTGTTTCTTCGTTAACTTCTTTTAAACCATCATCGGATTTTGATGCGGTTTTCACTAATGGAAGGAGCGATAAACGAAGAAAGTTTTTGTATAAAATCTGCTAGAAAAAATGGCCCATCTGGACCGTAACCGAGTTCGGCTAAAAGATAAATGAAAGTATCGTAAATCTATTACATAAAACAAAATCGTAAACGACCCCTGCCTCTGTACGTTGAATATTAAAAAAAATGTAACTACATGTTGTAATGTTACCGAGTAAAAAAAATAGTTTTAAATTTTTTTGTCTGTTTGTCTGCTGTGCACGCTAATCTCGGAAACGGCATAACCGATTTGAATGCAGTTTTCACTGGTGTATTTGTAGTAAAGCTTCTCGTAACATTTAGTGTTTGTTTCATACCAATCGGTTTACAAACAAAAAAGTTATATCAATCATATAAAAACCGCGCGTTCAATAAAAATATAAAATATCTATAAAAATATTGATAACCAATTGTTAGAATTACTATTTATGTTTTTATAATCTATTTTTTATTATTTAAATTTAACAGCTTTTAGCCTCAAAAGTTTACTAGGTTTTAAATGTTTACTTAAAACATTCAAAGCTATGTCTATAAAGTCGCCATGTAGGTAATGATATAAGTAACACACTATCCGTACGTTCGTACCCGATGCAGTATTGCTTCTATTATTATTGTATTGGCCTTCCTAGGACACTTGGGCGCAGCGTCACTTTGGGTCGTTCACCCTGCATTCTACTTGTATCTAACTATTCGAACATAAATAAAAAGTAGCCATTTGACTTCGCCAAAGAGGCGTATTAAGTATACCTACATAAATAATATTTAGTTTTGATTTCCTTGTTCAGTATTGCAATTAATTAACTGTCGTCATTTCTTGGAACGTTACTGAAAGACGTCCTTGACTTTTGGTTTCTAAATATATTATAGGAAGGTTAGGCTAATTATCATCACGCTATCACCTAAGAGCTATAAAAGTAAAAGAAAGTTGAATGATAAAATATGCGAAGGTAGCCCTAATACAGACGAGAAACTAGCATTACCAAGAAGAGCCCAAATCCGCGAGACACAGCTAGTTACCTTATAAAGAAGTCAAAATGCCAATATGAATACGATAAATATGAAATTTAGTTGTGGGGAAGAACCGAAGGACCAAACAAAATGACATTGTAATGATTCATTAAAATCCAATTTCAGAATAAAATACTTTTGGGGCATGGTAATTTATGTAATATAATAGGTACGTGCGAAATAGCGATCTTAGATAGTAGATTTTGTAAATATCTTTAACTTTAATTACATAAGAAAATATGACTTCTCAAACATCGTAATAAATGACCCCTTTATGTCACCCTAATCAGACGTCTATATAATAACTCTATTTAACAAAAAAAACCGACTTCAAACCGTTTTCTCATATATGCCAATTGATGGCATTGTCAGAACTGGACTAAATCGAAATGGGACCACACGGGAAGCACCAGATTTCAAATAAAAAAATAAAGAATCATCAAAATCAAAAAGCAAACGAACTAGTCGCCACTACGATTTTCGAAGGTTGCCCTCGATTTCTCTGGGATGCCAACATCAGATCCTGGTTTCCTTATCATGGTACCACCCTTGGGATCCTGGAGGGCAGCGCGATGGCAATAGTTTCTTCAAATACTTATTTTTCAAATTATGCTGTACCCACGTCCCCTCTTAAGGAGTGAAAGCTTAACAAACAAACTCACATTTGCACTTATAATATTTGTGACAAATTTAATTGAATAGCTATTTCAATGAAATTGGAAATATTCATTTATAATACTAGAAAAAATCCATGTGTTTCACTTTCACGTGGAAACAATTAAAACGAGTCTAAATTTAGTTAACCTTGGCCTTGAAGTATAGTATAGAGATATAGAGATGTCCACAATGGCGTCAACAGTTTATGGCGTAATATTGCATATTAAATTATGTCTAAACTAATCATGTTCAAAGTGTGTTCAAAAAACTTTCAAACTTTAATCTAGATTTTAGCTAGTTGCTATTTGAAGTATTTCGTTCAAAATATCCCCTAATCTTAATGGGGACCTGGGAACCTAAGAAAAAGGGGCGAGGACAAAGTCTCGTGCATAAGCTAGTCTTATAATATATATATTTATGCATATTACATTACAATGCACAGAGTATCGCATTCGTTCGACCTTGGTCGACAATAGACTTAAATGTTCAGCTATTGCGGTTAATATCACTATTTATGTTAAATACATTGTCAGACAGAAAACACATAACTAATCTATTTAATTATATTATACCTCTATGTACTTTTTGAAGTATAATCTTGACTATTTGGAACCTACTTTTAAAACTTCCAAATGTAGTCTAAATTTTCCTCAGAAATCGCTTTAGTGCACAGAATATGCAACAAACAAAATTATGATAGAGTTTATGCTATTATATTAGTAAGTATATAATATACATATTAGTATTAAAGTATACTTGAAAGTAACTATAATATAAATGCAATAATTAAATGTAAATTGAAGTCGGTTAGGTTTTCACAATATTTCTAAATTTGAATTTGCACTTTGCACTACTAACTATTAACTACTCATTTGAGGAAAATATGAAATGTATAAATTGTCAGATTTCCGTAAAGATTATTAATATGTGAAGTGTAGGTAAAAACCACAGGTGTACTTTAAAGCTATGTATAGTATATTGTCATTAGTATTTTATATTATATTGTCCCTTTGTAGGCTTACATATTTTAAACGTTTTCACTAATGGAAATACCGTTAAACGAGGAAGGATTTTGTATTAATTCAAAACAGACGAAGTCGCGGGCAACAGCTAGTACATTATAACCAATATTAACTATTTATTTAAAATTAACATTAATTAACATGTCTTAATACGTGGTCACACAGACACAAATTAAAACTGAATAACTATACAAGAAAATTGAAATTTTAGAAACATGATTCGCTTTGTCTTTGCACCTACCGAAGTGATCAACCACCGTTAGTAATAATGAAATAATACAAACAAATAGACAGTAGTAAAACGTACCCTCTGTTTGGGTGCGGCCTCCCCCAATCAATTTGCATGCAATACGAGGGTTCGGGGGTCGAGCATCCGTGACATGCGACATTTAGGAAGGATTTGGTAAAATTTTAAGTTTATAGTTATTTTTTTATTAAAGCTTTAGACGATTTTTAATGTAACTTCTATATCTCGCTCTCAGCCTGTGTCTGTTTTACAACTAACTTTTCCTTAGTTACTCATCGTAAAATAGTAAACGACGAAGGATGTGTCGGTATATTATAACTTTCAGAAAAAGTGTCCATCGGTACAAAATCGGGAGGCGGGTATACATAATGTAAACTATCCGATTCCCGTGCTTCATCATATCTTCATCATAAGACATTAAACTTTGATAGTAACTGAAAATGATAATTCTATAGCCGTATCGATATTTTTCATGTGTCTAATCTGTTCAATAGATAAAATTGCAAGTTAAACAGTATAAACGAAAACCATTAGAAAGCTTCACATAGTTCATATAATATATGTGTTAGGTTCGAGTGAAATCTAGTTTATGCTCCTTGACGAATAGATAAAATTTATGTCACACCCCACACCTGCATGAGAAACGACCATTTACACTCGTGTAAGCAATTGACTCCGTCCATAACTAATTCCAATCACGCAACAGCGTACACCACCTCATAAATGTGCTACGAAACGAACTGCGAAAGAAACTAATCCGAACTAAGTGATAAATTAATATGATATATAGTGTGGCAAAATGATGAAATTCAAGTCCTTGTTCCGTAGAGGGCCTAGTCAAACGAAGGAGTCAACCTTGAAAGGCGCTCCATCCGTCTCCAGTTTGGACTCCAAACATCACAAAGTCGCCCCCGCCAGGGATAAGACCCTGAAAATATTTGGGTCGAAAGAGAAACTCCATAAAGCGCACAAGAAGAAGGAGTTTGGTAATAACAATGCGGTGTTGGAATATCCCGAACTGAGCGAGGGTTTGGTCGAATACGATGAAGGTCCAACGACGCATGAGTATGGGAGTGCTGAGGAGTTGGGAGGTACGCTAGACGATCGGGGCTCTCAGGAGTGTATTAGTCTTCCGGTGACATTGAATGCGGACCATATGCCGGGCTTCCAGGAGGTGGAGCTGAGGACAAGGATACCATCTGAGGTATGTCACAATTTATACCAAATCCCCTTTTTTTGTCTAAATGAAGTTTATCCTCATGATTGTTGCATAAAAATCCGGTTTTAATTTGAAGAGTCTTATTGAAATGCTCTCTTATTTTATCGTGTATAATTTCAGGCATCTTTAGCTTCTGGTGTGCGCGAACTAGAGACACTTCGACGCGAGTTGGAGGCGAGCGCAATGGAACGAGTTCAGTTGCAAGCGCGAGTGGACGAGTTACTCGAGCGAGTCAACGAAACGGAAAGACTTCGTGTCGAACTTGACCGACTTAAGGTACCTGCTAGTACATAATATTTTTTTAATCCTCCACAGTCGTACACTCCTGATTATGAAAAGTCTGACAAGTTATGGAATGTCTGACAAGTTGGTCGCTACTTTGCTAGTCGTCGTCTAGTTGTTGCGGATGAGTAGGTATAGCTTAGCGAAGCAGCCCAACCCCGCCAGAATTGTTGTAAATTGATTTGTGTTTCGGTCAGCTAAGGTTGGACTATAATTTTACAGAGCCAAGAAACAGAGCGCTGCGCAGCGCTAGAGCGGTTGGCAGATGAGAACGGAGCGTTGCGCGCGCGCTTGCGCGGAGTCGCTCATTCGCCGCTATCGGACAGCGAGAAGCGACAGTTGCTGCTCGCGCCAGCCCCACGTCGTATGCACAGCTCGGCGCCGGCTTCTATAGCGCTAGCTCACAATGTAAGCAAAAATTTAACAAATTTAATAGAATAAAATCGTTGTTGTCAAACCAAAATTTGCTATGTACATCTTCTTTGAGATTACAACATTTTGTTTGACTTTAATAAATAGTTTGCCTTATCTATCGTAATGAATCTCTGACGTTATGCGACCAAACCTAAAAAACATAGCTAAGAATTATTTCTGATCCTATCTACCAAAGAAACTTCGAGCCTAGCGAGTTATATAGGGTATATTTTATTTTCTAAAATCCGCACTTGAATGTTGCAGGGCGAAGGCGACAGCGGCGATGCGACTACTCCAGAATGGGACAAACATTCCTCGTCCTCACTCAGCGAAGTCTCCGTCGCCTGTCTACAGGATCGCATTCTGCAGATGGAAGAGCACCATTACAGGTATTATATTTGTACAGTCAAGTGTGGAAATATATGTCTACTAAACGTGAGTGGATGAAGGCGGTATGTCGCATAATTCCAATTTTGAATAAATCGAGGTTAAAGTTTTACTTTTAATTTTTGAGATAAGTCACCACACCACGGAACTGATTTTTGTACAAAATTATGATGAAAAGTTGTGTAATAAAGTTGTGTATGTAAATATTAATGGTATGATGGCAATTAAACACTTCTATTATTTAATTTTAAAAAAAAGTGAACATTGCTCCCTCTTCCATTGACAAAAGTAAACTTTTCTGCCTTCCGGTTGGTTAGGTCTGATGTCAAAATGTACTTAAAACGATAAAAATCGTATTGTCGCATACGACCTTACGTTACGACATAAGCAAGTGCGTTCTCGTTTATTTATGGAATCACAGCCCCTGAGTCTCTCTTCAGATTTTAGATTAATTGTCTATCGGTGCGTCGCCTTAATGAATTCCCACTTTACAGTACAAACGAAGAGCTGCAAGCGACTCTTGCCGAGCTTGCAGACCTGCAGACGCAGCTTGCAGACGCGCACGCAGACAACGAGCGGCTCGCAGACGAGAAACAGGTTCTGCTGGAGTCCCTCTGTCGGCAGACGGAGAAACTCGAGGACAGTAGGACGAAGGTGAGTTTTTCATTTGGCTCGTACTAATGCAACTTTGTCTACCTATTGCAGCGCCTATTGCAGGCCAAACTATCCTTCCTTACCCGTGGTCCACCTAGGTGGACTACGGGAATTTATTTTTTCCCGTCCTCCACCTAGGTGTACCGTAGAAAATCATTTTATTACGTTTCCCCTTTTCAGGGACATGAAGAGGGGATGTAACTGCTGACACTGCTAAGTACATATAACAATAAAATGCGACTATAATAATTTGTGTTGTGGACATGAATTAAATATTACACATATATATTATAATTTTTAAATACGTTAATTTAAATAAGTACCGTATTACATATTAATATTAAAATAACTATAATACATAAATGTTTACATTATTGATATCTCTGTCATCAACCTAGTCAGCGCTCAATAGAAAGTCGGGGATTTGTTCATAATTTTATATATAGTCTGTTTATAAAAAATCTCCTGATTTAACATGTCTCGTTTTTTGTTAATCCACAGTTGAATGATAAAATGAAATGGTTTAATTTTCAAGGTGGACACACTGCAAGAGCTGCTCCTCCGCGAGGGTGTGGAACCGGAGACGCTGGTATCTGGTGACGTTGACCAACAATTGTTCGCTGTTCTCAAGGTAAACACACCTCAAGATAAAAATATTTATTTTTGCTCAATGAACGTTTCAGGTTTTTGAGCCTAACATAATATAGTTTAATTTATTTAATACTAGGTATAATTTACTTTGATTGAATGTTATTTTTTTTTCTTTTATCTCATTACATAACTCTTCTGTTTTGTCTTTCTACCTATTATATAAGCTATTATATTCGCCATAATTATTTTCTCGATTGATTTACGGTTTAAAATGCCCTAAACGCTCTAACGTCTAACGTCCAGGTGTCCCAAGAAGAAAGGCGTCTCCTGCTATTGAAGCAGGAACAGCTGGAAGCGGAATTGGCGCAGACAAAGACGTTGGTGGATGAGAAGACCAAAGAAATAGACATATTAGCGGAAAGAGTAAGGTAACTTTACCTTATTTTATTTTTATGTTACATTATGTTAAAAATTATGCTCCCTCCAATGTGCGCCGGCCCTAAACGTTTGAATAGTTTGCAGTCTGCACATATTAGTATGGAAAACTGAGTCAGCTTTTAAAAGTAATATTGGATGATGTTTAGAACGGCAGAGACGGCGTTGGAGCGTTCGGAAAGTGAGCGCGCGCAGGGCGAACGCGAGACGGAGGCAGCTCGCGAGTTAGCATCGGCAAGACAGCATCAGGTGAACACGCTCACCGGACTACTGGATGCGGCCAAGGCCAAGGTAACTCGCCACTGATTCACTGCACGGTCGATCACTGACCTGTATCGAGCACTGGACAGGCTGATGTCAAATTATGGTGTTTGTGCGTAGTTGGAGGAGCGCGCCGGCGCGAGCGCTGGGGCGGCAGAGGCGGAGGCGGCGCTGGGGGCGGCGCGGCGCGAGACAGAGGCGGCAGCGGCGCGTGCGCACACGCTGGCCGACCGACTTGCGCACGCGCAGCGACAACTCGAACGCGCGCACGCCGACGCGCGCAAGATGCACGACGACGCCATGGTAATATTTTTTACATCATCCGGTAAATACCTCTTACGTGTAAGAAGATCTTGAGAAACACCTCAGCAACTTACAGCAGACAACATAGCGAGTTTAGGTTCAATAGAAAGTCAATAGATTAAGAAATCAAGAAAAAAGTTAATTATTGCCTTTGATTTTCAGGTGTCACGTAACAACGCCAAGTCGACTATATCAGAACTGGAGTTCCAACTGGAACAGGTGAAGCAAGAGAAAGCGGCGATGCAAGCGGAAATGAAAACCTTACAGGAAAATGTCTCTGAATTGCAAATACAGGTATTATAGAAGTTTTTGTAAGGAGTTAGACACTAAATTATAAACGAAGCAAAATGCGTATTTATTCATCAAACAGGCTTTTCCACGAAACTATTTTGATTATCATTAAAAGTTCAAATTTTATCAGAGTTTCGGAAAAAATGAAAAATAAAAAAAAACAAGATGATGACTATTCTAGAAAATAATATAAATACATAATAGGATACCATTCTTTTCGTCATCTTGAAAATAATATAACTGTTACAATTAATAGTTATGAGCTCAGAATCGCTTATAGGCTTCACTGTCGCTTAAATAATCAGCTATTTTATAATAGCTTTTAGTAAAGAGTGTGGTTTAGATTGCACTTTTAAATTTATTTACCCAGTAAATTAAGATGGCGCTAGTGTAGCATTGACGAGTAAATTTAGACAAAGATAGATAGATAGATAGAATACATGCTAAACTAGCGTCATTCTGACCACTTTTAGAATCATTATTTTATTATTAGTGACCATTTTTTCTTTAAGTTTATCTTATGACTCGGTCCTCCTCAAGTCCTTACTTCTACCCATAGCTCTCCATAGCTCTGACTTATTGACTTATTTGAATTAAAAAATAGGTCCAAGTAGCCACCGAGGAGAAACTGTCGCTGATGTCGCGCGCGGGCGAAGCGATAACTCGCGCCGCCGACGTCGAACGACAACTGCAAGAAGCGCGCGCGCGAGTCACGCAGCTGCAGCGCGACAGAGATCGTGACGTTAGTATTTTAATATATTGTTTTACAAGATTCGTGGCTTGGTTTCAAATTTTTTAATATTTTTTTTTTGTTCATGTTTAGATCGACGGAATAGACATAGTGTGATTATATATACTAATATTGTAAAGAGTGAAGATTAGTATTTAATTATTAAACTCAATAACTATTTTTAACAAAAAATAAACCGAGATCAAACTGTCTCGTGGATGGCCGTGGATGCCATTGTCAGAACTGGACCAAATTGAAATGGGACCACACGGGAAGCACCACCTTTCAAATAAAAAAAAGAATCATCAAAATCGTTTCACTCGAGTCGAAAGTTATGAGGTAACAAACATAAAAAAAAATACAGTCAAATTGAAAAACTGGACCGATTTTAAAAATTAGCTTTAACCTATAGAAAGCAACATTATCAGCAAGTGACAAAGACTATCTATACTAATATTATAAAGAGGAAAGATTTGTTTGTTTGTTTGTATAGAATAGGCTCCGAAACTACTGGACCGATTTGAAAAATTCTTTTACCATTAGAAGCCGACATTATCCGTGATGAACATAGGATACTTTTTACCGCGGGAAAATGCTTCATTCCTATGGGAAAACGGGTAATAGGTCAAAGGGTAGTAAGAGTTATCTTTCCGTACTTATCTTTTTCCCATAACTTCTAAACGGCTGGACAAAGTCGCGTGCAAAACAGCTCAATAATCAGCCCAGTCATATTTGACATTATGATGACATCAGTCATAATTATTATTATGACATCAGTGTTTAGTACTTATGTCATGAATTTTAAAAATAACATCACTTATATAGAAGTTGTATATGCCATCTTTTTTTTTATCACAAGACAAACAAACGTTTCAGGAAGCTGAGTGGAAACAGTTCGAGAGCGACCTCCTGATGACTGTGCGAGTGGCGAATGACTTCAAGACCGAAGCGCAGAGGGAACTCGAAAGACTCGTCTCCGAGAACAAGGTTGCTCGCGACCGCATCCGTCTACTGGAAGATCAGATGCACTCCATCAAAGGTAACATTCTTCACCGTCAAGAACATCAACATTCAACATTCTCGTCCATATCTCCATATATACTGTTATCCTTGAATTCATCTATTACTACTTTATGATCCTTAAAATGTTCAGAAAAAATCTTCTTACTAACTAACCGATTAAGTAAGCAGATATAATTATGTTAAAATAACTAGTTTTGTGATAATCATTAATCAGAGGTTCCCTCTTCCTCAAATATGATTCACATTCTCAAACTTGCTTCCTTTGCTTTCATTGATTTCTTTCGCTCATTTGAAATTTTTGATGATACATTTATTTATTTATTTAACAAGGCCCCCAACGAGGCAATCATCTAACTATAAAACACAGTTCAAAAGCTCCAAGCAACATCCTATGTACAACAACCTACTTACCTAAATCTAATCTAATATAATCTATATAATATATTATTATTAATTATTATTATCTCCTAAATCTATAAATCTATAAAGTGAGAATTAATAATTGAAATATATATATATATATATAGTATTACATATTATAGTGTTACATTACATGTCGCGTTCATCAAATAAATAGTAATCAAATAAAGTCATAAACAATCGCACAAATAAAAAAATTACAAATAAAGTTAAATTCATGAAATTATTTTGTCATCAAAATGTCAACAATCAAACCTAGCCCAACAAATTTGCTCATAGTCTTCATTTCATGACTGATTGTAAATAAGCCATTGTGCCACTGTGAGGAAGGGAAGAAAATGCATGAGTTCTGAACGAGAGCGATTTTACGATGTCGAAAAAAATAGTATTAAAAAAATAAAAAAATAAAAATAAAAAAAATATTAAAAATAAAATATTAAATATTAAATTTAGATATTTAACAATAGTATAGACCAGATAGAGATTTTACATATAATATTCTTTTTGTTTATTAATTTGAAAGTAGCTGTTGCCCGCGACTTTGTCCGCGTTAGAAAAGATAAAGTGTCCCGTACTTCTAAATGTTTATCTACCAAGTTCCATGAAAATCAGTTAATTCGTTTAAGAGTGATGGAGGAACATACATACATATAGAAAAAAATTGTAAAAATGGTCAATTTAGTTTCAGTGTCATGTATAGAGCCTATATACACGATATTTCTGAAAACAAAGTAGATTACTCCATTACCAACTCCTACAGATTTATTGTTAGTATTGATATTCTTAAAAATCACAGTTTACTTGATATCGTAAGACCCAATTATGAACGAAAAGATTAGGTCATAATAATTAGCGCCTCTTTCACCAACGTCATGCAAAGTGTTGATTAGTTACTTTTAGAAATATTTCTGTTTTATTGAATTATGCACTCGTTTTACTGCATCATTCGATAGGCGAATTTTTTATTATTATTTTCTATTCAATATTTGGGACGTTTACCGTACAAATAAAGGTATACCAGCTCCATAATCCGGTGACTTTAAATGACAGTTACGTCAAGTAGGCCATACTTGACGTTTGTGAAACAGGCGCTTATAAAACAAATCTGCACACTAAAACACAAATCGACACTTTTTCATGAGGCTCGAATCAATGCATGACCCAAAATTAAAATCTATATTAAAAACATTAGGGAATTTAAAAATTATTTTTGAGATTCTTATTTTAGCTGTTACGTGATAAATATTGAACCCCGTGACTTTATTTATTTCATATTATATTTTCGCTGAAACTGCACTTTGAAAACCTGCAACTGGTAGCTATATAATTATGTACATAATTATAATACATAGAAATGGCTGCATGCGAATTTTATTAGTCTTATATGCCATGATTTTGCGGTAGTTACTTTACTTTTGATGGGATTTAAAAAGCTTTTAGGCTTTTCACTTAACTCGTTTTTGAAGTAAAAATTAGTTTGCATTCAATAAAATTCACTCTGCATGTAGTTTCAATTGAAATAGTTACCTGTAAATATGTACTTTTAATAGACGCAATATTTTATTCCAGCAATCTTCAGCAGAATTAACATGCGTTGCCATGCACTAATTCTGTGTTTTAGCTTAAATTATAATAGCCATATATAAACTAACATCGATGTAATTTTTCACCATAAAAAATAAATGTTCACGTGTCGATAAAATTTCTAATTGAAGTTTCATCTACTGGAACAGGTGTTGACAGGTCCCAATCAGCTGACACGCTACATAACTATTCGGACGATGAGAAAAGACTATCGAAAGATTCAGATTATTCCGACTTTCAAACTGATTCGTCGAAGGATATATTCAAGAATATTCGAACACGTTACTTGTCTAAAGTTCACAGCGTTTCAGACACGAACTCGAAGAAGGACAGAAGCGTAATAGATCAAGCTTTCTTTAGACAGAACAGTTTCGAAAATAGAGATAGTTCTCTCGCTTCACCGGATTACAAATTTGAAATAGAAAACGTAACGACAGACGAAACTAACGATGATCCTTGTCACAATTGTCACACTGATGATGAAGATGTTATTGAGGATAAAAAAGATGCAGCTGAAATTTACCTACCGCCCTTTGGCACCAAAGAGCTAAATAGGCAAAACGCTGTCGACTTTTATGATGAAAAGTTGATACGACAAAATGCATTTGTTGATCTCGATCAGATATCTTCTAGTTCATCCTACGAAACTATCTCGAACAAAGACAAAATATTAACCAAATCGGAATCCTATGATACAAGTAAATCCAGAGACAAAACAATTTTCAGTAGAAGTTTCTCAGGCATTTATAATGGCAAACCGAAATCTTACAGCATGGACGATTTACACACTCGCGGGGAATTTCAAGAAGTTTTAAAAGAGACTACTAGTATAGAATTCTTAGGTGCAGACAGTAGCAATATTTCTCTATATACTGAGGGTTCTGATAGCGTGTTTAATTCGCCTGTCGAAATAAATAACAATAAAATAACCACTTTTAAAACAAATAATCCATCAATATTAATCAACAGAGAAGATACATTTAAAAAGAAACGCAATAAAAATTCTGATACAAATATACCTATAGTTAAAGCGGAATCCATCCTTCCTTATCCGTATCCAGACGATATAAAAGTTATGCCTGAAACCTGTGATTTTGTTCAGTCTTTGTCTAAAGAAACAAAATCATCTGAACCGGGGGATAATGTAGGACAGGAATTTAAGAAAGTCAATGATGAAATCAAAATGACTTTCAAAGCAGCGATTGAGAGGATTATTGGGAATAATGTTACTAAAAGATCTCCATCGCCTCCCAAAAGGCGCTCTAAAGATTCCATTAAAAACGCGAGCACGATGAAAGTGGAAGAAAAGGCTATAACTGTAGACGTTGTTGACAATCCTCTTGAAGCAACTCAGAAGAATAATACAAATGACTACAAGATACTAGATACAATTGAAAGTAAATCCTTTCAAAATAATGCTAAAGAATCACAGCCAGATCACACTGAAAATAAAAATTTAAATCCATTTCGTTTCGATGCTAATGAATGTAAAAGCAATAACGATTGTACTAATCCTTTCATAGATGAAAAGAATGAATGTGATGCCGAAAAAAATAATTTTAACTTCACTGATATTAAGAACAATGTTAGTTATCATTTAAAAATAAATAATGCTAGTGATCCGTCTTCCCAAGATATACCAAAAGTAATTGCAACTCAAGCCAATAACAGGTTTGGCAACAGATTGAAAACGTTTTTAACCCCTATCAAACTTATAGACGGTAATATAACTATTGATCGGACTCCTTCCCCTGTTATTTTAAGTCCTGTAATAATACATCCCATATTTTTTAATAATCGTTTTGAACAAGGGAAGTCTAAAAGAGATACACAAATTGTGATTCCAAAAAAAGAAAAAGCAAATCCTGAAACGGTGATATCTAAAACCGAGATAATTAGTACTGTCGAGCCTAAAGTAGATTTCAAAAAGGGGACAGTCTATTACGACGATACAGATCAAGTTTCTACTCAGAAGAATGAAGGTAAACTCGGAAATGTTAGTAAAATTGATCATCAGAAGAGCACACATTCAAAGAATTTACCTTTTCTGCTTCGTAATGACTTGGGATCAACAGAAAACATTTTAATGGCAAAAGAGAAACCGCCAACAAAAGCGCCCCCCAAAGTACCTGCTAAGTTAAACATAAATCAGTTCACTAAAAAACCAGAGTGGTTGATAGACAATCAATACTATCAACCGGTTCAAAACGTCGCTTTCGTGATAAACGCGCAACAACCCACTCCTTTACCAAAACCAGAAATAAAACCTGTCTTAAATCCTTTTATAACAACAAAGGAAACTGAACCCGAGAATTATTACGAAGAAATCCAACCAATGCCATTGAATAACAAAAATATAGCTGACGACGAGAAACTGTCGAGCAGGAACAAAAAACTAGATGAATTCGCTTTAGTAACAAGAGAGGAGTTGCTCAAAGTGCCGCGAAGACCAAAAAGACCTAAGCAAATCGCCAAATACAAAAGTTGCGACGGAATCGTCACAAACGAGGCGGCGATCAAAGAAATGGCACATCTGACTAAATCTGTCATTAATCTGTCTCGATCTCCGAGCGCCAATGAGGAAATGAAAAAATCTGGCAATGTTGTCGGGAATATAGTTCAAAATCTGGAAAAGAAACCGCCCACGCTTGATTTGCGGAACAGGAAACTGTCGTTGCAACAGCACACCCCAAAATCTGAAGTGGTCACGGGATCTTTGCCCCGACAAACTAAACAGTACCATTGGAAGACGTTGGAGCATAAAAGACTTTCTCATCCACTGAGGTCATTGAAAGACCCATCACCTCCGAGATGTAAGTCAGGTTTATGGATATCGCCGTGTCAAATGTTTAACTGTGTTTATACGTGTTTTGTTTTGTGTGTATTGTGCTATCATTTTTGGTGGAGGATTCGGTGATGGTTTTAGCTTGAGGTAGATTTTGTATTGATCACAGTGCTCGGTCCATTTTAAAATTTACAATTTTGTTTTCAACTAGATTCGCGTTTAGAATGTTAAAAGGAACGTATTAATATATTGACGAAAACAAGTTTTCTTTGAGTTTTGTCAACGTTTGATTAACTCTAACCAGATGTTTCCTGATATTTTGTTGCGCTAAAACTTTGAACTAAATTTAAAATTGGCCAAATTTTATTGTGTAGTGCACTGCTATTATAGCGTAGTTATCTCACTATTTCTTGTACATTATGAAGAATAGAAAATAGATATAATATCTTATAAACCTTACGTAATTTCTTTTATAGCAAAAAGGTAAAGTAGCATGGAATTATAGGCAAGATTTTTTTTAGTTTTTTGATACTTCATGTAAATGTGGACTGCCACCTAAAATTAATGTTTCACGAAATTTACGATACAATCTTAGCCGTTTTATCTTTCCTAGCAAACATACTCCGTTTGTAAGGCTTCATATATTAGCAAATGGATGTATATTTAAAAAAATGTATATACATTTAGATAAAGGCAGCTCGACCAAACAGTATGAAGTCTAGAGATTTCACGCCTTCTTGAGCTTAAGCTACCTTATCATGTTTCCCATTGTTATTAGTTTCAGTAAATTAATAATTAATAAAAATTAATTCAGTAGTTTCAATATTAATTTGTATCTTAGAAATATACAAATATGTTATCGAGTACAGAGACAGATTTAACTTATACCGTCAAATCCTTTTGAACGCATGCGCATTGCACACTTGTTACAAGTTTGAAAAAAGAAAGGCTTTAACGGTGGCGGAAAATGAATACGTGAAAGAAAATTACGATACTTGTGCGACGGTATCTAGTCTGTTAAGAAATTTCCTTACTGAATGCGTTTACGCATTTGTCGAAAAATAATCCCTAAGCGCATACAAATAAAGTAAATATTTGAATATCAGCGATGCCACAACGTTCGGAAGAGACTCCTCCGCCGCCACCGCTTCTGACAAGCGCGTCGCTTCAGGACATCATGGCTTCGGCGGCTTCTCATCGGCGCACCAAAGGTATTCTACTTTTAATGTAGTAACTTTATGTCTTAAGTCTTAATTTGTGACAGGAGACGCTATTATTACTTATTTGTTCTTGGTCGAAATGTTTTTGAGATCAATTGCTTCATTTAATTTTTGTTTTTAAACAAGTTAAAAAAATCATTGATGGACCTTTTTACTGAAAACTCATGTCTGCATTGACTACCACGTCTATTAAACGTCTATAAATGTGTCTAATTATATAGGTAATAAACTTATCCATCATACGGTTTTCATTAAATATTCATGTCTTATCATATCACGGTTGTGGTTTTTTTCCAGGAGAGATATAATTAACGTCTTCAAAGTATAATGATATCTCTTCCGGGCTTCTACACATCTTTCGCTATTTGTGTTAACAATTATATTATTAATTTATTATTATTACTATAATATATCAACACATACAATATTTGGAAAGTGTTACCCATGTTGTGATATTTATTTTGAGGTGTGAGCCGGCAAGACTCCCGTCTCTCGGTGAAATCTCTCATAGAGAGCATAGAAAACGCGGCCAAGGCCGCCAAACAGTCGCCGGCCACGACGCCAGTTAGTGAATGGCCTCAGGTAACATAATATATACTTATATGCGGGTACATTTTATAAAAAAATATTAGAAGCTCAAAGGAGGATGACATTTTTGGTACCCCCTGGCACATGTTCAGTACAACATATTTCTGAACGAACTAACATTTGGAACTAGGCGCCGTAGTAACTTTTGTTGAGATCTAAAATAGCTATCTAAAGAGCTCATAAATTTCCTGGCATCCTCATTTTAAATGTACAATAGATTATTTTAAGAAGGCTTAAGTAAATTATACTTATGCGCAGCCATTTGAATCGATGAAAGTACATAATATAAAATAGTCATAATATATAATTATTATAAAGGTGCAATCGTCGGTGACACTGCCAACGACGAACAGTGCCCTTAAGAACGGCCTGAGCGAAGGCACGCCCGCTAGCACCAACGGGCTAGCGGGTACCAATTACCCTGGGAAGCCTCCTGCCGCGCGACCCGCGAGGCCCTCCCCTGTCACCGCAGGTGAATATCATACCTAGTGGACACCTAATCGTAGGCCACACATACAACGATAGATTTGTATATACTTGCGCAAATGTATACTTGTGCAAGTATAGACTTATGTATACTTATGCAAAGTATAGACTCGTGTATACTTGTTCAACTATAGACTCGTGTATACTTGTTCAACTATAGACTCGTTTATACTTGTGCAAGTATATATTTGTGTATTCTTGTGCGACTATAGTCTCGTGTATACTTGTGCAAGTATATACTCGTGTATACTTGAGCAACATATAGACTCATGTATACTTGTGCAAGTATGGACTCGTGTATACTTGTGCAAAGTATAGACTCGTGTATACTTGTGCAACTATAGACTTGAGTATACTTGTGCAACTATAGACTTATTATACCTGTGCAAGTATGGACTCGTGATACTTGTGCAATTATAGACTTGTGTATACTTGTGCAACTATAGACTCGTGTATACCTACTTGTGCAAGTATTGCTGGGGATTTTGACCATCCTTTATAAATGTTTAATGATTTGGAAATGTGTTGATTTTAATAAAAACAAATCGAGGCTGATAACAAAATTGGTCTGTTCTCATTAGTTCAATTGATAGAACTACTGGGACTTTTTAGTTTCAATTACATTATCTACATTGAACTATCGAAACTAAAAAGTCTCACTAGTTCAATTGACAGAAATACTCCCAAAAATTAATAAAAAAAGTTCAAGACTCCGGCGAGAATATCGCGAGTCTATTGCTAATGTTTCCCCGTCTTCTCCATGAAATTATTATCTCAACCCAATGAAGAATTATTTTATTTGAAAATTCAAAATTTATATTATTTATATAACTATTAAAAATTACATAAAATTATCTTAACTTTTTTTAAGCTATTTTGTTCACAATTTTAATGTTTTAAATGTAATAAGCTGCATGAACGGTTTGTTTTACAGCATGGGCGAATGAAAGAGCCTGATCCAAACTTAGCTTCTAACTTATTCTAACATTTTGTGTTTGTGTGTGTGTGTGTCCTATTTATTACTTTATATTATATGTACTATAATCACGTATACTTTATTTTAATATTAATACTCAAGTATAAAACCTAAGCTCATAAAAAGTTAGACACAATTTAGAATTCCAAATTTTTTTTAATCCTTTATAATCGTGCCAAACTAATTATTTTTTTTCTGTAATTAATCTTCTATTATTAGAATAAAAAAAAATAAAATTCTAGTTTTGTAGACTTTTTGTTACCAAAAAATAATAATAATGTTTTAAAGAAAAAATTGCCAAATATTATGTAAGTACATATTTATTATAATAATTCATGTTAATGAATTTGTTAAGAGTTATAATTCCAAAATTCATATTCATAATAATATTAACTTGTTCCTTATGACTCTTAAATAATATTTTTTTTTTTCCAAAATTATCTCTAAATTGAGTCTACTTGCAAGTCAAATCATTTTGTTTTAACTCTTTTATGTACGTAAGCTTTTATTTAATTGCAAATATGTAATCTATTTTTACTTATTAAAATGACTAATATTTCTTCCCCTTAGCTTCATATTATGTTTTATTTTCTCACACAAAATGTTTGGACTGGTTTTTCCTTAACTTTTGGCTTAGTTTCAATATAAGAACGGAAATTTTGACGAATAATCAAAAAATGAATTGTAAATAGACAATGAAAAAATGTCGTAGAAATTTCCTTCGTAGTTAGTTTCATTATTTATTTTCATTAAATACCATGAAAATTTTTGCCACTTTTTTTATACTGTGTTGTGGCAAATTTTGCACTACGGACCAGAGGCTCTTTATCACTGTATAAAGTTTTTTATATTAAAAAGTTAATGTAAACGTATTCATCATACGACTCCATGAAGAAAGTTATTCTGTTCTTTGCAAGTCCCTTATTTATTCCCACTATGGCTGCACACTTCTAGGCTGTCTATCGACCCTAATAAAAAATATAAAAAATGTGGGAAAAGTTTATTCTTATCAAACGATTTCGACACAAAATTATATGTTTGATATCAAAAAAATCCTTGCAAAACACCATTCAGTGACTTAAAAGAGTAACTCATTTTAGTGAGATAACTAAATGAGTCACAAATCACAATCCTTTGTTATTAGGGCCCCTTTCACCATCTATCAAGTAGGCGTAACGGTCATTTAAAGTCACCGATTACCGGCGATAATAGACCTTTGTTTGTACACTAAAAGTCCCAAACATTAAAAAAAATGCCAAAAAAAAAGCGTCTTTCGAAAGATGCACTAAACCGAGATGCACTAATAAAACATAAAATTATCTCTAATAGTTACTACTTGTAGTTTGTTAAAGAGGCCCCTTATTAATTTATTATTGAATTATTTTTAATACTTAACTATTCCTTTTATTACAATTTATTAACAAACAATAAGATTTTCTTCATGGAGCGTATCAAATATTGGCTGGCAAAATTTCCACTTGGCCCTGGTACACACTGTAGCTTACTCATGTGTCGTGTGTTGAGTGTTAACTGGTGTGTACTGAGCCTTGGTCACATGTCTCACAAACCGTTGCTTTTGACGTGCGCGGGATGGGCAGAAGGTGGATCTGGCAACATTCCGGACGAGCAACGGGCGCTCGCCACCTTACAGCAGAAGGCCATCGAGTCCTTTGTCAGAAGAAACAGCTACGGCGATATTTGTAAGTTGATATTACGTTGCCACTCTTTAGAAAACTGGGTCCAATAATAGATATTACACTCTATTGACGCCCAATTGACAGGTGAAAGAAAGGATCCGTTGAACGCGCTACAAGTGAAGAATGGAGGCTCCAAACGCAACGCACTCTTGAAATGGTGCCAACAGAAAACCTTAGGCTACAACAACATTGACATTACTAATTTTAGGTGAGTCGTTTTCCTAGTGTATTAATAATTAATATTTTTGTTATTATGATATACATAATAATAATAACAATGGTTAAATGGTTGTAGCTCGTCGTGGAACGACGGCATGGCGTTGTGCGCGCTCCTTCACTCGTATTTAGGCGACGGAAGAGTCTCGTACTCGTCTCTCACACCAAACGACAAACGCACCAACTTCTCAGTCGCCTTCAGCGCCGCAGAGGCCGTCGGAATACCCACCACTCTGGTCAGTATTAACCCCTGCGACGCCCGACGCAAAAACGGGTTAAAAACGGGCAAAAAATGCTTTAATTTGCGTGTCTGTAACCTCTTGCTAAATTTAAAAAATAAATCCATGTTGCATACCGTACATTCGGGTTACTTTAGCTCTAGGGGGTACGCGTAACTTTGGGTCAAAGATATGACAGTAAACAATAAAGTTCGCTTTAGAGATGTTAGATGAAAAAAACGACATAAAAAAGGTTGAGAAACTATGCCCTAGAGCTAAAGTAACCCGAATCTACCGGTATGCCATAGGTATACCAGTTCAGTGTTGGCACCCAAATGTTGGCCAGAGTTGGGCTAAATGTTGGGTAGAGTTTGGTCAAATGTTGGCTAGAGTTTGGCTAAATGTTGGCGTCGCCACGCCAACAGCCGCGGTTTCACCCGCCACAATAGATGTTCACGTCACGACAAAAAAACTCTCATTAATTGAAATGGAGAGCTCTTACAAAAACGTGTTCTCAAAAATTGTTATTTATCTGCTGTCAAAAATCCAGCCAGTATTTTCATATTTGCTTTGTTTTTTCCTTTCACAGAACATACAAGACATGATCCAGCAAGAGCGTCCCGACTGGCAGCAGGTGATGGCATATGTCACCAGCATTTATAAGCACTTTGAAACCTAATCACCACACTGACAACATACCACATACCGTCCCAAAGCAACTCGTATACTCTCAGCATATTCACTCATACTTAACAACTTATTTTTATATTCAGATTCTTAAACGACAAGTAGTTAGTTTATCAAAATATGCTGGATTTGATTTTTAATATTTTGCTATATTATATATATTAAATTAATAGATTAGTGTTTAAATAATATATGCGGTTGTATCAAATTTAATAACAGCTACCACGTATAATGTGTATGACATGATTTAATATAATTAGGGCCTCTTTCACCGTCTGTCAAGTAGGTTAACTGTCATTTAAAGTCACCGGTAACCGGGGATAGTGGAGCTGTAATATACCTTTGTTTGTACGGAAAAAGTGCCAAACATTAAAAAGAAAATAAAAAAATGCATTAAACCGAGTGCATAATTCAATAAAACATAAAAATATTTCTAAAATTAACTAATCAACACTTTACTTTTAATTGGTGAAAGAGGCCCTTAACGTATAGTTTTTCACAATAAGACCAACTAAAGTTTTGTACCATTGTAGAGTGTCTCTTGAATTAATTGTAGAGTATCTCTTGAATTAATTGTAGAGTGTCTCTTGAATTAATTGTAGAGTGTCTCTTGAATTAATTGTAGAGTGTCGCTTGAATTAATTGTAGAGTGTCTCTTGAATTAATTGTAAGAGTGTCTCTTGAATTAATTGTAAGAGTGTCGCTTGAATTAATTGTAGTGTCTCTTGAATTAATTGTAGAGTCTCTCTTGAATTAATTGTAAGAGTGTCTCTTGAATTAATTGTAGTGTCTCTTGAATTAATTGTAGTGTCTCTTGAATTAATTGTAGAGTCTCTTGAATTAATTGTAGAGTCTCTCTTGAATTAATTGTAAGAGTGTCTCTTAAATTAATTGTAGTGTCTCTTGAATTAATTGTGGAGTGTCTCTTGAATTAATTGTAAGAGTGTCTCTTGAATTAATTGTAGAGTCTCTTGAATGTTCGCGTCGCTAATAATAATAATTGTAAGAAAATGGTTGTAAAAACATTCCTGCGATCGGTAGCTTATTTGTGATATTTAATGCGATAAATTAATGAGGCCGCAATTTTGAAAATTTGCCTTAAACGGAACGGCCTTATTTAATACGCGGGCGAAGTGAAGTGATAGTTTACACGCCTAGTTGTTGTCTTTCCATTATAGAAGACTGAATAGATTCTATTGAATCGACGACCTAACTAATGAATTGATATAATATTGGTTATCTAAAAAAAGGTATTTTATCATGACAGTGCATTCCTTCTTCCTAAAGAAAGCTTAAGGTGAAACAAGTCGGTGCGGCGGTCCGAACTCTATGGTCTCATGTCTAAAATGTGTCCTCTCTCGCACAGCACAAAGCGCGGGAAGAGCACTCGACTGAGATGCACAATCATTCATACCAATAATAAAATCACAAACAGACCCTTAGGCCAACGCTCTTTTTGACAAAACTACTGCATATATATCTATTTCGTGTAAAGTTATTTGAACTCTTGAATAACTAATCAATGTTTGTATGCAAAGTATTTTGGAGTTTTTGTACACTGGATTGACTTAATCACCCTCAAAGTTGCATTAAAACTTGTGTTAAAATATGGATTTTTCAAGGATCATATCTTTTAAATGAATACTTTTTTTTAAAGTTTGTATGCATACGAACCTAGTTAACGACAAGATAAATCGGTATCATGCTTACTTTTGTAAATTAAACATAAAACAGCGGAGTAATAATCATTCTACGTTTGTATGGAGGAAAACTGACTTGTAAAACCTTAAGTTAATAACCATTTAAAATTACATTTTAAATAACAATTTAAAATTATCAGTTATCTTAGCAAACTTAGTTATAATATTGTAGAAATTAAAAAAATATATCTTATATTCTTTCTACACTACATATAAAGGAGTATTACTTTTTCGGACTAGTGATGGGACTAGTATAGAAGTTGTATGTGTTGAATATTAAATTTTCATGTTTAAATAAAAATTATTAAAAAATGCGTATAACTTTACGTATCAACACTAAATTTGAAAATATACTTTTTTTTTAAATAAATCGGACTACTATCTTTATTATATGCAGTCCTATAAAATACCTTTTGACTAGATATCAATAAGCAACTATAAGTAGGCACGAGTTTTAGAAAAGTAAAGGGAATTGGTATATTATATTTTATATATAAAAATTTACTATATTATAGAACGTACTAGACTTGCTGCTTGAAAATTGATAATTTAAAGAAAAATATTAACTAAAAAAACCGCGTATTTAATGAAAATACAGTACTACTATTAGTTTTATGCTAAATAATCGTAGTACTGTATATATATTCTATTGTAATTTATTTAAATACATTACAAAGCATAGTACATAAAATATTAACATGCATTTTTTTTATATTACGAAAAAAAAAAAGTAATACGGTTTTTTTCTCGCGTTGTAACGTAGAATAGAAATGTGTTTATTTTTTATTATAAAATAATTTATGAAGTCAAAATGTCATATATTATGTAAAAAACTATGACGCCTGTTGTAACATATTTACCGTAACTATATATTATTATGGTTATTACGTAATGTACTCGTATTGTGTGATATAGGGATGTAACGATACCGATATATCGGCATCGCCGATTATAGTACAACCTATATTTGATTACTGACTTTGTTGTGTATCGGTTTATTTTATGACTTTGTGTCATTGTTTTGTCACTTTTCTAATTGAACTTTCCCTAATTGCCACTTTTAATTCTTTCCTCTTTTTTTAATTCTTAAAAATGAATATAGTAAATGTTTCCTTTAAATTTTGATTGTGCATTTTATTAATTAATTTAAGTAACTTTTATGCATAATAAAGAAAGATATACAAGTTAACTATTTCATTATTTATTTGATTAATTATCTATTAAGCCATTGATATCGGTATCGGTATCGCCGATGATTTACTACAAAAATCGGTATCGTGTCGGCAAAATTATGTATCGTTACATCCCTAGTGTGATATCTTAATTCCATATTAAGCTGATGCGTATTTATTCCACAAAAAGAGCATTTGCTATATAATTATGTAATTTTCAAAGGGAAATAAATGATAATATTGCATATTTTAAGAAAGTTGATTTTAATATTTCAATTTGTTTTTTTTTTTTTATTGTAATACCCCAAAAATGTGGCTTTAATTTTTTTTATTAAAATATTGAATGCATATTATGTACTCACTGTACATAATATCTAATGCGATTTGTGATTATCGAGTGGATTTAAAAAAAAAATATTATTGCTAAAAACCCAAGGATGTTTGAATATAACAAGACAAGTATTTAATGAAAATAATATTTGGTAATTTTTTAAATAACTATGATTTAAAATTACTTTATTTACTTCATGTACGCCATATTGTCATAAGAAAGCAAATGACATTGATATATTATTTTAAGAGCCTATCCAAAAATAATAACAGTCAATTATTATCTCTGTTTTTAGTTTTCCTAATATTTTTTTATTTAAATATTGAAACATAATCGTCCCCACTCGGTAAAGTTATTTTTTTACCTATGGGTTGTCAAAGTTTGTAGCATAGAACTCTATTTTGAGATGTATTTTGTAAATATAGAATAAAGAAAGTTCCTCATTTATTATTATTACTGTTTGTTTTCATTTACGCTTTTGAATGAAACAATAAATACTCTAAAATCATTTATTTATCTCGTTTTATTTACAATGGGTCATTGTTATTATATTATGTAAAAGTCAGCCTATACAAGAGAGCTTAGTTTCTAAATATATATATATATATATATATTATTAAGGTACTACCTATGTTACAATTATATAAATATAGATTTCCCAAATATTGACACGTAAGAAATAGTAGTCTATACAAACAATATACAAAATTAATAGTTTTATATTTACTTAAATATATGTTTTGAAATTTTATCAGCTTAAAACTATATAATTTGTGTATTTAAGTATTTAGGCACGTTTTCCGTTTGTTCAAATGAACAATATTATTAATATTAAACTGATTGAGCTCATTCGTTCAAATTTGAATCTTCACGTACAGTGTTAGAGTGTAAAGCTAGAAGTATATAGAATAAAAAAATATTCATTATGTCAACGTCAAATAATAGTTTGACATAATGTAATGTGACACGTCATAAATTCATCGTTTTGTTTCCGTTTACAAAATGGCAAGACATAGAGCAATAAAAAGCAATTAAAATTCAAGTACTCCCGGCAAATACTTCTCAATAAGACCTTCGTAATAGGGCCACAGTTTCTCTATGTCCGGAATGCCAGCGCTCTTCGTGTACAAGTCGTATTTGCTGAAAAAAAAAATAGAAATAAGTAAGAACAAAAGAAGCTAGCGTGTCATTTTCATTATTAATAGTACCTATTAATTACTTTTAAATGATACACAAATGGGATAAGACCGTTAGGACTTCCACTGCTGGACATAGGCATAGTTGAACCGGAAGTTCTAGAAACGATAACTTTACTCATAGAACCGGAAGTACTAGATACTCGTTTACTCGTTTTTTGCAGATAAAAAAGGGGTACTTATTAATACTTACTTGAATTCATTGACGGCAGCCAAAATCTTTTCATCTCCCTCTTTGAGCAAGTGCTTGTAATCGCCACCAGCGTGCCAAGGATAGAAAGAATGATACCTGGATAATTAAAAATATTTTAATTAATATTATCTAGAGGTCGACTTCTCCAATGGGATTTTTTTTACTATTTCAAAGCGATTTTTTTAACGTGGCTGCTCTTATTAGTTACATACTATCTATACATATTATGAAATAAAATGTTTGCCCCTTCTGTCTTTTTCTCCGCTAACTTCTTAAATATGCAATTTGCAGAAAAAATGCATCCCGGATCATTCCCGGATTCAATTTTTTATATACACGAACGTTTTTCGTTATTTGTCTTTCCAAAAGTGAAAACCGAATTTAAATCGGTTGAGCTGTTTTGGAGTCAATATAGACAACATACTTACATTGATTTTATGTATGTACTAGCTGGTGCCCGCGACTTCGTCCGCGTTGAAAAAGAAAATAGGAATCCTGTGTCCCGTAAGTCTATGTTTATCTACCAAGTTTCATGAAAATCAGTTAATTCGTTTAATACCTTACAGATTTATTATTATTGATGATATGATATGTATATTTTATGATAACGCGACCAATCTTCTGTCTTATCATGAACGCGTTCTGTGATACGATTGATAATTGTGATTAAAGATGATATTCCTTGAAAGAAATGATCTCGATACACACCTTATCGCCCAAAGACCTTCCTGTGGGAACTTGGCCTTGTTGTGAAGAAGAACTCTGTACAAATATTCGTCGTGTCCCCAAGACATCATCAAATTTTCCAGTCCGCAGTTCGGTTTGTACATACCGTACAAAGTACTGGAGAAGAGAAATGTAACATAACATGAAAATTAGGCTTTAACTGGAGTAAGTTCTAAGGCCTCTTTCAACATCTCTGAGTAAAGTGAGTAAAGCTAACCGCCATTTAAAGTCACCGGTAAGAAAGTAATTTTAATGAAATTGACACAAGATAGTCGTAACCTTTACTTGAAAAGTGACTAATCAACAATTTACTTGTAGTTGGTGAAAAAGGCCCTTTAATCATATTAATTTTAAATTAAGCTAAACAGATTTTTATTAAATATTTTACGCTAATTTTACCAAGTTAAATATATATTTTTTGTAATTACTTATTTACATGTGTATGTATTTTTTAAAAATATATATTCTGTTTTAGAAACCCTAAAGAATGAAAATGAAATGTGAAACATTATTTCTAAATTGTATTCAATAATATTTTGCCCACGACTGAGTAAAAATTCGTGTTAACTAGAAAAAGTATTCGAAGGATTTTTTTTTCGCATTTTATAATACAACTTAGTATTAACTTTAACTCACTTATATCTAGGGTCTTTCGTGTCAGGGTTCATCTTGAAACTGTCATCGCCATAGACTATACTCGGGCCCCATTTGCAGCCCACGGGGAAAGTGTCGCCGACGACACACCATTGAGGTTCTCCGTAGAAAGCCATCACCTAGTAAAAACATAGAAACATCAATCAGCTCAAAAGGTTATTTTTTAAAATGTAGGTATATGTATAATTAGTTTTCCAGCGTTTATTAACACCTGAGAAAATGTATGTGATAATTAACGCTTGACGCATTGTTGCTATAATACTTTAGCTAGGCGTTAGTAATATATTTATTTTAGTTTTTAGATTATCCCCTCAGGAGCAAAACTTTTTTCTGGATGAAAGGTACCCTATGTCCTTTCTGGTATCCCAGACAACGTGTATGCAAAATTTCATTATGATCGGTTCAGTAGTTTTTGGGTGAAAGCGTAACCAACAAACAAACTCATATTCACATTTATAATATTAGTAAGGACATATTTTTTTATAAATTTTAATGACTGAAAACATGTAATTTTGTAACGTTTTAGTCTAAATAAAAAGGCATTTCGTTTATAAGTTCTAATTTGCTCAACATATTGCGCGTCAAGTTATGATGGTGCCCATTATAACTGGGCCCCAAGCTTGGTAAGATCATGTTCTACGCCATTTGTTATTATTTCAATTCCATTCCACCCTTTCAAAATAAGTGTATTAATAAGTAATTTAACGAATCCAATAGAAATGTAACTTCAAATCTGAACGTACCTTTCCCATGTCGTGGATCAATCCAATAAGATGGAACCAATCTTGGTCCGGATGGTCTTCCCGGATCCTCTCAGCTGTTTGGAAGGCGTGGACGATGTTTGGCAAGTCGGTGTCAGGATCTGACTCATCCACCAGGTCGTTCAGCTTAATCAGAGCCTCTTTCACGGTTGCCTTGAAATGGTTGAATTTCAACCACTCCTGCATTCTTCCTAGAATTTCGAAATATTGCGATTTTAGACGAGGACTTACGGGAATAGTGTTATTTTGTCCGGTCGAATTGAGAACCTCCTCCTTTGGTGCTTCCCTTGTGGTCCCGTTTCAATTTCGTCCAGTTCTGACAATGGCATCCATGAGAAAAGACCATGAGATGATTTGAAATCCTTTTTTAGTGTTAAAAAAAGAGTTATTGTTAAACTACTGCACCGATTTTCATGCTGTTTTCACCAATGGATAGAGTGGTTCTCGAGAAAGGTTTTAGCTAGCTGGTTCCGCGACTTCGTCCGCGTTGAACGATGAAAGGTCCCCTATCCCTATGTCCTTTCTGGTATCCCAGACAACGTGTAATGCAAAATTTCATGGTGATCGGTTCAGTAGTTTTTGCGAGTTCACACAAAAACTGAAATTTTGCATTACACGTTGTATGGGAGACCAGAAAGGACACCTTTTATAGTTCCACGCGGACGAAGTCGCTGGCACCAGCTAGTTACATGTACGTATGTAAATTTTAGCTACCTTTAACAAAGTCCACTGTCATGTTAGAGTGCATGTCGTAGTACGTCTTTCGCACTCGTAGCTTGATGGGATCCTGGTCATCGATGTCGTAGTTACGGAAAGCTTCCACGGGCTTGTCATTGTATACGGCCTCAGGCCTCAACAGAAGCGACGGGTCGATCATTGTCACGGGAGTTTCCTGTGAATTATTTTAACATTTAGGAAAAAAAGTCAATAAATAGGTGTACCTACATTAATAAATAAGCACTCATTAGGTGATTGTTGGAAATACTAATATACGTATATTAAAATTAACAAGCTCATTTTATGATTACTATTTTTTTATTGTTAATTCATTGACTAGTGGTTATAGTCCTTCATAAACAAGATAAAAATTCATAATTAGCGGCATAAAAGCCGTCTCTGTTACATTAAATATTTTTTCCGAAAAAATATTTGTATACACTTTGTAGGTTCTTATGTTACTAAAGTAAAAAAAAAAGTTTTTAGAATTTTTCTCTGTTTGTCTGTGCGTTTGTGCACGCTATTCTAAATATTGGTGAAAGAATTTTTTAAATCAAAATCAATTCAAAGATTTCCTCCTACATACATTACTTACTTTATATATACTACAACTTTATCACTTTTTAATATTTGTATTTTAAATTTATAGATAATATGTAAAAAAAAAACCCACGAAAAGTAAAGTTTCATATTGAATTTTTTAATCATTTTTTAAAGTCGATATTTACTAGTAATAATAATGAATGAAATTAACATCTGACTTACTGGTTTTGGTTTCATTTTTGCCAATTATGCGTCTATCTCTTGACAGGAGCACAATAACTGTACAGATTTTCGTTAGACTGGCTTATTATATAAATAGGCGATAGTTATCGACGGGTCATATGCGCCAAAAGGGGGCAAGTGTTATCAAATCAACGTAATACACGATAATACCGAAATCCATGGCAAAATAACTACACAATGGTCATTATATAAGGTCATTAACTATATAGTATTAAACATTAATGATCTAATTAATTTGTTAGGTATTGCCGATATCAGTCTAAGGGCCTCTTTCACCAACTACAAGTACAGTATTGATTATAGAGTTACTTTTCAAGTAAAGCGAGTAAATATTATGAGTATCTTGTGTCAATTTTATTGAAATAATCGAAGATGGTACACTTTCTTACCGGTGACTTTAAATGGCGGTTAGCTTACTTGACACTTTACTCAGAAATTGTGAAAGATGCTCCAATATAATTGTTTAGCTACATAGTCATATCATATTTGGACGCTATATTATTTGTTATATCTGGTTTTATATCCATGTACTTACAAATAAAAGATTATATTCAAATTATTTTGATTTCAATTATAATTAAATTAGATTTACTGCGAATTAAAGGGACATAAATAAAAAAAACGAATTTATAATTAATATTAATGTTATATATGCGAAAATTTGTGAGTATGGATGTTTGTTACTCTCACGCATAAACGGCTCGACGTAATTGGATGAAATTCGGCATACAGATAGTTTATTAGCTAGATTAATATAATGTCTCAATTATATTTATATTTTATTTATTTTACACTTAATTAAGAGGATGTAAGATTTTTAATTTTTGTTTTTTTTTGTTATTTTTTTTTATTTATTCTCTTGCTCTATGTAGTTTTATTTCTATGTTTGCATCTAATTTATTTACATTATTTTATAAATGTTATGGGTTCTTATAGTTGACCCTTATAACAGATATTATAATTTTATCAAGCATAAATAAGTCATATTATTTAAGTTCAAGTGCTATAGCGTTTGTTAAACAAAATAAAAAAAATGTTATTTAATTAATTTTTTTTATTATTATTTACTCATTTTTTTTATAATATATAGTTTCAATGAATCCAAGTTTGTGAGCACTGAACGCAACCTTGTCATAAATCGAAAAAACCGTGAAATTTTTGACACTACTTTAGTTTTTGGCGATTTTAAAGTTAAAATGACTGTTTTTAATAATATCTATTCAGAACGTTTTTAAAGTAGACTAAATTTGCTACAACATGAGGCTAGGACTATCTCTTTAGACCCAAAAGATTTTAACATACAGTCTCTGATTATTTCTCATTTTTTTCGAACTATTCAAGTTTTAGACGTCACTCGAGAACTTGCGGATCTTTCTTTTTATTTGATTTTAATTATTTTATTAACCAAAATAAAAACCGCTAATGGATTACCTATCAACTATTTATTAAGTACAATAAAGATTATAAAAATGGATAGAGAAAAACCAAACACACTAACATTCGATATTATTTATTGTTTTATCCCTTTAATGTCATAATGAGAAATAAAATATTTATAAATTATATTTAATATAAGCTTCTTATTTTATTAATATTTGACATTTTCTTTACAAAAGTATAATTCTGCTACCATTCACAGACACCCGGAATATATTTTTCGATGAGTCCCTCGTAGTAAGGCCAAAGAGCTTCAATGTTTGGGATTTTTTCGCTCTTCGTATACAAGTCGTATTTACTGAAATAAAAAATATATATTTAATTTATATATTCACACATTCCACAAAGCACCATCCAGTTCCACGCTACTAATGCTTGTATTATGGATACCAGACAGTTGATATACTACATAGATTACATTTTTTGTAAATACATACATATTATAGAACATTTGCCCCTAGCGGGATTCGAACCCGCAACCGTTTGGTTAACAGTTAGGATTATTAGCCATTAGACCAAACGTAAAAAAATAGTCTATACTAATATTATAAAGAGGAAAGATTTGATGGTTTGTTTGTATTGAATAGGCTCCGAAACTACTGGACCGATTTGAAAAATTCTTTTACCATTAGAAGCCGACATTATCCGCGATGAAATCTACGGGAAATCTAAAATAAAAGTAAAGATTGGCCCGGCAGATAGCGCCATTTATCCAAAATATGGTAGATGGCGTTTTATACTTTTCTACGCGGACGAAGTCGCGAGCACCAGCTAGTAAGTATTATAAGATGGTCTACTGAAGAGAACGGTTCAGTTTAGATAATATACTATAAGTACAGTCGGCCGCATAAGTCGATTAACACTTTCAGAAGTGCAAAACAACTTAATACTCAACTTACTTACTTATTTACTTACTTACTGAAGCTTTTTACGATCGTTTGCACGTAAAGTTTATTTTGTTGTCTAGTCGTAAGTAAGTAATTAAATAAGTTGAGTGTTCAGTTGTATTGCACTTTTGAATGTGTTAATCGACTTATGAGGCCGACTGTACTGTACGTCACAGTGTTACAAAAGTCTAGTGATTCTTACTTGAAGTCTAGGGCCCATTTTAAGATTTCTTCGTCTTTCTTGTTGGTAAGGTGCCTATAGTCTCCACCGGCATGCCAAGGGTAAAATGAGTGGAACCTTAATACAAAATGAATCACAAATTAAATAACACATATATACATATTAATTTTATTCAAAAATTATCATATTTTTTTCTCGTTACGTGAAACGCCAGCGTCTTTCCTGACTTATTCCAGTTATTTGTACATTTTTCAATTCCAATAACTCTTTTTAACAAAAAATCTCAATTCGACTGTATTTTTTATGTAAGGGATAAGGGATCAACAGCACACGTGCTGTCATCTCACGAACTCTCACCTGATCATATAAAGGGCTCTCTCTGGTAGTTTGGATTTGTTGTGAAGCAAAAACTGATATAAATACTCGTCGTGACTCCAAGACATCAGCAATTTGTTCAGGCCGCAGTGTGCTTCGTACATACCGTATTTAGTGCTGAAAGGAAAATCTTATTATTATTATATTAATACGTATATAACATTGCAGTTATTAAGAAAATAACTTTTGCTAGTCAAGACACTTTTAAACAAATTTACAGCCTCGTTGAAAACATTAATTTTCTGTATCGAGTGTAGCTTACCCCATAATTTACACTTACAGATTTATTATTAGTAATGTTGTATAGCCTTTAATAATGGACTTGAAATGTCTGAAATAAAATTAATAAATATATAAATTCTCACTTATATTTAGGATTTTCGGTATCCGGGTTATCCTTAAAGCTGTCTAAGCCGTAAACGATAGAGTCAGCCCATTTACAGCCAACAGGAAAAGTGTCACCTACCACACACCATTGTGGCTCATTGTAGAACGCCATCACCTACAAAAATATGCGATCTTGTACACTTGTATGAGATGATATACATTCAAAGATATGGTCACACTAATGGTGAAATTCAATGGTAAAATTAGGATCAAGCCCGTTGGATGAGTGATTGGAGCGATCGCCTTAATGGTTCCTGGGTTGGACTCCCGGCAGGGTCAACTTTGGAAATCAATTTTTAAAAGTTTTCAACTTTTCGTGTTTCTGTCGGGAATCAAACCCAGGATTCATGAGACAGCAAACGTTAAAGCAATCACCTTAGTGCTTAGTAGTGGCAGGGCACACTGCGTTTCGCAGTCATTTGGGCAGCCCGTCTGGCGGCAGTAACCACCACCTTACATAATACCACCGTGAAATAACAGCATTATATGCTGTTGTGTTTCGGTGAGTGAGTAAGGGATGCCAGAGCCCATTACTTACACCATCCCTCCCTTATCCTTCTATGGTCGGCAGCGCACTTGTAGCACTTATGGCGTCGCTTGTGTTATAGACGACGATAGCCACCTACCATCAAGTTGACCGTCAGCCTGTCTGCCGACCTTGACATAAAAAAAATACACTTGCCCAAAGTTCAATTTGTCTAAATTACTCGTGTAGTATATAAAATTGCAGTATAGTGAGAATACTTAAGTGGAAAAGTAATCAGATAATTTAAATTTAATATCGGTATTGTTACCAAGGATTTTGTATAGAAGAAATTGATTGAATTTTCTTCATTAGTCATTATTATTATTCATTAGCTATTAGGAAAATAAGCTAGGATAGTATTAGGCTTTCAGTAATATAGGTAATTATATCATATTTATTGCTGAGATGTTACTGGAACTAAATACGAAAAAAAAGTAACAAAAACAATATTAAAGCATTAGCTATGGACATAAATAATAATAATTAAGACACTGTTTATAATGGAAAAATGAAGTGTCAAAACATCGTAAAACATATCGCGCAGATTTCTATAACAAAGATGAAGGTTATGGTGCTGTTATATCTGTAAGGTTATCAAACCATTATCAATAGTAGTTAATACTGTTGAAACAAAATATAGGATAAATACTATATTATTTGCGTGCTAAATTCGTCGCCTAACTGTTTATCTATACTAATATATAATATTACTAGCTCGTGCTCGCGACTTCGTCCGCGTTGAAAAGTATAAAACGCCATCCAACGTGGAATGGATTACTAAAAATATCACCAAGCAGTTGTCATGTTAGTCGCTTCACCGATTCTGGATAGGTGGCGCTGTCAAGTATATCCCGAGCCAAGCCGCTAGTATTTACTTTTATTTTAGATTTCCCGTAAGAATGAAGCATTTCCCTGCGGTAAAAAGTAGCCTATGTTCATCACGGATAATGTCGGCTTCTAATGGTAAAAGAATTTTTCAAATCGGTCCTGTAGTTTCAGAGCATATTCAATACAAACAAACAAAAAATATATAATATTAGTATAGATAAAGAGGAAAGATTTGATTGTTTGTTTGTTTGAACAACTAATAAATGTATTTTAGAACTGACATTTTTTTGTGCCCCCTTGGATACAACATATTATATTACTATGCTAATGCATTTAGATGAGTAAGGGATGTCAGGTCCTCACATAAGTTCACATAAGTTCGTCACCCATTAAGTATTCTATTGGAAAATTAATTTTCCGTTTTAAAAAGAACATACTTTTCCTAGGTCATGGATAAGTCCCGTAAGTTGAAACCAGTCTTCGTCTGGATAGTCTTCTCGGATCCTCTCAGCTGTTTGGAAGGCGTGGACGATGTTTGGCAAGTCGGTGTCAGGATCTGACTCATCCACCAGGTCGTTCAGCTTAATAAGAGCCTCTTTCACGGTTGCCTTAAAATGGTTGAATTTCAACCACTTCTCACGTTTTTCTGTGTAAAAATATTAATAATTTAAACATAATCAATCAATCAATCTGTAGGGATCGGTGATGGAGTTATTTACTTTGTTTTCAGAAATACGTGTGTAATATTAGGCTCTATACATGATACTGACACTAAATTGACAATTTTTAGAATTTTTTCTGTATGTATGTTTGTATGTTCCTCCATAACTCTTAAACGAATTAACCGATTTTCATGAAAATTGGTAGATAAACATTTAGAAGTACGGAACACAAGAAAAGGGTATATTTTTTTCTTTTTCAACGCAGACGAAGTCGCAGCCACCACCTAGTAAGTAAATCTATGCTTTTAACTGTTGTTCTGTCCAAGCCCAAATATTGTGTTAGGTATTTATATTTGTTTTGTAATTAAATATTTAATTAGCCCAGGTAAACTGATCACAATATATCAGCGGAAACCGTATTCAAATAGCTTAAGCCGTGCATAGAAAAACAGACCAAAATGGTTTTTACAATTTTCGTGTATCATCGTTTCTATACAAGCATCGTGTACAAATACAAAAATTAACGGCTTTTTAGGTCTTGACATTAAAGAATAAGGGGCGCAGACGAAGTCCTGGGCAAAAGATAGTGAGCCTAAAAAGGTTACACTACAGGAAGCAATAAATTTCGTAAAGTTACATACGCTTAACGAGATCTACGGTGACATTGGTGTGCATGAGGTAATAGGTTCCGCGCACGCGCTCCTTTATCGGATCATTGTCGTCGACAGAGTAATCGCGAAACGCATTGATCGGTTTATCATTGAATGTAAGCTCCGGTCGAAGTAGTTGAGATGGATCTATCATTGAAACGGCACCGTTCTGAAATTAAAAGTACCTATAATATTATCTAAAAGTAGTACCTGAATATTGCCTGAAATTAAAAGTACCTACCTAGATAGTTTATACAAGCTATTTTTTTTATTTCAAACTTGTATTGAATCTTTGGTGTTAAATACAATTTTAAAAAATCTCTATATATAAAAGGCGATGTTGTATATGTTCCAAAACCGCTGAAGCGATTTTAATGAAACTTTCAGACAATCTTCAGATTAGTCCAGCGGATAATCCTGTGAAGTTTGATAGCGGTCGGACGCGGGCGAAGCCGTGAGCGGGTCGCTAGTATATTAAAATCCTTAGTAATCCTTAGTAATACCAACTCCACTTAGTATAATCACCAAGTGAACAGCTCTTGGTGTTGCTTGCCTTACAGAAGACCACCATTAAATAATTTTATGTTATGTGTTGAGTTTCAGCGAGTGAGTAAGAGATGCCAGAGCCGATTTCCCATCTGTCGCTGGCTCATGGACCATTCCCCGCAGAATCCCTAGAGCACCCTAATTACTCCACTGTGTTGACTGCGTCCACATATTCGAAGATCTGTATTTGGTTCAAGCTCTCCTTTTTTTGACGAGGAATAATCCGGAATGCGAAAAATTTGTGCAATATCACACTAAAAAGTATCGATTTTTAGTGTGATATTGCACAAATTTTTCGCATATATATGTGTGAGCAAATGTTGCTGAATCTTGTGTACAAATAAAATAAAATAAAAAATACATTATGGTTATTGTTAAGTTTCCTTTTAATCCCAGACTATTTTCAGTAAAACCTACTAAATATTTATTATTTAAATTATCAAATGAGTGTCGTCCTATCTGCCACTCTTTACCATAAAAAAATCAACTAGCTAAATATAACTTTAAAAAGGAAACAAGTACTTACGTTAGCCATTTTTGATCCTTGCAACACTGTCAACGCTCTATTTGAATTGAACTATAATAGTGCGAGTAGGGGAACGACGAATCCTTTTATATATCCAGGTATAATTTGATGAATCTCAAGTTGATATGATAACTGGGCTTTATTTAAGTCTAGCTACAATAAAAGATAAAAATATCTATATGCGTAGTAAGTAATCTATATATATTACTAGCGACCCGCCTTCAGTTTAATATGGATGTCCCATTGTTCATGTTATGTATAATATGAGGAAGTCTAGAAACGGACTTACACTCTTATTAGTTACTAGCTGTTGCCCGCGACTTCGTCCGCATTAAAAAAGATAAAAAGTAGCCTATCACGTGTCCCGTACTTCTAAATGTTTATCTAACAAATTTCATGAAAATCAGTTAATTCGTTTAAGAGTGATGGAGAAACAACATACATACATACAGATAAAAATTCTAAAAATCGTCAATTTAGTTTCAGTACCATGTATGTATAGAGCCTATATACACGATATTTCTGAAAACAAAGTAAATTACTCCATGACCGACCCCTACAGATTTATTATTAGTAATGATTGTAATCGTAAGGTTACTCATTATTTCAGTGAATTAATTACTAACTAATTATTTTTACAAGTTTGCATTCATGATTCAGCTCTTTCAAAGATAAAACAAAGATTTGATCGCAGCAAAAACAAGTGTGCTAACAATTACATAATATTTATAAATAAAATTAAACTTATCGAAAGTAGACATAAAAATTATAACGATAACCTTTTTTATGACATAAGAGAGAAATTTACAAATAATTGTAGATAACATTATGTATGTATATACAAATTAAGTAAATACAATAGGTAGTAAATTTGTCGTTTAATTAATTATTGATTATACCAATACCATTGTTTTATAATAAGCCTTACCCTTACAAAAATAGTGGCTAAGGCCAATCTTCTTGTTATAAGGGGAAGGGGAGCCACTTTTTCAAAGAAGAACCCTCCTATGAAAATGGCAGGTCAGAGAAAAACGGTCGATAACCTCAGGGGAACCCAACGACGAAAATCATTACAACTAAACCATAAATGACCCTAACTATTACAACTAAACCAGAGCCGAAATAATATATCGGTACCTATATCAGTACACATTAATTACTACATATTATAAAACGTTTGTCTGTCTATTCGCGATAAACTCAAGAACTACTGCACCGATTTTAATGCTATTTACTCCAATGGATAGAGTGGTTTTCGAGGAAGATTTTAATATATCATTTACCAAGTTACGCGAGTGAAATCGCCGGCAGCAGCTATTTTATTTATTTATTGAATTATTTATCGTTCGTAAGGAGTAAACTGCAATCGTGTGTCGAATCAAAAGCTGATGTGATCGGGATTGTTCTTAGCTATAATTTATGAAGATCTGTGAAGGCGTTTGAAGACCATTAGCCCATTTTTACATGTTCGATTGATGTTAAATTTGGTATACTCATGACATGGCAACCTCTGGTGCTGCAGGGTCATGTAGACTGCGAAATATCTAGGAAACACTGTAGGGCTTATCTAGGGGATAAGCGTTCCTGAAGCCACTCAGGAAGAGGCTTAAAGGCTTTCCGGAAGAACTGTTCTCAAATAAAATACATTGGGCAGATTCTTAAGGAACATTGAGTAACACACAAGTTTTTAATTAAAAATTTATTACAAAAAAATTTCAGTTTTTCATTTCAATTGCTTGTTCTGTTGAAACTGAATTTCAAACATTTCTGCATTAAAAATTACATTGTATTGGATTAAACAACAAATTGAAAATTCTGGTATTTTACAGTTACATGTGACTCTTTCATTAATATTAACTTTCATTCATTTGTATACATTTTATAACTGATTTGGAAAATAAAGAAAAATAAATCATTTTATTTTTATTACAATCTTAACTATCTTAAAATATAAGTCGCTCTTAAATTTAAAACTAAAACTCATCCGGTCAAAATTGTCTATTTTGTACGCAGATGGAAGCAAAAAGATACGATTGGTGACCTTATTGTACTGAGTCCAATGGACTCACTATCATTTAGTCGCTCGAAATCCACTGTTTTGCATACACGCGACATGTCTTCCGCCGCGTCTGTCTGTCTGTTCGCGATAAACTGTATGAGTGTGTGTGTGTGTGTGTGTGTGTATATTCCCTATTGACTCCAAAACCGGTTCGTCAAATTTGGTAGCGATCGGACGCGGGCGAACCCGGGAGCGGGTCGTGTCTTTTATCGAGACGTGTCTTTTATCTGTACATTGAATATTTAAAAAAAAAATTATACACTTTGTACTTATTGTCGACTCTTTCTATTATCACATAATATTACGTCATTATATGTGATTCATCGATTACGTTACTTAATGTACTGTATCTTTCTTTTCGCTTTCATCTACGGTTTCTATCTGTGTTTTATATTCGATAAATCACTATTTGTCTCTACTCTTATCGGATGCAGAGTCACTGTCACTATCACTAGACCACTCCCCCTCACTGTACTCCCTGTCTTCTCTCTTCTTCTTTCTCCTCTTCACCTCCTCTTCCCCGGGACTCCTCTGCTTGTCACACTTCTCCTCGACGGCTTGAAGGACCAGCTCCTTGGTGGGTGAAGACGTTCGCAGTTCCTTCAGTGTATTCGTGAGGTCAATGTTGAGAGGTATCTGCGGATCTTCCTCTTCCACCTCCGTCTCCCTCTTTCTCTTCTTCTTCCTTCCTTCTTTACTGCTGTGCTTCTTGTCTCTCTTGCGCTTTTTCCTCTTTGAACTGTAATTTTTACACAATTTTAAAGTTGTACACCACATTAAAGTACACCAGATCTCTATTTTTTTTTAACAAACGAGTATTTACCAAAAATTTTCACTGCATACTAATAATATAATCAATACTAATAAATCTGTAAGGGTTGGTCATGATGTATGTTGCTCCACAACTCTTAAACGAATAAACCGATTCTCATGAAACTTGGTTGATAAACATTTAGACGTACATGACACAGGATAGGATAGGCAAAGTCGCGGGCGCCAGCTAGTTATCCAATAAGAACACGCCTAAGGTGTAAGTTTCGCCCCCAAAAATGCCATTTTGTGGACCAGTGCAATGCAGTGAAAATTTTTGGTACACGTTTGTTAGAAAAACAATAAAATGGGATTTTATTTTCAATTTACCTGTCATAATCGGATTCGTCTTCGGAACTCCTGCAAAAGAAAAAGACATACAAATAATTTTACGACATTCATTATTATTTACAAACTATAAGTTCGTGTAGCGAATAAAGACTTCTCGGCAAATGTGCGCAGAATTCTATTTTTGGGTGTTTTAGGGGGCAGAGGAGCGTGAGCGGCTGAGTCTACCAATAACGTGTGCCGACACGTTATTGGTAGACTCAGTCGCTCACGCTCCTCCCGCACTTCGTTCGCGCGTCTCGAGTCTCTTTGGTACTGTTGCGTACAGATTGTTTTATCGTATTAGTAAATACGTCATGGTGAATAAATGCCTAAAAGAGACGTTCTTCTTCGACATCGCACGATGATTTTATGGAAGGAATATCAACACTGCCTGTAATGTTAAGTTAGTTACGAAATAAGAAAAAAAAAGAAAGTCATTTTACTTAGCAATTTTGTGCGCAATTGTACACATGCGCCGATTGCCCCCCACAAGTGTCGCCTACAAATCTTAATATAATAATAAAATTCACCTATACAATTGTTATGAACATTATGTAAATGACTTTTACCTATTCTTGCTTCTTTTGCTTTTCCTGTGCGACTTATCGCCTTCATCTTCGTAACCTGAAAGATAAAGTTACATATTTTAATTAATATTGTTTTTTGTTCTATTTGTCTTATTTTGTTATGTGTTAAAGATTTAAAAAAAAAAACTGACATGCAACAAACAACAAAATCCTTGTTCATATTTTCCTAGCAAATAATAACAACATTATAGCTTCGTTCGCGTTGATAAATCAGAAAAATTAACAATATAAAACCCTAAGAAGATGTCAATATTTATCGCTGTGACGACGGTGGCGCCGCCACTGATCCCTCGTGGACCTTACATTTTTCCAGGATAATAAAAAGTATCCTATAAATATATATAATATAACTAATAATAAACTATTTGTGTTATAAACATACAAATACGTTCAGCCGTTTCTATGCGCTAATGAGTAACAAGCAACCATACATTCTCACAAACTTTCGCATTTTTAATATTTGTTAGTATTTCTAAATGTACACAGTATTATTGTTAAAGAAGCGGAACAATTTCAGTACATAATAATAAAATAAGGCACCTCTTCTGTCGCGGTGACGTCTCTTGTCACGTCTTCGGCGCGTCTCCTCTTCCTCTGCGCGTTTCTTGCGCAACGACTCCAACGTTTCCACCTGTTCATTAAACACCACTTTGTTGTACCGTATCATTATGATTATATCTGTCTAGACATCTGTGGCATCGTAGCTCCCAAACGGATGGACAGACAGAACACTTATTTGTGTGGCAGTTGCTTCTCACTCTCTCTCTTTCTCTCTCTATCTGGGCAAAGCCGACAGACTCACGTCGTTGTGTACATTATCAGCGAGTAACACATAGGTTATATTTTATAAAGTTGCGCGGACTAAGTCGCGAACAATTGCCAGTTTATTATATCACTGACCGGCTGGTGCCCGCGACTTCGTCCGCGGTGAAAAATATAAAACGCCATCTACCGTGGAATGGATCGCTAAAAATATCACCAAGCAGTTGTCACGTTAGTCGCTTCACCTGATTCTGGATAGATGGCGCTGTCAAGTGTAACCCGGGCCAAGCCGCTAGTATTGACTTTTATTTTAGATTTCCCGTAGAAATGAAGCATTTTCCCGCGGCAAAAGGTAGCCTATGTTCATCACGGATAATGTCGGCTTCTAATGGTAAAATAATTTTTCAAATCGGTCCAGTAGTTTCGGAGCCTATTCAATACAAACAAACAATCAAATCTTTCCTCCTTATAATATTAGTATAGATGATCCCTCGGAAATAGTCCTTTTTTCTGAATTAAAGGCACCCTATGTACTTTCTGGTGTCCCAGACAACGTGTATGCACAATTTCATGGTGATCGGTTCAGTAGGTTTTGAGTGAAAGCGTAACAAACAAACAAACAAACAAACAAACAAACTCGTATTCACATTTATAATATTAGTAAGGATTAGTAGGGACGTTCATTCACTTACCATGGCACTGGCGAGGGAAGAAGTTGGAAGGGCTGCGGCTGACGGATCGACTCCAGCTCTTCGTAGGAATTCCGCTGCCCGTTTCCTGCGGGCCGCTTTGTCAGCTTTGGACACCGGAGACACCACCGTTGAGGACACCTTACAATCTGACTGATCACCAGTCAGATCGATCAGATCGTCCGAATTGTCCACCAGCGATATCACCTCGCTCTCCAACTCCTCGTTGTAACGTCTCCTCTTCTCTTTCTCCCTCTCTCTCTCCTTCTCCTTCTCCTTCTCCCTCCTCCTCTCTCTCTCCGAGCTCCTCTCGGCTCTTCTCAACTCCCTACTCTCTCGATCTCTCGACCTCGATCTTTCCCTCTTGTGATCTCGATGTTTACTTTTCTCTGTCTCCCTTTCCGCTTTCCTCGAATGCCTCTCGGAGTTCTCCTTGTGTCTCTCCTTAGTCTTCTCAACTTTTCTCTCATCCGGCGTAACCGACTTCTCTTTCTTCTCTACCGCTTCAATAATAGTGGGCTGTTTCTCTAACACTTGTTGCGTTTTCTCCACCACATTTTCCTCTTTGTGTTCGCTCGCTTCGGGTTTGATCGCCTTGGCTACACTATTCGGTAACATTTTCATACTGGTGTCAATAGTTTTCACCGAAGGCAGATCGTTCGAGCCGATCTGTTCCATTTTGTACACGACCTGAGACATGTTGTTCAATATTGGTATTTGTGGATATAATTTGGGCGGTTCCTTGGCTTCCGTGGTGGTGTTGTTCTCCGTCTGTTGTTCAGTCTTCGCTTCGTCCTCGTCCGTGCTCGATTCGTACGGTAACGCTGGTTTCGGCAATATAGGCTCGGGTTCTTTCTGCTTCTTTATTGAAAAAGAAACCGGCGCTGCAATATTAATAATTTTGTTATTAAATTACTGTGGCACCAATCCTTACTTATCCCTACTAATATTATAAATGTGAATTTGTTTGTTTGTTACGCTTTTATGCAAAAACTACTGAAAACCAATCACCATTAAATTTTGTACACTTTGTACAAAATTACACCACACCACACTACACTTTGTACAAAATACAACACCATACACTTTGTCTGCGATACCAGGAATAGGTGCAGGGCACCTTTCATCCAGGAAAAAATTACTGTACTAGGGATTATCTAAAATATAAAACTGTAACTAACGCCTGGCCAATAACTATAATATAGCAACAAGACGTTAAGCGTCACAATCGCTTTTTTATATTTTTAATTTATCATCGCGTACGAAGTCGCGAGCACCGGCTAGTAGTTTAATAAATTGTCATTGTTTAAAAACAAATATAGTAGGTAGGTACCTTTACTTTCTTTTCTCTTCACTGTTTTCCCGTTGAGTTCCGCTCGCTTCTCGTGCATGAGCCTCTTGTAATAAGCGTGATATTCGTTGTCGGGCTCGAGAAACGTGAACCGAGGATCGTTTTTGCCGCGAACGATCTCGGCAAACTCGTCGCCATTTCTCGCCACGTACGTCGCCATCTTGTCCACGACAACTTGCACTTCGGGCGGCGGCGACAAAATAGTTGGTCTATCTTTGCTGTCCGATGACGAATCTGTATCTGTACGATTTAAAAGCCGACTTTGAGAAACGAAACAAAATCAATTTTAGAATTACCTACATATATATATAAGTAATAGTTGGCGCCCGCGACTTCGTCCGCGTTGAAAAAGCTAAAAACGTAGCCTATCCTGTGTCCTGTACGTCTATCTAAATGTTTATCTACCTATAAAGTTTCATGAATGTTATGTTAATTCTTGAGGAACATGCATACATACATACATACATAAAATACATACACTTGCAGATTTATTATTAGAATTGATTGTATTTTTCCAAGAGTGATTTAAAAAAAATCTGTATATAAAAATATATAGGTAGCCTATGTAAAAATAAAAATAATTACAACTGTTTTTTTTTTTTTTTTTTTTAAATATCATCCAAAGGTTGCGTACCCCTGAATGAGTGTGTACAAACTTTATAGCTTCTCGTGACGGGGACTATAATAAACAGAGGGGTAGGGGTGATGGAAGACCTCACTTCGTTTCTGAGTCACACCTGAGTCCGAGTCCGAGTCAGTGTTGTAGTGTTTCATAAGACTGAGTCCGGTAGACTTGGTAGGCGAGCCGACGGTGGGGAGAGCGGGCTGCTGTTGCTGTTGCTGGTAGTAAAGCGGTTGCTGTTGGTATTGCACTATTGGCGTCGTCGGCTGCTGGTATTGCACACCTGGTGCTTCTGTAAATCATCGAATTAAAAATATTGTAAATTCTACATTACAAAATACAAAGTTTTATTTATTGTATATTTGAAGTTGATAGGCTGATGGGCCACATGATGATAAGTGGCTTATAACACAAGCAACGCAATAGGTGCTGCAAGTGCATTGCTGACCATAGAAGTTTAAGGAAAAGGGATAAGCCATCCCTTACTCACTCACCAAAGCACAAAAGCACAATACTTTTTGTGGAGCAACAATAAGCAACATGATGTAACTATCTGTAACTTTTGTGGCTAGTATAGTAACAACTATACTATATTAAATTGTACGTATTACCAACTCGGTAACCAACATCAATACATAACTTTTTGCTCCACACCACAAAAAGTAACTGCAGTGTGGATGCACCTTTACTTTAGTATAGTAATGAATACGGAACATACATACCGTATTGCATGCGATACAAGACTGGCGCGCGTGCGATCTGGTGCGGCGTGTAATTCGGCTGCGGGGGTTCGACTCCCGGCGGGGCCACTTCGCCAGCGAACGGCTCGTCTAACATCTTGCACATAAGCATAGTGTAGTCGCAATCGGCCGACGGCCGGTACTGGATGCTGGGAATGCTAGGCGCCTGAAATCCAGTTAAGGCCATAAATAAATGATAGGTCTCGTTGCGCTCGACTAGATAGGGCCCTACCTAAAAGCAATGGCTCCGTGAATGCGGCAACTTTTTATTGTAGTGTGTGTAAAACGTTCACTATTTATCACTTTTTACACAGTTTAATTATATTTTTACAAAGTTTCACTACGCAAATTGGCATTTTATTATCGCACTAGATCGGGTACGCCGAATTCGGCGTACTAAAAGTAATTCGCTACGTTAAATATATACAAATAAAAAAAACCTGAAAGGCTTCGCAGGAAGCAGAGGAAGTGTAGTAGGCTGATAATAATAATGTCAAAATAACTGTTCATAGTGGCAGATTGTTAATAAAATCATAAATAATACTTACAGATTCAATGACAGCTGTGGAAGCGAGACTCGGATGCAGGTATTCATTGTTCTCTGGGTGACTTTCTGTTGGAAAAAAAAGTTAAGTTAATAATTGTTAACACTCAAGTGCCGGTACGCGGATCCGCGTTGCGCCTACTGTATGTATCATGACAAGTGGCACTAAAGATTGACTTTACGCTGCGGCATACAACCTGCGCCTTTCTTTATCCCAGCGAGCCGAATTACCGTTGTATGCCGGAGCGTAAAGTCATAATCTGACACTTGAGATTATGACTTTACGCTCCGGCATACAACGGTAATTCGGCTCGCTGGGATAAAGAAAGGCGGGTTAACCCAGCAAGCCGAATTTAACCCAAGCCAAGAATTTTTGATGTTTTTTTTTTTAAAAGACACTATAATTATAGTTTTCAACAACACAGTCTACAGTCTGTATATTCAGTTAACTAAAACTATAGGCAACAATTTAAATAATTTAATCCCATTATTTTTTTTTACCTTCAACCACTTCTTCTTTCTTCTCCGGCCACTTGCCACTTTTGACTAGGTTAATCAGTGTCAAGTAGTAAGTGTGCAAATTGGAATCTCTATTTAAGAATTGGAACTGAGGATTGTCCCTCTGTTTAGCTTTTATCAGAATTTCCATCTGTACGCCTTGAGTGGCAATAAACATGGCAGTCTTTTCTATTATAGCATTTAGCTTTTGTGTCTCCGGCTGAAATGAGAAAGAATAGTGATTGTGAACAAAATGTCGTTGACAGGAAAGTGTCTGGACAGATTCATTGGTACCGATTCTTTCATATTCTATATGTAAATAATGCTTTAAAAACAAAATATTTATATTTGTAATGAATAAACTCAAAAATTACTGCAATGATTTTCATGCTGTTTGACCAATGGATAGAGTGGTTCTCGAGGAAGGTTTTAGTATATAATTATAAAGAGGAAAGATTTGATTGTTTGTTTGTTTATATAGAATAGGCTCCGAAACTACTGGACCGATTTGAAAAATTCTTTTACTATTAGAAGCCGACATTATCTGTGATGAACATAGGATACTTTTTACCGCGGGAAAAAGCTTCATTCCTACGGGAAAGCTATAATAAAAGTAAATACTAGCTGCTTGGCCCGGGAGATAGCGCCGCGCCATCTATCCAAAATACGGTAGATGGCGTTTTATACTTTTCTACGCAGACGAAGTCGCAAGCACCACAGCTAGTAGTATATAATTAACAAAGTTATGCGGGCGAAGTCACGGGCAGCAGCTAGTAAAGAATAAAATAAATATGAGCTATAAAATTGGAAGACTTTTATAAATAAAAATTGCACTCCGAGAGAACCCGGGAGCTACATAGTAAGTTTCAAAATTAACTCACAAGAAAAATGTCTGCGGGCAGTAATGATTGGAACAAGCTAGTAGGCACGAATGGTTCGTCGACTTCTGTGGATTGAGTCTGCGGTTCTGGTTCCGAGGGCACATCATAGTTAAAACCAACTTGACCATAACCGGCTGCGTGCAATCTTTTCAACTCCTCCTCTGGAAAATTAAAGAATTTTTAGTTAATATTATATTTTTCATATATAAAAAATGGAACACTAACTCTATACTCCCATATTATGTAAACTAATGAAATTCTCAATAATATCCGAAAATTATAAAATATTCTTTATAAAGCACCTTAATGACTAATCACCAAACCAAAGTTTACGTTAGGGCTAATATTAGAATCTCTTATTCTGAGTTTAAAAATGCCATTATAAAAAAAAACTGTAACTGCTTTATTATTAAATAATATGTTTATTATTATCCTTGTTTTTATTTAATTTTATTTTAAAAAACATAAAACTTCTTTTAAAAAACATAAACAGATATTGGTGAAATTTGCGGGAAAATGTTAAAGCATTTGTTATGCATAATAGCTACTAATAAATTATCAACAATTTATGTCTGTAACAAACAAGTGTTTGGGACAAAAATTTGTTTATTTTATGTTCATAATATTTAGCAGCCTTAATAATACTGACCCTTGTACATTTCCTCTTCATCTTCGTCTGTGTGAAAAGCCCTATATCGTTCTTCATCACATAACAATTCAACGTCTTGTTCTGCCTTTGAAAGCTCCACCCTCCAGTCGTAACCCCCTGGTGGGGCTTCTAGCGCGGACAGGTCATGGAGAGCCCCTCTTGCGTCATACCTGTTCAAATATTTAAACATTAATAAAAAGCATCACATACTCTACATGGGGTCAACCTTAACAGGAACAATTAGAACCTCTATAGGACTATAGAAGTTGACACAATAATGGGGGAATATTTTTTTCTACAGAAGAAACTATTTTTCCTATAAGCTTACTACAATATTATTTATGTCGCTATCTATGCAAACTCAGAGAGATTGAAGTAGCAGCATAGATTAAGCAATATCAATAGTTCAAAGAAGGATAAAAAGGCTAAGAATAGGGATAAAGAAAGGGACAAGTAGACAACCCGATAATGAGATTACGTATCTATAATTTTTATTAACCTTACACATAAAAATGTCAGAAGCGGCCAACACTATGTTACCTTTTAATGAATGGTTGCGCTATTATATTAAGTATGATGTGTTAACCATTTGTTTTTTATTGTTTAAAAAAAAAGTTCACTGACTTGATATGATATACCTAGTGAATGGACATATGAATTATGTAAGTGTGATTCATGGTATAATCCTATGTACTATCTGCCATGTTAAATGCAAGTTCATTTCTGCAGTGTGTATATATCAAACCAGTTTACGACAAGTGGGATTTATAGAGACACCTGCTTCCTACAATATCAGTATGAAACCTCAGTGAGGTTTGGATCTTTTTACACTTTCCACTCAATAGTTGGTGGCTACCATCGCCTATAGCACAAACATTGCCACAGGTTCTGCAATCGCACTTACTACCATAGTAAGATTAAGGATAGGGATAAGGGATTAGGAAAGGATAGGAAAATGGGCTCTGGTACCCCTTATTCACTCACCAAAACACAACATACATACTGTTGTTTACAGCACACATGATGCACCTTGTCATGTAAAAATCTTAACAATAAATATGTAGTAAGCAACATTTCACAACTTTATTCCGCATTTACTATATAATTGAATTGAAAGTACATTAGGTATTTACCAAAATTAGAACCCCAAATCGACTTAGAACTAGGTCTTAAATGTAAAATAGTGGCAAAGATTTATAAAAAACAAGTTCTAATAATTTTACATACTCAATGATACCTTTGCATTTTATACATACCACCGAAGTCTATCACCATAATAAGGTGCCGCACCCGCTAGCGCGACGTGGACCGGACTTCTTTCGGCGAAAACTTCATACTACATTCGTCTGCGGAAAAACTTAGAACCTTCGAAAATTTAGTATTTTCTGACAATTCCTTATAGTTTTTATTACTTTTTTTGGAGCCATAGTTGGCAGTCTTATAGTAAAAAACAGATCGAACCTGTCGATTTTCAACGTATCATCCCCCATCCACGGAATGAGGTGCTTTCCTTGATCAATGTGCAGGGCCCTTACATCGTCCCTGAACAGTTTGCACGTATAGCCGAACACGAATAGCTCTTCTTTCTTCTCTTTAAATTCACTCTTTCGTAATATGCCACTATCATTGTGACCTCCAGTCCATTTCATTGACATTTTTATATTAAAATATTTATAACTTAACTAAAAATATGGAGAATAAAAAACTACAAACTCAAAATCACAAACACAAAATTAATTAATTAACCCAATTTCTGACCACACCGTGACACTGACACCTGACACGGTACGGTCGACTCGACACCAAACATTACGCCATTTGACAGTGACTTTGATTGTAACTTTGACAACGTCAATTATGACACTTAACTTCAACCACAGATCACTATATATATGAAGTACACCAATACTAAGGAACATAACCAATACTAAATTATTAATCCTTTCCCTACATGGGTTATTTAATTCATTCGATTCAAAACCGTTCGCAGATATTTGGGCAGGCCGTCTGGTGGCAGTAACACCAAAACACCACCGTGAAATAACAATATGTATGCTGTTGTGTTTCGATGAATGAATAAAGAATGCCAGCCAGAGTCCAATGAATAGATTAGATTTCCCTATCTTATTAGATAGGGATAACTATTCTTTATTAACGGTAATACTTTTAAGTCCATTTACCTTAAACTTTCTTATAATTTCCATCGAAAAAAATACCATGAAGGTAACGCGAAATTTTTCTTAATGCAACCCTTTAAGGAGAAAATGTCCTCTATTTTGCGTTTTTATGATAAAATTGTCTGACGACATGGGGGTAATGATGTGAGCCTTTTTTTCTAATAATACCCTACCAATTATTTTTATTTGTTACAATTCTAAATTTTATTTTGGTCTCCTTGCTTTTCCATAGCTACCGTACCCACTACCACAAAGTGAACAAAAAACATGCTTGCCGAGCTTTGACATAAAAATGGACATACTATTCTAACAAAGATATTTAAACGTCTCGCTCCGCTATCATTATTCTATGTATTCTAATAAGAATTTCTAATAAGAAGCTACTTACTTAATATGTATATTTAGTCTAAACTTAGTAGACATACTTATTTAAATGTTAAAAACAGAGGCCCAAAAGTGGGAAAAATTGCACCCAAAATTGGTTTTTCGCGAATATAGCAAAATAATTTTTTTTTTTTCAAATCGACCAAATATTTAAGTCAAAATTGGTGAAATTGGCCATTTTAGGCGGTGGTAGGGAGAAGTGTTAGAGGTGACTAATTTTGCAGTAGTCCTTTGGATAGGTGCCGATGTTCTGAATAAAACGATTTTTTTATTTTTTCAATACCTCAATTTTTCAGGAAATGAGAGCATTTTTTGTCGGGAAAAGTTTTGTTGGCATCATACTATAAGTACGCATATTAACGTAAAAAACGACAAATGTTTAAACTCATTTTGCGCGAAAACTATTACAGATATAGGTGGTGTTTTCACTTTTTTTCCTCTCTTTCGAATTTTCGAAAACTGCATTTTGAAATTCGCAATAGCACCAATTTTAGTGCAATTTTTCCCAATTTTGAGACACTTTGATGCGGATTTCGAGGGGCGATCAGGATTTTCGGATTTTTCGACCCTGAAAACTTAAAGTAAGCCCTCAAGCGGAATCCTAATAGATTAAGTCAATCAAGATGAATCCGTAAGGCCAACGGACTACCAGAAAAAAATAAAAATGGCATTTAGTATATGTAAAAAAAAATATTGTTGAATATTATTTTAAAAATTTAAATAATACTGTCTTGCACAAAAAGATTTTTCACATAATAATAAAAAAAAATTAAATAACAATGGCAACTGGATATAACGCCCATAAATAAAGAAGGTCGTTAATTTTTTCGGTTGCCTAAAAGGGCTATCACACCTTACAATTTGAACGTATTCAATTTAGGAAATCGAAAGGTGTGATCGCAGAAAGAACAGATCGGATTCAATTTAGAGAGTTCTAACTCTCTGTTTCCTTAAATTGAATACTGTGATCGCGGCGTTTCAATTTAGGAAGTTTAGGGGTGTCCACTTAAAAAATACATCGATGTTTTTTTGTCGATGCGATACAAAGAGGCTATGCATCGGTTAGAAACATTGATGTTTTCTCAAAATCGAGTACACTAGCTGCTGCCCGCGACTTCGTCCGCGTAACGCGTGACACGCTAATATACAAAATGGTTAATTGTTTACCTTTTTAAAATCAAAATTGAAACATAAATAACATAGGTTATTTATATTTTATAACGTTACGAGGACGAAGTCGGGCACTAAAATAACTACTTAAATGAAATACCTATTTAAATGAAATAGGTAATAAAATAATATACTAAATAAATAGGTAACACAATCAAGATTCTTGATTGCAATTGATTTCGTTAAAGTACCAGTAACTCGTTATATACCTAACTAGTAATTTCCTAATATTCCTAATATTTAATACGATATATCGATACAAAGCGAAGTATCGGGCATCCCTACTGCGTTCACAAGTGTTGCCAGATTTGTGGAGGCAAAAATCCGTACCGCCTTTCACTGTTTCCTAAATTGAATTCGATGTAGGAAATGCTTATCGCACTATTCAATTTGAACGTTTTCTATTTAGGAATCTAAGTAGAGAGCTCGTGATCACACTACGCTAAATTGATTTCTAAATCGAAGATATAAAGTTGAAAATGGATAAACTCTAAATTGAATCCAATCTGTTCTAACTGCGATCACACCTTTCGATTTACTAAACTGTAACATCGACGTTTTATGACTGTTGCGGAAGCGGCAGCTCTGAACTCTACCTATTCAATATACTTTGTACTAATTCAATTAAATAGAAATGCCACAATAAAAGTAAAAAAGATTTTTAATATTTTCTAAAATATATGAAACTACAAGAGCAAAATTTGTTTGAAATTCTTTAGAATTTAATTATACCGAGTGAAGTATTACCTATAAATCGTATATCGATTTGTAGATATCAAAAATATGTATAATCCATACTATCCATACTTACTAATATTATAAATGCGAAACTTTTTCACGCCTTAACTACTCAACCGAATTTTGCATACACAATACACGTTGTCAGGGATACAGGAAAGGATATAGGGTACCTTTCTTCCAAAAAAAAGTACTGTTCCTGAGTAATCGTCTAAAAATATAAATAATAGGGCGCTACCGTCGTCACAGTAATAACGATGTCAGGCGTTATTACTCATATATTTTCTTTTTCAACGCGGAAGAAGTCGCGGGCACCAGCTAGTAATAAAATATTTGGTTTAAACTTAAAAAAATAAAATCAATAACTATTTGTAAATGTCTTTATTCATCTTAAATATAAAATCAAAATTTAATTCATAACAAGGCTTATTTATCATTTAGTAATTTATAGGTATGACATGCATGCTAAAAATCTGTAATGTATACCGAGAAATCCGTATACTGGCAACACTCTTCGATTTAGAAATATATTTAGCGTAGTGTGATCACGAGCTCTCTACTTACATTCCTAAATAGGAAATGTTCAAATTGTAAGGTGTGATAGCCCTTTAATAAAATAAAAGCATTTTTATTTTGTCGCATACCATAGGTCTCAAAAGGCATATGGCGGACGTTTATATTTTTGCACAGAAAACTGATAAATTCTTTTAGTTATGAATATCTTTTGACCGCTACGGCGTATTTGTTAAATTTAGCTGATAAAAGTTAGTTTTTAATGTGTAAATAAGTTGATTATACCTGATTCATGTAAATATTGATGTATTTTATTGCGTGGACGTGTTCCGTATTGTTTAGTGTGTAAAAACGAAAAGTCTGTGATAATAAACATTACAATTTGTAAGGCGATAGAGTAATTTCAACAATAGTTTTGTAAATACTGTAAAGATATTTTAGATTTATTAGTTATATATACTGATTTACATATTGAAAGAAGACTGAGTAACGATTGTGCGATTTTCAAACTATGTCAGACCTATTGTCTACATTTCAAGAGAAACCAACGGACGAAAGCCTGAAGGATGGCTGTAAACAGGAAGGTCAGTGCAATATCTTCTCTATCCTCCTCTCAATCTTCTTTATTTACGCGATACGTACTGGTAGTCGACTTGATAAATTTTCTCTAAGCTCCGTTATGTCGATGTTTACGTTATAAAAGTGGACTACTTACATAAAAAAAGTGCAAAATGATAATTTGGGTCATAATATTAAAATTGCCCATATCAACTTAAAAATACCGTTGTCATATAGCTTCACTTATTTATTTATATCGAATTTTACAATTATACTATAGTATATTTGTAAATTTATTTTTCTTTATTCGAATTTGGTTCTGAATAACTTTTATTTACTCAAATAGTGGCATTTTTATTAAGCGGTGGCAGGACACATTGGGTTATGTAGTTATTTGGCAGCCCGTCTTGCGACAGTAAAGACCACAGTGAAATAACAGCATGTGTGCTGTTGTGTTTCAGCGAGTGATTGAGGAATGCCAGAGCCCATTTCTCTGTCCCTTCCCAATTCCTTACTATTACCTGTGCTATTACTATCCTTACTCCAATAGTCATACTATGGTTGGCAACAGACTTGTAGCACCTGTGGTTTTGCTTGTGTTTAGAGGTGATGGTAACCATCTACCATCAAGTCTGTCTTAACAATGGAAGAAGGTTATTGAAAATACTTAATTAGTAATATACTAATATTATAAATGCTAAAGTTTGTATGGATGGATGTATGGATGTTTGTTACTCTTTCATTGCAAAACTACTATTAATTTTGTATACCATGAAATATTGCATACTCGTTGTCTGGGACACAAGAAAGGATATAGGGTACCTTTCATGCAAAACGTGGATGAAATCGGGGGCATCAACTAGTATTATAAACTCTTTCATGCATAAACTACGGAATGGATTTCAATGAAACTTTTACAATAGCTTATACATCAAAATAAGAAATAGGCTATGGTTATATAAGACATAAAACGTGGACGACATTGTGGGCACCAGCTAGTTGTAAATAATAATAAAGCTGTCCAAAGCCTGTAACCACTGTGTAACTGTACTACTAAATATTCGAGCAACAAGAGGTCAAGCGTCATATTATTAATACTTGTATTTTTTACATTTCACCATGGACGAAGTCGTTGGCACCAGCTAGTAATATATAAAAGGATAGATGCTGACATACTTTTATATGTTTATTCATTACAAACATATAAAAGTACAAATCTTTTCTCATTATAATATTAGTATAGTTTGTTAAAATATTTTAAATTGGGGTCCTAAAATACCTACACAATAGTTAATACAGGTCAGTTTTTTTGCACAGTTGTGTATTGCTATCTCTTTTCCACCCCTTTGATTTTTGCATAGGGGTGACATTATCAAATGGGGCTGCTGCGAAGGTCAAGAGTACAAGGGTACATGATCACTATGAAACGAGAATAATGCAACGAATATATTAAAAGTTAATTTTTACTTTATATATCTATTCTTGTTTAAAAGAACTGAAGTTCCTTTTTAAGTAAATTACTTACTTACTTACTAATTGTTTTTTCTTTGACTGGGGGTGGTTATTAAAACCAATTGAATTTAAATGTACATATTTCAAATTAGTACATTCGTTTTAATGATACATTTTGACTGACAAACAGACTGCTTATTAAATAAGGTATAAAAAAAAAGGTTTTAGCTTATTTGTAATTGGTGACATAGCAAATGAGAAAGTAGTATAACTACTTGGGTAGTTTTATTGTATGAAACACAGCTTGCATGTTTAACTAATGTGCATATTAATTGGTAAATAATTTTGCTCGAATAAAAAAGGAATGCACATAATCAAAGAATAGATATAAAACGTCAGGATTGCATAATGGTATATAACTAAATCCAAAACAGATCAGACGAGTGTTTTTTTAGTTTGATCAATAATTTTACAAAATCTATGAGTCAATATATATATATGTTTTTATAATTATTGTGGCTTGATATAGTAGGACTTTTATATTCTTACACGGTGTTTAAACTGTTACACAGTTTTAAGAATTTCTGCAGTTCAGGTATGTAAAAAATGAACAGATGGTTTTTTTACATTTATTAGTTTTGACAATATTACTGACTATTCAATTGCTGACTATGAATTCTGATTTTTGATCAACTATTTTGGGAAATGAAATGAAAGGGCATATTTATTACTTTTTTTATATCTAAATGTATAAATTAAATTAATTATTTTTGATCGCTGGCAAAAAGTATAATTGCCTACATAGATAGCAGGCAATCTGTAGTGTTTTTTTTTAATTATTTAGTACCTATGTAAAATATCCTAAAATTAAGTTCATGTTGTTCATTCTTTATCGTGATTTCAAGGTCGCCGCAGATAAAAATGCAGTTTGAATAATAGTTACTCATACTCATTGATGTATCGGAAATGTAAATCTCATTAAAATTGGACAGTGATGTAGCTAAACTACTTATAATGCTGGCTAAAACAAAGTCGTTTCCCGCCCTATGCCCCCCTCTGATGCTTAGATCGTTTTGAATTATACACAACGGATTTTTAATGCCGTTTTCACTGCAAAGAGCATTAAAGGACGAATGTTTTTTATATGCAACTAGCTTAGCTATTGCATCCACCCGAAGCCAGGAGCTTGTCGCTAGTAAACTATAATTTACAGATATACGGGGAAACTCAAGTATGCTATATCAAGTGCATGTGTAGGTAAGTATTTTAAATTCAGTCAGTTTAAATTTCCTTTTTTTTATGAACTTTAAAGATAATATTAAATAATATTATATAGAGTAACTTTTTACCACAAAAGCAATTCACTACTTTTAATTTTAAATTAAATTTCCTTTTTACATTGTGTTTGGATTTCAGAGTTCTTAATATTCTTCTTGAAAAACATTAGTCCCAGCCTAGTACTTTAGTTAGAATGCCCGTTTTTACAGTTGATATGTCTGATTAATAAAAAATGTAGACAGGTATTTGTGAAAAAATAATTTAACTACCATTACAAGATTAAATGAAATCCTTTTGGGGGTAAATGTTAATTGACAATTGTTGTCCGCCATTTTGTAATTGCAGTTTGTGAAAAGATTTCGTGTGCTCTATAGTAACTTTGCGAAAGAAATTTGAAAAAAAATTGAATTTTCTTCTACTAACTTGTGAAATTTGTCGCATATACTATTTAGCGTGTTTGTAAATCTTTGATCGAGTTCGTGTTAGTTTTAAAGGAATATTATTATAATTTGTTTTTTATTTTTAAATTATTTAATTTTTTTTAAATTTTGTTGATTAGTCTAAGTTTAGTGTAGTTTTTTGTTTGTTTGTTTGTAACGATGATTAGTAAGAATCCCGTTTCTAAACCGGTCGTTTCGAAGGTTGTGCGTAGAAGGCGACGCAAGAGCGCCTCGAAGGCAGCCAGGAAATCCAATGACAAGACCAAGACGGAGTCATTGCCGCTTGCATTGGTCTCCGAAAAGATAATTTCTCCTATTAAATGCGCGGTGCACGCGTTCGTCTTCAAATATCAGAGTGTTGTGAGAAAGGTACCCAGGGAATTGCCGCCGAGGATTCGCGCCGGACCACCATCGAAAAGGGTGAAACGTGTTTCGTGGAGTGAGTTTTTGTTTTTGTTTTGTACCTGTTTTGTTTTAATTAAAAACAAAAATACCAAATACTCATACCCACCTTGACATAATTATTAATTTAATTAATCTGAATTTTATAAAGCGACAAAAAAAAAGAGAAAGAAAGCGAGTTTTGTAAGTTCATTTTGGAGTTGGAGGGTAATCTTCTTATTCCTCAATGCGCCTGGCCTCCATTTTCTAACCACAGGTCGAAATTTGATCATACAATTTCGATGGTGGAGAGAAAAATGTAACTTTCTATTTATTTATTTTTATTGATAACACAAAAACTCGTCGATAGCTATCAAACAAAAATAAATAAATAAGGAAAATCAGTCCACAAACAAAAAAATGCTGTGTTTATACCTAGATTCAACAGATTTGTTGAAAAATAGACAGATACTGGCGTAAAAATAAACTTGCAAGCGACCCGCCCTCGGTTTCGCATGGATGCATTTTTCTTCTAAAAATATTTTGAATATTTCTGAAAATTCTTTATTGAAATATACAATCAATCAATACTAATAATAAATCTGTAAGTATAGGTATTGTATGTATGTTCATCCATACCTCTTAAATTAATAGATTTTCATGAAACTTGGTAGATAAACATTTAGATGACACAGGATAGGCTACATTTTTCTTTTTCAACGCGGACGAAGTCGCGGGCGCCAGCTAATTGTATTATAATAAAATCCGGTTGAGTTCGTTTAGAAAAGGTTAGCGGAGAAACAAGCAAAATTACAGCAACTTTATTTTATAATATTATGCATAGATATGGATGAGTTTATATAATTTTCTTATAGGTCTACACAAGTTTAGTCTACCTGTTGGATGCAATAGTCTATCTAGACTAGATTGAAAAAAAAAAAAAAAGGTCTATTCTAATACGTATTATTTTACTATGACCTTGAAGTTTATTTTTGTCCAGACGTCTCTTTTATGCAGTGCAGTGAGAAAACTATTTATTGCATATGTATTTACATTTTTATTCTATGCAATTAGAGCAAAACGAATTTATTGTGAAAGTAATATATTTGAGGTGTATATAATATTATGTAATTATGGTCTTTACAATAGGATTTTAATGTGATTACGCTATAAGCTTTAAAGGGGGAAGGTTTTTATCTAGAACTAGTTAGCTGCTGTCTGCGTTTAATTTAATATTTAATAACAACTGCCGAAAAAATGGGGTGTTACAAGTTTGACGTGTTGTGCATGCATGTGTGTATATGGTTGTATGTTTGTCTGTGGAATGGTAGCTCCCAAACTAATGGACTTATTTTGATCCTGTTTTGCAAGCTGACGCGATCTAGATGGTTCTTAACTATAATTAATGAAGATGTTTGTTTGTATATACGTAATTTGGGGGCTATGTTGTTTCTCTGTATTCAAACTATCATAAACTCGTTTCAGCGATTTAGGAGTGAAGACGCTAGACTATCTGATATTTATATTATACTAGCGACCCGCTCCCGGCTCCTCCCGGGATGCCAATATACACAAACTTTCCTCGTTTATTCCTCTTTCCATAAGTGAAAACGGAATTAAAATCCGTTGGGCGGTTTAAAATTAGCTAGCGGTGGAACAGACATGACGGTTTAATAATACCTATGTAGAATCTCTACCGTATAGTTTTAATGAAAGAAAACTTTGTTGTAAAATATTGTATTTTTTTCTACAATATACAACAAACCTTCTGTGAATTTTTTTTATCTAACTGATAATGAAAACCGCATTAAAATCCGTTGCCTAGTTTAAAAGATTTAAGTGTACATGTGGAAGGACAGACGTGGGGTGTGACTTTTGTTTTATTAAACATGTTAAAAAAACGCTTCGATAAAATCCATAATTTATGATATATTATCGCCAATAATTATTGTCCTGACACTGTAGTACTACTGAAGAACAATCATAATAAACTAAAAATAATATTTGAGTTAGTTGTGTGCCCTTATCATCTGATTGCAGAGGTCTTTACCCCCTTGTACACCCATATTAAAACCGCAACATTGTAACTTTAATATTAAATTTTATGTTGAACTTATATGTAGATCAATTTGTCTCAAATTAGTTGTGAAATAAAAAAAAAAAACTAGGCCAGTTCCCTTAAGAAATAACCACCATATGTGTGAGGATAAGTTTCATAATTGCACGATTTACTGCGTACCGATTCATAGATATAACTACCCTCTCATACTACTCTTTTTTTCGTCTTTTTACCTTTTTTTTTCATAAAATAGCATTCAATCTTAACTCACACTTAAAATAATTGATTTCATTAATGTCTTTTAGCTTTTTCTAGGAACATCAATCATCAATAATTATACTTACTAATATCATAAAGAGTAAGATTTGTATTTTTGTGTTTGTAATGAAAACTACTAGACCGATTTTGAAAATTCTTTCATCCATAGAATCAGCGAGTAACAGAGGCTATATTTTATAAAGTTACGCGGGCGAAGTCGCGTGCAACAGTTATTACAATATATTTTGATTAAAATATATTTGATTATCTTCACCAAGATTAGATGTAAGTCCTAAATAACCTAATAACCCCATCAGTTTATTAGGAAATTTCTTATGATAAAATTCTTTGGTAATAGATAGTCAAAATTAACATGTGTAAGTGTTAAATAATGCATCAAGTCCTATTTTAAAAGTGTGTTTTTTTATTCCCATAGCTTTCATCAGTAAATATATTTGATTGAAGAGTTGTCCCAGGGGATTTTGGTCAAGGTTAATTCGACAAACACCTAATAATTCCAAATAATGAATATATTTTCCAGGACATGACCAGTCGGGCAACATTGCGTCATGGGATCCGGCCGTACTCGCGATGGGACCTGCGAGGCGGAAACTCACTTACACCGTCAAAGAGTTACACAGGCTGAGAAACTCACCGCTCGTTAAAAGAGATCTTGAGAATGCTTTTGCAGGCTGTGAAGCGTTGGCGCTGTAAGTGTTTCCTTTAACTGTACTTATAAAATCATTTGTCCTGACTGATTTTTAAAGCACAGCCAAAACTACTAAGTCTAGAAATTCAGAACTGGGATTAAGGTTAGGAAGGCATAGTTAATGATTTCTTTTTTAATTTTGACATTACATTACCTTTATTTATTGTTCATAGCTTCTTCATTCAGGGTGTACTTTAAATATGTATAGTTAAATTATTTAGTTTTATTTTATTTTATATTTTCAGTGTGCTGAAGAAACGACCTGATTCACCCAATGATGATGACAGAGGAGCCAAGGGGGATGCTCCGAATGAAAATCACAAGGTATTTCTAGCTATTTTTGTTTTCAGACAATATAAAATTTATTTTGCATGAGATTTATATATTGATTTAATATTAAAATAATTTTAATTTAGTATCTGTTTGTTTGTCATGTGGTGTTTAGGGTGTTTACGGTCGCGAGCGGCGGTCGGCGGACCCGCGCGAGCGCGTGCGCAAGGAGAGCGCGTGCGAGGGGGGAGGCGGCGCGGGCGGGGGGTGCAGCGGGGGGATAGTGCTGTCGCCACAGCGGCGCTCGTTCACGTCGGGCTGCGGCGCGTCGGTGGCGGCCGCGCCACACCAGCCGCCGCACGTCGCGCGCACCCGACCCGAATCGCCTCTCTCGCAGCCGCAGCCCGCCAAGCAGGATCAAGGTACTCTACTACTCTTTCTCTCTCTCTCTTTTCTCCCCCCACACTCTTCCTCCCGCTCTCTCTCTGGCCTTGAAATATTGATGATACTTTCGTCACTTATTTTTGCATTTGCAACTGTAAGCACTTGTAATAAGGCCGATATTAATGAAAACATGTGGCAAGCACAGGTGATGCATATTTAAGATTCAATATGACATTGTATAAGCCTGCCTACAATTATTAATTCCTCACAAAAACTATTGCTGGTGAAACATAAATATTCTTGTTTTATTTCGAATAAAATTCTCTCAAAGCTTTACTTACTTCCACATACTGAGCCGTAAGATGTTATACAATAAAAAAAAGTTATTTATTACATCAAAGTTTTTCTATAGCTACTAAACAAAAACTAAGAAAACAAACAAACGGGAAATGTGAATCTATAGTCCAGAGTTATACCTACTTTATACCAAAGTTATACTTGCTATCCTTAGTCCATTTAAAAAAAAGTATTTTACGCTCTTTTTACTAGTATACTCTTTAAGTCCTATCAAAGAAAACAAAAAAGGTTTCTTTTTTTAAAAAAGAAACATTTTTTGTTTTCAACCTTTTTTGTTTGTTAAAAAAATTTTCAAACAGAAAGGTCCAACTCATTACATGATTTGCTAAATGTGATTGAATAGTCTGCTTCCGATACACAGAGTATCTTACTATTCCCTAGAAACGTTTGTAGAGATAGTATGGTTATGTATGACGTCGTAACGAATAGGGATTTGTGATAAAACTTGTAGGTCGTCGCATCGGCTCTGGGCGAATAATGGTGCGAGACGAGAACCGCAGCGGGTGGGAGGAGCCCGAGTACCGAGCGGAGCCATATAGGCCCCCGCTGGCTAGGGAACGTGATCGCAATGCGGATAGGTCAGTATATCTTTTTGTTATGTCTTCTCTACACTATCGGTGATTACAGACGATTACGGGCGAGCACGATTGTGTAGCTGTACAGTTGTACTCTTCATACTCGGCTGTACTCGCCGATCATCGTCTATTGATCGCCTGCGACCCATGATTTGTCGATTTTTACAAGCGATTGTGATCGGCACGATCATCACACCTTTCGCCAAAAGTAAATATATTGGTTGGCTCAAATGGTGGTGATGTGTTTTCAGGTACGATCGTCGGTCGTTCACGCGCGACTCCTATTCCTCTGACATCAAGAGGGAGCGGGACGACCGATTCATTAATGACAAACCGCGTGACAGGTAAGCGTATCTTTATTTTAGTACTAGCCATTTTGGATATTTTGCCCGTTTGGAATCGTGCACCTGTGAATAGTGAATGTTGTTTTTGTCCAATTTGTTCCATCGTAGAACAAATGGTGAAAGTATTAGTTGGACTAACTTTAAAAGAAAGGTTTAGTTTGAGTATTTTTAAAGAGTGTTGAGTAAGTTTTAAAAGAAGTGGCATTTCGCAATCATACTTTGAGCAGCCCGTCTGCCAGCAATAATAACCATCCCTTTACATAAAAAGCAAAATTTTGAACTTAGTATAAAATTCGTTCAAAATTGAACTTTTGAGTAAATTGGGTATAACAGTCGCACTAATTTTTATTTAGATGAGGTGTTGTAATTCTTTTAGAGAGGATAACCGCAGATCCGGTGGTCGCTACTCTCAACGTCGCTTTGAGAAAGATGAAGAACCCGAATGGTGAGTTTGTCTTCTTTCCGCTTTATCGCCTGGTTACATGTTTATTGAGCCATTAATAATATGTTTATTCACATGTAGGATGTCTGGCGGGCCGACCTCTCAACTTGAGACGATCGAACTACGCGGTTTTGACGAACCCATTAAAAAGAATGGTACCTCCGGCGGAAAGGAAAATGAGGTAAGAATGTTTATATGTGTATATTATATAGTATCTACTTTTTAGTGTATGGGGTGGCGGAGAGCATAAGGTCAAATTTATGGTCGATTTTTTTTAATTTTTTTTTTTTAAAGTTAAGGTAAGCAGACATACTGACTGTCCACTAGATGGTAAGTGGACGCACCACATGCACCTCCACAGGTATTACAAGCCTTTTCTTGGATACCTGATACCGTAGGGGGACTCTTACCGGTTAAAACCGAAAGACTATACGCGGCCGTAGATGGGCAGGGACGCTATGACAAGACACCGGTGCCCCGTCATGGCCTTGCAGCGCGGAGAGGGTTACGCCACTTGTCGGAACCTCGGCGTACCCGACATTGGAGGTACGCAGGTCGCCTTGGGGATCTCGCGACCGGCCATATAGTCTGTACTGTTAGTTAAGGCTACGTTTGCAAGTACGGTGCAATGAAGTGTAAATGATGATCTGTTTAGAAATGGAACGCCAACGGTCGCGGGCGTTCTTCGGATCGCGATAGATGGCGCAGCGAGCCGCCCCCCGCCTCCCCACCCGCTGCCCCCGCACAGCCTAAGCCCGCCCCCAAACATCACAACAGTACACACGTACGTATATTATTACCTATCTATTGTTTTCGTATATATCATCTTATACAATACATGTTATAGTTTTAATGAAGAAGCTTCCAATTTTTTAATGGTTTATTTATAAAAAAATTAAATTAAATTTAAACAAAAAATGTAAAAGAATTATTAAAATATCTGTAGAAATAAAAATTTGTGACGCGAACGTTACAATATTATGTTTCTAGGAGAAGGATCCCCAACCAGCACCGCCCGTACCCGAACCAAAACCAGAGGAGACGCAGAACAACGATCACCCTCCAGACTTCAATTTGGACGATTTTCTCAAATTCGACACAATACCTGAAGTGCTGACGGTAAGTTTTCAAGGGAAAACAGGATCCTAATGGCTAAATTGGTATAATATATTGTTATTTTCTAATTCAATGGTTACATCTACGTGTTGACAATTGACAATTTATATTATAAAAAAAAAAACATGATTATTTCAGAATGGTACCAGCGAGCCAGCTGGGAGTCGGTTCAGCCGGTGGTTCCGAAAGGAAAGTTCCCCCACTGATAAGCAATATGAGAGATATTTGAACAACATGGTCGATGGTAAGTCATTTTTCATTGATTTTTACTATGTTAGCGTGCGGACAGGCATACAGTTTGTTCTTTGAAATCGGAGATGAAACATGGAATATGAAGAAAACAACGTTGTGTTTTGGTTATATTATCGCTAAATTCTGTACATTTCGGTTATATTATAGCTAAGTTGTACATCTCGGTTACATTATCGCTGCACCTAGCTGGAATGCGATGAATATCCTGCTAAGTACCACCTTCCCTCCCCACGCTTGCTCATCGCGAGCACAGTTGGTCATGGTCAGAATAAGCTGGCGCCGAAATGACATGCAACATCACATAGGTGCAGAGAGATAATGTAAACGTGTTATACTGTTTTTAAGTGTTTTTTATGTGTGTTACAGAATTGGACGTGAGTAGTCGGCCGGAAGGGGTGGGGCCTCCGGAGGGTGAAACGGGGGTGTTCGCCCCAATATCGCCCGCCGCTCGCCCACCAGTATCCCTCCTCGACCTACTACGAAGGGCTAACGCTGCGGACCAGAGACAAGGTATTTTTGATATGAATCATGCTTTGTGAGGGGTGAGATGAACATGCTTTATCTTTTGAAGATCTCACTGGTCTGCCCTTTCGACGCCGTCTTCCTCTGGGATAGTGTTCTTTGGAAGATGCTACAAGATCGTTTTAAAGATACTCAAAAGTCGTAAACTTGAGCAAGAAATTGAGAATTTTGTATGGTATTGCATGTGTACTTAGGCTGCGGTAACCATCTACCATTAACCGTTAGCCTTTTTGCCACCCTTGATAATATAAAAAAATATATGTGTGAATACAGAAATGAACCCAATCGGCGGCAAGATGCAGAGTCTAGAGGAGTTGGAAGCGCGTATGAGACAGTCTGCGCCTCCGCCTCATTCCGATCAAGATTTGACTGCCTTCAAACGACTCGTAAGTACAAATCTTTTTCTCCATAGCATAGCAACTTACTGTCGCGTCGAGTATAATGTGACAATATTATGTGGTCTGTTTCAGTTGGCGCAAGTGTCGGGCGGCCACGCGGTTCCGGCGGCCGGAGAGCCAGCCCGCCACCCGCCCCCGCACTCGCAGCCCCCTCCGCCCCACCAGGCCCATCCCCTCCACCAGCCGCCGCCGGCCTCGCACCACCAACCGATGACACTCTTCCAGGTAAAACGGAATCGCCGCACCGAACCGAGCGCACGTCGCCAATGAATCCCCGTAGTCTGACTTTAGTGTGTCCGTTTGTAGATGTTGAACAAGAATATGGAGCCGCAGCCTAAGGTGGCGCCACCGCAGCAGCCGCACATCCCGCAGGACCTCCTTTACAAGCTCTTGCACGTGCAGGTACTCACTCAAATTCAAATGTCTCAAGCAAAATTATTTTTTTAAAAAAATCACCTTACTGCTGTGAATAATGATTAAAGCCACACGCAAAGTTTTTTAATAATTAATGTTAATTAACGCAAATTAATGTTAATACATAACATGCTAAGCAGTTTTCGCGTTTTGCCTGATCCATGTGAAGCCTGGAGGCGGGTCGCTAGAATTGTTTTTTTAATATGCTATTTTTTTTTAAATAAAAATATGAAAAACACTCACATTACATCACATAATACTTACATCAAAACATATTAACATTTCTCAAGTGAAATTTGTATGTATTTGCTTAGCGGCAGCAACAGCAACAGCAACAACAACAGCAACAGCAGCAGCACCAACAACAGCAAGAGGTCGGAAATGTCGCCGACCGCGAGTTGCTTCAGCGGCCAGAGGCTCAAGCCATATTGCACGGTATGTATAATTATAATATAGGGGAAAATACCCAATTATTGGCACTTTAAGAAATACGACCATTTATTGGCATTTTTCGACCTACATTGTATTGTTCAACTCAAATAAAATTTGAAAGTTCGACAATGTTTAAATCATTTGACTGTTTAGTGTTAGCAATTCTCATAAACCTAAGATTTATTTATTTTTTGTGGGAACGCAGTTTATGGAATAGTTTTCTTATTGCGCATTATAATGGATGTTTTAAAGCGTTGTTTGCTTGAAAAAAAAGAGGGATTTGGACAAGATGAGGATGTCCGATGAAAGAAAAGCGTAGTTTGTTGTGAAATTTTTCAACCTAATACATAATTGGTTTGCTCATTTTTTGTACAGGTCTGAAGGCTGGCGAGATCACAGTACAGCATTTACTGCAACAGCTGAACAACCCTGGACTGCAGAGCAGACATCGTGAAGTCCTGCACACAATACTCCGGCTGCAGCATCAGAGACAGGTATACGTTAGTTCAGTCAGAACATTTGGACGTTCGTTCCCTGTGGAATCTGAATTGAATGGTTATTGTTTTATTTGGTAGATGGGTGGTTCCCCGTTGCCCGGGAGTGGAGCTCCTCCCCATCTTGTGGTGCCGCCCCACCACCAACAGTTGCCGATTTCCCCTCTGCCACATCAAGGTAAAGACACACATCCATATAATATTTAAACGGCACTGCGTAAGATTATGCTGATCAGTTATGCTGGTCGAAAGTGTTTGCAGGAGTGTAGGTCAATATTTATAAGTGGTTTATTTTTTTTTGAAGGCCTGTCTATATTTGTGCTTGACCTCTTGTTGGTATAACACTTTGGAAAGGAACAGTACTTTTTTTTTCTGGGTGAAAGCTACTCTATGTCCTTTTCTGTATCAATGACAATATGTATTCAAAATTTAACGACGATTGGTCTAGTAGTTATGTCGTGAACAGACAGAGAGACAGGCAGACGGAGTTACTTTCACATTTATAATATTAGTATGGACAGTTAAATGAGAATTGCACACATTTTGTAATTCAATAAATTTCGTTGTTAAATTGGACGCAGCGTTTTGTGTTTCGCCCATAATGCCCACAAGTCCAAACATGGGCGTGCCGCATCCAGGTAAAAACAAATATTGGTGTTGTTCAATGTTGTGCGTGTCTTGTTTGTGTATAGATTTGTTGTGTTCCATGGGTAAAGTGATTTTTTTTCTGGCTGAATGGTATCCTATGTCCTTTTCTGTACGTTAGACAACGTGTACGCAAAATTTTATGATGATCGCCCGAGTAGTTAGGCGGGAAAGCGTAATATTTACTAGTTAGTAGTTAGGATGTAGCTGTGTAGCGCGAGGCTATACAGAATTTGTTTGACCTTAACTATGGATTTCGCATGCCATACAAAACACTACGAACTTTATGGAACATTTAAAAGCGACATAATTATTATACGTAGAGCGTGAACTGTCATTTAAAACCAACAAAACATTTGTAATTTAAAGAGAATGTGACTTTACGTCAACACATTGGAGTTTAAAATGAATAGTATAAGTTGGTTGTTACTTACTACTTTTTACCATTAACGCGCGAAGGCAAGACTCCTACTTGTCACGCAAATTCCATAGTTGTAGTATTTCGATGGAGCTTATCTACATCACATAAATTATAAGATCGGGGTTAGTGCTGTATAAATTTCCAATTGACTTACTTCCAGGCGTGCCGACCCGTATACCGTCCCCGAGGGAGTTGGCAGCTCACACGCAGTCCATAATGCAGGGGGCTCTCATCAAGAAGAAGCTCGAAGAACAGAAGGAGAACTACAGACGCCGTCACGAGATGCAGCACCAGGCCAAGCAGCCCACTCCGATCTCATTCACACCCACCTCGGTCAGTTCTAATCACAACACAATTAGCTCAAAGCTTTCATTTTCATATTAGTGCACGTGACTTCGTCCGTGGTGAAAAAGACAGGAGTCTAATATTTTTTTAGGAAAAAAGTATCCTAAAGTCCTCAATTATTCGCAGTTATGAATAAATTGTATTACCTAATATTATTGGGTTTTTTTTATCGATTTTCAGGTGCTCCGTAAAATGACTGCAGACAAGGAATCCGATGTTCTGAGCCCTAAACAGCAACAGTGGTCGCAGCCTCCCAAGATGCCGCAGGGAAGGCCCATTGTCAAGGTTAATACACCAACATAGTTTATACACTAATAAAACGAACAATCGAATTTGTAAGGGATCACTCAATTATTTTATTGCTTTCTAATGCCTAGTCCACACTTTTGCCCAACCATTTGACAGTGTGGACGTCCCTCTGCGTCTATAGGAAACATGTTCCTATCTGTCTCCAGCTACTGAGTGCTGTAGTTCAAAAATTGTTCAATTTTTAAAAAGTAATTGAAAATTATCATTCGTCCTATTGTACCTAGAGATATTTGTGGGATGTAGGCCAGCGAGCCGAATTACCGTTGTATGCCGGAGCGTAGTCAATCTTTAGTGTCACTTGTCATGATGCATACAGTAAGCGCAACGCGGATCCGCGTTCCGGCACACGTGTGTTGAGTAATTATTGACGCGGATCCACGTTTCCGGCATATGAAGTGTTAAGCAAATCACGGATAGAAATAAAGTTTGATGGTGTGTATTATTGCGAATGTTCAGGGTAATCAGAGCGGAGCCGCACCATCTATGGGCTACACACCGGCGCCTGTTGACTACCAACAACACTATCTTAATCATCAGCAGGTATTATTATTATTATTATCTTTATTATCTTTCTTTTCCTTTCTAGACAGTTTATCTTTTACGTATTTACCTGGCTCACTCGATTTATATTTTTAAACTATTACAACTGCTGTTTTGTCTAAATGTCTACAAAAGCATTGATTAATAGTTTTGTAATAAGTTCGATTTGGTGACGTCACTATTTTCGTATGGTCAAAAACCTGCAATCCAGGAAATGTCAAATTACTCGTTCGAATTATGAAACGCACTATAGACAATTATTGTTCTCATGCATAACACGATATAAAGGCGCACGTACACCAGCGTTAGTTTTGCAGTACTGCGAACTGCGAACTGGTTATCGAACTATAAAATTTTATTGTCATCACATATTATAATAACATGTATAGGCATTTCTATTCCATTGATGCTTGTATTCAAAATGTGTAGATAAATCTAATAAGACTGGAGATGATGAGGAAATTTGAAATTGAAAAAAGAAGGTTGAACACATAATAAATGTTGTTGCAGCAAATGGGTGGCGGAATGCGATCTTATTCGCTACCGCAGCAGAGACAACAGGTGCCGGCTTCGGTGAGTTCTTGATAATTATATTATTGAGGCCAAGAAAAGTCAATATAATATTTGAAGGAAAAAATTAAAATGATAAAAGTTTATTGTGGCATCATCCAAATTAACAATGTTTATAATTTGGCCTTTGAAGCATCTATCTCAGTCGGCAGCACCTATGTTATGTTATTTAGTAATGAATTTTTCAGATGCCAAGCATAAACAATATGAACAACATTAATAACATAACGCGCGGCGTGGCGGCCGGAACCACCATCCACCAGCTCATTGTGCAGACTCATCAGAGGAGCCTCAACGGTAAATTATCTCTATACTTATAAAAATTGTTTGTCTTGACCTCTTGTTGCTATAACACTTTGGTTAGACGTAAGTTAGTTTAGATGATTTCTCGGGATACTTTTTTTTTCCTGGATGATAGGTCAGGCTGTCAGGCATAGAGGAAAGGATGATAGGGTATCATCCTTTCCTCTATGCCTGACAGCGTGTATGCGAAATTTCACGACGATCAGTTGAGTAGTTAGGGCGTGAAAAGGTAACATACAGACAGACAGACAAACAGTTACTTTCACATTTATAGTATACTAGATTCTAGATGGTGCACGCGTAACTTTATAAAATATAGCCTATGTTTTTCGCTGATTTCGCGGTACTTTTTGTGTCTACTCACTACAACAAACATACAAGTCTTCTCTCTTTATAATATTAGATTAGATGAGTTTTATATCCAGCATAATATGTGAGTCGTGCAATTTAACAAAGTCGACGAGGGAAGTATGTATTGTGATGCGTTTGTTAAATGACTCGTTTTAGAAATGGGCGTAGCGAACGCCGCTGGCGGTGGCGGCGACAACCAGCTGACGAGGTGGTTCTCGCCCGAGTTGCTGGCGCGCGCCTCCGCCGGCAAGCTGCCCTCCGTGCACATGCCCAACGCACTCTCCTTGGAGGACCTCGAGCGGCACCACCACTCGCCGGCGCCGCCCGTGCGCAACTGAACGCCGACGCCTACGCCCACTCTGTTTATGAACATGTAAACCCCCCCCCCCCCCCGAACACACTTCCCCGCCCCCCCCTCTTCTCGCCTTGTGTGTTAGCGTCGCTCTCACGGAGAGGCGCACGACAGTACGCGTCACTCCTTTAGAAAAATATTATCACGTGACTATAATAAGGAATTATGAAGAACGGCGCGATAAGGAAGGCTCGCTAAGTGTGTTTACAATTTTCCAATTTCATAATTATTGAGACACGAAGCAGCAAAGTGCGATCTCTAGAAGGAATGTGGCCCCTTTTCTTTAGATCACACTTAAAAGGTGTTGGAAATTCTAAACACACGTACAGAGGGTCCTTATTGAGCCGTTATTCTTAAATCCTTATTAAGTTGTCACGAGATAATATTGTTTTAAAGGAGTGGCCGTTGTACGCCCAGTGTAAAATGCCGCTAACATGCGCCTGCACTCGCCCGTTTTGTACATTTTATTGGGATTTTTTTATTAATTTATCTAAACGTCAAAATCAAAGCTTACTATGAACATTTCAATGGACTAAATAGAAGGAAGGAGCGTCGCACGCTAAGTTTTTTTTTTTCTAGAGTTTCTTCGTTCATGAGCTTTGATTTTGTTACTAAAAGAATAGCAAAAGTATAAAAATACATATAGTATCACAAAAAAATTTTAAGTTAGAGAAGCGCTTTGTGAAGGTGATTATTGAAGATTTTGTGGGTACTTTTAGCGTACGTACGCGATAGTAAGACGGGTTTTTTTTCTATTATTAAAAAAATGTATATAAGTGTTACGGTCAAACGAATCAAGAAGCGGTCTCATTTAAAAAGTGCAAATTGTGAACACATAGATTTTTTGTCATGACGTCACTGTCGCATACATTTCGCGCCTCTATTTAATATAAAATCGGAAAAATTTAAAATGATTTATGTATATCTATATATTTCTATCTATCTATCTATCTCTCTGTTATTTTGTCGGTTATAAAACTCTAGAATCTCGTTAAAATTTAAATGAAAATTCGATGCCAGTTTCCGCTCGTTCGTAGCGCGTTATAAAGAGGAATGTATTTTAAAAGAATGTTATTTTTACCCGCAAAATCCTCGGTGTTCACGTATATAAAATTATTATAATAGTATATAAAAATTATTATGATATGAAATGTCAAATTTAGTTCCGAATTAGTTCGCAGGCGTCGCCTCCTTTAAAGGAGCGTCAAGAGTTTAAATGAAATTTAACCGAGCCCAACGTGTGGTCACAGTGATGTGTAGTGCGAGGTGTTTCGATGGGCGTTGGGGGGTCATTTAAAACTTTAAGGTTGCTCTCCCTCACCGGGAGCACTCGCGCGTAATGTGACGTTACAGATTCGAGCATTGCATCAGTGAAGGAGGAGAGAGCCGAGCGTTACAATGCGCACCCTGTAACTGTAACGATACAATGTGTAATTGCAATAATTAAGTCACACGCGAATGCTCGCAAAGTCAAATCTATAATGTTACATTACATTACACGTGAATGCTCGTCAGTCGGGTAGGTAGTATTGTATTGTAATGTAATGTAATGTAATGTAATGTAATGTAATGCTCAAAGTCGAATCTATAATGTTACATTACTTACACGTGAATGCTCCCGGTGAGGGTGCACCTTTAGAGTCACGCTGATCATCATCATCATCATCATCATCATCATCATCATCATCGATGCAAGAGGCGAAGGCGGCGTTAATTTGTTGCCCCCTAGATAAATAAAACGCATGTCAGTCGTAGGAATATGCACGTCAAAAGTGAAAACTCTAGCTTCACAAACTTTTTTTGGGTAGTTTTTTATTAGAAATTATTTTTATCAATTAACCACACCGCCATCTAGCGTCAAGGAATCGTATTCCTGTCATGTCGCTGTTTTAGTGTTTTATTGTATTGCCCACAGAATCAAATTGTCCATGTCTAGAGCGCTCAGCGCGCCCAAAAAGGTTTCACTTAAAAAAAAAATGCAAAATAGAAGGCTACAAAAACGTTCATCCGTTGACTTTTCTTGAATATTTTTGAAAAGTGAAAAAAAGCGATGTCCTCCCAAGCTTTTCAGTGTATAGCTGACAATGACTTTTAACACGGAAACTAAAGACATTGACTATTGCGCATAGAGTATATAATATTAACCAGTGGCTCTAGTGTGAGTTTATAGTGCTCGCACTCGCCAGCGAGAGCGTGAAATTTTTATATGGAAAATTGTTGTAAATTGTCAATGTCAAATTAATAGAAAATTTTAAATTGTCAATGAAAAAATTTATATAAAAAAATAGTAAATTGTCAATGTTAAAATGTCAATTTTCCGTGTAAAAAATTTTACGCTCTCGCTACCGAGTGCGGACATTATAAACTCACAGTAGACGGCCGATTCCCGCAAGACAGGATGAAGCTATCTGTACATAAAACGCTATATTGTCACAGACCACAGTGCAATTATTTAATATGCTTACGTCATGTTGCACGCATCTTTGTTTTTGTATGAAATGAAATCGCTTAATTGCAACTCCCACGATGGTATCTAGTTGATGGTGAATATCGCGATGGTCAGCGTGACACTAGAACCGGCCTTAACAACGTTGGAAGTGTCATTTATAATTTAACGCGAAAAATTAAGAGTTGTGACTGAAAATAAAGAATAAAACATTGAGTTGACGTAGTTTTTCTTTTTACTGATAGAGATTCAAAGATACAGACATTGATAGAATGTTGCTATTGGAGAGCCTTTTTAGTGAAGTTGTAACATTTTAAGAGAAAAAACTTGAGATTTCAAAATGCAAGTCAATGAAGATTAATTGTTGTATGATAAGTATGGTTAGGTGTAGTTTGACCAGAACTGCTGTACCGCGCCTTAGGTGTGTGCGAGGCGAGGAGGGTGCAGAGCAGACGCACAAGAGATAAAATATCCCGAGATGTGTCGTGCGATATCTTGTTTAAAGGGTAATTGAAATTTTACCATTTTTGTAAAACTAATTTGATCATCTTCAATTTCTTTCACCAGTCGATATACCAAAAAATTCCCCCAGGGGACTAAAATTGTAATTTGTTTGCCAATTTTCCTGGACTATGCTGAACTGTTCCAAACCAATACCTTGCGTTTTAAGCTCTTGCCTATATAACTTTCATTTATGTGAACTATAACTATAATTTGTAGACTAGAACATTCTGATTGGTTTTAATCTAATTTACTACTACAGTTATTAATGATTTAATGTATTACGAATGTGGTGTAGCTGAAATACAAAGTCATAATTATAAATCGCGACAACTTTCAAAAGTGAAACCTCCTTGGTTGGTTGGTCTTTTGAGTGAAACGAAACGGTCGTAACTGTCACACGCACTATGCTACAGCGAAAATAGTATAGTCTTCTTTTTCTCCTTTCCTCCCGCCTCTCCTCACTTTCCTAAGGAGTGGTTTAGCCTTTCCAGCCAAACTACAACACTGGCATTCAGGTAGGAACTCGGCCAACACCCTTCAAGTGTCTCCCTTTCTCTTAAATTGTTACAAACTACTACACAGTGGATTAGAAAATTGTTTTGCGTCAATTAATAGTCACTCGAGGTGTAAATAAAATTAATGAGTTATTTAAATTTGTTCAAAAATTAAGCTAATTGTTGTGAAGAGTTCCAATTGATTAGGTACTGCAAATGTAAAAATATAAATATTAATAAGAAAAATGAATTCTGATAAAAGTCTTCAGTCACTATTAATACTCAAAAGTATGTGTGTATGATTGTTTTATTTATAACTAAAGTATAATAGGGATTATTGCAAGGGATAGAATTTATGAATTCGTTGAACGGATTTCTTTGGACTAAATAGTGGCAAAAACGTGCAAATCTTTAATATGTAAATTTTTGGTGTATTCATTTCTAGTTTAGTATTATTATATCGAAGTGCGATCAAAAATGCCACTGTGTTATTAGAGCGATGCAATGAATGTGTGTTTATTTAGAGAATGAGAAAGAAATAGATTTATAAGTCTACGGTTGTGTTTGTATGCATTTTTTTTCTTATTACATGAGAAGAAACATTTTGATTTTATTTTGTCGTACCTTGAAATATTTGTAGGTTGATAATGAACGACAATCGAAGGATCTAAGGACACCGCGTGTGGGAGTCTCCTGCATGCATAGGCTCATCTAGGAAAGGTGTTTTCGAGAAAAAATGAGTATTGTCAAATTTCCAAACAAAAAAAAATCTCTTGAGAAATTTGTGTTTCAAACTTAAGAAAGTAACTCTACATTTAATCAGTTACTTTTGTCTATAGAAAACATCATTTTTTGCCCCTCCCCTGGAAAACCCCTTCCTGGAAAAATTAGAATCTGAGACATTGAGTAAGGGATGCTCCCTTACTCATTTTTCGACAATTTAGGACCAAGATCTTGAAAATGAATGATTAATCATCTATGCTTTGAAAGTTGTATACGTCAAAGCAATAAGAATTAGATGAATTTGGGTTACACTTTTAATAACGTCAATCAAACCAAATGCCTATTAATTTTTGGCGGGATTGAATGTGACTAATATGAAGATTTATTTGTAGAGCCGTTAATATTATGCTCACAAGCGTTCCTCAATTGGAGACGTGAGTGGATGAAGGTGGTATGTCGCATTTTTGGGTTTTTCATTTTTTTTGCGTTGAAGGTAATAATGTTCAATTGAATGATTACAGACCTTAAGATCGTCGATTTAAGACATTTTTAAAAAATAAAAAGTTGAAAAAGGTGTTATGTACAGTTAATTTTAAAAACGTTGAACGACTAAAAAGTAAAAAGTACAGCAAGCAAGAAGAAGGAGCTATGTTCACTTTTTTTTAAATTAAATAATATAAGTGTTTAATTGCCATCATACCATTAATATTTATATCAATTTGAAATGGCGTTTTAAAAAACGGATAGCTTGCCCATCTCTGCAAAGTCATACATAGTATACCTTATCTACGTATTAATTTATACTTGGTATACAATACATTACAATATTTGGGCGGTCCGTGGTTCGATCTTTCGCGGTCCGCCTGTTGCTGACCATAGGGCTAAGCGTATGCTGACAGGCAAAAAGTCATAGCACACTGTTTGCAGGGCAAGGCAAGGCAGTGAGACACTTATAATTGAACTAAAAGTTAAGTGTTAAATTCAAATCAAATGCAGAAAGAAACCACAGAAGATGAAAGCCCCTTTTGAGCTCTGGTTGTTGCCTACGCGAAGAGTCAAATTCATTTTAACTTCGTAAAGCAATTTATAACATGGGAATTTTCTTTTTTTTTCCAAAATTAACAACTATTTCTTTGTTAATTTTGTTCAATATATTAAACTACGAATGTCTTTCATGTAAACAAATGTATGCCATCTATCGATAATGATGAACACGGCAATGTCAGTAAAAACTAAGTTGGTAGACGAACGTAGGTTGGGTTGAGGTTGTAGTAACTAGATGTCGCCACGCAGCACGCCGACTTTACCAATTTGATTATCCTTCACGACGCGCCGTATACTATATTATTATATCTATCTATCAAGCTATCTAAGTACAGTCAAAGGTATTATGATATTATCGCAAAGTACCTAGTGAGTATATGGATGTATATTATTATATATAACAGATATTGTGTCGTCACAAACACGACACGAAGTTATCGCTGAACAAAGTCCAGTTAGTTTTCATTCGGCGGATCGATAATGTAGTGTCAACTGGGCCAACTGGCAATGCTGGTTTTATGTAGGCGTATCCAATAAAGCGAAGGAACGAATATAACATTATTTTGCTTTACATTTCTTTTCTTTTTTCCCATAAGTTCCCTCATCAAAATTATATGCAATACCTATCCAAATTAATATAAAAATGTGAATGTATCAGTTTTTTACGGTTTCATACATAAACCACTACACCAATTTTGATGAATTTGAGTAGAGAGATAGATGGAACCCTGGAGAGGGACACAAATTACTTTTTATAGAGAAAATATAACTTGAACTGGTTGAAATACTTAATCGATGAAAATTTTGTATGAAGTACAGCTTGGAGCGCCTCACTAGTAAATGGAGAATTCCTGTAAAAATTCCTAGTACCAAAATATACTCACTGGTGGGCACCAACGGGTCATGGCGAGTCCAAAACACCGGCCCTGAAAAATAGACTGAGTAGGTACTCAAGTTTCCAGGCTCTTCAATCCATGGTGGCTACCATTGTGTATTACACCTCCATTGCAATACTATGGAGTCTTGTACCCTTGAATAGGATATGGTCTCTAGCCTCCTCTTACACACTTCTAAAGTATGGTCTGCTAAGACTGCACCCTTTATGAGTGAAACACAGTATTTCCTGCCAGTGTTAAAATCAAGTGTAAGTATTATGAAAACGACATTAACTATTAAACCATTTCAGCTGTCTCGATAAAAAAATAATGAAAGTCTCTTGATATATACAGAAAACAAAAATAAAGTAAGTTTAAATATAAACTTTTGTTTTAAATATAATCAATTCTTAGTTGCTCATGAACTTTCAAACTGTAACTTTTTATGTACTAACACTAGTCTGAAATAAACTTTATTAGTCTTTTTCTAATTCTGATTTTTCTTCTCTCTATTTAACGACAACTGCACAGTCCCTTCAGTGTCGTTATATAGTTTACATGTATATTCTAAAAGGAGTTTATATCGGTAGTAGCTATGTATTGGCAGAATTTCATGTAGGTGGCCAGTTATTTCAAGTTATCCCATTCACGAGTAGTTTTCTATAGGTGCTCAAATATAATTTACCTTTTCTTGGAGACACATGATTTAATCTATAGAAACAGAATGTTCATGCAAATGAACAATCATACACTCAGATCAATATTTCAAACTCATATTCTTCCCCTATATTCCTGAGCTCATACTATGTATTATACATTACCTACCAATATGTAATTAATGCTATTATTTTCTAAAAACAGGTCCAAAGCAATTAGGACTTTGGTAATATTGATCAAATTAGTATGATTGGCCTATGAACATGTATTTAGCTACTATACAAAATAGTTAAGTGCCTTATGTAGGTCTTATTAGTCTAATCAAAATAAGGGATAATTGGTATACTTGAGGGTTATAAATACTAATAGGAAAATCAAACTCGGTGGTTTCATGTGTTTACAAAGAAACATATGTTTTATTTTGGTTATGTAAGAATTTTGGTAGGATTTTTATGGAAATTAATAAGAAATTACAGAAGATTCTTAGCACTTATGCAAATATGCAATGCCTAGCTTTAAAAAATACAAGAAAATAATTTAAAATAAGCAACGACATATTTTCGGGGGCGGATTCCATTGAATCTGAAATTGAAAACTATTCATTCATGTAGGTATATTATTATAGAAAATATTTCCTACCTTAATTAGTTATTTAAACTACTTAACATAGGCATTTAAATGTATAAGTTAGTCGTATTTATCGACACACGTTACAATAAAAATTATAAAATAAACACAAAAACATAAATAATTCAAGCACTGAAAAGAACGTCGTCAACTCGTCACATATTTTTTGACAGATTGATTTTTTTTTATCACTGGCACTAAAACAAACACGTCTATAGAGGTTACATACATAGTCTACCTATTTTTTGATTTAAATTTACTGGCTGGTAAAATAGAACGCAATAAAACAATGATGTAATATACCAATCGAATCCTCCACAGAAACTTCTCGCTAGTGTGATATCATTTCATACTGGCAGACGAAAATCAATAAATAAACGATATAATACGCGGATAAAAAGCGATATCCTTGTGAAAGGTGGCTAATAAAACGACAACGTTACGTCCTATTACCGAGTCGGCCGTTCGACGAATGATTTTTGTCAATTTTGCAGCAAGCTCGTCGGAGTCGTCGGCTCGACCGAGCGGTGGGGCGTTGGTCCCCTTCCCGCAGCCCGCTCTGCCTCTGCCTGCCCTGCATTTTGCTTCATTCACCCAACAACTCGCGACTCCACGTTTCGTCCGCCGAGTTCAGAGAGACGGACACAAAGAAAACACCTACAGGAGCAAAATTAGAGAATGCACAGTTAAATCAATAATGTGCAAAAGCCGTGAGAGTGTATAAAGAGAACAAAGACTATAAATTTTATAAGTTATTATTAACAAAAAGGTTAGTAGTGCCCTTTTAAAACGTTCAAACGATTGAACAAATCCTTGTTGAAATAGTTTTCTTTCGACTAGTCGTTGTAGGGTTTGCATTCGCATTGCGTGATGGCGTCGTTCGTTGCCTTGCCTCGTTGGATTTTGTGTTAAATTGCTCAAGTAGATACCGAGTTCAAAGCATATATAGGTACATCGTAATAGATAGTTGAAGATACTTTTTATGAACTTGGGAATTACTACCTTACCTATTCAAGAGATTTTGTGTGGAAACAGGAGAGTACAAAAATAGATTTTAACGTTCCTAGCGATACAGGTAGGTTATGTACCAATTACCTACGAGTTATGTTATCGATATCGTTTATAACATAAGCGCATGTTACTTTGTCGTCACATTAGAAGCAGCTTTTATGTATTTTAAAATTACGTAATTGGTATTTGTCGATGGTTAGTTTCGTGTAGGTAAACCAATATGCCGTTGACAAACGCCTATTTAGGATATAAATATTTCTTTAAGTCATAAATTGTTACCCTATATATTCCAACTATAAGTAATTTTAAAGCGTAGGCAAGATCAATCGGGTTTATAGTTTATATTTTATCAACATAAAATTTACACTTAATTCACACTGTCTGTATGCACATGCGGGAGCGGACGTCGCCATTTTGTGATAACCAGACCCTTCTATGATACGTCATGAGAGAATGAAGCTTTTCATTGGTAATTTACACACAGCACGACAGTATTCTGTGTCATAGCGCGTTGTGATTGGTCGAAAGTTCGTTTAGTATTTTACGAAATATCGGTGAAGCAGATGGCGGCTCTTACTTTTCTTTCATTCCGTATTTTGTTTGCCTTATGGACGGACTGCAAAGCCTGTGATTGTTAAGATTGGATGTTTGTGTGATTATTATTAACAATGTGATATGATTGATGTAATCCTTTTTCTTTTATAGTTTATAGTTTCATAAGTATAGGTAGGTATATAGAAGTTTTTAATGTAAGGTACGGCAGGTAAGCATTAAATCTAAAGGTTTTATTTTCACTTGAAATTTGTTATTTTGCTTACTTTAAAAGGCGTTACCCGTCTAATGTGTACCTTTGCTAAGTATTAAGGCGGCTATAAAGCAAGCAAGTTATTTCATTACTTTCACATTTTATTCAGTAACAGGAATCGTCATAGCTCTTAGGTTAGGATACATCTACTTATATGAAATTAAACTATCCATTTGGTGGTCGTTATGACACATTTTTGACTATAAATCTTTAGGGATGATTTATATTAGATCGTGCGTCATCCGGGCCCAGACCGGACACGGTGTAATATAAACATCTTCATACAAATTATATGTAACGTGGCAAACGCGTGCCCCGTCCGGGCCACGTCCGACGCACGGCCAGGACTCGACACGCCACGGTCGTCCCTTAATCTCTAATTTAAAAAAAAAATCTATATAGGTACATACTTATAGTTAGGTACATTTATCTAGGTACGGGAACATAGGTTCGTTTGGTAAAGAAAATTATAAAAATGAGAATTTTTGGTCTTAAAAATTAACGATTTTTTTATAATGGGCAGATTTTTTTTCAACCAACGAAAACGAAAAATCAAAAATTTGATTTGACATTTTGATAATGAAAGGGTGTACCCCCAAGAGGGTCCCATTTAAATTTGGAAAAATAACTCCTACCCTAAGAGCGATTGTGCACTACAATGACTTACTGTCCGGAGATCCGTTTTTTTTGCGGTCCGCTGCGGCATGAAAAAAACGGATGATTGGCTTGTGCACTTGTCCGTCTTTTCTCGGATGTTCGGCGCAGTTTAGGGTTAGCTCTCTTCGAAACTACACGCCACCCACGTGTAATTACGCTATGGTCGGCAGCGCTATTGTAGCATTGCCTGTGTTATAGGCGACGGTAGCCACCATTAAGTGGACCGTCAGCCTGTCTGTCGACCTTAACATAAAAAATAAAATAAAAAAACAAGAATTTATTGTTAATTTGTTTTTCTGCAGATCTGTTGAGAAATGCCAATTATTAAAAATTCTTAAGTGATTATTTATATAATAGTAATATTTTTAGGAAATTATAACTGTTTAACACATATGAATTTGTTGAGGGGCTTAGATTACTGTGCGTGCGACACACACACACCCTCCCCCGCGCTCGCCCTGCTCCGCCCGCTCATGAATAGACTGCTCCGCCGTCCGGAATGGGGAAAAGTAAAAAGTCGGACGGTAAAATTACGTGTAGTGCACAAACTACTATACAAATTCAAGGCGTGCCATATCGGACCGTAAAAAAGCGGATCTTCGGACCGTAAAATTGCGTAAAAGTGCACAACGCCCTAAGGGCGGGAAAATGGGGGTGGGTAAATTAAAAATTAAGCATGTAGTAAATAGTAGATTATAGCTACAAAAAAACATAAAATAAAACTTTTTAACAAAAAATTAAACATCCGAAAAAACTGAAAAGCAAAACATAATTTTATTAAACCTTAATAACTAAACTAAATTTTGAGTCGGCGACAAACAAGCAAAAATTACGTAAAGAGTGATGCGCGTCGGCGACTCAAATTTTAGTTTAGTTATTAAGGTTTAATAAAATTATTTTTTGCTACAGTTTTAATATTGGGTGTGTAACTATTTGACATAGACCATGCCATAGACCACACTTTTTTTACAAGTATGGCGTCACTAGCGATGGGATGTCTGGTAGACAATACTTGGGTAGGTAGGTAGGCAATTATTGCATAGTACCTACATAGTAGTATGCACTATGCATGCTGGCATGAACAAAATTTACAAGACAGCACAACACAAGTAAGACCGAGGAGCACTTAGAAAATGAATCGATTAAGTACAACTTTAACTAGATTTTTGTTTCGTCTTTCTTGTTCTGGTGTTTAAAAAAAAGGAAAAGATTTGCTCATTTGATAATTCGTATCTCTTTTAGGTTGAAAACCTGGGACAAGAAAATCATTATAGGTATTTAAACTTACCTCAACTCGTTGACTGGGTAATTATTTTGAGTTCATTTCTCATTTCGGACTTGTAAACTTGCTCGAGGATTAATTAAATCATAATTTATAATCATAATGACGATATTTGACTGAAAGATTATTGAAAATAGCTTAGAAATTTAATTAAAAAATATGCAAAAATAAAACTACTGTATATTATTGTGATGCGACGAACGACTTAGATAATTATATAGATATTTTCATGAATCTCATATCAACAGTATGTATGTACATACAATACCTACACTTACACACACACTACACCTACACTTACAGATTTATTATTATGCATTTTTTAATGACATGCAAAATTATTAAACGTCAAATAAAATACAATGGCGCCCCTTTTCTTTGTCCACAGTCGTCAAAATGGAGTCTGAATACGATCGAAAGTTTGCCGAGATGAAGCAGTATATTCCTTTTTTGGAGAGAATGATTACGAGACTAGAAAATGCTTCACTGACATCAGGAAAACCACGTCAGGCGCAGTTAGATAAAATTAAGTCACTAAAACATCTCCTTTTAAACAAGCAGAAAAGGTTTAGTTTCTTTTTGTTTTTTTGTTTTGTTTTTTTTTTCCTATAATGTTCAACATTTTTTTTGCTTAATAACTAAACTAGTATTGTAGTACCTAATATAGAAGTAGGAGCACTGGGACTGGTCGTAGCCTTAGCCGCATCAGTGCGCGTTAGAGGATGTATTGGCAGTAACTAGCCCCTTATAGAAGACTACAGTGAATATTCATGTGGTATATTTCAATCCGATTGCTTTTCTAGAGCTTTGTTACCTCTTCATAATTTATTTTGTAGATGGTTATATAAAATTTTATACCAATTAAATGAAATGACGTTTGACTATATGAATATTTTAATTTGTAGGATGAAGATGAAAAATTTGCTGAAGTGCGAGCAGGTGTTATTAAATTTGTATCAAAAAGTTGAACAGGTAATTGGTGTTACTTTTTTTAAAAAAATTTTAACTATGTTATAATTTGAATAATTATCAATTGCAGTATATAGTGTTTATGACAGAATAACTTATTAACATAAACTTGTCCTTTTTTTTAGAAAGACTGTGTTTCACTAGAAACAAGTACAACTACAAAAGCGACATCAGACCTTGAAACTGCAAGAAACAAACTAATGTCTAAGAATAAATCCAGTGAAAAAGTTGCAGAAATAGCTAAAGGCGACAATATAGACTCAGTTTGTTCAAGAATTAAAACGCCTGCGTTATTTCAGAGGAGACCGAATAGATGTTCCGAATCTCATTCTGTATCTCCATCTAAATCTGCGGGATCCTCGAACTCAAAGCGCAACTACACTAGGGTTTTAGCGTCACCCGAACCATCTGGAGGTTGGTCCGCTGTAAGAGCTGATGCGGAAAATGTACTGTATTCACGTAGATCTCCTCGCCGATCACCGTTGCGACGTTCATCTTCTTATAATAAGAAAGAAAAGAAAAAATCTTCACAAAGGTCAAAGTCAAGAAGCCGTCGAAATTTGAACATAACTTTGAAAGTTCCCGAAGAAAGTCTTTTTTCTTTAAATACAGAAGACATATTGCCTAGAATTATCAATTGTAACAGTGAAGATGTTAATATAGATGCTTTGCGGAACATGAGAAGTCAAATACTTGCAGAATTGAAACAGACAGGTCTAAATGAAGATATTTCTGATTTGATACTTAAGTCGTATAAAAAGAAAAAAGACAAAAAGAAGGTCGCATCGAGAAATGAGGAAGTAGAAGAGGGTGAATTATCTGATAGTGAAAGTGAAGCTATAGAAAGTATATACAACAGCGTAATTATCTTGGACAATGATAAGAAAAAAGACAAAACACAAAAAATGGACAACGCAACAGATGATAAAGATAAACAGCCTAGAAAAATACAGATCTGTCTTGTCATAAACTCTGATAAAGAAAATAATACTATCGAAAATAAAAAGAAAGCGGTTTCTGATTGTAGTGAATTAGAAATGTTTAATGATATTATCAGTGAAGACGCTATTGCAACAGACACGTCAAAGAAAAGTGACACACCGCGTGTTAATGAAAACATGACCGACGAGAAAGTTGATGTTAATAGTACGATTCACCTTGAGGATAATAAAAATAAAGAGGTTATGACTAAAAACGAGTTAGGAATTAAGTTACTGCAAAATGAAAGTGAAGAATCAAGGCAATCAAATGTGAATAATAAAGATGAGGATATTCAAAGAAATTCACAAAATGTTGACTCAAATATGCTCAAACAATCAGAATTGGAACAAGAAAATAATAATGGAAAGGCTCCAACTTTTTTACCAAATTTTTACAAGCAATTATCCGAAAATACAACCACAGTATTGTGTTCAGATAACACAGATATAACGAAAAATAAAGATATTGAGATCATTCGTGATACTGAAAATAGTCAACATATCCAGTCAAATTCTAATAATGAAATGTCAGTTACAGAACCACAGAAACTAGACGTAGATCCGCCAAAAAATAACTCTCAGGAATCGGATGATATTCCTTTCTTGAATAACGAACAATTTCCTCCTCTTGCGGAACAAAAGAAAGAAAATGTGCCTAGTCAAATAGATATTCTTTTAGCCCTAACGGACCAACTTTTAAGCGATAGTAATGTTTTACCAGGAACAGAAACCGTAAACGCAACCCAATCGTCTGTACATGTTCCCAAAATTACTAAAGTAACCAGTGCTACCGAAAATATTAGCAAAAAAAGGATTTCCATTGAAAAATATAAAGAAAAAGCAACTTCATCGCCAAAACATAAACAGTCATTATCCGAAAGTGACTTTTTTTCGAAAGAAGACAACTTTAAAAAACAAAGTATAAAACTTACACTAAAGGAATGTGAAAGATTTAGTTTTATTAACAAATTTGGCTCTGATTATTCTTCAGATGAAGAAGATTCAAAGAGTTGTAAAATAACTAGTATAGACAGCATTGATGAAATTTATGATAATCTTGCACCTAAGTCACCGGATACACTTCCATCAGAAGATAAAACGGTACCTATTATAATACCAACAGATCCAGTCAAAACACTTAATACAACTGTACCTAAAAATGATGTTGACATGAGATGTCTTCCAATGTTATCACCTATTCATGTCAGTCAAACGTCTCTTAATATAAACAAGAGTAACACAGGAGATTTTCGGGAAATTCAAAATACAATTTGCAGTGATAATTTTAGATTGACGGATCCCCGGATTCGAAAGGAACTTGATAAGCAAAATAATATTAATGAAAATAACAGAGAAATTGGCAAAGCAACTGTTTTCAATAATAAGACACCTCGTGTCAGATCCTTCGAAGTGTCTCCTCGTGATGATCATTCCAATAGTCTAACAACTATCACTTCAGTTATACAGAAGCATGACAATAGAGATAATTTAAATGTAGATAAAAGATTTGATCCTTGGAAACAGGATCTTCGAGATCCACGTAGTGGAGCCAATTTTGTTTATTCAGAAATAAATAGAACCGAAAACAGATTGGAATGTCCGCCCACACCGAGTCATTACTTTGGTAGATCTGACTGCCCAACACCAACACCTTCTTTTGGAAGACTTGATCCACCTGAAAACAGATTAGAATGTCCGCCTACTCCGAGTCATTATTTTGGTAGATCTGACTGCCCAACACCAACACCTTCTTTTGGAAGACTTGATCCACCTGAAAACAGATTAGAATGTCCGCCTACTCCGAGTCATTATTTTGGTAGATCTGACTGCCCAACACCAACACCTTCATTTGGAAGACTTGATCCACCTCCGGCACTATTAAATACGTTTGGTAGTATGGAATGTCCACCCACTCCAAATCACCCTTTCGGTATGGCAGACGGTGCATCTTCCTCTATAATGAATCCTGTTTATGGTATGTCTGATTGTCCCTCAACTCCCCATAATTCATTTTGGTCAAATGACCCTCCATCTACACCTAACCATCCTTTTGGTATATCGGATGGTTCATCAACACCAAGCCATCCTTTTGGAAGATCTAGTCACACTCAAAATCAAAACTTTTTAAGCCAAAAATATTCAAAGCCCTTACTGCAAGATCCCAGACTAAATAGACATACTGAGGATTCATATTGTAAAAAGGGTGAAGACTATTACAATAATAGAAATAAGTCAAATTATAGACGACATGCAGAGTCTGTCAACAGAACGTACCATAATCCGGAAGTATATCAGAATTATAGAAGAGAAAGCATTGGCAGTGATAGAGACGATAGCAGCAAAGGTAGATGGCGTGAATCTAGTATTAGCCGTAGATTGTCGAAAGAATATGATAGTGATCGTTTCAACTCCAAGGACCGCCATTACAAATATGATAGTGAATTAAGAAATAACAGATCTGAAGACCAGCATAATTTTAACGTAAGAAATGAACTCCACCGTGAACAAAGTGTTAGTCGAACATATCCAGAAAATAACTTTTATCGGAATAATAACAGAGCCTCGAGTATTGGAAGAACTTCGCGAGATGAACTACCAAATGACAAATTGTTTGTTAAATCACATGTTGGCCGCTCTTTCTCTATTAAAACAAGTGTAAATACAACATTTCAACAAGATTCTAAAGAAAATAGTTTTGAATCACGAAGGCAACGCGCGTCAAGTGTAGGGCGGTTTTCATCGAGGGAACGTAGTGCAGATAAAACTCAAAGAAGCCTGCCTAAACATAGTGATGATAAAGATAAGGTTAAAGCCAATTCGTTTCAACGTGCAAAAAGCGTGGGAAGGGATGTACTTGAATTAAAATCTGTAAAGAGTTTTGAAGATAGGAAAGCTGATTTTGAGGATTTTAAAAAATTCAGTAGAAATTACGAAGAACAGCTAAAGAACAAGGACCGTAGTAGCCGTAGTAAAGATTTCTATGGCGTGCAGCGTAAAGGAGTGTCCGATGATTATAAATTCGTTACCAGGAAAAATAGCAGAAATTCAAGAATTCGAAAAGATTATAAAAGAGATGACAAATATAAACATATTCAACATCGTGGTCGTAATGACTACTATAACAAACAAAAATACTCTTTGGTGTATTCAAGTGATAACATAGCAAAAGGTACAATATTCGGTGCAGGTTATGGAGTGAAAAACTACAAAATTCCAAAAATAAAACGGCCTATTGAGGAAACTACTGACAAATTAGATAATAAGGATGAAAACAGGAAGGATTCATTGATGGATAAGGAACGTAAACCAGATATAAGCAATAAAAAGACAAAGGATGTAGAAGGATTCACAGGTAGCGAGACATCAAAACGAAATAATGATATTAAAGAAAAAAGAGAATCCAGTAAAATAGATTCTGATAAATCTGAGTTTGCATCTACGAAAACTATCACAAATAAAGAAAAAAAAGAATCCAGTAAAATAGGTTCTGATAAATCTGAGTTTGCATCTACGAAAACTATCACAAATAAAGAAAAAAAAGAATCTAGTAAAATAGGTTCTGATAAATCCGAGTCTGCACAAACTATCACAACTATGGTTGTTAAAAATAGTAACCATGAGAATGATCAAAATACTACCAAAGTGAAAACGTATACAAGTGACGAAAAATCACAAATACGGGAAATTGATGGGACGAAGAAGCCTTTCATAAAGTCTCGCATAAAGTGTTCAATAAAGGATGAGGAACATAAACTCGACTCTGATAATTTAAGTTCAGAATCAAGTGTAACACATGTAAAAGAGATAGAAAATGCTGATGTTGATGTCCTAGAGGATAGCAGCGATAAATTTGAAGCCAATGCTTTGCCCAATGATAAGAAAAATGACGAAAACCTGCCGAAATCTTCAAGTTCAAATCGTATTGATATAGACATATTTGCTGATAATGCTGATCCTATTGTAATTAGTAATAATATCAATGATTTGATACAGCATTTAGAACATGATTTAGATACGTCTAAACCGACCTACCCAACTATTTCTACAACAGAAGCTAAAATTGAAAATAATGATTCGAAAGGTGAAAAAGTTTCTTTAAATATTGAAAATGTTGATTTATTAACTGAAACTATTAAAATATCTGATAAAACAGAAAATTCATTAGAATTTCAAAATGAAAATCCATGTCTGCTGAAAAGTGATATTGTTCAAATGAACAGTCCATGCCGTTCTGGCGAAAATAAAATATTATCATCAAATGTAAGTAACACATCTGAAGAAATAAATAATGTAGTTACACAGGCAAATCTGGACGTGGAAAAGAAAATTAATTCAGATCCTATAGTAATTAATTATGAAAGTGATATAACCCCTGTTCCAGACAGTACCATAAATACAAATGAGAATCATACAGTGTGTGGCGACAATATTTTGGATAAAGAGAAAGATGGTAAGGGGCAAAATTATATGGTTGACAATATTACTTCTACTCATAATAATATCGAATGTTCTAATGACAACGCAAAGTTAAGGTCTCCTCTTAAAAATCAAACTGACTCTTTAGAAAGTTTGTTGTCGATTTTACAAAATAAAACCAAAATTAAGGAACTACTTAGTAAACTTGGGGATCAGTCCAATGAAAAAATTAAGAAAAAACTCGAAAAACTTAGTGAAATTGTATCGGACAATGAAGATGATACGGTAGAAGTAAATAAAGTGGAATCAACTACGTCGGGTGACGAAAATAATGATTCAGCTGATAAAGCAAATGTTCCATGTAATATAAACGAAGAAAATCTTAATATAATAGAAAAGTCTGAAGAAAAAGTGAACAGTGAGGATGCAAAAAATGATAATACATGCTCTGCAGTAAATAATGAATTAGATTCTCAACTTCAAGATAAATTAACTGCTGAGAATGATATTCAAAATGAAAAAGTTGAAGGTCCTCGCAACGAGGAAATTCCTAAACGTAAGAAAACGGGTAAATTTAAAAAGATAAATTGTAAGAAAAATAAGTCCCAAACATTACAAAAAGCCAATTCTGAAGATAACACTAAGGTAACTAAGGTAACAAAATCGAGAACTACCGAGGTCATGAAGTTACAACAAGATACTAAAGAAATGTTTGTAAAAGGCGAAACTCCGAACACTATAGGTATTAGATTATGTAGACTAGCAAAACTTGAAGCCAAAAAAGAAGATAGCAATAAAAATGATGATTTTCTATCTGACGAACAGGCTCCTTTAAAAAAGCAATTGAGAAAGAAACCTGGTCCAATACCAAAAAAGAAAATATCGCCCACAGAAGATGAGGCAATAAAACTTTCTAGTGAAACTGTAAATACTTCTAAATACAAGCCTGGGCCGAAATCAAAAACAATGTTAGTAAAGAAATCAGACCCTTATGCTTTTGAGTGCGATTCTGGCAGTGACATAAATGCTACAAAAGAAATTGATATTGTATGTTCTGACTCAGATGACGTATTTGTGGCATCTGATTTAAATTTTGCCCCCGTTAGTCTGGTTGAACCTAAAGTAAAACAGAAGCGGAGGCGTGCTGGCTGGAAAACAGGTGTCATTAAAGCTAAAGGGAAGAAGAAAAAAATAGAAACGAAAGAGAAAGAGGAAAAGAGTTATTTGGAAGAAGACACAATCCCTATATCGCAATTTAAGAATCCTGATGACTGTTGTTTCACTGACAAATCCTATTGTTTCCTTAAAAACGTTGTTACGTATACATGTCGACTTTGTGGATTCAAAGGGGCTGATATTGTAAATCATTTTAAGAAGAATCACCCGCACTCCGAAATACCGCTATCAAGAATGAATTCTGAAATTGCAAAAGAAGCTATTGAACAATGTGATGATCCTAATTTTGATTTATCCAATAAGATTCCGACCGAGAAATATGTATGTAGGTTTTGCTTTAAGGAATTTTCTAAACAGAAAAACCCTTTGGATAAATTTTTCTGGCATGTCGTTACTAAACATACAGGTGAATATAAACAGTTGTGTCCTGAATGCGTCAATGTGAACCAGTGTCCATTTAACATAGACATACCGCCACCACCTAAAGATAATGTCAAAGGTCAGTTAATTGGATTCATGTGTGGAAAGTGCTACTTTACACAATTGTCGCTTGAGAATCTTAAATCACATGTATTAGTGCGCCACAATGATGAAGACATCATGGTATTCACAATTAATTTAGCTTCAATATCTAAAAAGAAAATGATGGAAATGGTTAAAAGAGCAGAAACTCCCAGAGTATTAAGAAGTTCCCGGCCAAATCAAAGTTTAGTAGAACAAATTGATGAGAGGAGTTCTATCACAGAGTCAAGTGACCGTACTAGTGAAACGGAATCAGAAGTTTTAGATACGAGTAGCAGTGTAATATCTCCTTACCCAAGGAGATTTAATCGATTTAAGTTTGAAACGGACGATATCACGTCAAATATCAGTGAAAAAAATAAAAATAGAATCAGTGACATTGAAACTGAAACAAACGACACGGTTTATACTCCTATAGACAGATCACAAGAAAATATTGGAAGTGCTGATATAAAGGATTGTGCACATTTCCAAATAAGATTGTCAAGTAGCGGTACGAAAGAGTACGTCTGTTGCATAAATGGAATAAACAATCACTACATCACTGGTCTTTTAATATCTATGAAAAAACACATTCAAACCAAGCATTTTGAAAAATGGGACGGTTATTGCTTTATTTGTAAAGTTATAGTTACAGAGCAAGGCGTACACTACTTCAAAGAATGTTTTCAACACTTTTTAGATAAGCATATCGACGACTTACCCGTTTTAACCAATGAAAACCAAAAACCCATTGAGACGGAAGTGCTTACAGAAACCCAAACAAGAACAGTTCAGACATCCAATGATACAGAATCGCCTAAACCGCAATCTGTTGGTTTCATAAATGTACGACCATTTTCCGAGCTTATTTCGAAACCTGTCGACGATCAGATGGAAATCGATCTGCCAAAAATTCAAAGTGTAGTCAGTCTCGGTTCCGCCGTAGAAGACAACTTCTATAATCTAGACGAATCTATTGAGATAAGAAAAGAAACCAAATATGAGGAGATCCAGGCGGCCGTTATGGCCAATAAGCATTCAGTCGTTTTACAAAGTATGACTAAAGCCGACAAATTAGTCCGTATATTCAAATGCGCGGGTCGTTACTGTTCATTTACAACTGATTTTGCTGAGGAGGCATTGTTGCACGCCTCTCGGCACCAACAAATCGGTGGCACTGATGCTCTGAACTGTGCTTACTGCGACTTCGATTCTAGTGGAAACGCTATTGACCTAGTAGCCCACGTTTTTAAAGAGCATGGATCGTGTCTTTATGTATGTGGGAAATGCTTCTATCGTTCCGTGTCCAGTCAACTGGTAGCCGCTCATTTTTTCGTGATGCACAGAGGGCTCAAATTATCTGTTTTAATGTCATCATTGGGAACACTGCCTCATACAACTGACGACGTTCCCCTGGCTAGAAAGGCAGCCGTGTCTTACTTTGTATGTGATCAAGGTATGAAATATTTTATCTATCTATATATAAATAAAAATGAATCACTAAATGTGTTGCTAAGCGCAAAACTCGAGAACGGCTGGACCGATTTGGTTGATTTATTTTTTGTTGTGTTTCATTCCAAGGAAGGTTCTTGTGGAGAGAAAAAAACGTAAAAAAATATACAAACCACTCTGTTTCCAGCTGACAAACATTTATTTAAGGTCAATCAAAATTAAATCAACAAAACGTACAAAACATAAGCTAGCACCTAGAAACCGTTGTTGATAACTTTTTAACTGTCATGTCATTAGAAATAATTATAATATTATGCTCACAACCCAAATCGAAGGTTGGTCTCATGTTGTGATGTTATTAAATAGAGCAAAGAGCTAAGCAAAAAGCAAAGTTTATCTAAAAGCTAACACGACATTTATTGACTGTTAGGCGGTACGAAGTTCGCTGGGTCAGCTAGTAATGAATAATTTTATATGGGTAATAATGTTATAATTAATTATTACGGATACTGTAAGAAATTAAACAGTAGCCTATGCCCTTTATAAAATTTCATCGAGATCTGTTTAGCAATGAAAATAGACAGGTACTTTAGTAATTCTAAATTACCTATATAAATTCATTGAACTAGATATCGAAACTCATAGTCTAACGTCATAAATAATTCCAAAAAAGACTACAAAAAACCTAAGCAAAATGTTTTTCTTTTTAGGTTTAGAAGATACCAATAGCTGCGTATTTCGCACGTATATATCGCAGAAGTTTGTGGAACATTTATCACAAAGGCATTGTAATGACGTTTCCTTTAAATGCTTTGTAAGTATTAAATTCATTATTTTATTTCCTATAAGATGTAATTATATTGCTCAAGTGAAACCCGGGCGCTAGTTCAAAGTCTCTTATTTTCAGGTGTACTAAGTTTATTTTAACTGAAACAATTATTACTGTTGTGGCTCACTGACATAGATCAAGTTACATAGGATCCGCCCCAACTCTAAATTGCCTTCCCATCCCACTGTGTGGCCCAAAACATAATAAAAGGCGTAGGGAATCATCACATGTGCGTTATAGCTTCTTGGGTTCTTCGAAGGTTCATAAATGTGGCCCATATTATAATTATTTTTTCAAATTCAAATATTTATTGCGAAACCATAATATACAAAGATGTTATATAAAAATAAAGACCAGTATTATGGACCCTGTTGGGCATGCAACTTAGGGATTATGTTGGTTGTATAACTCTTTTTAACAAAAAAAAAAGACCGACTTCAAACCGTTTTCTCATGGATGCCACTGTCAGAACTGGACCAAATTGAAATGGGACCACACGGTAAGCACCAACTTTCAAATGAAAAAAGAATCATCAAAATCGTTTCACCCAGTCGAAAGTTATGAGCTAACAAACATAAAAAAAAGTATACAGTCGAATTGAGAACCTGGAGGAGGTTTTTGGAAGTCAGTTGAAAAGATGAATATAATAACTTTCGTCCCAATGTATGGCCTACTCCCATAATGAAAATGCCCTGATAAAATATCTAGCCTTAGTGGCGCAGGTTTTCAACTTTATCGCAAGGACATAATTATTATGATGCTCACATAATCTCGAAGAATACCCAAAGCACTGACTAATCCACAGCTGTAGCACTACCATGAGTTGCTATCGAAATCTTACGTTAGTTTACTTCTGTCGATAACGAATCTTCAATGTGCTAGTGAATGATTTAACTACTAACGTTACGGTATTTCTCGAGAGCATCAGTGAAATTTGTAACTCATGTTACCGATTTTGTATAGAAATGTCTTGTTAAACGTTAGTCGCTAATGGTCGCTATGTAGCGACTACATTCGATAGGTTTTTCACTTATGCAACACTTATGTTACCGGTTTTAGTTCTTTGGGTGACCGCTAGAGGCGCTGTACAATTTTTCGTACAAATATTTTACGTTCTCGCTCATCTTTCGCTAGCGATTTCGGTCGTCATAAACTCATGGTAGTGCTACTGTACTGTTTTTGATACATTTCGATTTCGATTGTTGCAGATTTGTAAAACAACAACAAATAATATAGACGAGCTTATGAATCACTTGTGTTCGCACAACTTGAACATGTACCAATGTGCGTTCTGTGTATTTGGGGCTCCCAATGAAGGGGCGTTGCTGGCTCATGCGGCTTCCAAACATCCAGACAGGATGCCTCAAGCTTATATCAGGATTGTCACTGGCAAGGTATGTATGGTATGCACCATGGCTTTCAGAAATGTGAATGTACAAAGAATATTGTGGTGAACTTGCTCTAACATTGCATAGGTACCATAATAATATGTTATGTAAGTAGTTATTATCTGTGTATTTGGGGCTCCCAATGAAGGGGCGTTGCTGGCTCATGCGGCTTCCAAACATCCAGACAGGATGCCTCAAGCTTATATCAGGATTGTCACTGGCAAGGTATGTATGGTATGCACCATGGCTTTCAGAAATGTGAATGTACAAAGAATATTGTGGTGAACTTGCTCTAACATTGTATAGGTACCATAATAATATGTTATGTAAGTAGTTATTATCTGTGTATTTGGGGCTCCCAATGAAGGGGCGTTGCTGGCTCATGCGGCTTCCAAACATCCAGACAGGATGCCTCAAGCTTATATCAGGATTGTCACTGGCAAGGTATGTATGGTATGCACCATGGCTTTCAGAAATGTGAATGTACAAAGAATATTGTGGTGAACTTGCTCTAACATTGTATAGGTACCATAATAATATGTTATGTAAGTAGTTATTATAAGTTATGGGGACTCGGGTACAGCAAAATTTGAAAAGTAGGTATTTGAAGAAACTATTACCACATTGTGCGATAGGGACAAATGCAGCTCAGAACGAATATACCTACAAAATTTTTGACTAAATCGAGTTTTCGTATTCCCCTGTTTTCTCCTCTAAAAATTGAGCCTATCGAATAATTATTACATAAATATTTTCAAGAACATATCTATGTCCCTATATATACTTTTTATCTTAAAAGTCTTTCAAATTTGTTTTATAGTCGTCTGATTAGGGTGACATAAAAGGGGCATTTATTACGATTTTTGAGAAGTTCTTATGTAATTAGTTGGTGGAAAAAAAGAAGCTTAGTAGACCTAAATTTTATAACAAAAAATTTTTGCTCTAGAAGGATTATCCAGGGAGAAAACGGGGGATTACATTTGTATGGAAAAACGCTGGTAGCGTCCCCTGTTAATGTGAAGCCCGTTCCCAAAAATCCTGCAAATTATAAAAACCTAGATGCAAGGAAAGCTTTTGTTGATGATATTTTTCAAACTATGACATCTATAATGATTTTCAATAAATTAAACTTAACATTTAAGTGTAATATTGTGTAGGCGCCTACCAAAGATATACCAAATATATATTTGGTTGGTTTGATTTATTAGTAAATATGTATTTGAAAGTATTTACCAGTGAAAATGGTGAATTGCGTAGTAAAAGAGCATAAAAATGCTTCAAGAAAATTAAAAGCAGGATAGAATCCCAGAACCAATTCACATTTCACCGTTAACTCAGAAATCAATATTTTCATTAAAAAATATGGCGAATTATTGCCAAATTATGGCAAGAAAGATCCGTATCCGTTATTAATTATTAATTCATAGCTGAAATTCTACCTATAGGTGATTAGGTAGCAATGAAAAACTATTAAATTGCATTCATTATCTTTTATTTCTTAAAATCAAACATTTGGCACCTTTATAATGGAAGCGTCAAGTGGCGGGCATCGATTATCGTTTCAAGGTCACGCACACTAACATCGATTGAGTAAGAAAGTTAAGATCCGTATCCGCGGATCTACATTACAGGTTAACTATTTTAAAGAAGATTTTATCAAAAAAAGTTTCGTTTTGTTCCAGGATGGCGCTGAAAAATTTGTGCCATTGGCGAAAATTGGCAAAAATAGCAAAATTGTAGTTTACACAGTCACACCATCTCCTATAAAAGAGAACCCCACCAGGGAAGCTGAGCGATCCCTAGATTTGGAGAAACTTATTGGCCATATTCATACTGAATCTTTGAGACCTAACGTCGTTTCACGAGACGCAGAAAAGGAGTCTAATGAAGTAGTAGTAGAACTGCCTATTAAGATGGAACCAAATACAAGTCTGGACTCTCCATTAAAAACTACAGACTATACTAACGAAGTCATCTGTTTAGACAGTGACGAAGAAGATTCGAAAGATAAAATATTAACTCTGCTATCATTACCCGACGGCCCTGAAAATACTGTACCAAAATCTTTGGAAATATCACATGCACAGGATGCGCCACAAGTAGATTCTTTAAATGCAACATTACCTACAATCTCTAGCCCCATTCATGCAGGACCATCTACGTCTTTAAATTCACCACCAGACGCAACAGGAAACCTTACAAACGATGACAATTTTAAAAGAGTCACACTTAATCAACTATTTAAGTGTACAGTGTGTTCGAAATATTACAAACATATGGAACGGTTTCGGTCTCATTTGAACCAGTGCACAAAGCGCGTTACAAAGATCAGTTGTGCACATTGCAATTACACCAGCGAAGATAAGAACGACTTGTGCCAACATTATTTGCAACACCTTTTAGTAGATCGTTACGAATGTGGTATATGTAAGTATCCATTTGGAAAGACGAACGTCGCCATTCGTACCGTAAAAAAGCATATGAGACAAGTGCACGAAGTGATTTCGGTTTCTGTGTGTATAGCGGAGGATGATAAATCCAGATACATATTGCGCCCGTCTAACCCTGAACCGTCTCTCAGACCAAAGAGACTCGCATCTTCTAAAACTCCCGAGAAAAAACGCTATGGACCTCTCGACGTCGACAGTTTACCGCCAAAGCCAATTCTGGACGAAGAGGTTTTCTGCACTCTATGCGAGTTTCACACTAAAGTTAGACACAATATGGTACGTCATTTGCAACTGCACGCTGAGCAGCAGCCAGTGCCCGAGACGGCGCCGATAAACCCCGTTCCACATTTGCAAACGAATGAGAAACACTTTGATAAAATGGTGAATCTCGCGTCCAGTTCATTGGCTTCGAAATTGAACGATAAATTTAAAGCAGACAGTGTAAATTTAGCGCAAGTACCGCCCGAGGCCGCTTCCTGCTATCCCAAATTCGTCGATGAAAAGATCAGATTCTCGTGCGGAGCTATCGGTTGCGTATACACCTCAATCAATGAGGAGAGCTTGGCTAGTCACTGGGTAACGTTGCACTCAAACACTACAGACTATCGATGTGTCCACTGTCCGCCTAATCATTATTTAGACAAATCGAAGCCTTTAACTATAGGCAGAATTTTGGCACACCTAAAGATGCACGACAGCACATTGTATGCGTGCTCGGGCTGCACTTATTATCACCACAAAGTTAACATGATCAATAAACACATGGCCGAGAATCACGACGGCTGCCGAATGTTGATTGTTAGAGGAGAGGGAAGTGGTGCAGGCCAACAAGCTAGTGCTGCGCCCACGATGGACCTCAAGCCGTGGCAATGCGGTCTGTGCAAATTCAAGAGTTTGCTTCGGTCCGATGTAGTCGAACATTGTGCTAGAGTGCATCAATCTAAAATGCAATACAAATGTTTCTACTGTCCTTATCGTACGTCCGCCCAGGAGAATATTGACAAACATCAGGCGAGTTCTCACCGTGACAAGCCATTGGAGACGTTCTACTTTTTCTATAGGGAGGGATCGATTCCGAACCAGCCCGATGGGTCGCCTCGTTGGCTGATGCAGGCGAAGAGCTATTTTCCAATAAAGACTGAGGCGAGCCCTGTTGAGGCTCCTCCAGTGGCAGTCAGAAACGATCCCGTCAGGACTTTCGCTGTGCCAACTGTGGTGCCAAATGATGTCCCGACTGTTGATCTCAATATAGTTAAAAAGGAAATCCCCGAAGATAGTGTAGAATTGAGTGTTAAAGAGTTGTGTGAGAAGTTTGGTTTCGGTGAACCAAACGGTATAACCTTTAAGTGTCCCATGTGTAATGTTATCACGGAGGATACCTGGCAAGCGATGCAGTCACATATCTATGAAGAGTTGAATTATAGGAAGTAAGTATATTTAAATAACAATTTAGTTATTACTTAAAATATATTGAAGCCCGAATCTATTACAAAAATATTCAATTATTTGCTTTTTTTCTTAAATTATGTGTATTTTGCTTAAATTTAACCAGTACTTACCGATTAAGTACTATTTTATCTACGCTAGTAGGTAATAAGGTATTAGGTAATAAGGTAAATAGGTAATAAGGTAAATAGGTAATAAGGTAATTTCATGGATTTGTATGAAAATTTTAAAGTTTAATTATTTATCTGTTTACACAGATGATTGTAGATTGTATTATCGTTAGAAAGGCTGCACAATATTTTGAAATTATTAATTAAGATAGCAACTTTATCTGGTTATTGTCAATACATATTATAAAACAAAGTCCTCCGCCGCGTCTGTCTGTCTGTACGCGATGTTTTCACCAATGGATAGAGTGGTTTTCGAGGAAGGTTTTAGTATATAATTTATAAAGATACGCGGGCGAAGTCGCGGGCAGCAGCTAGAATAAATAGGCCTCAATGAAACACAATATTTCTATTAATTGCTAATCTTGAAGATAAATTAGAGATCATTGAAAATTTAGTGGCATAAACTAGCTCAGTTACACAAGAGGTTCGTTTGCGAATTTCGAACGCGAGCGGAAAAAAATTGCTCTGTCTATATCTTTCTCTACGAGAAAGTCTCACGTCTCACGACAAATTGAATTCTCGCATACGAGAAACTCTCCTTGCAGAGCCCTTACGTAGCAGTGTCACCCAGTTTCGATAGGAATCTAGGAACTGTCAACTTTGGGATTTTTGTGCATTTCACTCTTTGCATTCACTGACATCTCAAATTGACTTCTTTCAGATTGGGATGTGATATATGCTTCTACAAAGCTTACCACAGCAAAGGTCTCGCTGAGCATGCAGCAACCGAACATGTGAGACAAAAAGTCGTACCTATCGATCTACCCGAAAACGTGAACATAGAGACATACGTGGCCCGAATTCGTGAACACCAGGAACGGGGCATTGCTGCGTACAAGGAGAAATTGGCTAAGCAGAAGTTGCAACCTCAAAAATCTGCTGCATCAGCCGCATCAGTCGAAAACACGAAGAACCCGACAGCCACCGAGGCTAAGAAGTACAGTGACAGTGAACTTATTAAGGCGTTTGGCCAATTCGGATCACCCAATGGCGACAAATTCTGTTGTCCCAAGTGCAAGATGGTGTTTGAATCCAAACCTGAAATGTCGAATCATTTGGAGAACGAGCTGTCTCAGATCAGGTTAGATTTTGTTGTTTTTCTTATTTTGTTTTAGTCTGAAAAATAAAAAAGTATCCATATCCCATGTCCATATACGTCTAAATGTTCATCTACCAAGTTTCATAGAAATCAGTTATTTCGTTTAATATACATACAGAAAAAACATACATACATACAGAAAAAAATTCTAAAAATGGTCAATTTAGTTTCAGTATCATGTATAGAGCCTATAAACACAATATCCCTGAAAACTAAGTAACTTACTCCATGACCGACCCTTACAGAGTTATTATTAGTATTGATGATTGATTAATAATGCTCGTTTTCACAAAGAGTCACCTAGAGTTAGGGAACCACATAAAGCCGACCATTCACAGTAGTTACATTCATATAACAATAGAATTAGGTGTTCCCTAACTCTAGGTGTCCATTGGTGAAAAAGTGCATAAGTGTAATGATATATTAAGTTGAATATAGACACCTTTAGATGTTGTATTTTTGGGTTTTGCCTTTGGGATATTAATTAATTTGATATTCTAAGCGCCTCTTTCATCGTCTGTCAAGTAGACTAACTGTCATTTAAAGTCACCTGTAACCGGGGATAGTGGAGCTGATATACCTTTGTTTGTATGGTAAAAGCCCCAAACATTGAAAAGAAAATAATAAAAAAATAGCCTATGGATAGATGCAGTAAACCGAGTGCATAATTCAATAAAACTAGAAAATTATTTCTAAAAGTAACTAATCAACACTTTACTTGACGTTGGTGAAACCTTTAGATGTTGTATTTTTGGGTCTAGCCTTTGGGATATTAATTAATTTGATATTCTAAGCGCCTCTTTCACCATCTGTCAAGTAGACTAACTGTCATTTAAAGTCACTGGTAACCGGGGATAAAGTAAAGTGTTGTTTAGTTACTTTTAGAAATAATTTTATGTTTTATTGAATTATGTATCTTTCGATATGCGAATTTTTTTATTATTTTTTTTAATGTTGGGACTTTTACCGTACAGACAAAGGCATACCAGCTCTATTATCCCCGGTTACTGGTGACCTTAAATGACTTAAATATGGTGAAATCGGCCCCCCAATTGTAACTATTGGATTATCAGTCAGTAAAATTTTGTCGTTTCACATTTACATTACAGATGGTACTGCAATGTTTGTTCAGAGCAGTTTCAGACGTATCACGAGGCTCAGTTTCATTGTAGAAGCGACCACGCCCTTGGCACTGCTAAACCCGAAGGGGCAATTCGCGACCCGAACGTAAGGGAGGCCTGGGTCGAATCCTGTTTGAGAATTCAGCAAGAGCAGCTAACGCAGCATCCGCACAGGTCCGATACCTCAGCGGATCATAGCAGTGACAATACTGGCGAGGAGTCGTTGCTCATGGTCAGATATGAGACAGATGTACCTGTGCCAGAGGCGGCCATTGCCCAGCCGCATGCCAGTCCACCGCATCTAGTGGCAACAAAAAGAACGACAGAGGACACAGATGACGAGTCTTTGTACATAGACGAAGACTCGTATAGACCTAAACCGAAAAAGCCTCGAACATTCGACTGCACGTTTTGCAACTTCACCACCAAGGCGCCGCACAGTCTCCAATGTCACATTTACTTGCACTACAATTTGAAACCGTGGAAATGTCATTATTGCGAATTCATGGGACACAGGAAGACCCTACTGAGTCACATGAGCAAGAATCACCCGACACAGCCACAGATCGTAGACAAAACGCCCATACCCGAAACTCCACCGACAAATATTAGCTTGAAAAGTAATAAGAATAATAAACATGTGACTAGAATGGTGGAGGAAGATTCGAAAGTTGTTTGCTTGAAATGCTTGAACGCGTTCACTGTGGACGAATCCGAGACTCACACGCACGCGGGAATAGCTCCGGATTTCTCGAAACAAGGCGAGGTTGTCATGAAGTGTTCCATTTGTTGTGATCTACTCAAAAACATAACAGCAATGTCCGCACATAACGACCTCTGTCACAGCCAAGAAATGAGTTACACTTATTTTAAAATTGAAGCCTCTAAAAGGATGGTTCACAAGTGTACATATTGTTCTAAACAATTTGAGAACTTATACGATATGCGGTTGCATAATAAAGCTGTACACAGTGCTCAGGAGTTTGCGAATCAAAGTGTTAGTGGCACTCGTACGGAAGATATATCTACGGAGGCGCAGAGTGTTTGTTCCGAAAGTTTACCCGGTGCGAGAAAGTGTGCAAGAAAGTCTACTGCAAAATTGCCAAAAGGCCACCAGATCTCTAAGAGATCAACGACAAAAATGCTCCACGATCGTGGATCTGATACTGAAGAGGAAAATGGTCATGGAAAAAGACCCAAAATTCTCGAGGAATCAAATGTGAACGTAGAATTACAGACTTCGAGCAAGACTGTGTCATAGACAAAGTGAAGGAAATTTTAAACATAATATCTCCCGAAGTGGTCCTTGCGGACACCGACAGTTAAAAAGTGAAATCGAAAAATAAATATATCTGTGATTCTTTGTGTAAATTGGAAATTGGTAAGTATTAACTTATCATATTTACTATAATTATAACTTCATGTGTATTTCATAAATACGTTATGTAGGTATTTGAGATCTAATTAATTAAAACCAAACCCTCTTAGTCTCTAATAAGAACTAAAATGCTTTTGTGTATTATGCCTAAGTATATATATAGATAAGTACAAAGTTAGGTTAAAATTATTACTTAACGTTAGAACTAGAACAGAAATAGAGATGATTGATTTTTGGGAATAATTTGATTTTTTTAAAGATTGTATCGTTAAGACATTTGATTTGATAAGTCCAAAAGAAGGTGGTTTTGAAATAGGATAGGGAAACACCTACCATGCCTGTTTATAGTTGTATTTGTCGAATTGAAGTCAGTTTTTCTAATTACTAGAACTATATTTTCGTGTTCAAATTGCATTTAATCATGTAATTAAGTGTACCATGTCAAAAGTATATTTTGTTAGGAATTGTCAGATATGAATCAATGAATGTATGTATATGTTTAAGTAAAAGAGTTTACATAAACTCTTTTTTTGTAAATAAAACCAGAGTCAATAGGTTAAGAAGTAAAATGTGGTAACTAAGTATTAGAACAAAAAAAAAATTAGGCTTGTATCGTAATGAATGTTTTAAAAAGTTCACATAGAACCATTCACATAAAAAAAAATTAGATTTCCTTGTACAGTCGAGGTAAGAAAAGGTCGTCACCTTTCATTTCATACGTCTTGTCAGTTGTCTGCTCAGTGCTTTAGTTTCAAAAGGTACTAGGAGTCTACTATTTTGATAAAGGAATGAATTTGAAAACTGACGAAGGTTTTCCTACCCACCTATTATTGTTTTTTTCCCAAAAACTTGTGCTGTTAAAGTTAATTTGTTTGGTTTGTAACGTAAACGTTACAATAACTCAAGCAAAACTTTTGATATAATTGTTGACCAATATTATTCCATTACTAAAAGTATGAAACCAATGTTGGCATTGAAGGCTCTATATTACATGATTGTTTACAAAATATAACATTAATCTATCTATCATTAAATCATACATAAGTAATTTAATTAATTACTCTAAATTACTTTAATTACGAACAATAAATAACATTGAAAAGTGAAAAGTGATATTTTATGTGAACAAGTCACCATTTATTTAAACTCTTTTTAATTTAGAATAAATATTCCTTAATATTTTTCGTTTTCTCATTTGGCTGAAGTAAGTAAGCCTAGAGCTAGATTTAGTCTAGTTGGAACTGTTGATATCCATCGTGTATATTATTTCATATACTTAGAAGGATATCTTCGTTTAAGTTTAGTGTCGAGGCTTAAGTATTAATCACTTTTAATGATTAATGAAAGTATGAGAGTATTAATTGATTAATATTATACATACTTTATTAAGAAATTGTTTTTTTTTTGTCATAAAAATGTTGTGTGTATTTCTAAAGACTGTATATATTATTCTTAAATGTACATATTTAAGCAATGAACCAAGTGACGGCTATTTTTAGTGTTAAGTTTTGGTTTTGTATCCTCAATGATGGTGGGAGATAAGTTTTTCTGCCAAATTAATACCTATAGAAATATAAGATTTTATGTATAAACTGTGTTGATTTTTCTACCCTCTTTTCCGTTCTCCCACTCCTAAGATTGCACTGTCCACATACTGGATATGGATGTCCAAAAAGGTACCAATTCAAAAAGTATTTTCGTACTTTTTGTCGAGGTATTATATAAGTATGGTACTCTGGACTCATTATAGTGGAAACAGCGTTTTTGTGATAAATAGCTGTTCGTCGTTTTTATACATTCACGACCATGGACAATAGCTGTTCAAGATGAGTCCACCAGGACCCTAACTGAATCCCCCAGGGAATAACCATCATGGTGAACTCATTGGTTCATCAGAATCTCCTCGGGGGATAGAAATATATTCTGCAGTTCACAGGAATATATTGTCTTGTCTGCTGCTTGTCACATCAAACTTATCTTGACAAAATTCATCAGAGTATCATCAAACAAATGTAGGATCAATAGTGGACGCTCGACTCTATTAATCGTACATTTTTTTAATACTTAGTACTTACTGATGTCCAATACAAAGCGCCATAAATCTACCAGGGAATGCAATAGAGATAAGCGGATTGTGTGCTAAAATATTTAAAAAAGGATGGCTCTAAAAAAAGACCTGACCGAAGTTTACTATGAAAACAAATTTCATTTAGTACGTCTTCGCGTTTTAAGATTAATTTGTGCATCCACTGCATTAGGTATGTAACAAATAAAACAATGTATAATAGGGCTTTATAATTAAGTATAATATACTCTATGTAACCTTAGAAATGTACAGTGTATTATTAATTAAATTAAGTACAATTTTTAAATGTCAATTTTATTGAAATCAATTAATTCGTTTAACCGTATCCCCCGTCACGGTCAATGGGTTTGTGATTCGGATAGAAACTCTGAAACATGTGACTGAATCTCCATTTTCGTCTTGAATATAAAACTCAATGAAGGCGGATGTTCCCTGAAAAGAAAACAAAGTTCATTACCAAAGTTGTCTCTGTCGGGAATCGAACCCAGGAACCCTATAACAGAGACTCCTGACTTTCCATTGAGCACGCTATATCTGCTGTAAGTTGCTGAGGAGTTAGGTATACCTGCTTGATGCTGCAGGATCAAGTCAAGGTTGCCGTTATGGAAATACCAGCGAAGTAACAGTATACCTTTCACATCAGGTTCGATTGATGTGAAATTGAGATCCCTCCATTAACTAGAAAATCCTTAAAACATCTCATTATAATGAATGAGCACTGCTAAGGTTTGGTGTCTGTATTTCCGAGCTCATATAGCTCAAATCTTTTCAAAGTTCGAGTAAGCATTTCCTGGGTGAGCTCGTTCCATCATAGGCCTCATCTTTGCTACACAGCTGGTTGTTGGAAACCCATCTCTAATGAAAAAAAAATGGGCTGATGATATTCAAACGCCTAAACAGATCTTCTTAAATTATAACTAAGAACAATCTCACCAGCTCTCATACAAAAACGGATTAAAATCTGGAGAACTAGTACTATGCCACAGACAGGCATATACATAAGTCAATCTTTATCTTGTACCCCAGTCTGATTTACCCCCAAACCCTGGATTCGGAGGTAAATAGACTATCAAAATGAGAGTAGATTGCGCACACTAACGCCTTATGAAATAGTACTAGCAATTACAGGCATAGCACACTTAGTGAAGAAAATATTGTGATTTTTTTTTATTACTTACTAGCTGGTGCTCGCGACTTCGTCCGCGTAGAAAAGTATAAAACGCCATCTACCGTATTTTGGATAGATGGCGCTATCTCCCGGGCCAAGCCGCTAGTATTTACTTTTATTTTAGATTTCCCGTAGGAATGAAGCATTTTCCCGCGGTAAAAAGTATCCTATGTTCATCACGGATAATGTTGGCTTCTAATGGTAAAAGAATTTTTCAAATCGGTCCAGTAGTTTCGGAGCCTATTCTATACAAACAAACAATCAAATATTTCCTCTTTATAATATTAGTATAGATAGATGATAAGAAATCTTGGAAGTTGTCTTAAGTACTAACTATTGAGATAAAATAAAAAGCATCGAACTTACTACAAAGAAAAGTGGTTCAATATACATATTTAGAGTGTATATGACGACTTCATCCTTTATTATTGGGCAGTACGTGTTTTCCAGGAAGTTACAGGTGACAGAATTCTCTTGTAGGTCATGGGGGATGCCGATTGGCGACGTCACACCGAAGACCGTCAGGTAAGCTGCCGCTAGAGTTTTCATTGACCGCATTGTGCGAGCTGAAATGTTAACGCATCTTAGGTGTATGTAGGTTGGTAATTTTAGTTCTTATTGATGAAGAATATACTAGATTCTGGGTTGCTTCACTAAAAGTGGCATAGTAGAATATCACCGCACTCACAGTTTGGGGTGATATTTCAAATTAAATGCACAAAGTGGTGAACAACTTGAACCATTATTACTAAATGTTAAGGTTCAAATCAGTCGTGCAACATTTACATTATAGAAATTAACGAGAGAAAGTGATAGCATGTATAAAAAATCCAGTGGACACTTTTTCGCAGTGATTTTGTTTGAGACCCTAAATTTAGTGTATAGTTTTTAACCGTTAACATTTGAAGTTTTTTTTGAAAATATTTGTAGGTATTTGCAGGCAACACCGGTTTTTTTAAATAACCTTTTATTAATTCTCTCATACGTGTATGTCAATAAAAAAATTGCAGCTCAAGCTGATACGTGCAAACCTTTGACTTTATATTGAGTCATGACCCATACCTATATATGTGGTTTACGCACTGTTAACGTCTTAGTTCTGTAGCACTACCATGAGTTGCTATCGAAATCTTACGTCAGTTTACTTCTGTCGATAACGAACCTTTCACCCGTCAATGTGCTAGTGAATGATTTAACTACTAACGTTACGGTATTTCTCGAGAGCATCAGTCAAATTTGTAACTCATGGTACCGATTTTGTATAGAAATGTCAATTTAAACGTTAGTCGCTAATGGTCGCTAGCGACTATATTCGATAGGTTTTTCACTTATGCAACTCATGTTACCGGTTTTAGTTCTTTGAGCGACCGCTAGAAGCGCTGTACAATTTTTCATACAAATATTTTACGTTCTCACTCATCTCTCGCTAGCGATTTCGGTAGTCATAAACTCATGGTAGTGCTACTGTACTAATGTTTTATTTACACAATATTTAAGAAAAACCAAAAAGTATCGCGCTGGTATTCTTTTTAAAAACCTTCCAATTTTAAATCTGTTCGGTAAATCTCCGAGAAGTTACAAACACTTGTGCAATCATCATCATCATCATCATCATCTCAGCCGCAGGAAGTCCACTGCTGGACATAGGCCTCCCCCATAATTTTCCAATAGGACCGGTCAGAAGCCTGGATCACTTGTGCAATATTGCACCTTAACTCATAGGTCATTAGGTTGCATTCATTTTGGTAAAAATTCCGACTAAAAAAAAGGTTAGAGATAAAAGCAATAGGTACTTACGAGCCCTGAAGATCACGTTAAGCTCAACATCGCTCAGCTGTGGTAACAAACAGGGTGGAGTTTCACAGTTATTCACGTACACATTAATTGGTGCTTCGCCATCATGATAAATGCCTGTGAAAAAGTGACTGAATTAAATTCGTTTTATAAAAAAGGACTTAATTGTCATACTAATAAACACAAAAGTATTATACACAATTATGTTATTTCACCGTGGTCTTGAGGGGAGGATACTTCTGCATAGAACTAATACCTACTAAGGAATAGGCATAACGTCCAAAACAGAGTACCTACACGAGTAGGTACTAGGTAATCCATACTTACTAATATCATATCAATATCATCAACTTTTTTTCTTTTTCAAGGCGGACGAAGTAGCGGGCGCCAGCTAGTTATACAATAAATGTGAGTGACCCTACTGTAATTTTCACACTTAACGACTAAACGGATTATTCATGAAATTTTGCATACACATGGGCGTATGTTTCATTCAGAAAAAAGTAGGTTTGTAATGTTTCCGAGGGATTATCTAAAAATGCCAATGTTTGTAAAAGAAAATTGTGAATAAAATTCATTTTCTCTATACTTGTATTTTTTTTTCAACATTATGTTCATAGGTGCAGCAAGTGCCGAGTGCGCTACCGACCATACGAGCATTAAGGATATAAAGGGTTAAGGAAAACATGGCATCATTTTATGGGCTCTGGCAACCCTTACTCACTCACCGAAACAACAGCACATAATTATGACACAACATATGCTGTTATTTCACGTTGGTCTTCTGTAAGTGGGTTCTGCAAGTTCGCCGGGAAAGTCATTTGCTCATATACTTACTCATTAGTATATTTTATCAGGCATTACTTAAGCATATAATTTTTATTTACCAGCTTAGTATATCTATGTATCTAGATATATACATATATGTATAATAAAAGGCAATGTGTGTATATGTATGTCATTGTTCCATATGGACTGCAAAACCGCTGAACAGGTTTTGATGAAATATTCAGACAATCTTCAGATTAATCCAACGTGTACTCCTGTGAACGCGGACGAAGTCGCGGGCAAAACTTAGTAGTAAATAAACAATGTGTTTAAACTTACAGTTATTGACGGATGTAGATTGGCCAGACACCAAAACCAAGATGGCGACGAAGACAACAGCTGAGCGCAACATGATTACAAAGAATAATTATTATCTGGCATGTTAGCGATTAATATATAATAAGTAAACACGCTAAGCAAATTACACACGAAAAGAAAAAAATATTTAAAAAAGAAATAAATGAGGTACCTAATAAATATAAAAACCTTTATAAAATGTTTCTGTTCCCGATTATCTAACTAACTAAAACAGTTATAAAGAATTATTATAAACTAGCTGACGCCCGCGACTTCGTCCGCGTTGAAAAAGAAAAAATAGCCTATTCCGTGTCTCGTACGTCTAAATATTTATGTACCAAATTTCATGAAAATCAGTTAATTCGTTTAAGAGTTATGGAGTAACATACATACATACAATAAGTACCTACACTTACAGATTTATTATTAGTATTTATGAATGATGATATTGATTTGCAGAAGAAAAATTGCATCTGCTAAGCCGAGGGTGGGTCGATGAATGAAATAAAGACGCTTTCCGCTTGTGTCTATTTCTCTTCTAACTAGGTACGTAACTTCTACTAAACGACATAAGGAATTTTGTCAGCAATGGAAAGAGCGATAAAAAAATAGGTAAGATTTGTATGTATAATTTGCAGAAAAAAATTGCATTCGTTCGAAACGGAAGACAGACGTTCGTTTGTAGACAGCCTTATATCCAGTTATCAATACAATGTTTAACAAATCGGCTTATCTAAAATAAGTCATCATAGGCAGGTGTTCGTCCCTGATTGAAAATATACCAAATTTTAATCATTATTATCTATTAACTCTACACTTGAATTTTTTAGTAAGTATATTAATAAGTTTTCATATGATTCACATTACTTACAAAGAAATCAATTTTCTTATAGATAACAAAATAAATTAAATATAAGAGAATACGTAGTTTATTGCATAGGAACAATACCTATTAATTAGGTATATTTAATATTATTACCGCCGGTATGAAAACCTATTTTTTACCCTCGACGCCCGACGTAAAAATGTTTTGTCAGAGTAAGTATAGTTGTGACGTGTGTGTCTGTGTACACAAGGATTTCACTGATTTCTATGGTGGTATTTTTCTGACATAGAACTTTTGAACTCAATAGAACTCAATCCAAAAGTTTTCCCTGTTGAAAAGAGGGATAATCGATCGAGGATTGTGTAAGTATATAATTTGCAGAAAACCTTTGGATTGAGAGAAAACTCAATCCAAAGGTTTTTACTGTTGAAAAGAGAGGTAATCGAGGATTGTGAAAGTATATAATTTGCAGAAAAAATAAGTGTAAGTGTAAGTATATAATTTGCAGAAAAACTTTGGATTGAGAGAAAACTCAATCCAAAAGTTTTCCCTGTTGAAAAGAGGGATAATCGATCGAGGATTGTGTAAGTATATAATTTGCAGAAAAAATAAGTGTAAGTGTAAGTATATAATTTGCAGAAAAACTTTGGATTGAGAGAAAACTCAATCCAAAAGTTTTCCCTGTTGAAAAGAGGGATAATCGATCGAGGATTGTGTAAGTATATAATTTGCAGAAAAAATAAGTGTAAGTGTAAGTATATAATTTGCAGAAAACCTTTGGATTGAGAGAAAACTCAATCCAAAAGTGTTCCCTGTTGAAAAGAGGGATAATCGATCGAGGATTGTGTAAGTATATAATTTACAGAAAAAATAAGTGTAAGTGTAAGTATATAATTTGCAGAAAACCTTTGGATTGAGAGAAAACTCAATCCAAAAGTGTTCCCTGTTGAAAAGAGGGATAATCGATCGAGGATTGTGTAAGTATATAATTTGCAGAAAAAATAATCTCACGTGAAGGCGGGAACGGCTCGCTAATTTGATATATAAACCCTTATTTTTCATACAGCTAGCAGTGAAATATTTTCGATAAATGATTGATCACCGCCTGTCCACCCTGATTAGGACTATTGATCTGACAAAGGAGACCATCCGTCTAAAAGGGTTGAGGCTGTAAATGTATTTACAGAACACACATTATAACAGGCAAGGAATGAAATATACTAGAATTCACAAATAAACTAAAAGAATTCATTAATTTTGAAAACCTTTTTTTATTTTTTTATTTATTTATTAATAAAGTAATGTTTACATTTAAATTAACATTGATGTAAACATAAACTCATTAGAGTTTCACCGCACACAATGTTCAGTTTACAGAATCATTAAAATTTAAAATTTGTAGATACAGACAATATCAATATATTTTATACATAATAGATAATATTAAAGTATATACATTTATACAGATACTTATTATAATTTATTCCTATTATCCTTGATTAAGCCTTTTGTTGACGCTCACGAACACTTTTGATTCTTTAGAATTCAGCCACTTCAATTCAGCAAACTTTATTTAAACACAAGCTACAATTATATAAATTATAAACTAAACCCCGACTTTCTATTGAGCCTGAACACACTATGAACTTGGAAAATAATGAAATTATCTGCAATAAATAAAATACATATTCTTGGTGGAGAAAATACAAAACAAATGGTTGACAGTAGACAAGGGCCCTTAGCCAAGAGCACAATGCAAACGGAAGCGTTACGCTTATTAACGAAACGGTAGAAAATAAAGCCCGGTTGGTTGTTGATTGGTTGTTGTAACGCCCACATATAATTTTGACCAATCATCGAGCTTTATTTTCTGTCGTTTCGTCAATCTACAACGCTTCCGTTTGGACTGGGTGCTCTTGGCTAAGGTCCGAGTTCTCGAATGGCCTTCATTCGAGAATCAATAAAATTTGCAAACAAATTTATCCGTTCAAACGGTTTAATTTTTTATAGGTAAGTACTAATAGCGACTCGCTTCCGGCTTCATAATGTATCTTAGTAATGTGTAATGAGATATTCGACAGTATATTGACGCCTAAGAATGATTAAAACCCAACAATATGTGTCCCAAATAATGTGCTCGCGACTTCATCCGCGTAGAAAAGTATAAAACGCCATCTACCGTATTTTGGTTAGAAGGCGCTATCTCCCGGGCCAAGCCGCTAGTATTTACTTTTATTTTAGATTTCCCGTAGGAATGAAGCGTTTTCCCGCGGTAAAAAGTATCCTATGTTCATCACGGATAATGTCGGCTTCTAATGGTAAAAGAATTTTTCAAATCGGTCCAGTACTTTCGGAGCTTATTCTATACAAACAAACAAACAATCAAATCTTTCCTCTTTATAATATTAGTATAGATAATCCCGGCTGGTGGCGTATTTAAAACAAAACTCAGCAAAGCGTGTAAAAATGGCAACACAACACGTTTTTCCCATTTAGCAATTTAATTTAATTTTAAATCCGCAAAGATATCGAAATATGTTTGTTCATCCAAACGAATACACTCCAACGTAAACGTCGCGTCGGTATATTGTTCTGTCCGTTATTTCGGAATGTGAATTTGAGTTTGTTTGTTACACTTTCACGCAAAAACTACTGAAACGATCACCATCAAATTTTGCATACACGTTGTCTGCGACACCAGAAAGGACATAGGGTACCTTTCATCCGAGAAAAAAGTACAGTTCCCGAGGGATTATCTAAAATATAAAACTGTAACTAATGCCTGGCCAATGTGTTATAGCAACAAGTTGTGAAACGTTATAATTGCTTTTTTTTTTAATTTATCATCGCGTACGACACCAGCTCTAGTAATATTATAAAGTTGAAGGGTTTATTTGTTTGGTTGAACGCGTTAATCTCAGGAACTACTTGTTCGAATTGAAAAATTCTTTTCGTGTTGAATAGTCTATTTATCAAGCTGATTTTTTTGTCTGCAGTTAGTAAACATTTGCATAATAAAATGGCCGCATAGTCCTAAAAATTGAGTGGTACGTTTTCACAGTCCTACGCTTGGAAGTTTTTTACGGCTGCTATAACTCCTTTAGCTACCTCTATCGAGAATTTTCGCAGAGGAAAATGTTCGTCTCGGCAAACTGAAGCTACTCACGAAGATTCAGTCTGTTAGTAATCAGAAAAAAAAACTTTGAGGGATACTGGACTATCTATATAACTCTCATATGAAACTTGGTAGATAAACATTACGCGGACGAAGTGAAAGGCACCAGCTAGTATACCTAACATATAACTAAAGAACAAGTTTTATTATTATTAGAACACAATTTTCCTCAGTACGGAAATGACGCAAAATGATTTCACAATTGAGCGTTGGAGCCTTAATTTTCGCTGTGTATTTCAACTGGTTTATTATTTGCATTTCAATTTAATTTTCCCGCGTCTGAACTTTGTCCGCGTCCCTTCGACCGGAAATTTTGACACGTTCCTCGTTGTGATGTTTTGTTTGTGCCGTTGTTGAACCATCATTTCATTTTGATACCCAGCATTTGTTTTGTCCTTTTCGAGTGTTATTAACGGACGTATTGTATTTTAGATAGCGTCGTTCTCAAACTGTAGTGTTAACTAACATGAAGTACATTAAGCAAATTGTATTTTTAAAAGAAAATAACCGAATTTCATTGCGTATTTCAAAAGAACAAATCGCTCCTTATAAACTGTCATAAAACAAAAAATCCAAATTTTTTTATTGCAATAATATAATCACAATCCTTCATATTGTATGTTGCAAAAAGACTCACGGTTGTTTTATTCCATGTTTATTATATTTTGATAATTTTTTATATATTCAAAAGTAACTTATACTTATGCTTATATCTCTTCTAGTATTCAGTTTATTATAAAAGTACTTAAAACATTTAATGCTACCTAAAAATACGCTTCTAACGATGCATATATTTGATATGTATCTAATAAGAAAAAAAAAATAGACAAAAATAATATATTTTTTTACGATTAGCTCTCCTGTAAACAGTGTAATTTTGATTTGTGGCCCTTTAGTATTTAAGGAGCGAAATGTGACAAAGAGAAGTAATATAAACTTAATAAGAGAACAGAACTAACTTAGTAGTAACTTATTTTACATTAATTTTAATCAAATTAAAACGAATAAGTTATTTAGCCATTAATTGTCTTTAATTGTGAACACATATAAAGCTTTAGTGATAGATATATTCTATCACTAAAACGATGAGGCAAGTTTGGATACAAAATAATCTCGTACAGACCACAAAAAAAATAAAATACAAAAAATATCCCCATTTCAAGTGAAAATATATTGAAAAGAGATCTTACATTTAAAATGCACGTCAAATGTTAGGTTAGCAATAACAGAATATCATCTGGTATTTAAAAATATTCATAGCCACCATAATTAAGATTACTATAATCAAACTAAGCTAAAAAGCGATGCGAGATCTCAACAAAAGCTTAAATTAAATATAAAATTAGTCAAAGTTAAGCCGAGGTCATCTCGTAAAAGAGAAAAATAGTTAAAGTTGACATGAAAAGTCGGATGATATTTCCAACGCATTCCAACCAGCCAGCACTGTCACCGCCAACTTTCGTTTTGATTTATTCTCGGGCACTAAAGAGTTTTCACACAAAATGCAGGCAATGAAAAATATGTGGTACAATATTTTTATTATTTATTTTTTAATTTTTTGAAGTGAAAACTTCTATAGCCGCGTTATAAGACTTTGGATAGGGAAAAAATGTATCGGTTCGCGTCAGTAACATGATAATGCTCACAGGTAGCCGCGCGCAGCTGTCTACGTACGCGATCACGCCAACACATTGCATAATACCGATTGTATGTGTGTGCGTTTGACGCTCAGTTTCAAGTTTTCACTTCTGTCGGCAGTCCTCATGACTGCCTCTTTATATATATTTTTTCTGTTAAGGTCGTCACAGATCGAATCAGGGGCTAAATAAAGTGGGAAAGGGTCAGGCAAAGAGAGAGAGAACGAAGTCCCAAACAACAATGTATTGGGATTGACATATGCCGTCGTTAGATCAAGTGACATCCCATACATTTTATTCTCTAGAACTTCGTTATCGTTTTTACTTTGACTAAGGCGACAGAAATGAGGAATTAGTAACTTTAAGTGGCAATGAGCAGGACACTTAGTACGGAGAGTCGAGGTCGCTGGGGCCGAAGGTTTTCGAGTTGAGGTCGGGGACCGGCATTGTAGGACTTCCACCACAAGGTGGACAGGACCTTGTAAAGGCCGCGGGGTTGGATCAAGCTGCTTCTGACTCCCCAATTAAGCGAGAGTATGGCTTATATTACGTAGCCCTGTTTTTATTGAATTAGATTATGTGTACTTACATTGGGGTAAATTGGCAAAATAATTCCGTCACGTACAATATTGGGGACGAATTCAGAGAGGAATTTGTTTTACAAGCGTTTCTAATCATATTATTTTCATCACTAGCGACCCGCCCCCGGCTTTGTAAGGATGCAATTTATTTTCTGCAAATTATATTATACACAAACCTTAGCATAAATCTTTGATACAATGCAAAAATATTTGACCAGATCCTACTTTTATGTATCTTATTTTATGTTTGTGGTGTGCAAGAATAGGCGCTATTCTGTTAGATGATTACTGCTGTCAGATTACAGACTTTAAGCAGACAGCAAGCACCGAACACAGACATCAAGCACCGAATGCAGACAACAAGCACCGAATACAGGCATTAACTACCGAATGCAGACAGCAAGCATCGAACGCAGACATCAAACACCGAACGCAGACATCAAGCACCGAACGCAGACATCAAGCACTGAACGCAGACAGCAAGCACCATGCCATTATTTATCCATTCAGCCATAATACCTACATGCACAACATATTGTTACATAAAATGTACCGTTAAGATTTTCACACTTGGGCAACAGTAGAGCAAGTAAATTATTTATAATTAGACGTGAGCATACATTTCTCGTTAAACTATAATTAAATGCTTAAGTTGTTAGAGGCTTTACATAAAGACCGCAATGTGAAGCGTGTAGTGAGAAGGGCCCTTGAGCCGACTCAGCACCGTGCAAGCTCTCTCAAAAACAGTGAATATACGACGAATGAATTTGCAAGGATTCTCTTAGGCATTCAACTTTTAATTCTTTCTGCATTTACCTGGTAGTGTTTTATTCAATTTTTCTTTAAGTTTCTACTATAAAGCTTATTCTTTTAAGGCTTATATGGAGTTACTGTAAGGGTCTTACAAGTTACAGTAAGTTGATAAATACACTTGACAGTATGGAGACTATAGTCAGTCTAATTAAAGAAAAAATGTGACGCAATAATCTGAAAACTCAACGAAAAAAATAAAATGGAGCCAAAATGTCTTATAGCATCAATTTGTGTATATAATTAAATTATAGATAGAGTTTATAGAAAAACGTATACCTAATATCTTTCATACAGAAATAAAGTAGAGAACATCAAGGGACGCGGACGAAATCGCGGTCAAAAGTCACAAAAAAATTTAAGATTATGGATTGGGAAGGTCCATTATAGTAATGTGGATTCTGTAAAAAGATTTGGTTACATTGAAACTTCAACTCTTTTTAGTTGAATTAAAAATAAAGTAGAAATATCTAAATAGCTTTAAAGCTTCCCATTGAACTGTCGCAGAGACATGGCTCGGAAGCCATACGTGTGTTGCATCCAAAAAAGACAAAAAACACTCGGAGTTCGTTTGGTTAGATCAGGTTTTTGTCTTTACATGCAATAATGGAACTTAACGCTTACGAGATACGGTCTAAAATTTGAAAGTCATCATTACGCAGATTTAAATTTTATCACTAGATGAGATAACTACCAAGTACCTACCTTATTTGGATAAGGTGCTACTGCAATTACGTCTTCTTAGGTAATAATTAGGACTTCATCTAGCGAATTGTTTGCTTAGCGAATTAGATGGTGTGTGTGGAATGTATGAAGATATTTATTTATTTTTAATATCTTTTAATGGGTGCATAATAAAATTATGATTTTTGTCATTTTAAACCATAGGAAAAAGCGTCAATTAGATGGTTATGTGAGAAAAGCTTAAGCCACAAGTAATGCAAGTGTGCTCCAAATTCTCACACGATAAATTAATTGGTAAGGTATCGTAGAAATTGGGTTTTTTTGGCTACCTCATGTACCTAATACAGTCTTCTGCTAGGGCTCTTCCGTTGACAATTTCGTGCCCAAAACGTAAACAGGTAAAAAAGCTTGACATACTGGTAAAAAGTTGTTTAGAATTGACTATAAAATGGTAAAAAAGTATCTCTCATACAAATTTTATTGAACTTAATCTCAACCACATATAGACTTTTACGATATATAATGCGGTTCGCAAAAAGGGGAACGCAGCATACATTAATAATGTTATAAACGCAAAATTTTATACGATGGTAATAAATGAAAAGGCTTATGGGACTCTTTTGTTATATTTTTTTAAATATGAAGTTCGCCTGGTTTTTTAATTTTTTTTTATATACATACCTGAAGCCAGTTTCTGCAATTCTCCATTCATATCAATTCTCACAACATTTATCCAGTCTTTATTGCTCATATATTTTTGTAAGACGTTTATTCTTTATTATTATACGATCCCTTGGGTACAGTAACTACTTTTTCTGGATGAAAGGTACCCTGACAGAACTGAGTACATCCCTGACATTCCTGACAACGTGCCAGTATGGCTGAGTAGATCATAGACGAAAAAAACTAACAAACAAATTAAATTTCCCATTTATAATATTAGTTAAGATATTAATAATATGATAATAACATATGTAACTTTTTGTCACATCCAGTATTGTATGAATATAGTTCGGTGACATTCGTGTCGCATTCGGCCTGTCCAGTTTCATTCCACTTTTTATTTTATCAATGAAGTCCATTACCCGAGGCCAGTTAAAAGGTTTCCTTGTCAGCCCCCAGCGATTACATCATGTGTACATGTCCACGAAATCTAACTGTTAAAAATTTCCGAATCAGTTCACGTATGGGAAGTCGCAGAGTGGGCAGGTATATGTTATTATTTTATTATTATCCTCGTTTACGGCTCCTTTTATTGGTGAAAACCGTATCAAAATCCGTTGGATGGTTTAGAAGAAGATAGCAGAGACACAGGGAGATGTGATTTACAGATTCTACGTGTTCTCAGTGTGCCTCTAAATAAAATTTGTGCCTTTACTATTGTAGCGACATATGTATGTAGTAGTAATCAATGTAAACATTAATATGGTTGGCATGTGTAGCGTTCACTTGTGTTGGTGAATAGCTGCATATGCACTTTTGTATACAGTAAAAATAAGATTAGTTATAATCAGAGTCTCTGTGGGAGCGTTCACGATCGCTCGTCGCACGTGTAAAGTGGAGTGCAATAAAGTAACAAGAACTCAAGTTTAGACCTTTTTATTTAAGTAATCACACAGGACATTAGTGACAGAAACAGGAGTCAGCTTAGATAATAGAGGGTCTAACACTATCTTTTACTAATATTATAAATGCGAAAGTAACTCTGTCTGTCTCGCTTTCACGCCAAAACTACTGAACCGATCACCATGAAATTTTGCATACACGTTGCCTGAGACACCAGAAAGGACATAGGGTACCTTTCATCCAAGAAAAAGTAATGTTCCCGAGGGATTATCTAAAATACAAAACTGTAACTAACGCCCGGCCAATGTGTTATAGCAACAAGTTGTCAAACGTTGTTAATTGCTTTTATATTTTTAATTTATCATCGCGTACGAAGTCGCGGGCACTAGCTAATTTAGTTATAAATAAAACTGTCTAATTATACTTAAAAGCGCCTACACATGGCCCTAAAATCGGTGGCAATATCGGGGCATTAGTGTCAAGCCCTCTAGATCGCCTCTTGTTAAGAAAAATCGTAAACATAATTAGAGGCGATCAAGGGGGCGATTAGACAGTCTTATTACTAAACGAGCTGGCGCCCGCGACTTCGTACGCGTTGAAAAAGAAAAATGTGGCCTATCATGTGTCCTGTACGTCTAAATGTTTATCTACAAAGTTTCATCAAAATCGGTTAATTAGTTTAAGAGTTATGGAGGAACATACCTCCACTTACAGACTTATTAATAGATTTATTTAGAAATATTATTATATTGAGCTATATGTTTCTCTACATACGCTAGTACTGACACAAAAATATGTTGGGGAAAAATGTACAAATTGTTGTAAGGCATCGTACACAATGCGATGGGCACCATTGTGCATATTTATAAATGACATACTATCAGTCTTGTGTGCTATGATGAAAAGCTTGCTGCCGGACCCCTGCAATTTATATTCAAATAAAGGGGGAACATGTTTACTTATTACACCCTAGCTGGTGCTCGCGACTTCGTCCGCGTTGAAAAGTATAAAACTCCATCTACCGTGGAGTGGATCGCTAAAAATATTACCAAGCAGTTGTCATGTTAGTCGCTTCACCGATTCTGGATAGATGGCGCTGTCAAGTGTATGCCAGGCCAAGTCGCTAGTATTTACTTTTATTTTAGATTTCCCGTAGAAATGAAGCATTTTCCTGCGGTAAAAAGTAGCCTATGTTCATCAGGGATAATGTCGGCTTGTAATGGTAAAATAATTTTTCAAATCGGTCCAGTAGTTTCGGAGCCTATTCAATACAAACAAACAAAAAATCTAAAAAGTAGCCCATGTTCATCAGGGATAATGTCGGCTTGTAATGGTAAAATAATTTTTCAAATCGGTCCAGTAGTTTCGGAGCCTATTCAATACAAACAAACAAAAAATCTAAAAAGTAGCCTATGTTCATCAGGGATAATGTCGGCTTGTAATGGTAAAATAATTTTTCAAATCGGTCCAGTAGTTTCGGAGCCTATTCAATACAAACAAACAAAAAATCTAAAAAGTAGCCTATGTTCATCAGGGATAATGTCGGCTTGTAATGGTAAAATAATTTTTCAAATCGGTCCAGTAGTTTCGGAGCCTATTCAATACAAACAAACAAAAAATCTAAAAAGTAGCCTATGTTCATCAGGGATAATGTCGGCTTGTAATGGTAAAATAATTTTTCAAATCGGTCCAGTAGTTTCGGAGCCTATCCAATACAAACAAACAAACAATCAAATCTTTCCTCTTTATAATATTAGTAGACTAACTGGCGCCCGCGACTTCGTCCGTGTTGAAAAAGAAAAAAGTAGCCTATACTGTCTCCTGTATGTCTAGTATAGATAGTATTAGTATTGATAAAGACGCGGTCAAATTGGCAGCTATTAAAGAAAAAAAATGTGTGAGTGAAAAAAATAAGATAGTAAACAGTTACGGTAAAAATAGTCATAGATAAATAAATAAAATAATCAAGATAAATGTAGTCACGGTAAACAGTGTCTAAGGTCACGGTAAAATAGTTGCAGAAATAAACTAGGCTCACTATTTACCGTGACTGTTTATCTTATTATTGACACATTTTTTCTTGTCCTGGTCGACGTTAACATAAAATAAATCAATTTATCAACAAATGATTTACTTAGGACTGAGCAAAGATTCAAATATTTGGGTCTGAGACAATGGACACTTATTTTTTTTTAGGACAAAGCTTTTATTCAAGTGGAATAGTGGACACGAAATAGTGATTAACTTTTATTTGTCCATTCACATTAGCATGATAAATTCAAAAACTACTGCACCGATTTTCATGCTGTTTTCACCAATGGATAGAGTGGTTCTCGAGGAAGGTTTTAGTATATAATTTTCAAAGTAAAGCGGGCGAAGTCGCGGGCAGCAGCTGGTTATACAATAAAATAATAGAAAATGTAAAAAAAAAAACTAATTGGTGTAAAAAAATAAGTAAAAAAAAACAATTGAAATGTCATATTCTTTTATTACCTACATAAATTTGTTACACTACACTTGTTGGAAAGTTATACAAAAAAAAACATTGTTATCAAAGTGAAATCCGTTATCTGCAAAATGTCTACTTTTGAGATATTGACAAAAAAAAAATCGTGAAAAATTTAAAGACAGTGATGGTCCAGTAACCCTCACCTGAATTTTTTTCTGATTACTAACAGGCTGAATCTTGTGAGTAGCTTCGGTTTTTCCTCTGCGAAAATTTTCGATAGAGGTAGCTAAAGGAGTTAGCAGCCGTAAAAAACTTCCAATCGTAGGACTGGGAAAGCTTGCCACTCAATTTGTAGGACCATGCGGCCATTTTATTATACAAAAATTTATTAAGCTGCAGGCAAAAAATAAACTTGTTATTAATAATTTTTATGACCTATCTATTGTGATATATTGGGAGTGGTTTTTTGGGAGGGGTGGGATTACTAACCAGCTGATTTTTTGTCTGCAGCAGCTTAGTAAACATTTGTATAATAAACTAATTTGTAGGCCACTCAATTTGTAGGCCGCATAGTCCTACAAATTGAGTGGCAAGCTTTCCCAGTCCTACGATTGGAAGTTTTTTACGACTGCTAACTCCTTTAGCTACCTCTATCGAGAATTTTCGCAGAGAAAAAAGGTGGACGTCTCGGAAAATTGAAGCTACTCACGGACTTTCAGCCTGTTAGTAATCAGAAAAAATCCAGGTGAGGGATACTGGACTATGATTTATTCATTAAGATTTTGATATGTTAAAAATTATGTAATTAAACGACAAAAAGAAAATACAGTCCTTTTTTATTATTTTTCCATTTTGTTACAACTTTTCTGCTTTGAATCTTAATCTTAATATTTTAAACTTAACACATTAACTACTTAATATAAAAAAAATATTCAAAAAATCATAATAAACTCGTATAAAACAAAAAATATCACTTGGCCGTGATTTTTGGCTTATATAGGTAGAAAGAAAAATTTTGAACACGATTCAAATTTAAAACAAAAAAAATTACTGTAACAAAAGAAATATTAATTCAAACGTTTTGTTATATCTTCGACCGTTTTCTTATTCAATTGTAGCAGATCTAACTGCTTGATATTTTGTCTTGAATTTAATATTATTATGGTTGGTATATGATCACCAATGTATCTGTTCACCTGGGTTGTTTCGTCTCGTGTTGCCACGACAATCGATGGACAACTACACGAGCTCTATGGAGTAAAAAAGCTGTAATTAAAAACTCGACTTTCTATCGAGCCCAAACACGCTATATCTGCGTCAGTTGCTGAGGAGTTCGGTGTTTGTTACAGCATTAGATCAGGGTTACTATGTCATGGAAATGTCATCGAAGTAAGACTACTTAGTAGCTTGCTTATATATACTCTAAGCTACTTAGGTATGCCAAATTGCACATTATCAATTCTAATAATAAATCTGTAGGAGTCAGTCATGGAGTAATTTACTTTGTTTTCAGAAATATCGTGTATATAGGCTCTATACATGGTACTGAAACTAAATTGACCATTTATAGAATTTTTTTCTGTATGTATGTATGTTTCTCCACCACTCTTAAACGAATTAACTGATTTTAATGAAACTTGGTAGATAAACATTTAGAAGTACGAGACACGTGATAGGTTACTTTTTATCTTTTTTAACGCTGACGAAGTCGCGCGCAACAGCTAGTACCTAATAGTATTGAAATAAGTGAGTGTGAATGCTATAAGATTGCACAAAAAAAACATGTCGGTCGTTGGACTGCATCAGAGGTGAAAACTAAGCTTCAAAATTTATGACATATTCATGACAATGGTTATTTAGCATTTCAAAAATTGTTCTTTTTTAAAATTATTTTAAACTAGCTGATGCCTGCGACTTCGTCCGGGTTGAAAAAGAAATTCGCTTAGTCCTGCAAGCGGGGCCAAAATTGCATCAAAATATTTGACGCTCGACGCTGACGGTTGCAGCGCTAAGCGAATTCACTTCGAGCGTTGGTTTCGTGGCCCAGACATAAGCGAAAATGCTTTGAGTGTTGGTTTCGTGGCCCATGCACAACTTCTGCCCGACTCTCTGTGAACTTCTAGGCCCAAACATCACGAGAAGCTTCAGTCTCTCCTAACGTCTCTTTAATGTGTGATGATAATTATAGTTCATACGACACCACGCTTGTCACAGTGAGATAACAGTAAATGTGCTGTTATGTTTCGGTGACGGAGTAAGGGATGAAAACACATTTTCCTATCTATTCCTAATCCCTTACCTTTAATCCTTCTATGGCCGTCACTTGCAGCACATGTGGAGTTTTGCCTGTGTTTTATGCTATGGAAGCCATCTAACATCAAATTTATCGACAGCCTGTTTGACGATTTTAACATAAAAAATATCCCAAATCGATAGAATCGATAGATCTTTTCAAGTGATAATGTTTATTTTCAATACAATAAATTATTTATTCAAACTCACTTCATCATCATCATCATCATCATCATCATCATCATCATCATCATCATCATCATCATCATCATCATCATCATCGTTATAATCCTTTTCTGCAACTGTTGTTGCAAGTCTCGTGTTTGGCGTAGTTCTTCTTGTTGAGAATATGGTCAACCGACGAGACATTACTTTTGGAGCAGGTGTGAGAACTGCAATATACAATAACATAAGTTAATTAGCTGTTGCCCGTGACTTCGACCGCGTTCAAAATTTTATATAGCCTAATCTCTAAGGCACTTCAGCCACTTAACCAATAAGCTCATCAATAAGTCTCTTACACATTGGCTTATGCCCTTTTCCACCAACAGACATCTAGAGTTAGGGAACACTTTTTTTTTACAAGAGGAATCCATCATGGACAGCCACCGGCCTGGGAACAGACCGGTGGGTTATGTCGGACTCTTGCTCCGAGATGGTATTGGGGAAGACCTACCGACTAAATCTCTTAGGGTCCTCCGCGTCCGCTATAAGGCGAAGTTGCGAAGTCGGACGAACACTTCTGCAACTCCACCGCGGGGGTCCGTAATCGGACACTGCTCATTAAGGCAGAAGCAAAGGAATTGACGATCTTTACCTGTCATTAGTTTACTGTTATCGTTATCAACGCCGTTGTCATTATTTTCTGTGCACGTTACTACAGATCTTCGAGTAACAATTGGATTGTGGTCCGAGAGGTTTGAATCTTCATTTTCTACTCCACAATCCTCTGACGTCTTTTCATCGGTTTCCTCTGATGATGATTTTTCTTGATCTGATCCTAGAGGATTATAACAATCATTAGAAATCATATAATTGAAACAGACGTTATTCACACTACGACGCGTTTTTCACCTTCACCTTGAAAATATATTTAATAAGGGTTAGTGTTTTGTTTTTCATGTCAAACAATATCTTACTTTCCATACTGGACAGGCGCCTTCGTTTTAAGGGCACACCATATAAAGATCCGCAGGCGTCTGAAACAATATACATTTCATTGATATATTAATTGTAAACTAATGTTATTACAATACTGTACTTCGTACAGATTACGCTGAAGTGGCGTAGGCGACATCACGCTGCAAAGTGACGCCGCGAATCGCGATGGATGTACGTTTCGCTGCATCGCGCGGCGCAGCGCGGCACTTGATAAATGCTGCGCCGCACGATGTTTCGAGACATCGCGTCGGGCCAGTAACGCACGATGCATAGGTCTATAGAGCTGATTTCGAGCTATTGGGATTCGTATAGATAGAGCCTGTCGCAAAAGTCAACCGACGCAGCCTAAACGTTTTCGACTTTTTTCTTTTTCGAGTTGTCAAAGTCAATAATTTCATTAAATTCAGTTCTTAAACATGTCAATGAAAAGGCAAACATTGTCTTAACAAATATTTAAATCTTTGGTCTTCAGCAACCAGAAAACTTGTATTTTTAATGCTTTATATGAAAAGCACTACAGCGCCCTCCACAACTACGTCGGTTGACTTTTTCTAGGGACATCTTTATTGCTGTGACTACGGTGCGTTGACGCCCAATTTTTATATTTATTTGTACACAATCCCTCGGAAACCTAACATTTTTCCAGGATAAAAAGTATCCTATATAATATTTATCCAAATAAATTATCTGTGTGCCAAATTACACACAAATCCAATTAGCCGTTATTGCGTGAAATAGTAGGTAGGTACCCAATAAATCCTAATAAATTCATAATTTTTGTAAAATAATAGATAATTTTATGTAGCCTACCTCCTAGAAGTTCGTGTACGTCTGCGTTGTATCTTTTAACACACCCAATTATATCTTCTGAAAATTTCCTCAAAGACAGGCCTCGTTTTGCTTTATTATGTTTAATTAGATCGATTCTTTTCATCAAAATGTCGCTGAAAATAATTAAATAAATAAGTATCGCAAACGAAAGCTGATAAAATGAAAGAAAAAAATATTGCAAAGTATACTCCTTCTATTATTTGTCAAACTGTATCATCAAACTGTGAAGGGTCCGTGGTGTACGCCCACAGTGGTGCACGCACCTGTGGTGGACGCACCTGTGGTGGACGCACACGATTTGAATAAATTAAATTTCATACTTTTTTTTGTGCTTTTCGACTTAGTACAGTAAACCACAATTTAAATTATTAGTTTAAATTACATAAAATGAACGCACCCAGAATACTATACAATACAATCGACGAAAGAAGAAAGAATACGTTGGAATTTTGAGGTTAGATTTAATTTTCTTTTTCAATGATAGGATATTAGCGTTTTTCTTTCAAGAGACAACGCAAAAGTCTAAGATAAGTAGTATAGATATCTAAAAATGAAGGTAGACTTTTGTTTGCATATTGCATATTCATTGGATTTATGTATGTGCACCTATTTTCGGTGATAATGTTTAGAAAAATAGTTAGGAGATAACTCTTTGTCAAGCATTTTAATTTCCAAAGCTGTGATTCCAAACGGTGATGATAATGATTTAATTTAATGTAAAAAAAATTAACTTACCACAAAGTCAACACAGATTTTTCAGTCTTTGCCATTTGTAACCTACAGAATATGAACAAAAATGTCTTAAAAACAACAATTCACGAATGAAACAAACTCTCACACGCTTTTAAGTAAAATTTATAACAATAAATATGTCAAAATGTAAAATTATTTCCAAAAAACTACTATCAACTATTATTACAACATAAACTACACAATAAGTGTTCTTATCAGAGAGTAGTAAGTATATATTGAGTAGAGACAAGTGAGTTTTTAAATTTCGAACTTGGAGGCGTCCAAAAGGAGGTACGAAGGAAGAGGTATTATATGAACGGAATGTCTTAAACATGAAAAAATAAAGTAAAGAACTCTATGGTCGTTTAGAATGTGAATAATGAGGATTTTATGATTGTTTTGTTTATGATTTTTTAATATTAATTTATTGATTTTTTTTAGATTATAAATACTGATTGTGTTATTTATTTATTTTTTATCCTTAAATACAAATCTCCAATAAAAATAATTGAACTCTGTTATTTTTAGTAAACTAATTATTTTGTCTATGAACAGTGTTTCATTAAATATAAAAAATAATAATAATAAGGAACTCTATTGTCGTTTTTAATGTTTATGAATAAGGAGCTTACTTAAATTTTAAAAATTGTTTATGATCAAATTATTAATATTTATTGAATTTTTAAGGTTACTATTATACATAAATTGTGTAATTTTCTTTTAGAATTTAGTTATAATCATCATCAAATCAATAAATACTAATAATAAATCTGTAAGGGACCAACCCTGGAGTAAGTTAGTTTGTTTTCAGAGATATCGTGTTTATATTTTAGACTTTTTCTGTATGTATGTGTGTGTGTGTGTGTGTGTGTGTGTGTGTGTGCGCGCGTGTGTGAATGTATGTTAGTTTTAGTAAAAATTTTAGTACTGTGAAGTAAGTTTTTTAGCAGTGTTTTACTAATTTTTTTTCTCAGAAAATATATATTTTTTTATAATTCTTCACGATACAAACTTTTTTCCATATAGTCTGTATTTTTATCTAACTTGTGATTTTACTCTAAGCAGTCAAACTAGGCGACGTAAATAACGCTTTTCAGCCAAGTACTCGCCTTAACAATTCAGCAGTGTACACTGTACAGGATATCGTGCGAGTGCATACCACATGGCTCGCTCTAAATATATTTATTGGTGTAAAGACAAAAATAATCTACAAACATCCTGCATGTTGAACGAAACGTGGCGAGTTAAATGCACGCAATTTTTACAGGACTTTAGTTAAAAGTTGCTCTTTGGACTAGATACGACTTTTACGAATGGGTATCCTTTCATCATTCTTTAAGAATATCATTTCCAAAAAGCATATCGGAGGCGCGTGTTATTCAACAAAATATTTATATCTTTACTATGGAAGTACTAGATAAAAATCGTCTTTGTTTCAAGTTTGTTGTGATATAATAAGGGCGCGTAGCTCGCTCATTCATTGTTCGCGATAAACTCAAAAACTACTGCACCTATTTTCATGCTGTTTTCACCAATGGATAGAGTGGTTCTCAAGGAAGGTTACACAGAAATTTACAAAGTTACACAGGCGAAGTCGCGGGCAGCAGCAGCGCACTTGCAGCACCTATGGCTTGTGTTATAGGTGACGGTAGCCATCTACCATCAAGTGGATCGTCAGCCTGTCGACTAATAGAATTAGTATTTTTTTTATGTAAAGATTATCACAGTAGCTGACGGTCGATTTGATGGTAGACGGTTACCATACAACAAGTGCCCTGATGCTGACCTTGGTATATATAGATTAATGGTAAAGGACTTAAAATAAGACGATTAATATAGAGATTAATCAATGAGTGGTCGTTTTTTTTATTAGATATGGGTTTGCTCTTTGCCAACATCCAGTTGTGAAGCGAAGATGAGACCTATGATGGAGTGAGCTCACCCAGAAGATGCATATTCACTCGAATTTTGAAAAGATTTGGGTTATATGAGCTAGGAAACACAGACGCTGCCAGCAGGGAGTTCCAAACCTTGGCAGTGCGCATTATAAAGGACGATTAAAAAGCGCTTGGTTCGAAAAATAGAGATTTCGACAAGGTGAGGATGGTAACCCGTACGTCTGTATGTCCGATGGAAGAAAGAGGAAGGCGGTATGAGCTCATGCAGTACTCCGAAGTACAGTCGGCCGCAAAAGTCGATTAACACATTCAAAAGTGCAAAAAAACTGAACACTCAACGCGCCACAAGTCGTTGTAACGGCTAGATAACAAGACTAGACTAGACTAGATAAGTAAGTTGAGTATTCACTTGTTTTGCACTTTTGATTGTGTTAATCGACTTATGCGGCCGACTGTACATCTTCTCAAAGACACAATAAAGGTGTCTATTCTATACCTAATATCAACAAAATGATCTTATTGTGTGACACACAAATTTAATAAAGTAGCTAGACTTAGTAGAGTATACATATAACAGTTATAATAATTATGATTTGAACTTTTTTTTATCTCCCCTAAAAGTCAATGAACTAATTGGTATGTATAACATTTTTTTGTCGTCAATCAATGACCTGCCTTATCTCAATAGACAAGCCTCATCTAGTAGCGAACTCCTAACAGAGTACAGAGAAAGAAGTGCGGGCTATCGGCGCACGTCATACCTCCCCCGTTCACGGAGGTGGTTGGACGTGGCGGCCATTTTGATTTCTCTCTGCCGATACCGGGCGTTCGTTTGAGGTTCGAAATTTGAAGCGGGAATTTTTGACAGTTCATTTCTTAGTGACCAGTGACTTGGGATTTTGACGGAGTTACATGTGAGTTATAGTATTATATTTTTTTTATACAGTAATTATTATATTTTTTAACATTAATACAAACATGGTTACAATTAAAATTTTTTAAAAATGCCTAATTAATTAGGGTTTTTATCTTAATCTTAGATCTGCAAAATGACCTAATCAGCATAAACACCGAATCTCGAAAGTAATGGTAATTTGTAATCTAATTCTAATATTTTTGCACATTAAAATATGAATTGAGAAATTTTAATCAAGTTCTAAAGTAAAATAATTATTTGAGGAAATAATACATAAAAAAATATTTTATAAAATATAGCCTTCTATAGGTGTTAAGTACTAGCCATAATATTATATATATACTAGCTGATAATTAGCTTTTCTATAGGTGAAATAATTTTTAAAAGTTTTAGAGTTTATTCATTACAAACATATAAAAATACAAATCTTTCCTCTTTATAAAACAAATCTCTTCTTAAATCAGATATTTAATTTTTAAGTATATATTTTTTTGTTCTTTTTGTATCGATGTTTGGTTCAGTTTTCTCTTAAATGTAATATGTACTGTAATAATTATAATGTAATTTTTTTAATTAAAAATTAAAAACAAACAAACGATTTAATAATTCATTCTGGAGACCTGCCATATTTGGGACTAGCTCCATATCCGCATCCGCAATAACCAATTATTTTCAAAATAATATGGAGCTAGTTTTAAATCAGCAGATTTGGCCACGATGAATAATTATTAAGCTGTTTCAGTTTGTTTTTAATTTAATAAAAATTTAAGGCTTTGAATTTTTAAATTTATAAATAAATTGTAAAAATATTAAAAAATTTGAAATCCGCATTCGTTGATTTTGAAAATTCTGAATTCATAACGACCCTAGTTTGTAGTACGTAACTATATAAAATACTAGCTGGCGCCCGCGACTTCGTCTGCGTTGAAAAAGATAAAAGTAGCCCGTCGTGTGTCCCGCACGTCTAAATATTAATCTACCAAGTTTCATGAAAATCGGTTAATTCGTTTAAGAGTGATGGAGGACCATACATACATATACAATACCTACACTTACAGGTTTATTATTAGTATTAATGATTAATGATGATAGCCTATGTTACTCGCTGATAATATAGTTTCCGAACAGTGAAAGAATTTTTCAAATAGGTCCAGTAATTTCGGAGCCTAATCGATGCAAACAAACAATCAATTCTTTCCTCTTTATAATATTAGTATAGTATAGATGTGATTGGTGTCTACGAATATTCGTCTACGAATATTAGCCTACGATTGTCATTTCTCTTCTACTAATCCGCTATTTGACTAATTTTAGAAAATCGTTTTAAAATTTTTCTATATTACATAATAAGCACACTACATTGATATTTCCGGGAGATCTAAGGTATTTATCAATAAAAATCAATGTAAAAGTTTAAATTTCCAAAATCGCGCCAAAAACGCCTTTTCTGTAATGGCGCTGGTCTTTCATACGTGTGACGTCACACGCTAGTAAACAAACAGAACTGAATGATGACACAGAGAACTAATATTAAGTGAATAAACACTATTTATTATTACGTGTCCCGTACTTCTAAATGTTTATCTACCAAGTTTCATGAAAATCAGTTAATTCGTTTAAGAGTGATGGAGGAACATACATACATACGTACATACAGAAAAAAAATCTAAAAATGGTCAATTTAGTTTCAGTATCATGTATAGAGCCTATATACACGATCTTTCTGAAAACAAAGTAAATTACTCCATGACCGACCTCTACAGATTTATTATTAGTAGTATTGATGTTTGATATGTTTACTAGCCTATGACGTCATCAAAATTGCAACCAGTCACAGGCAGCGAACTTATGATAAGTTATGATTTTTATTTCTTATAATTTGCAAAAAATATACATAATTTCGCTTAAAATAAGTGACATAATATAGGTTTTTATACGCTATTTTCTGATAGGATAAACACAATTTGTAGTATATTTTAAATCTTGTCAAATAGCCAATTAATGGCTTGAAATGACTTGAAATTTTAGAAATAGATCTTCATAATTTCGTTAAAAAAATGGCTAGGTGGTGTTCAGATAACAAAGGGGTTTTCGTGGCACCGAACCCCTAAAAGCTTGAGCGCGATACACAATGAAAGCAAAAGGTTCACAAACAATGAAGGTGAAACAAACAGACAATACGTAGGTGTATGTTCGTAGCTTTTTGGAGCTTTCTTCGATGACAAGTCCCTTTGTATTGTGTTTGGTTTTGTTAAGAAATGTCTGCGTTGTTTGTCGTTATTTGTGGTGAGAGCCGGTCATTTTTAACATTTGCATAATTTTTTTTTGGAATACATTGTACGTTACACTACTTTGTATGTTAATTGCCTCACATTTGGGGTATTTTGGTACAGACGGTGTCATGTTTCGTTTCATATTATATTAATATGGGGAGCGCTGGTACAGTCAACAATAAAAACTGAAATTTGGAACATAGGTTTATTTGCTTGCTTGACAAAATTGATCTACCTATCCGTTGCTATAATGATACAGACAGACAAGACATACAGGTCAAAATTGGAACACACTTTTGCGTCGAGTATTAAAAAAATATTACCTTGTCTATACTAATATTATAAAGAGGAAAGATTTGATGGTTTGTTTGTTTGTATAGAATAGGCTCCGATACTACTGGACCGATTTGAAAAATTCTTTTACCATTAGAAGCCGACATTATCCGTGATGAATATAGGCTACTTTTTACCGCGGAATAATGCTTCATTCCTACGGGAAATCTAAAATAAAAGTAAATACTAGCGGCTTCGCCCGGGATACACTTGACAGCGCCATCTATCCAGAATCCGGTGAAGCGACTAACATGACAACTGCTTGGTGATATTTTTAGCGATCCATTCCACGGTAGATGGCGTTTTATTTACAACGCGGACGAAGTCGCGAGCACCAGCTAGTCTATTATATAGCTTTGGTTTTGTAGTTGTCGTGCTCCTAGCGCCTGACTCGTCATTTTTTTTTAAAGAGAAAGCAACAATGATTTAAAAATAAACATTATATATGTACAACTAATGGAATTTGTCGTATATATCCGACTCTGGCGAAACTTTACCCCGCGAACACGCGAACTATGTGTCAATCTCTCTTTTGAGGTCTTTCCTAGAGCTTGACGATAATGAATGTTTTGTTTCGAGTCCATAAATAGTATTGAAATGAACAATAACTTATGAATGATTCACGGTCAAAGAACTCTACTATCTCAGTTCAGAGGCACTGAGTACTGAGAAACAGCTTCAATAAGCGCACGGCGCCGGGCACTTCACTACATGCGCAGCTATGTGTGCGTGACCTTTCACCGACGGGTTCACGAACGTGACCCGAAGGTATGTTTCGGGCGGCCTCGGCAATTCCGAGGGTACATGTCACAGGGACTCAGACGCACGCGAGGCGAATGACGCGAGTTTTGTGTTTGTAGTACCTACATGACACTAGATAGGCTACTTTTTCCTTTTCCGAGTGCAGTGCACTCACCCTGCGTTCCGACTAAATGTAATTAATAGTCACAAAATATAAGGGCTATTGAGTAATAATTGTTCAAAAGTAACTTATATGCTTAGGTACGAGTATATCTGATAAATATCTAATAAGAAAAATGTAAAGAATGTTTATTGTTATTTAATTTCTGCATGTAAGATATAAATTAATTAGTTATATTTAAATCACATTATAAATAGAATATAATAGAGACTTAGGTTAGATGTTTATAGTTTGTAAAATAAGAAAGTTCTCCTATAAAAAGTGTAATTTTGATTTGTGGCCGTTTAGTTTTTAAGCAGCGATATAATCCGATCTCTAGTACTTAATAAACTTAAATAAAAAATAAAAAAAAATTTGGGAGCCCTACAAGAATAGGCTAATAAAATTTAGGCTTCTAGGGAGCTGTCTCTCTGTATAGATACATTACTCCGTGTCAGAGGTTAATAGAAACGAAGCTTACAGATATTATAAATGTTTACTTTCAGCCTTACCTAGGGATACTATTATATTATTGTGTTGTTAAAACTTTAGTCTTATAAACTTGAGCGCTTAGCGTTTAATCTTTTCACCCCTCTCCTCTCACCCCCTGAACAGGGGCAGTGAAATATTAGTTTTTGAAATGTATATCCTTACTAATATTATAAATGTGAATGTAAGTTTTTTTGTTAAGCTTTCACGCAAAAACTACTGAACCGATTACCGTGAAATTTTGCATACACGTTGCCTGCGACACCAGAAAGGACATAGGGTACCTTTCATTCAGGAAAAAGTACTGTTCCCGAGGGATTATCTAAAATATAAAACTGTAATTAACGCCTGGCCAAAGTGTTATAGCAACAGGGCGTCAAGCGTTATAATTGCTTTTATATTTTTAATTTATCATCGCGTACGAAGTCGCGAGCGTAAGCTAGTAATAATATATTAACAACTAGCTGGTGCCCGCTACTTCGTCCGCGTTGAAAAGCTATCCTATGTCCTGTACGTCTTAATGTTTATCTACCAAGTTTCATGGAAATCAGTTAATTCGTTTAGGATTTATGGACGAACATACATACCTATACATACAATGCTTACACTAACAGATTTATTATTAGAATTGATAATGACATTTAGATTTCAAATTTCACATGTTTTTTACAGAAATCTTCTGTATTTTTGGAAACTATATCGAGCTATTATTATAATAATCTATACATAGATTAAATGTTAAATGGGAAATAACGGCATCTGGCATAAAGGACATAAAAGGCATTCAGACACTGTTGCTTAGTTAAGTTCCTTCCAAGATTTTTACATGAAATGTTACACTGTTATATATAGATTAACTCAGCTTGTAATAACATTAAAAAATCTCCAAAGTTGTTCCAAAGTTACCGGGAAATGAACCCGGTACTTACCCCTGAAACAGAGCTTTAAAGCAAGCATCTGAACCACTCGACTAAGAGGCTCGTCATACTGAGTTCCTTACCGCCTACTCGTTTCCGCCTTCTTGAGCGATGTGAATAATAAAATACATAATGTACTATGTATAAAACATCAAAGGTTCGAATTCGTAAACGCATTTATGCTTTTGATCAGTGCGCCCTTTAAAAATGGCGAAGAAGGTAATTTCGTTTAGCAAATATTAGACGTTTACGAAGCAAGCGAAGGGAGTGTGTATTTATTTTGTGTATTAACCTACCTACACGTCGATGTCCAATTTGTAAAAACCAATACAGTTTCTATAAAGTTTCTGAAATTGATTTATTTTTGAAGGCGTAATCTCTCTCTCTCCATCTCCTTCTTCAGTCCTGAAGGTTAGCCGTCAACTTCCTGAACCGTTCCCTGTCAACAGTCAACTGGAATAGCTGCTCGACCGATGCAACTCCAGTCCACTCTCTGATATTTCTGAGCCACGACTTTCTCGTTCACCCAGCGCGCCTCTGAATATTTGATACGAAATTAATGCACTGTACATATACAAAAACAAAATACAACACTAGGCGAAATGTGTTCTAGATATTTTCGGTACTAGTCAATTTGTGCCATAGTAGATTTGAGTGCAGGGCCCTTAGCCAAGAGCACAATGCAAACGGAAGCGTTACGCTTATTAACGAAACGATAGAAAATAAAGCCCGGTGATTGGTTGTTGTAACGCCCACATAAAATTTTGACCAATCATTGGGCTTTATTTTCTGTCGTTTCGTCAATCTACGACGCTCCCGTTTGCACTGGGAGCTCTTGGCTAAGGGCCCTGGACTCCTTATGTAGTAGTCAATTTAAGCTCTAGGCAAAAATCAAATGTGGTCAGGTCAGATTGTGTTCTAGACAGTCCAAGATCAACCCCAATAAAGTTGCCAGTCTATGTGTTTTGTATAAGACTAGCTGGCGCTCGCGACTTCGTCCGCGTTGAAAAGTATAAAACGCCATCTACCGTAGCTGATCGCTCCCGGGCCAAGCCGCTAGGATTTACTTTTATTTTAGATTTCCCGTAGGAATGAAGCATTTTCCCGTGGTAAAAAGTAGACTATGTTCATCACGGATAATGTCGGCTTTTAATGGTAAAAGAATTTTTCAAATCGGTCCAGTAGTTTCGGAGCCTATTCTATGCAAACAATCAAATCTTTGCTCTTTATAATATTAGTATAGATGTACTTCGGAGAGTGTGCTAAGGAGTTGCACGAGCCTTCCCCTTTCTTCCATCGGACATACAGCGGACCAAGCGCTTTAAAACCTCCTTTATAATGCGCACTGCCAAGGTTTGGAACTCCTGTATTCCCCAGAGTATGTATGTATAGCGTCTGTATTTCCCAGCTCATATAACCCTAATCTTTTCAAAGTTCGAGTGAATAGGCATCTTTTGGGTGAGCTCGCTCCATCATAGGCCTCATCCTTGCTACTCAGCTGGTTGCTGGCCAAGAGCAAACCCATCTCTAATTAATACTAATAATAAATCTGTAGAGGTTTGTCATGGAGTGAGTTGCGTACTCTGTTTTCAGAGATATCGTGTTTATAGGCTCTATACATGATACTGAAACGAAATTGAGGATTTTTAGAATTTTTTTCCGTATTATGTATGTATTTTCCTCCATAACTCTTAAACGAATTATCTGATTTTCATAAAACTTGGTAGATATACATTTAGACGTACAGGACACAGAGTTGGCCAAGAGCAAACCCATTTGCAATGAAAAAAAAAATAGTTTAAATAGAATGGAATGTTGTCTACAACGTCTAAGAAATCATAAGCTTTTTTAAAATCTCAACCAAGATAAGTTGATTGTAATTTGTACAAAGGTATCTATCTCGCTCAGTTTGCCGGAGACAGCAAGAAATTAATGTGACGGAAGCGACAACGTTCTGGCTGGATTGTAATTTATAACGTTTTCTCAGTGCATTTAAATATTATTTATGTGATAATTTTATTAGGCACATAACAACTCATATTTATGAGATGAGAGGCTTACATTTTCTCCAGGACTTCCAAGATTTATAATTATGATGATAATTCTCAGAAGTCAGGCATTGAATTTTTTATTTTTATTCGATCCCTCCCTTATTATGTAAAATTGTGTAAATGTATTATGTTTTTATGTAAAATTTCCTGCTTTACAATTTTTGAGTAATCTTGAAAAAAAAAACTATATTTAAACACTTCAAAGAAAAACATTCGATTTAAAGCCTTATTTAATCACACTATAAGACTTTTTTTTAACATCAAACCCTATGTCTTTACCTGTATCGCCGACAATTAATTGAAAATTTCATGATGACCGGTTGAGTTAGTTTCCGATAGAACCTTCAAACTATTCCGTGTAACTTTGTAAATTATATACTAAAACCTTCCTCGAGAACCTCTCTATCCATCGGTGAAAACAGCATGAAAATCGGTGCAGTAGTTTTTGAGTTTATCGCGAACAAACAGATAGATGCGACGGAGGACTGTTTTGTAATATTTTTTATAATGAGCGAGCTTCGCGCCCTTATCACAACAAACTTCAAACAAAGACGATTTTTATCTAGTACTTCCATAGTAAAGATATAAATATTTTGTTGAATAACACGCGCCTCCGATATGCTTTTTTGATATATGGCACAATAAAGTATAAAGATGTCTCCCGCATAAAAGGAGGAGGCGCACAATAGGGACTGGAAAGTGGAAACTCGATTTGAATGGACTGAATTGTCGACGACATTATTGTCAAAGTTATAAATTCAAAATTAGAAAAGAGGCGCTCTGAACACCTCACTCAACTGACGTTGACAGTTGACGTTTAAGGTTCCAGTAGTCGTCCACTATCCTTATCTTTACATAGAATATAGAAAACATAGAATATGCAATTTTTTTCTCAGTTTCATATGCACACTATTACGTTGGCTTTCTGTAATATATAAATAAATAAATAAAACTTAGTGTACCCGGCTTCGCTCGCGTTCAAAATAAAACCTATCCTATCTTTTAAGTTTTACACTAGTTACGAAGCTTTATCAAAATCAGTTCAGTAGTTTAGGAGTTCATCGGCGACAAAAATGTGTCACGAATTTTTTTATAGAAAAAGGGTCGGTTAGAAAATCTTCAATATCTTTAAAAGTACATGACCTAGCTTTATGAAATAAAGACTTAATTAAAGAATATTTTAATGTGCTTAAATAATAATAAAATTTATTTAGTCTTTATTTCATAAAAGCTACGTTACGTTCTTTTGAAGATATTAAAAATTTTCTAACCGACCCTTTTTCTTTACGGTCCAGTGATGGTATATTATAGGGAAGCTATAATATTTATATTGTAAAGAATTGGTTATAAACACCATTTGAGATTAAATATATTAAAATAATAAGAAATATTTATATTAAAATCTAAATTCAAAGACATAAAAGATAATTTTCTTTTATAAACCGACGAAGTGGTGGGCACCAGCTTGTTTAATATACGATTATGTATACATTATCCAAACTAATATGTATTATAAATGTTTACCTTTTATCCAGTAAAAGGTATACTGTTCCCAAGGGATCATCAAAAATAAAATAAAAATCGAATGCTTGGCCAAAGTGTTATAGTAATAATATGTCAAGCGTTACATTCCTTATTATTTTTTTATTCAATATTCATTCATTCATTCATACTAATAATAAATCTGTAAGTGTATGTATTGTATGTATGTATGTTCCTCCATAACTCTTAAACGAATTTACCGATTTTCATGAAACTTGGTAGATAAACATTTAGTCGTACAGGACACAGTGTAGGCTATTTTTTTCTTTTTCAACGCAGACGAAGTCGCGGGTGCCAGCTAGTCTAAAATAAAACAAAAATCGAATGCCTGGCCAAAGTGTTATAGCAACAAGAGGCCAAGCGTTATATTGCTTATTTATTTTTTATTTTGAACGCGGACGAAGTAGCGCTGACTAGCTATAGTACCTATAATATTATATAATACTAGCTGTAGCTCGTGACTTCGTCCGCGTTGAAAAGTATAAAACGCCATCTACCGTAGCGGATCGCTAAAAATATCACCAAGCAGTTGTCATGTTAGTCGCTTCATCTGATTTTGGATAGATGGCGCTATCTCCCGGGCCAAGCCGCTAGTAAAAATCGCGGTAAAAAGTAGCCTATGTTCATCACGGATAATGTCGGCTTCTAATGGTAAAAGAATTTTTCAAATCGGTCCAGTAGTTTCGGAGCCTATTCAATACAAACAAACAAAAAATCTAAAAAGTAGCCTATGTTCATCACGGATAATGTCGGCTTCTAATGGTAAAAGAATTTTTCAAATCGGTCCAGTAGTTTCGGAGCCTATTCAATACAAACAAACAAAAAATCTAAAAAGTAGCCTATGTTCATCACGGATAATGTCGGCTTCTAATGGTAAAAGAATTTTTCAAATCGGTCCAGTAGTTTCGGAGCCTATTCAATACAAACAAACAAAAAATCTAAAAAGTAGCCTATGTTCATCACGGATAATGTCGGCTTCTAATGGTAAAAGAATTTTTCAAATCGGTCCAGTAGTTTCGGAGCCTATTCTATTCAATCAAACAAACAAATAAACAAACAATCAAATCTTTCCTCTTTATAATATCAGTATAGATATTATATTATATAGTATATACACAGGTGTCGTGTTATCCACATTCGATATTTACTAATTTGACGTACAAATGATTCGGTCAATACATTCCCAATTTGTGCTCGCGTACAAATTGGATAACTCAATTATGGTGGAACTTAAATTTTTATTTGTTCGGTATTTTTGAAATCAAATAAAACTACTTTTTCATCCTGCTTCGTTAAGAATTTAACAATTAAAATATTGGTTTAGTAGTCGTCTCGCACACATATTATTTCCTTAAAAAAAACTTGAAATTAAAGTAAAGTACAGTACCGTACAAAAGTGATACCATAGGTATCACTTATATAATGATATACTAAGAATATTATAATACTTAATACTAAGTTTAATACTTAGTATTAAGTATTAATACTAAATTAAATCAAATTAAAAATTAAATTAATTAAAACAAATAAAAAATTAAATTAATGAAATCAAATTAAAAATTAAATTAATGAAATCAAATTAAAAATTAAATTAATTAAATCAAATTAAAAATTAAAAGTTAAATTAATTAAAAAGATTTAAATCAAGTAAAGGCATGACATCAGATGAATTTTACTTAAAAAAATGTTAACAATTGAAAAGCTATTGCAAATAATTTTTACAATAATATAAGGCGTATAATTTACTAAAAAAAAGTTTTTTTTTTGTTTTCTATTTTCTCGACTTAGCTAAAGAAAAAAAAATTATATTTTCAATGCTATGCTTTGTCACATAATACGTTCAGCACAATATTATGCCTCAGGCATAATTTCGCAGCTCATTAAAAAACAATGAAGCTTTTGGAATTTCGAATCTTTCATATCCACATTACAAACGTCTTTATTGTTTAAAACCAGCCATTTTTCTATAGAAATTTTCTATATACATTATAGATATTTTTTAATCTCCGACGCCCGACACAAAAGAGGGGTGCTATAAGTTTGACGTTATGAAGTTGTTATGAGTTTGCAAAAGAGGGGTGACTTATCAAATCGTTGTATTATTAGTACGATCATTCTGTGTTTTCAGATAACTTTGAAGGTTGGTTTAAAAACTGGCTATAGCTTGAAAACCGTTAAGCTAATCAAAATAATTGCTTAGAATACTTTGCTTAGAATTTAATGAGGATAATTTTTGTCCTTTACATTTTTTTTGTATCTATTAAAGTTTTCAAAAAATACTTAAAAAACCGTTAACGGGGTGAAGCGGCAAGTGAAAAGGGGAGTGGTGGGTTTTGATCAGCAAGACCCAAAGGTATATAGCCCACACAAGTTTCAAACCTTTATTTGCTTCCCCTAAACATTGCTTACATAGAATGACTGTATTATATAGTCGATTTATGAAATTATGAAGATCCCTGTTTTCCCTGGTTGACGATGCGTTTGGTTTAGTCGCTAGTAACCGTAACTGTTAACCAAACTGTCTCGGGTTCGAATCTCACATGAACAAATGTTTATGTGTTAACATTTTACCTTTGTACCAGAGTCATTGATGTTTTGTTTTTATAATATGTATGTATTTATGAAAAAAAAAAGTAATACAAACATCAGTTGCTTAGTATGGAACTAGACTGTGTTGTGTATTGAATAGAAGGGGGGGGGGGGGGGGGTGTTCCTCACTAGGTCACAGTCATAGGGAAATTCTCGATGATATGACTTCTGATGCAATATTAACAATAGAAATAGTTCATTTCCTTTGAGATAGATAACATCAATTAAGTTCATTGTCCCCTTTTTTATCTTGGTACAATTTTTACTAATCAATTTGTTAACCATAGCTTTTTCACGCGGCTTCGTTTATGACAACTGTTAAAATTTATTTGTTGGGAGTGGTTTTTTGGGAGGGATGGGTATACTAACCAGCCGATTTTTTGTCTGCAGCTTTGTAAACATTTAATTTTGTATAATAATTTTCGCAGTCTTACGATTGGACGTTTTCTATGGCTGATAACTCCTTTAGCTACTTCTATCGAGAATTTTTGCAAAGGAAAAAGTTTATTTGAGGGATACTGGATTAGTTATTAGTATCGCAACCCCGAGCTTAGCTCTCTCCATAGCTTGCTGAGCGACGTTGAGCTTACGAGGTCCATAGTTAGAGAGCACGTCTCTAATGCAATATGTCATTACTTTTTAAGTGTTTTATGAAAACGGTGTGCTTCCTTACGAGGCCCATAGTCAGAGACCACGTTTCAGACATCACTATTTAGGTATGTGCTTAAAGAAAATATAATTTTATGACTAAATGTTTTATGAAACTGATGCAATTCCAATGGACACCTCGTTGATTTTAACCCGTAGATTTAAGGCGACGCAGCGATAAACAAATAATCTAAAATCTGAGGACTCAGAGGCTGTGATTCCATACATAAATGTTGCTTATGTCGTAAGGTCGTATGCGACAATACGATTTTTGTCGTTTAAATAAAAAACTATAATGTATTTTAATAAATACAACCGATAAATATATAGTTTATACTAATGTACATAGAAAATTTGGATGCATAAGTTGGTCCCGTTTGGCTGTAAAATGTAAATTTGTGTTTTTAAAAAAGGTTTCTTTGAATTTTTTTCTATATTATAAAAGTTTATCAATCGTGAAATCCAACCGTAAAAATGAAGTCAATAACATGAAGAAACAGATTACCAAACATCACTTTCATATGTTTTGTCATTGTTGAGAAAAATCTAAATCCCTGCCACCAAAATTTCCAATGCGATGCAAACTCTCAGTGGTTTGCCAGTTATATTTGTTCAAACTAATTGGTGTGATAAAAAAATGAACTAGGGACAGTTTGGTGAGAAGTAAGTTTTTAATTGTGTCATCGTTCAACCTTTCACTTCTCACGATAAAGGCTGGCGCGTTATAATGTGTGCTCCTGATAACGTCTTTATATTTATAAATCAGAGCACAGGCTAATTTACGGTGACTCATTTTAAATTAATCTTTAATTTTTTTTTATTAAAAAAAAAACCTTTGTATTTTTATTTGTAATGAATAAATCCAAAAAATACAGGATCGATTTAAAAAAAAATTCTGTATGTATGTACATTCGCTTCCATAACTCTTAAACTAATTTACTGATTTCCATGAAACTTGGTAGATAAACATTTAGACGTACAGGACACAGTATAGGCTACTTTTGTCTTTTTCAACGCGGACGAAGTCGCGGGCACCAGCTAGTCTATACTATCTATACTAATATTATAAAGAGGAAAAATTTGATTGTTTGTTTGTTTGTATAGAATAGGCTCCGAAATTACTGGACCGATTTGAAAAATTCTTTTACCATTAGAAGCCGACATTATCCGTGATGAACATAGGCTACTTTTTACCGCGGGAAAATGCTTCATTCCTACGGGAAATCTAAAATAAAAGTAAATACTAGCGGCTTGGCCCGGGAGATAGCGCCATCTATCCAAAATACAGTAGATGGCGTTTTATACTTTTCTACGCGGACGAAGTCGCGAGCACCAGCTAGTGTTTCATAAAGTTACGCGGATGTCGCGTGCAACAACTGAGTAGTGGATTTGATATCGCACCCTTTTTCCGCGCATGGGATGTAACGTTTATTGTTTAGATATTATGAGGAGGGTTTTATGACGGTCTGCATCCCATATACCAGCCTGTTGCTGGTGATTTAATGACGTCACCTTTACGACTCACCTCTGGGATATTGTTTTATGGTCCTCCCATTATGCGTGGGACTTCCTTATGTCTTGTATTAAGGAGATCTCTTTTATTTTATTCTTCCTCCTATAGCTGGAAAAAGCGCAGACGGAAATACCAATATTTTTTATGTGTCCTCAGAATTAGAACAGAATTAGAATAGAAATATTTAGGACTAGCTGGTGCTCGCGACTTCGTCCGCGTAGAAAAGTATAAAACGCCATCTACCGTATTTTGGATAGATGGCGCTATCTCCCGGGCCAAGCCGCTAGTATTTACTTTTATTTTATATTTCGCGTAGGAATGAAGTATTTTCCCGCCGTAATATGTAGCCTATGTTCATCACGGATAATGTCGGCTTCTAATGGTAAAATAATTTTTCAAATCGGTCCAGTAATTTCGGAGCCTATTCTATACAAACAAACAAACAATCAAATCTTTCCTCTTTATAATATTAGTATAGATAGGAAAGGTATTGACAGAATCATAATTATACAGGACTTTGGCATCCCTTACTCATTCACCGAAACACAACCGCACATATGCTGTTATTTTACGGGTTGCCCCAAATGATTGCGAAGGGCAGTGTGCCCTAACAATTACTTTCCAAATCCAGACCAGAGCCAACCGAGACATCGGACCCGGGCCAATACTAAAATTACTTCAAAAGATGACATTCTAAAATGAACTTTTTGCGTAAATTCTTAAAGTACATTTAGGTAATTTTAAAGAGTTATCGTTTAATGACGTGTAAAGGTTATGATTCAGCTGAGGTTGTGCGTGGCTTACTATACACCGAAATCCGGAGTTTGAAGTACGCTTCAGTGTTTCTGGTTAACTTTGGGTTAAGTTATAAACTTTTTATATTTCACATTAAGAGCTTACAAGGTCTTTGAATAATTATCATCAATACTAATAATAAATCTGTAAGTGTAGGTATTGTATGTAAGCTATGTAACTTTAAACTTTTAGACGTACCTACTGCACAGGATAGGCTAGTGTTTTTCTTTTTTAATACGAAGTCGCGGGCGCCAGCTAGTGAAAAATATGACTATGGATCATTATAAGTAATGAAGTTTGTGTAAATAATTTAAAAAAAAAAATGCATCCGTGCCAATACGAAGGTGGGTCGCTAGTTTTCAATAAATAATTAAAAAGTTTATTAGTACCAAAGATATTTGATTGGTCTCGCTGCGCTCGACTAGATACAGCCTCTGTACTTGAAAAATGTGTTAACTTTTAGTACGCCAAATTAGGCGTACCCGAGCTAGTCACACTGCAAACTGTCTGTGATATGTACGTTCCGAATGTTTTATTAAATTTTGGGCATGATAAAATGCCAATTTACGTATTGAAACTGTGTAAAAATATAATTAAACTGTGTAAAAAGTGATAAATAGTGACGATGTTTTGCACACACTACAATAAAAAGTTGCCGCATTCACGGAGCTATTGCTTTTAGGTAGGGCCGTTATATGTGACTGACAAAATAATCTACTGGTAAAATAAGCGAAAAAAATAAACGAGAACATTATAAAACGCTTCATGAAAAAAGACGAGTATTTAAATTTGCGATCATGAAAGGACGCGATGTGAAAATTCGCTACTATGAAAAAATGGTTTTGTGAAATATGTCGCACAAATCGTATCTGGTACGGCGTAGCGGGGCCAATAATTTATCTATGATTAGTACCTACTAATTTTCTCCACGCTGGCGCTTGTGCACTTGGACCATACGCCCTAAAGTATTAAATACCTACATAAACTTGGCAATGTTTTGATTAATAATTCTACGGCTCAGAGGGAGTGAGAAGCTCAATATATATTTTAAGTTAAATAAATTCCGTTTAATGTAAACAAGATTAGCTATCTGTCTGTATGAAGTACCAATATTTTTTTTTTATGTATAAGTATTCCCAAATCCTTATCCTTACTAATATTATAAATGCGAAAGTAACTCTGTCTTTCTGTCTCACTTTCACGCCAAAACTACTGAACCCATCACCATGAAATTTTGCATACACGTTGTCTGGGACAAAAAGGACATAGGATACCTTTCATCCAAGAAAAAGTACTGTTTCTGAGGGATTATCTAAAATATAAAACTGTAACTAACGCCTGGCCTATGTGTTATAGCAACAAGTTGTCAAGCGTTGTAATTGCTTTTATATTTTTAATTTATCATCGCGTACGAAGTCGCGGGGATAAAAGTAGCCTATGTTCATCACGGATAATGTCTGCCTTTAATGGTAAATTTTTTTTCAAATCGGTCCAGTTGTCTCGGAGCCTATTCTATACAAACAAACAAATAAACAATCAAATCTTACCTCTTCATAATATTAGTATATAGATTAGTATCCTCATAAACTTTTGCGTTTATCTACAGTAATTTGTAAAATTATAATAAGTTTTTAGTTTTGAAAGTAATTGCCATTATTTTTTTAATTTGTTTGGGTAGATATTTTTTAAATATTTTTAAAAAATACCCCACCTAACTAAAACTTTCTAAAAATGTACCTCAAATTATATTTTGTGTAATAATAAAATTTGTTACTAAGTTTATCGTTCACAGCGGTCGGGACGTATATTACGGTGGCGTACCCATTTCATAAGCCGGACTTGAAACCTATATGGGAATTTGTTGCTAATTTGTTGCTAATTTGTACCGCAAAAAAAAAATTGTACCTCCATTAGTTTACGAGAAACGACGGGTATGCTGACGTAATATTACGCTAGCATACCCATTTACGATACCTTGACAATGGAAGCACCATTCCAACGGCTTATTTTGTTGCTAATTTGTTGCTCTGAGATAGGCTAGTTAGATGTTAAAAAATTTCACCCCTTCAGGGGGGGGTGAACTACCCTTACATATAAAAATTTGGAATAGCGAGCTCGTTCTAACGGCTTATTTTAACGTTAATTTGTTGCTCTACGATAGGCTAGTTAGATGTTAAAAAATGTCACCCCTTCAGGGGGATGACGTACTGTTACGCTAGCATACCCATATACAGTATCTTGACAAGGAAAGCACCTAGCGACTCCATTCCAACGACTTATTTTGTTGCTAATTTGTTGCTCTGAGATAGGCTACTTAGATGTTAAAAAATGTCACCCCTTCAGGGGGGGGTGAACTACCCTTACATATAGAAATTAACTATAACAATAACATTTTTTTAAAATCTACGTCATCCCCCTAAAGGGGTGAAATTTTTTAACATCTAACTAGCCTATGGTAGAGCAACAAATTAACGTTAAAATAAGCCGTTAGAACGAGCTCGCTATTCCAAATTTTTATATGTAGTTCACCCCCCCTTAAGGGGTGACATTTTTTAACATCTAACTAGCCTATCTCAGAGCAACAAATTAGCAACAAAATAAGCCGTTGGAATGGTGCTTCAATTGTCAAGGTATCGTAAATAAGTATGCTAGCGTAATATTACGTCAGCATATCCGTCGTTTCTCGTAAACTAATGGAGGTAAAAATTTTTTTTTTGCGGTACAAATTAGCAACAAATTAGCAACAAATTCCCATATAGGTTTCAAGTCCGGCTTATGAAATGGGTATGCCACCGTAATATACGTGCGGTCGGGTCGTTATCACAACAAGCTGTCGGATTTTAATGCATTATATATCGAGATAAGAGTAGGCATCGAGCACTTTAGTGCTTTGACCTAAAAACTTAGGGCGGAGCTTCTATTTATTTATAACTATAATGTTGTTGCCTATGCCCTACTATTCTCTATTTACCCGTACTAGGATATTTTTAGTAGCTATTCAATTTAACTAGTTTCTGCCTTAAAGAGTAAATTTCTAGAAATTGTTTTTCAATGAGAAAAAATGTATAATGCTCGAGAACGGCTGGATCAATTCGAATATTTATTTACAACTATTCGTTGAAGTCCGAGATCTATGAAAAGAAAAATTGGAAAATATCTGCGAGAAGTCGGGGGTGGGTCGTTAGTAGTAGATCCTTACGTAATATTATGTATGGATGTTATGGTGTTTGTTAGCTTCGACATGAGAATAAGACATAGGCTATATAAATAAAGCGGGCAGCATCTAGTATACTATAAGTACGGCTACGAATTTTTAAACAATTTTACGGACTAAGATTTGGAATATTATAAGCTGTCTTGTCAATTTTTACCTTGGTCTTATCCTTATTACATATTTATCAAGTTATCGCATATTTCAACAGGCACCGTAACAGCCTCTTTAGCTCAGTGGTAGAGCACTGGTCTCGTAAACCAGGGGTCGTGAGTTCAATCCTCACAGGAGGCACAACACTACAATTATATAAAGTTTTGTGTTTTTATAAAATTTATGATAATTAATCAGCATTTTTTTTTTACTTCTCTATTATATCTATGAGTTATAAAACTTTTATTTTATTTAAGAACCATATTATAATTTGCTTAATTTTTTTAGAATATCCATCTAAATGCACTAATGCGCCTTACACCTACACCTATAATTATGTAGATATATTATGTAAGTGACTGTGTACCTACAAAAATATTGATATTGACCCAATATTTTTTGTTTCAGATTACTGCTGAATTTCGCGAACAAGTGCTGAATTTCGCGAACAACAAATTCTTTACAGTTACAAATTTCGAGTTTCCAACAATTATTTAATTTTATCATTGGGTGTAATTTGAAAAACGAATTTAAGTGCCGGAAGTTATCTGTACTAATTAAAAAAATACTACTATTCCTTTTGGTGTGACAGCTGTCAAAGTTAAACGAACGTCAAAATGTTTCGTTATTGGATCTGTTTCGCGAGTGCGGTCTATTTGGCGGGAAACTGTGGCGCGAATTACTGTCGAGACTCGAACCTGTGCTGTCCAGGCAGAGACAGCTCTTGCGTTGTACAGAAGGCTCATCAGAACGCAATAATCGAAGACTTGACGGACAAGCCTTGCTATTGTGACCACGCTTGTTTGAAATTGGGAGACTGCTGTCCGGACTTCAGAGAGACATGCGGAGGTGAGTATTGACTTTACTTTACTTGTGCTACCGTAATTTCTTGGCAACATTGCCTAGTTTTAGCAAGTATTGCTCCAAAAATTATAATGGTTTTTTTTTTTATATTCTCAAAAGGAGTATTAATATACGAGCTATGAACTAACATCAGGATAGTTCTGATTTCGTATTTTTTGCCATATAAAATCACATTTAGGAGTATAGGCAATATTATCTGTGAATATGGCATCATTGCCCATTGCGATATAAACAGCTGTAAGTGTACTAAATACAAGTATAGGCAAAAATCCACTTATCACAAATAAAAATTTGTTTAAAAACACCATTATGTCACCGTTATATCTTACATTTGTATAAAAATTGTGTTAGGCAAAATTACCAAAGGTTTCACCGGTTTAATTTGATTTTTGTCGGCCTAACTCGTTAACCTGCTAAGTCACATTTTGCATAGTTTTCACAAGGAAGAAAAAATGAAATGACAAAATGTTGTGCGTCGCAGTCGCAATAAGCCTATGAAATGAGCGACATTATATTATAAGTACCAAAACTTAGGATTTAGCAGGTTTTCTTTTGCTATTAGTCAGAAAGCAGTTTTCATTTATTATAATTATATTTATCATTTATCTTTCTTAAGGAGTAAACTGCAGTCGTGCGTCGGAGTTGACACACACATTTTTTTTTCTATACATATGTATATAAAAATATATATAGAAAATACTGAAAGCTTATGAAAATCCTAGAATATTGAATTTCATGATTTTCAATTCACGGTAGGGTTGAACCAAAATATAGAAAGTAAACATTCGTTCCTTATTAGACTGTGGCTCGACGCGGTAAGCTCGAATGAAATAACCCACAGCTTTACCGGATTAAAGGTAACCTTTTGTTATGAAAAAATTTCAGCTAACCAATAAAAGGTTCAAAATTAATTAACTCTATACACATATGCAAACATCCACACACACATAGAGAGAGAAAGAGAGAGAGAGAGATATATATATATATTAAAGGCATTGATTTTGGTTACACTACCCATCCATTTACCTGACGAAAAGTATAGCAAATTACCCAATTATTGGCACTTTAAGAAATACGACCATTTATTGGCACATTTCGACCTACATTGTATTGTTCAACTCAAATAAAATTTGAAGGTTTGACAATGTTTAAATCATTTGACTGTTTTAGTGTTAGCAATTCTCATAAACCTAAGATTTATTAATTTTTTGTGGGAACACAGTTTATGTAATAGTTTTCTTATTTTTTAGTGAAAAGTTTAGGGTGCCAATAAATTGGAGGAGTGCCAACATTAGGTCATTTTACCCTATATGTTATTTTTTTATTATGATGACATATGGCGCTGAAACGTGGTCTCTAACCATGGGCCTCGTAAGGAAGCTTAATGTCGCTCAACGAGCTATGGAAAGGGCTATGCTCGGGGTTACACTGCGAGATCGAATCAGAAGTGAGGAGATCCGTAGATGTACGAAAGTTACCGACATAAGCCGTCGGATCAGTAAGTTGAAGTGGCAGTGGGCAGGGTACATAGTACGAAGATCCGACGGCCGCTGGGGCCGGAAGGTTCTCGAGTGGAGGCCACGGACCAGCAAGCGCAGCGTAGGACGTCCACCCACAAGGTGGACAGACGACCTAATAAGGGCCGCGGGTCGACGGTGGATCCAGGCTGCTTCTGACCGGTCCAATTGGAAATTTTTGGGGGAGGCCTATGTCCAGCAGTGGACGTCCTTTTTTTTTTTTTTTTCGAGGAGAAATCCGTTTACAGATTCCCTACCGCTGGCTAGACGGTAGGGGTATGTGGGGGTCAGCCGGCGCACCGCGCTATGTTAGTCATAGCGGGCCCGGCCACTACCCACTAAAACTCCCCGGTGCCTCCTTGCCCTTTGTACGAGGGTGGACCGGGCTCTGCCGAGGCAATAACTCCGACCCACCCCCAGGGCTGCCTAGCCATTACTGGCTAGGCTGACGCCGATGGGGGATTGCCCGGAGACACCGGAGCAATCCCCAGACGGGGGAGCCTTGTGCAGGCACACACAGCTAGCCAGCTGTGTGCGCAGGTCCCCTAAGCAGTGGACGTCCTGCGGCTGAGATGATGATGATGATGATTATGAGAAAATAAATCGCGCATATTAAAATATTCTCTTGAGAATGTTAGGACAGGTTAAATCTGTAAGTGTAGGTATTGTATGTATGTATCTCCATAACTCTTAAACGAACACAGGGACACAGGATTTTCTACTTTTTTCTTTTTCAACGCGGACGAAGTCGCGGGCGCCAGATAGTAGATAGATATAAATCTATAATATAATTAAAAATGAATCCCTAAATGTGTTGCTAAGCGTAAAACTCGAGAACGGCTGGACCGATTTTAATTCTGTCTTCACTCATGGATAGAGGGATAATCAGGGAATGTTTATACATTTAAAAAAATGCACCTCGGGCGAAGCCGGGAGCGGGTCGCTAGTATATAAATGTAGATAGAAACTTCCTATACCCTCTGCAACAATATTGGACAATCATTGACAGAATAAACATAAAATTTGCCGACAATGTCCACTACAGCCTTGAAATTCGATGTTGATTTAGGTAGTTTAACCAGTCGAGTCCGCTCGCGCCCCAGGGGTTGATAAAATTCGCTAAGTATGTCCATTGTGCACGGGGATTCGAGACTCTTAGATTGAATGAAAAGGCTCACATGTACTTATTTAACGCGTATTCAAACGTCCTCACCTTTACCCTCCAAATAGACATATACATGCAACCTTTGGATGTGCTCGCGTTAATGAAACAGTGAAATAAACTTTGAATCGGTTTTCATATATGTATAAGCCCGGTATGAAAATTTATGGGAGTAAAATCAAACTTGTCACATGACATGCGTTACGTTCTATTTTAGAATATCCCTGAAGTTTCAGAGATATTGCGCCATCTACACAATATCTCTGAAACTCGTATCAATTGTTGCGCTACTTATTATAAACACGCGACTTCGTCCGCGTAACTTTATAAAATATAATATAACGGAAGGATAATTCTTACTACCCGTTGTCCTATTACCCGTTTTCCCGTAGGAATGAAAAGTATCCTATGTTCATCACGGATAATGTCGGCTTCTAATGGTAAAATAATTTTTCAAATCGGTCCAGTAGTTTCGGGGCCTATTCTATACAAACAAACAAACAATCAAATCTTTCCTCTTTATAATATTAGTATAGATATTGTATATTGTATAAACTGACTTGGCTATCCTCTTAGAAAAGTAGCCTTTTAACAAGAAGATATATTGCGTCGACTAGTTATTGCATTTTTCACAAGAACCCTAAGTGCAACTACCTATATGCTTTGTTGTTGAAAAGCGCTTTCTACATTAGCTTTTCAATAGAGCTTTTGTCCTTAAAACCGTTAAACTTTAATGGATCTTTCTAATTGGAAAAAATAATATACGTAAATATATAACTACATACATAAGTAGTAAGTATTTATAGCAGAAATTGCAAAAAAAAACTTAACCGAAATCTTAGTTAACTTTACCATACTAATATTATAAAGAGGAAAGATTTGATTGGTTGTTTGTTTGAAATGAATAGGCTTCACTGTTTGGAATCTATAATATTTATTAGCGAGTAACATTGTCTATCCTTATACTTGCTTACTAATATTATAAATATGAACCTTAGTTTGTTTGTTACGCTTTCACGCAAAAACTACTGAACCGACCACCATGAAATTTTGCAAAAACGTTGTCTGAAACACCAGAAAGGACATAGGGTACCTTTAATCCAGAACGCCGACAAAGTCTATAATCATTAGTATAGATTTTAAAAAATTAATTTTTTTTTTAATATTAATGCCATTTTTATTTTCATACTAGCTGGCGCCCGCGACTTCGTCCGCGTTAAAAAAGTTAAAAAGTAGCCTATCACATGTCCCGTACTTCTAAATGTTTATCTACCAAGTTTCATGAAAATCAGTTAATTCGTTTAAGAGTGATTGAGGAACATACATACATACAGAAAAAATTCTAAAAATCGTCAATTTAGTTTCAGTATCACGTATAGAGCCTATATACACGATATTTCTGAAAACAAAGTAAATAACTCCACGACCGACCCCTACAGATTTATTATTAGTATTGATTTTGAATGGAATTTTTAAAACTACTAACTAAACGATCAAACAAAACCACTAACTAGTGAACTAAATATGTACCTACTTACATTGTAAATTTTTAAAAATTACTAACTAAACGATCAAACAAAACCACTAACTAGTGAACTAAATGTGTACCTACTTACATTGTAAACAGTGTTTACATTCGCTAAACTATACCATAACATAGGAGCAATCTCGTGTGGTGTTCCATTAAGATATTTCACCTCTCCCCCTGAATAAAGAGAAGCCATTTTTCTCAACAAATTGTGCCGAGCGGCGAGCTGCTAGGAAAATTGTTTCGTGCATTTTTCCTACAGCTAGAGTATTTATAACTAGACGCCAAGGTTCGTGGCCGTGTCTTTAATTAACTTTACTAACAAAAAGAGGCAGAGCGTTCTCAATTCAGTTTCTTTACATGGAAATTTCCTCTTTTACTAAACACGCGTTTTTACCGTGCAGTGAATATAAGTCTTGTTAATTTATTTCTTTGGTAACGTTCACACGTTAAACTGCATGTCAACTACGTGTTATGCTATAATTTTTCAGAAAAAAATATCTTTATATCTCAAAAGACTACTTTGAACGCCCGACGCAAAAATTGAGTGTTATAAGTGTGTCTGTCTGTGGCATCGTAGCTCTCCAAGCCCAGCTACTATAGTGGGCAGCGCACTTACAGCACTGTGACGTTGCTTGTGTTAAAGACGACGATGGTAGCCATCTACCATCAAGTGGCCCCTTTTTTTATTAGAGATGGGTTTACTCTTGGCCAACAACCAGCTGTGTAGCAAGGATGAGGCCTAAGATGGAGCGAGCTCACTTACAAGATGCCTATTCACTCGAACTTTGAAAATATTTGGGTTATATGAGCTAGGAAATACAGAGACGCCGGCAGTGAGTTCCAAACCTTAGCAGTGCACATTATAGGGGATTTTTTTGAAGCGCTTGGTCCATAAAAGAGGGATTTAGACAAGATAAGGATGGTAACCAGCCGTATGTCCGATGTCTATATGTCCGATGGAAGAAAGGGAAAGGCGGTATGAACTCATGCAGCTTCTGAGCACATTCTCCGAAGTACATCTTATAATAGATACATAGACTGCCAAGTTTTGCGTCTATGTGCCAGGCTCTGCATATTAGATTTTAAAAGAGTACTGTCGCCTATGAGTCTCCTAGCTCTACTGTACTGTAAAAGAGTACTGTCGAATACGGCAAGTTGGTATTTGGTTGAGCCATCCCAAAGGTGGGAGCAATACTCCATGCAAGATTTTACTTGTGCATTATACAAAGATAAGATACGATCACCTGTCCGTCGATCAATGGTCGATCTTAATACAAGAAAAAAATATGAAATAATTTATTTTTTAAGCCTGAAAAAATTCCGATAGTACTTCACTTATTGGAATTTTTTTCGCTACTATAGAAATAAGCTTTAAAACTCGAGTTTCAAGTGGATTTAAATATCGAAGCATCCGTGAAACGTTCAACGAGGTATTAAATAAAATCTTCTATAGCATTCGAAAGAGTTCTTCAAGTGATTTCGTTCTGTACAGTTCAGGTACAAGTTTCGATACTGCTGGCAACTTATTATTGCATAATTCCTCCCGTCTGGCAATCGAACAAATTTGTTTCGAACTTTCTTCCTCCTTGCCTAGGGTTGTCACTTTATTAATAGCTATATACCTAAATATATTTTTAGGTTGACAGTCTACTTGACTTGATAGAATTTAAGGCGACGTAGCGATAAACAATTAATCTAAAATCTGAGGAGAGACTCAGGGGCTGTGATTCCATACATAAACGTTGCTTATGTCGTAAGGTTATGCGACAATACGATTTTTATCGATTGAATAAAAAACTGTAATGTATTTTAATAAATCCAACCGATAAATTAAAGTGTATGATAAATTGAAGTATACATTTGGAGGTATAAATTGGTCCCGTTTGGCTGTAAAATGTAAATCTGTGTTTTAAAAGAGGTTTCTTTGATTATTTTTTTTGTATCTTTTAAAAGTTTATCAATCGTGAAATCCAACCATAAAGATGAAGTCAATAACATGAAGAAACAGATTACCAAACATCACTTTCATATGTTTTGTCATTTCTGAGAAAAATCTAAATCCCTGCCACCAAAATTTCCAATGCGTCGTCCTAACCGTAGCCTATTAACATAGGCAACGCTATAATAATATGTGCGTTTTATGTTTTTAGTTTATATTTTATAGGAAGGATAAGGGATTAATGCACTTTAACATTTTGTGTTCCCTAACTCTATGTGACAGTTGGTGATTGTTGGCCATTAGAAGAATATGTATCTAAGTACTAACTCATATTGAATCACGTAAAAGATAGGGTTAAGTTATTTTTCGACCGACGAAAACGAAAAAACAAAAACGGAGGAGGTACTCAATTCGACGCGTATATATTTTTTTTATGTATGATCACGCATAACTTTTGACAGAGTAGTCCGATTTTGATAATTCTTTTTTTATTTGAAAGGGTAAACCCCCGAGGGGGTCCCATTTTAAGGGTAGGAAAACAGGGGATGATTGATTGTTCACCTACCGATTGTAACTTTTTACAGAGTAGTCCGATTTTGATAATTCTTTTTTTAATGGATAGGATGGATGGATACCTCGAAGTTGGTCTCGTATAAATTTTGAAAAAAAAAATCCTACCCTAAGGGTGGGAAAATGGGGATGGGAAAATTAAAAATTAAGCATGTAGTAAATATATATATATATATGTAGTAATTATAGCCACAAAAAAACATAAAATAAAACTTTTAACAAAAAATAAAACCGCCGAAAAACTGAAAAGCATAAAATAATCTTATTATTTTAACTAAGTAATTTTGAGTCGGCGCCAAACAAGCAAAAATTACGTAAAGACTCAAAATTACTTAGGTAAAATAATGAGATTATTTTATGCTTTTCAGTTTTTTCGGCGGTTTTATTTTTTGTTAAAAAGTTTTTGCATTTGTCTGCTACTATTTTTTTTTTAATATTGCCAACCCTATACTGAACTGCGTTGCAGTAAACCCCAGAGGGGTTTTGTTTACTCCCTTATTGAGACCTTTGACTTTTAAAGAAACATAAATGAGACTGAGCTCGTAATGAAATTTAAATGCGAAGAAAAAATGCTTTTACAAATGTATACCTTTTTAAAAGGAACTTAAAATTAACGAATTTGCGCGTTTGAATTTAGAACAGATAATGATGTCTTTGAGCCAAAAGTCAAAAGATACTGTATTCAAAAGGTATTCAAAGTTAGAAAAATATGCTGAAGTTATATAGACATTAATAGGTAAAGCTATTTCCACACGGAGATACGTCTAAGTTGAATAAACCAACACACAAACATACATTTACATTTACATAAGCCGCCTCTTTGGGATTTTTATTTATGTAAAGTATGTATTTATTTATGTATGATTCTTTCAAAGTAATACTATACTATTAGTTAAAGTATTTACTATTTCAAATCATTAATTGCAACTGCGAAATGGAGATTCAAACAGAATTCAAATAGAAAGGAGTTTCTATTTGAATTGATTGAAATCCAACACTAGTTCTCAATATTGCTCGTTGGCTGGCAAGTTTTATTCGAAATACAAAACTCGTTGAAACGGAATCCAGGTATTTTACGGATTCCAGACAGAAAATCACTGTTCCGAACTGCCGATGAGAAATAAACTTTTAATTTGGGAATTCAATTCGACGTACATTTCAAAGTTGTTCGCAAAATTGTACTTATAAAGTGAATAAAATGAATTTCATACTCTATATACATATTCGCTGATAACGTAGCTTTTAACAGGTGAAAGAATTTTTAAAATCGCTCCAGTAGTTTTTGAGTTTTATACCTATCTCTTTATATTAGTATCATATAGATGAGTTAATGTGGTATGAACATAAAAAATTACTTCCCTCTGAAACACCGAAAAGTATTAACGATCCTTTCAGAATATTAAGAGCTATTTTTTCGTCCAAAACCAATATCCATGTATTCTCTGGAGAGCGATGTGTAAACCAATCTCATATAGGTATCTCGTATATAGGGTATACTTACATGAAATTGATTATGGACTTGAAGGAAATAAGATATCGAGACATTTTCTAAATTTATTTCATTACCATACTAGTCGTTGATCGCGAATTTGTTTGAGTGGACTGGACGAAAGTAAACTTACTAAATATGTTAATAAGGATCAATATAGTTTACACCTCTAACCAATAATCTAGTTTCATATCAACATAGAATCTTTTTAATGGTTTTATGTACTATTTAATTGTTCTATATTTTCTCTTGTATTTCTTGCGATTAATAATAAATAATAATAGTATTTACCTAATACGATAATGCCAAGGAATTTAAATGTTATACAATTACAATAATACAGAAATGGTGCATCTTAGAGAAAAAAGTATAGGAACAATTTTAGTAGATAATTACCTGATCTACAATTTTAGTATGAGCTATTTTTATCGTAAAATTAACCGCTTGGCCAAAAAATCCAAAAAACCAATTTTTGCACACACCTTTCACCTTGAATAAAAAATTTTGCACACACGGGATCAATGGGGACTTTTCAGGGTTTTATTATAGTGGTATCGCTTACGTGCCTGCAAATTTTCAGCTTGTTGTGAATTAAGGCTAGAATTAACCCCTATTTTTTGTGTTAAGTTGACCGGGCCATGACATGTTTTTTATTTTTATTAGATTTTAAAAATCCAAAGTCGTTATGACGTTGCACAAATAAACTGTGAAGACGAGTGTTTAAGTATATTACTTTAACCACAATCCCGGCAATGGGTGCCGTTTACTTTGATGTCGCTTATAACCAGTTCATAACCGGCTATAGCCGGTTGTATCCGGGAATAACGAGCATACGGCTCGCGTTGAACAATGGAAAATGATCTTGCAGTATGCTTGATGGCCGACGTCTACGTGTTCGGGGGTGGTTTGCGAGATTTCTCATTTCTTTCTTCCTTTTTCGTATTTCAATACTAGCCGGCGGCTGCGACTTCGTTCCCTTTTAAAAATAAAATGTATATCTTCTTCAAATCAATCAATCAATCAATACTAATAATAAATCTCTAAGTGTATGTATTGTATGAATTTGTATGTATGTATGCATGGGTGTTTCTCCATAACTCCCGATTTTCATGAAACTTGGTAGATAAACATTTAGACATACGGGACACAAGATAGGTTACTTTATTATTTTTCAACGCGGACGAAGTCGCGGGCGTCAGCTAGTTATAAATAAAAATGAATCCCTAAATGTGTTGCTAAGCGCAAAACTCAAGAATGGCTGGACCGATTTTAATTCTGTCTTCACTCATGGATAGAAGGATAACCGGGGAAGGTTTTTACGTAAAAAAATATGCACCCCGGGCGAAGCCGGGAGCGGGTCGCTAGGGGGTAATAAAAGTTCAGTTTATAAAGTACTAAATCTAGATTTAAATAAATTATGCAAACCGCTCTAGAGCGACTGGTCAATATTTTAAATCCACACATAAAAATTAAAAAAAATAATAAAAAAAATCACTCAGAAGTGCAAATTTTCTGCGGATCTAAAATTCCGACTGGAGACTGGGAAACGTCTGTCGCGTCGTTCGCGATAAACTCAAAAACTACTGCACCGATTTTCATGCTGTTTTCACCAATAGATAGAGTGGTTCTCGAGGAAGGTTTAAGTGTATAATTTACAAAGTTACACGGGCGAAGTCGCGGGTAGCAGCTAGTGTAGCGATACATATAATGTAATCTTAACAATACGACACAAAATAACATCCAACATACAATACATAGACAAAAAGAAACCTTTTGTTATACGGTTTTTTGCGGTATTAAAACTTTACGGCTTTCCCTTAATTTTTTTTATTCGTATTAAAATATTTTCATTGTTTCACCGCGCGGTCGATGAAATAAAAAAACCACTATTTTTATTATTCGTTCTTTTTTTAAATTGCGCGCTATATTCTACAATTGAAAACTGTGAAACTTTTCCAATCGGGAAAGCTTTTTAGAATGTAACTGAATTATTTTTTTTCACTGAAACTAACATTTTAACGAGCCCGTTGGATGAGTGGTTGGAGTTCTGTAGGGTTAACGGGTTCGATAGCCGGCTGGGTCAACTTTTTCAAGGTCGGCTCTGGTCCTGGATACGGAAATGATTCATTACAGAAGAACACAGTGAAACACACAACAGCACATGTGCTGTTGTGTTTCGGTTAGCAAGTAAAGGGATGTCAGAACCCATTTTCCTATTCCTACCAATCCCTTATCCTCATTCCTAACTAGCCGTTGCCCGCGATTTCGTCTGCGTTCAAAATGTATTGTAGCCTTAAGGTAATTTCCTCAATACAAATGTAGAACTCTAATTACTCCGCTGTTTTATGTTTAATTTACAAAAGTAAGCATGATACTTATTTATCTTGTCGTTAACTAGGTTCCTTGACATACAAACTTTTAAAAAAAGTATTCATTTAAAAGATATGATCCTTGAAAAATTCATATTTTAACACAAGTTTTAATGCAACTTTGAGGTTGAATAGGTCACTCTAGTTAACAAAAACTCCAGAATACTTTACATATAATCATTGATTAGTTATTCAAGAGTTGAAATAACTTTACACGAAATAGATATATGCAGTAGTTTTGTCAAAAAAAGCGTTGGCCCAAAGGTCTGTATGTGATTTTATTTTTGGTATGAATGATTGTGCATCTCAGTCGAGTGCTCTTCCCGCGCTTTGTGCTGTGTGAGACAGGACGCATTTTAGACATGAGACCGATGAGTTCGGGCCGCCGACTTGTTTCATCTTAATTGAGCCTTTCTCAATAAATGGACTATCCAACACAATAAAAAAATCAATTCAAACCAGTTAATGAGATTAATGCCTTCAACTAAGTAAAGTAACAAGCTGGGTGCTTGCGACTTCGCCCGCGTTTATTTGTAGTTGGTGAAAGAGGTCTTTAGACTTAGTATATCAGTAATAATTATTAATTTTATTTGTAGGCTGAACTTCCTTGTAAAACTTTAGCTTCTTTATTTTTGCTCCTCTCTCTGTTTAATTTAAGTAAACGCTTATTTAATTTTAGAATTAAACGAGCAAAACATACGATCAAAGTGTTGCCAACCGTAAAATTACTTGTTCTATTATATGTAAGTAAGTATTTACCTTTTCCATTCATTCCGCTTGTAATTAAGTCTTTTCTAAGCAATGTTATCTGTATAGGTTGATATATAATGTCATTTAAAATACCCAAGGAGATACACAATTACACATAGCTGGGCACAAGATCGTTAATCCGTTAATCGTTAATTAACGAAGTTAACATTTCGACTAACTTTTAACTTCATAACTAACTTAATAACGATTAACTTTTAAGTTAACTTTAAAAAAAATTACCGGCTCGTTAACTTCCGTTAACGTTGAGGAATGCCTCAAGTCCGTTAATCGTTAATCCAGTACCTACTATTTGCCAAAACTTTAGACAATATTTTGTAAAAAAGCCATCTGTGACGTACGGTAACACACCGATGGCGACATCTAGCGTCCCCCTGTGGCAACTGTTAATTTACACACTAATTATACACGCTTCTTTTTTTGTTAATAACCTGTTAACTTCCAGAACCCAAACCAATAGTTTTTATACATAAAAATATATAGCGTAGCGACATAAAAATTGCAATTTCTATCACGTGTTAACGGATCAACTATTAACGTTAACGTTAACTTTTTTAGTAACGGATTAGCGGTTAACGAAGTTAACTATTTGATTAACGGTGCCCAGCTATTGAGATACAAATATATAAATTCCCTTTGAAGTTAGTGAATTTTGTTTTCAAATGTCTTCAGCATGTTTGAAAATTGTAGGGTCCGCTTGTACGTTGCATGTTTCCCCATTAAACAGTTCTGTTAACGATGGACCTGCCCTGAGGCATTTCAGTTAATGCGACCACAGATAATAATAGGAACATCGAACTTGTACCGAGTACTGTCGGAATGTTTATTGAATTTAGTACATAATATACTAGCTGGTGCCCGCGACTTCGTCCGCGTTGAAAAAGAAAAAAGTAGCCTTACTGTGTCTCGTATACGTCTAAATGTTAATCTATCAAGTTTCATGAAAATCAAATGGAGGAACATACATGCATACATACATACATACAATAGCTAAATACACTCAGATTTATATTTAGTATTAATGATGATAAAGTAGACAATATAAACGATATAAAATCAATCAATACCAATATTAAATTTGTAAGTGTAGGTATTGTATGTATGTATATTATTTTATTAAAAAAATTCACAACGTTTTGTGTAATTTAAACTAATAATTTAAATTGTGGTTTACTGTACTAAGTCGAAAAGCACAAAAAAATGTATGAAATTTAATTTATTCAAATCGTGGGCAAACACCACGCGTGCTAACACCACTGTGGACGAACACCACTGACCCTACTTTCCTCCATAACTCTTAAACGAATTAAATGATTTTCAAGAAACTTGGTAGATAAACATTTAGACGTACAGGACACGCGATAGGCTACTTTTTTCTTTTTCAACGCGGACGAAGTCGCGGGCGCCAGCTAGTAAAAGAAATAAAGGCCAGAATATTTCTTGTAGACTAAGAAAATTAATATAGGGTCAATCAGTATAAGTTTCGGGGAGTAAGAGTCCTAAATTGAGTTTTATTTTTACAGTAAATAAAAGCTAATTAATTAAACATTTTATTGGCCCAATACACAATATTCAAAGGTATTGTTTCGGAAGGTTTTTCGTCTAAAAACAAAAAGATTCCTCATTCCGTAGCGAGTTGAAATGTAATTGTGTTTTAATCATTGCGGTCCGGGCTTGTCCGTGGTGAGCTCTAATTATTCAAGTTAATTGAAGTTTTGCTCGCTTTTCGGACCTCCCCCACCGACTTACACACCGTATAAGTGAAGAAAAACAGTGATCAATGTTACTAACAACATTATCAATTAGTCATACTTTAATTCTGGTTCTGTGGTATAATTGGATATTGCACAAGATTTAAAATATACTACAAATCGTGGTTATCCTATCGGAAAATAGCGTAAAAAACCTATATCACTTTATTTTAAGCTAAATTATGTATATTTCTTGCAAATTATATGAATATATATATATATTTTGCGAAAAAATCTTTTGCATCTTACATTACAGCTCTTTGAATACGCGTCTTTTGAGCCTTTTTTGATATAAGAGCCAGATATAAGAGGATCGCACTTTTTCGTGAAATCGGGGCCTATACTGAAGCGAACGAAAAAACATTTCCAATGTCAAAAATGTGTTCATAAAAGGTTCGTAATTATGATATATTACAAAGTTATTTAACTACATATTTGTTATACTGTGACTGTTTGGTCCGCCCGCCCTTGAGTATTGTTCCGGTGCCCGCCTTGCATTTGCTTCTTAATAAAAGGTGAACCAAGGTATCTATCAAGCTCCCGAGGCAATTTCTTTCGGAATATAAATGAAAGAGGTATTTACGATTTCTTCCATTTCACAATACTTCCATCGTATTTATATAATTCAACGTTTCTTTACAACCGAGCCAATAGTTTATCAACTTTTCTCGTCCCGTAGATGCCTTGGGTCACTTGGGTGAGAGCTTTTTCTTTCGGCGTAATCATATTTTTTAAATTGATACAAATACGGACAATAGTTTATATAGCATTACAAAGTTAACTTAGCCGCGTAACTTTGTAAATTTTACACTAAAACCTTTCTCGACAACCACTCTATCCATTGGTGAAAATGGCATGAAAATCGGTGCAGTAGTTTTTGAGTTTATCACGAACAAACAGACAGACTCGGCGCATTATTTTGTTTTTTATAATATCTAAGGATTTAAAAATTTCGCAATACACGTTCTCAATATTGTATACTAGCTGGCGCCCGCGACTTCGTCCGCGTTGAAAAATATAAAAGTAGTTTATCCTGTGTCCTGTACGTTTGTACGTGTTTGACGAGCCCGTTGGACGAGTGGCAAGGGTGCTTGCCTAACGTTTCAGGGGCCCCGGGTTCGATTCCCGGCGGGGTCAACTTTGGAAATATTAATATAATTTTCAAAATTGACTCTGGTCTGGATTTGAAAAGTAGTGGTAGGGCACACTGCGTTTCGCAGTCCTTTGGGCAGCCCGTCTGGCGGCAGTAACCACCACCTTACAGAATACCACCGTGAAATAACAGCATTATGTGCTGTTGTGTTTCGGTGAGTGAGTAAGGGATGCCAGAGCCTATTACCCCATCCCCTTATCCCTTATCCTTAATCCTTCTATGGTCGGCAGCGCACTTGTAGCACTTATGGCGTTGCTTGTGTTATAGGCGACGGTAGCCACCTACCATCAAGTGGACCGTCAGCCTGTCTGTCGACCTTAACATAATAATTTTTCTTTTATAGGAACACTATGTGGTCAACATTTTTTTAAATATATAAATTATCTTGTGTCCTGTACGCTTAAATATTTATCTACCAAGTTTCATAAAAATCAGATAATTCGTTTAAAAGTTATGGACGACCATACATACCTATATTATATGTACATACAGTATTATTAGTATTGATTTGTATAGAATTTCATATATTATTATTACGTCTCAAATCGTATCAAGGGACATATGTGTTGATGTTCATTGTTGGTTCGCTAAACACGATTCCCAACAATCCGCTTTTGTGTACTGTATCTGTTCATTACACAATATTATCATCTTGATTGGAGTGTGCGAGACAAGTAATTATAATTGCCAGGTTGGATTTATTTGTAGGCAAATAGATAGACATGTCGATAGCTACTTAAGTAATTAATAACAAGCATTAGCGCTTATATACTTACCTAAAACTTAACAAAGATAATAAAATCTGTATGTACATGTAGATAGGAGATTTCTTTTTCAACCCGGACGAAGTCGCTGGCGCCAGCTAAATAAAACTCACACAATAACATTGAGTTATTATTACTACGTATAGAGAAGACATGGCAACCAGATTGTTTGCAACACGAGTTTGAGCCAGACAACCCAAACCATTTTAGTCTAGTTAGCGCTACAGGCGACGATACACTTGTGTTCTGTTGTCTGTATAAATTTAATTTAAATTAAATATGCCTACATGTGTGCTGAGGTATTGTTTAAACAACTCAGTAAATACAAATAAAGCCCAAGGAATCACCTTTCACCTGTAAGTATACACTATATATCGATATAACATGCAATTGAATAATATTTTGTCAATTAAAGCAGCTAAAAATACGCAGCGGCGGCCATGTTTCAATTAGGCGTAAGCTTATTGGTCGCAAGAAAACAACACTTAGGAAGCGATTTAGCGCTGCATGTTTGAATCGTATGGTTAGACGGTTAAGGATTGTTGAAGCGCTGCAGCGCAATTTAGTTTTGAGCAAAACTAGAACACTACACGACTTTTGCTTGAGATGTCTTCTCTATACGTAGTAATAATAACTCAATGCACAATAAATACATTTAATTTTAGCGAATACCTAATTCATAGTGCGTACAAAATGTGTAGTCATTTAGGAAATTAATAGACAACTTCCTGCTGATTGTCCTAGATTCGTGACGGTTCTAAATTACCGCACCGAACGTTGATTGGCTGCAAGTCTAGAATTTTCAATCAACTGTGGTACCGAGAAATGAATTTATCAGTCGTTTGCAGATCTCTCATGTTGAGAACTACGTAGGTTTTACCTTTGCTAATATTCGATGTAAAACCTGGTTAATTTAGTACACAAATTCGTTGATAAACAAGTTATTCTGCAACAAACGCGGCTGTAGAAGAACATTTTACCTGTGCCGTACTAATTAGTGTAATGTGTCATCAAAATTGTTTGTGAAAGCGGCCCGCGAGGTCATTTCTACGATATCATTTAGTTGCTACCATTGGTTCTCACTTTTTATCCAAGAAAAATTTCATTTTTGAAGTAAAAATTTCTTTAGGCGCGTTGGGCATTTTTGAGATGGGGTATTAAAAGAAAAAAAAATCTATCGTCATCGTCATTATTATAATAAGCTTTGACACCTCTGACCAAAAAATAATTTCTATACCTTTTTGACCAATAAATAAAACCTTTTTAATGGTCTATCATTATGAATTTATTATTGTCATATATATATATATTCTCATAGAATAACAACTTATTCCATGTGTAATTCCATTCCATTCTCTTCTAATTCCATTCTCTTGTATTTCTTTCGATCAATAATTTCGATTCTATAATGCCAAGGAACTTAAATATTATCATACGTGAATCCAACGACGGATTTTTTTTTTAGTGGAGCATGTAACTGAATTTTCTTGCTTATTTGTGTTTAGAGTTACCTAACTGACAACACTGAACCGCTGTAAAATTTCATATACTTATTGAGCGAATATTTGTGACAATATATTCATATATATTGTCACACATTAAATTAATTTCAAATAAGAATTTTATGTCCTTGTTTGAATCATTGAACCTTTGATGGTGTATCCTACATCAAAGCATTGAACTTAGAAATATTCATATTTGTTATAAGTTACATAGTTAGTCTCAAAGTTATACTATAAGATATAGTGTATAGGTTTTTAGCATTCACATGGTTAACGCTAACTGAAGTTGAACAATATTTTTTGGCTTAATTATCTGCTGTAGTAATGTAGATTAAAATTGCTCCTAAGTCGACTTTACAAATGCGATACTATTAATTTATAAGACAGTGATAAACGAGTGAGTTTTAGTATTGTGGTAAGTAGTAGTTTATTAACACAAACTCTGTCGCTTTAATTACAAATGGTATGTAATACGTTTACTTTAGTAGCTCTGCAGCGAATATTTTACAGTCGAAAATACATCTCTTTCCCGAAAAAGAAATGCTTTATTATTTCAGAGCTTAACAGGAAAGGTAAAATTATAGGTACGTTCTCTTATTTATTACAATGAAGGCGAGCGAAGTTTCAACAAGCCTTTCGTACACATCTAGTATTTGTTTTATTATATTATCTAAAAAAACATAATCAGAATTGACTCTATTGTTCTAGTACTAGGTTTTGCCGGCGACTTCGTCCGCGTCCGATCGCTACCAAACTGAAGATTGTCTGATAATTTCATCAAAATCGATTCAGCGGTTTTGGAGTCTATAGGGTACATACATACATAAATACATACACACACACACACACACATTGATTTTTATATAATACTAGCTGGTGCCCGCGACTTCGTCCGCGTAGAAAAGTATAAAACGCCATCTACCGTATTTTGGATAGATGGCGCTATCTCCCGGGCCAAGCCGAGTATTTACTTTTATTTTAGATTTCCCGTAGGAATGAAGCATTTTCCCGCGGTAAAAAGTATCCTATGTTCATCATGGATAATGTCGGCTTCTAATGGTAAAGGAATTTTTCAAATCGGTCCAGTAGTTTCGGAGCCTATTCTATACAAACAAACAAACAAAACGCCTTAAATTTGTATTATAACGCAGCTATAGAAGTTTTCACTTCAAAAATACATAGGAAGGATTATACAAGGAAGTTATTACGATATTTACTGACACTTTTATACTTGTACAGCCAGCTATCTCGCAGCTAGGTGATATCCAACACCGTGTTATTTTTTGCACAATAGAAAAGAACCCATTCGTGCGAAGCCGGGATCGGGTCGCTAGTCACTAAAGGCTTTAGAGAACAAAAATACACCAGTAGCACTACCATGAGTTTATGACGACCGAAATCGCTAGCGAGAGATGAGCGAGAACGTAAAATATTTGTATGAAAAATTGTACAGCGCCTCTAGCGGTCGCTCAAAGAACTAAAACCGGTAACATGAGTTGCATAAGTGAAAAACCTATCGAATGTAGTCGCTAGCGACCATTAGCTACTAACGTTTAACTTGATATTTCTATACAAAATCGGTACCATGAGTTACAAATTTGACTGATGCTCTCGAGAAATACCGTAACGTTAGTAGTAAAATCATTCACTAGCACATTGAAGGGTGAAACGTTCGTTATCGACAGAAGTAAACTAACGTAAGATTTCGATAGCAACTCATGGTAGTGCTACCGTACCTTACAAGCAAGTAACTTCCAATGCGTTATAATCCGCGAGCGAAAAACATATTTTAGCACTTAGAATAGATCTTTAGGGGAGTCCCCCAAATCCCGGATAAGCCTTGCCATATAAATAGCGAGTGAAATGTGGTTTTTCGCAAAACCGTTGTAAAGTATTGCCTTTTTTTTAAATAAGGAAACTCCCTATGTAGGTAAACAGAATATTTTTTATTGGGTACTTAATGTAGAATTTTAGCATTATTGAATAAATAATGTTTCAGTTATTTATGTTATACAAAAATGAGTAGAATGATAATCCTTCTCCTTTCGTAAGCTCTTAAGGCGCTTAGTGCCGTCAAGTAGGTACCTACGTAAATTCTAAGCCTATTCCTCGTTCATTTAGTTTCTTTAATCAATAAGCTTAAAAATATTGATATGTTTAGACAACATTTGGTACATAATGTACCATCAATCAATACTAATAATAAATCTGTAAGTGTAGGCTGTGTAGGTATTGTATGTATGTATGTTGTATGTGCCTCCATAACTTTTAATACCACAGGCGGGTTAGCATTTAAGTTTACATTAATTCTAGGTAGCAAATTCTTTTCACCCATCTTTAGGGGGGTCTAGTGGGAGTGTAAAACAAAAATCTCGACCATTCTCGACCTGAGCTTCGCCAGTTATTTTGATATTAAGGCGTAACAAATATTCGCTTATAACTTCGTTATTTTAGACCGTACGACAAAAATGATAAGGACTAATATTGTTCCTTATGCAATTCTCTACAAAATATTTTTTACACATTTTTACGTACAGTCAATATTTTTCAAGATAAATGAAAAAAAAAGGGGGAAATAAATCGGCGACGAAATTCGATTCGTCACCATGGACGTAGATCCTTAAATATTGGTTCTACGAACAAAGTCGTAGGGATAAAAATGATTGAAAATTTAATTTCGAACAACATGTTAAAAGATATATGTTGAAAAATATATTTTACCCCTTTTTTTCATTTATCTCAAAAAATATTGATTGTAAGTAAAAATTTTGTAGAGAAATACATAATGAACAATATTAGTCCTTATCATTTTTGTCGTACGGTCAAAAATAACGAAGTTATATAATAAGCGAATATGTGTTACCCCTTAATATCACGATAATTGGCGAAGCGAAGCTCGAGAATGGTCGAGATTTTTATTTTACACTCCCAGTGGACCCCCCTAAAGGTAGGTGAAAAGAATTTCCTACCTAGAATTAATGCAAGCTTAGGCCCGTTTTTCGTCTAACCCGCCTGTAGTATAAACGGATTAACTGATTTTCATGAAACTTGGTAGTTAAATATTTAGACGTACAGGACACAGGATAATTTATATATTTAAAAAATTATGACCACATAATGTATTTTTTTGATATATTTACTAATTCCATCAGTTTGCGGCGCATGCAGTGATGCCATTGACACGACCCCAAGTGCCTTAAAATTTACATAAGTAAAAATATGTTGGATTTTCTAAATTCAATAAAATTACATGTGATGTATTTAAAAAAAAAAAAAATTCAGCATGACTGAACATTTTTATAACACGAAACCAACCGAAGCGAAAAGTTTCAGCACGGGAATGAGCGGTGATGTTGAAAAATTAAAAATCACCTTCGTAATGAAAACTTTTGGTAGATTTTTTTCCATATATATTAATCTATATATTATTAATTATTAAATAGTAAATAATACTATTTTTAAACCCTAGGTATTTTTTTTTGAAATTTTTTTTTAACGATGCCTTCAAATAACTTTAACTATATGTATTTTAAACTGTATAATACACTCTTTATTTATTAATTAGTATAGGTATTGTATATATACGTATGTTCCTCCATAACTGACACCGTACAGGACACAGGATAGGTTATTTTCTCCTTTTCAACGCGGACGAAGTCGCGGGCGCCAGCTAGTATTACAATAAAATTATTGTTATAAAAAACCGGCTTCAAGACTGCCCCTGATAAATTTCTCTATAACTAGTTTCTAAATTAAAGTTAATTAATTAATTAATTAAGTTAATTAAATTAATTAATTAATTTTAATTTCTAATTAAATGAATGAATTAATTAATTTTAATTTCTAATTTAATTAATTAATTTTAATTTAATTAATTAATTAATTTTAATTTAATTAATTAATTAATTAATTACTTTCTAATTAATTAATTAATTAAATTAACTTTGAAAAATTTCCAAAGTTGTCCTTGCCGGGAATCGAACCTGGGGCTCTGGGCCCTAGACAAAGTGACATGACGAAGACGATAACGAAGTTCGAAAACAACAAAATGTATGGGAAGTATCACGTGACTTAACGAAAGCATATGTCAATCCCATACATTTTATTGTTTTCGAACTTCGTTATCGTCTTCGTCATGTCACTTTGTCTAGGGCCCCTGAGACGTTAGGCACATTAAAAATCAATACAAATTTCTTGAGATTAAGCTTAGGTATCGATGTGTGTTTGAGAGCTTGTAATCGAGTTTGTAGTGCCTTTCCAATCGTCTCACATACGCACTTAAAGGACAGACCACCGACACGCGACTGACATATTTATCTCATCCCACATGGATTGCTCGCGTCAGTCACGTGGTACGATTGAGACTGTGCTTGTCTGTATGAGTTAGTGAACAAATCCCAAAGATGCATACACTAAGATGCATACACTACAGAGTTGATTATCATTCTTTACACAAAGTAATTGATTAATGTAATAACGAAAACAAATGTAAAACGAAACTAAAGTAACGTCACACTTTTATCTTTCCTGACAACATTTTCGAGCACATTTTGAGTACACCATAACGTTCCGATGTTACACAGGCGAGCATCTGACAAATTGCTTTTTGTAGAGTTCTTTTATTGGCCATTCCGCAAGTTTACTGTAGATATTTAAAAACGTTCGCGCCTTTGAATAAATTAAATTGTAATTTTGTTCGAGAAATGAAAAAAAAAAGAAAGGTTAAATTTTTGGGGTTGCTGCGAGTATGTTTCAGTTATGAAACCTAATTGATTACGGATTAATTAAGAAACTTTGAAAGTGCTTTTTTTTAATTTCCTCTAAAAATAGAATCGATAGAGTTATCAATGAATGCAGACATGGAAAAATAAAATACAAATATTCTCTCTTTATTATATTACTAGCTGTTGCACGCGACTTCGTCCGCGTTGAAAAGTATAAAACGCTATATACCGTGGAGCGGATTGCTAAAAATATCACCAAGCAGTTGTCATGTTATTCGTTTCACCGATTCTGGATAGATGGCGCTGTCAAGTGTATCCCAGGCCAAGCCGCTACTATTTACTTTTATTTTAGATTTCCCGTAGGAATGAAGCATTTTCCCGCGGTAAAAAGTAGCCTATGTTCATGACGGATAATTTCGGCTTCTAATGGTAAAAGAATTTTTCAAATCGGTCCAGTAGTTTCGGAGCCTATTCTATTTAAACAAACAAACAAACAATCAAATTTTTCCTCTTTATAATATTAGTTATATAATAAATAGTACCTATAGATAAGAAATTAGTCATTCAACTAGTATAGGTTTATACAAACAAGTACAAGTAATTGGAGTTGAAAAAACTAATAACGCTAATAGCTGAAATCGAAACTGGACTTTTAGCTTAATTATAGTAGAGTAGAGGCCATATCGTTTGGCTCTAACGAAAATACAATTTTGATATAGCCACTGAACGCTGGCCAGATTGAGATACACTGAAATCCAATTAACTCATGGGAAATAGAAGGACTCTGGTGAGCCCGAATATTGTAGCTCGATAAATGACACACTGATTAATGGCTAGTATTCAGTTAATTGCATATATATTATATACATTATACAGGGTGGAATTTTGTAATGCCACTTGGAGGGA